>CM070555.1:31812555-32412555 GCA_036346405.1 Phyllostachys edulis | reverse complement strand
AGCAGTTTTTCACGTTACTGTTGTTAAGGGTATTTATGGTATTTTCTATTGTTCTAGGGTTTAGTCGTGTATCACTTGTACTTTATATATTGCTCATTCATCTATTGCAATACATACACAATATTCATAACATGGTATTAGAGCAAGGTTAGGGTTAAGGTTTCTTACCGCCGCCGGCCACCGTCGGCCGCCATCGTTGTTGCCCTCCTCTCATTTCATCTTCCTTCCACTGCTCGTTGCCCCCGGGAGGAGCAATCTCCACTCCCAAGGGCAGCCACCCTAGTAGAAGCCACAACAGCGTCGTCTCGCCCTGATTTGGTCGTCGCCATACCACCTCTGCTCGCACGGAGCTCCGTGTGCCGTCCGTGCTCCGTCGGAGTGGAGGAAGAAGCCCAGATCCGGAGGAAGGAAGCTCGACCGCCGTATGCGTCGCGGTCGTCCTCTTCTCGACCAGATCCACTCGGATCTGGCCGGATCTGGCCAACCCAAGCCACCATGCTCATATCAGCGCCGCCTCGGTTCCCCTCCTCCTTGGCTCCCGTACTCCCGGATCTGCGCCGCTGTCACATGGCGGGGCACCGCCCTACTCTGCCCTCGCTCACCTCCTCTGCCCAAGCTCGCCCCAATGTAGGATCAAGGATGACCGACTAGAGGGGGTGAATAGGAGGTTTCTAAAACTTTTTCTCTAATTAACAATTTTAGCAAGAGTGATCTAATAAAACAAGTTCTAACACAATCAAAGTTATATGATTAAAGCATTCACCAAGCCACACCTCAATTCTATGCGAATACTAAATACAATTCTAGCTTAAGCAATTGATCTTATTAGATTGCTAGAAATGTAAATACGGAAATAGTAAAGACAAAAGAGATAAACCACAATGGAGACACGCGATATTTGTCCTGTGATATCGAAGACTTGTCGCTCTTCACTAGTCTACGTTGAGAAAACTTGAATGAATCAAGTCGGCTCCACACTAGCACTTCCCTCGATCACTAGAGTTGTTCTTCCTCCTCTCCGGAGATGGTAAGCACACACCACTTCACAATTTTGCCGAGTCCCTTCACAATCTTCTTTGAAGAGATCACCGCGCAAACTTCCTCCAAGCCATCTAGGTGCCGGCAAGCACTAAGAGTAATAAACCGCAGTGTTTGCTTGAGGAAAAACAAGTGCCAACAAGATCAACTAATGATGCAATACACTTGAATGCTCTCAACTACCTCAAAATGAGAATTCAAAGCAAATGGGTAGTAGAGAGTGATCTAAAAGCTCAAATGTATACAATGATGTTCAATATGCTCAAAAGTTCTGAGCTAGAGGCAGGTAGGGAGTTATTTATAACCCCCACCAACAAAACTAACCGTTTGGAACAAATCCCTGAAAAAATCAGCATTTGTGGTAGTGCCGCTGTAGAAACCCGGTACTATCGTAGTCACTATTCAATGATCGACTGCTGTTCATTAAATGCTTCTGAACTAGCCGTTATCAAAACATGTGGTACTACCGCACTCACAGGACCTGGTACTACCGCAGAGCGGTAGTACTGTTTGGCTAGAACGAAACTACTGATTTCCAGAGGTTAATGGAACACGTAAAAACACCCTATCTGGAAATAACGTACCGCAAAATAAAATTTGGTACTACCACACTCCGGTATTACCGCTCAAGAAATGCGGTCATACCGATCTCAATGGAGAACAAAAACTCCAAAAATTCGCTCTCTGGAAAATACGTACCGCCAACAAAATTTTGGTCGTACCACACTGCGGTATTATCGTCTCACAAGAGCGGTACTACCGGTTTTACTAAAAAAACTCCCAGAAGCTATTTTAAATGCAATGCATGACTCCTAGTTGATCAATGATGGCACAAAAATAGATCCTCAAACTGCTAGCCATGATCCCTCTTTACAGTACGACATCTAGCCAACAAAACTGATCTTTTCTCCAAACACCGAGATTGGTAAAAACTATAAAAGGATCCTTAGGCTTTAATAATACCTTTGTCTTGAGACATGTCGATCTTTATCACTTTTGCATTGCCATTTCCGTGTCATCATTCAAACTCTTGGGCTAAACCTTTAAAAAATCTTAGCACACGTATTAGTCCCATAACACGTTGTTGACATTAATTACTAAAATTATTTTTAGGGGCCTAGATGCTTTCACCCGAAGTTGCGCCTCCCACCCGGATCCAGCGCACCAGGCCTCCCTTGCTCTGCCTCACCTCGCCGACGATGCCCAATGTCACCCTCTGCCCCGCACGGCTCCTCCGGCCTGTGGTCCACGCGCCGGACGCCACCCCGAGCGGCCTTTCTCGAGCTCTGCTCCACCCAGCCACCCTGGAGCTCATCCTTTTCTCGCACCAACAGTCACCATCTCTCTGCCTCAGTCGGATCTGTGGCTAGATCCTCTCCAACCGTGCCACCTTCGCTGACCTCGTCGTGTGCCACTCCGACTGCTCGTTACGGCCGCCTCTTAGCAAAATTCGGACGGATCCGGCAGGATCTGCTCGTGCCGCCTAAGCTCCAACCCGCGCGTGCGCTTGAGCTCTACTTCACGCACCGCCTGTGCTCTCCCGCTAGGCCTCCTGAGCCGCTGCTCGTCCCCGCTCGAATACTGCACCGCCTCGGCTCCCTGATGCACCCCGAGCCTCTCACTTCCTTAGCTCCATGCGCCGTCCATGCTCAGGGCTACGGCTGCACCGTCTCGTGTCATCGAGGCATGCGAAGGAGGCCATTGTTGGATCCAGTGCTCCGCCATCGGATTTGGCGCCGCCACCACCGACGATGACACAAAGCCACCATGGGACGCCATCTCCTCGGGAGCAGGATCTCGGCTGAAGCCTTCGCTTTGGGAGATTTCGCCGGCCCAGATCCAAGCTCTCCTAGCGGCCCGCGGCAACCTCGCCTCTACTCCCTGTCCACTTCTTCCTAGCGATGAGGGGGAGGGGAAGGCCAGGGAGGAGGCGAAGATGCATTTTGAATCTTCCTCTCCTTCCATTGCCACATCAAAACAACGAACATGCACCAGTGCTCTAACAAGATCACCTGAGTTGTGGTGTAGTTCCTCAGGGATGATTCACTGGAAGCATCAATGTTTCAGGAGGAGGAAGAGATGCATTCGTTTTCTTGGTTTGGGGAGGAGAAGAGGAGGAAAGCAACAAATTCGGGCTCAACTAGGAGCATATGCAAGTCCCTCCGGTAAATCCGCGCCCCCTTTTCGAGCCAAAGCCGTCACATCTTGTGGGAATCGGGCACCCACAATGTTGTCCCAGGCCTGGCCCATGTTGTTGCTGTTGGTCGAGATGGTTATGCTGCTGTCTATCTTTGAGTCTTTTCTATCTTCGTGTCATTTCTCCCATTGCATCCATCCAAGTCTGTACCACTCTATCTTTGAATTCGTCTAAGCCATGTGAGTCCATAAATTTATTGTCAGTCATAGAAGCATAGGAATTTCTTTTGCATGCCAGCAGTCGTCGCTCTTCTCTTTGAGCCGTTGCAGATCGTAGAAGTCATTGTGATGCCGCTGCTTCTCTCTAAGCCGCTCCCCGAGCTTCTAAGGCTGTCGCACTTCTTCTGCACTACGTCTCCACTGCGCTTCTTCTGCACCGTGTCTCCGCTGCACTTCTTGCGCACTGCGTCGTCGCCACCTCGAGCTTCGATCTGCGCCGCCATGCTTCTATCTAAACCTCTTCGACTTGATTTGATAGCTCTCTCTATTCCTGTCGGTTTCATCATCTTCTTCATTGTGTTGCTGCGGTCGACTTTGCTCTCGCTTGCCGCTACTTTCTCAGCCCCTGCACCTTGTCCTTTATAGGCTGTCGCATGATCCCGGATAGGAGGAGATCTGTAACATCCCAAGTAAGAGTTTGTGTTTCAAATGTATAAAACCATCAACTTCTAAAATTTTTTGATGCATCTTGTTGTCATTTGAATTTTCTGGATTTTTATTCAAGGGTTTAGTGCATTTGGAAAACCTAATGCATTAATTCCTAGAAAAGCATAACCCTAAAAGAAATACCAAGAAAATCATGTAAACTTCCTCTGTAAATAATTTTCCTAGGATTTGGAACATCTTAGCAACTCACCTACAAAATTTCATAATTTATAGAATTTATTTACTATTTTTAAAATGGCCAATCAAACTAGAGAATCCAAATTCAAACAATTAGAATAGAGAATTGAAAATTTTCTAGAGAAAATTTCAGCAAATGAAAAATTGTAGTAAAAATTACAATTTGATCTTCACTGGGTCAGGAACCTCCCATAAAAATTTTGTGATTTTTGGAATTAAATTACTTCATCTAAAAATTTCCTAAAGTCTTAGCCCTTTTGAAATCAAACCAATTAACACTGTGTTGACTCGGTCCGACCAGACCCAACCCCAACCAGACCCAACCAGCTCAATCCAACCCGACCGCCTAGCAAACCGACTGAGCCACCTTACCTCTTCGGCTAACTAGTGGGCCCCACTCTGATCCTTTGTCTCTATGTCGCTAACGCCGGCGCATCGCTGGGATGGCTCACCTCACGCGTCAACACCCAACCGCTTCGCTCATTGGTTTGGACCACGCGCCCGTGGTTTCCTTGCCTCGGTCGAATCTCACGTGCCACTCACCTGCCCTCGGTCTCATCACCATCGCCTCACCGTCGCTCGGCTCACGTCAACGCCATGTCACGGGCATCCTCGTGAGCTCTCCATCCTCCTGCCTATTTAAACCTCCCCAAAGCTTCCTTCCTTTCTTTTCGTCGACCAGAGACACTCCCCTACCTTTCTCCCACCCTCTCAATCCCTCAATCGTGCCCGAGAGCAAGACCGAGCTCAAGCTCATTTCGGTCGAAACGCCACCACGTCGTCGTCGGAGTTCCAGTGCCACCCTCTACCCACGTCAGATTGTGTTCCAAGGTACGAGTATCAACTCCCCTAACCCAATTTGGTTGTTCCTCCTCAGGGTTCGCTGGAATTTGGGTTTTCTTCAATCTCGGCCGCAAGCTCTATCTTCATCCCTAGCTCCGGCCATTGAGTCAATAACCAAACTCCTTGCTCGAGCACCATCTCATAACCTCACTGATACTTCCCCTATTTCCCTTTCCTTTCCTCTTTGGCCAGGGTGACCTCCCCTCGGGGAAGCTCCATCGCTGCAATTGTTCTACGCCGCTGACCTAGCTCTAACGGTTTCCGACCACCCTCGTGCTTCCGGTAAGGTCCTTGACCCCTTCTAGTGCCTGTGCATGCGCTAATTAGCATGAAGCACCACTAGGTTGCAAGATAGCGTGATGGCCGTAGCACCCCACCTCCTCTCCTCGCCGCGCCGCCGCTCCAGCTCACCTCTGGTGATGCTCCGACCACTCTTAGTATCGCCTAGACTCTAGGGGTCCCCTTTTTGCCTTTATCTTGCACTGCGGTGGACCACACCGCCGGCGACACACCCGGCGAGCTTGCGCCTAGGAGCTCTTTGTTGTCGAAAAACCAACAACACTGTCGCTCGGTCATTAAATGACCAAATCTCGGTCATTAGGGTTTAGGTAATCATTTGCGGGTAGTTAATTGCTGCTGTGTCTCTATGGCAAGCGGGCCCCACGTACAGAAATCCATGTGTTTAATGCACTTAGTTTTGCGTCAAGTCAATGAGATGCGGGCCTAGTTTGCATAGTAAATGGCTCCGTGGTCCATGGAACGAAGCACTGCGCTGTGAACCTTGGTCCACGTGCTATTCCTGTGGACCATGTCTATGACACATGGGTCCCACCAGTAAGTAGAGTTCCCTTTAGGATTTTAATTGAAAAAGAAAAGAAAATCATGGACCCCACTTTTAGTGATAGAAGCTAAATCCAGCCGAGTACAAAAAGTATTAAATGCTTTTATACATACGGAAATCAATTATTTGTGCATTGCAAATTGTTTAAACTTCAAAAATATATAACTAATTCATTTCAACTCCAATTTGGGTGAGACAAATTTTGTTGGTTTCCATTTTTAATGTACTTTAAATTAAAAATGGGTTTTTAACATGTTTTTATCACTGAAAAGCTTGGTATTCAAATTAATTGCACACTAATGGAATAACTTTGAAAATACATATAAAATTCATTTGAACTCCAAATGGGGTGATCTAATTTTTCTTGTACTTAGAATGTCATGCTCAGTCTACCATAAAATTTTCATATTCACCACCTTTCTAGAAATTTTTGCGACAAGTTTGAGTTCGGTGAAGAGTAACCAAAAGTTGAATTTCCATCATTTTCTTCCTAGCTGATTTTGTTTAGGACATAACGTTTGCATGCAACATCCAAATGAAATGATTTTTGTTTATAAATTCATATAAAATCATACTCTACCTACTGTGTAAATTTCATGCATTTTGGATGACTTTAAATTTTTTGTTTTATTCGACGTTATTGGTTCTTATTCGCTTTTCGTGTTCAGTCGGTAGGTTTCGACGATTCAATTATCTACGAAAGTGATCCTCAGCAACAAGGGGATTCTCTTCGGCAAAGCAAGCAGCCCTCTTATCTTTATTAGCATGTTGATCCTATTATGTTCTTTACAAATATCTTGTTTTGCAACTGTATGTATGCATGTCCTATTTTGATGATTATATTCGTGTTTAAAGTAGTTATTCCGAATAGTTGTGTGAGCTGTAGGTAAATGTTATCCTTTGCTACTGAGCCTTGGTTATTATTTTAGTTAATGATTTAGAGCTCGATGGATGGGCTCTGGTCATTTATATATATATCGTATATGAGTGAGTATCACTTAGAAATGCTTAGAACGGTAGCATGGGAATCATCGCTTTGGCGATAGTTATTATATCATCACTCTAATTACTTGGGTCAGGGTACTCATGTATGTATTGTAATTGGAAAAACTAAAACTGAAAATAAAAGGATTTGGACTTGGGCACATGGTATGATGGTGTGCTTATCGGGTGTGTGGTTGGTGCCCAAGTCAACAAGGACAGAACATCTTGTGTCACACTGATCCAAGAATTATTGTGTGCATCCACATGAGGGTAATGGGAACCCATCTTTACTTAGTAGTTTGGGTGTGTTAATTAATGAGTCGCAGGTGGTTGATGTTAGGAGAAAAATGTTATGTTATTCTGTTATTGTTGGGGATGTGAGGGGTGGGTTCCAGGAAGGTTCCCTCGCTTGAGGAGCATCGGCAGTTGCCGAGGCTTTGCCGATGACTCGGACACAACGTATGGGCCCTCTGTGGAGCCTAGGACGGGCGGTTCATGGAGGGTTAACCACTATATGTTCAGCTCTTAGTTAATACACACCATTGGAAAATGTCTCGTAGGACTTAGCTCTGTCGGCATACCTAAAGAAGTGTGCTATATAGCTTGGCGAAAGAGCGGTCTGGCGTGTGAGTAAATTTGTACACCCCTGCAGGGTTTAATCTATTCGAATAGCCACATCCTTGGTTGTGGACACGCTGGATTAGGTTTTGCAAGAGTTAGACTCAACGTTTTCAATAAAACCTGAAATCAGGTGGTACGAATAGGTAATTCGTGCTATGTTATGGTGGTTGATGGGTAGCCATGTCTAGGATATTAATTATGTTTATAAATATTGTCTCTCTATTATTTAAACATATAAAAAATAGATTTGATAAATTTCTTTACCATCTATTACTCTATTTCAAAGAAAATGCCTTTATGCTGAAAATTGCTTAGTGTAGTAGCCTTCCTTTGATACATGAATACATCTCCTATGTTTTGTTTTTGTAAGTCTTGCGAGTACAACTTTGTACTTAGTTGGCATATTCACTTGCTGTAGAGGAGGTTGATCCCCAAGGGGTCAACTATTGTGAGACTGACTTCGACTTCGACGACTAGTTCGGCGGGTTTCCGGTCGGTTGCCTTGTGGGTAAGGGAAGCCGGTTGGCTTTTGTTTATCACCATCTTATGGCTTGTTATTTTTGCTGCGACTTTAGTTCTTTATCTTGTCATTTGGTCGGTCGGCCCTAATTATGTAATATGAACTTAGAATGTCTTTTATGTTGTAAATTATGAAGACTCGGTATTTTAATAACTTGTGTATAGAATGGATGCTATGTTTTGTGAAGGTGTATATGTACCGCTATCCTGGGAGGTACACAATACACTGAGAGCGGGGAAATTTGATTTGTAATGCTAGGACCAGTTGGAGGGTTAAGAATTACAGGCTAAATATCTCTAGGGCTCTCACAAGATCTTTTGATACTTGACATATTTTCCAAGAGCTGCACGCTACGACGACATTATCAAGACTCGGATTTTGGATTCTCTCTATTGTAGTGTCAAACCTTTCCAAATACAATGCTATTGCATATGCCTTGCATTTGAGGGGGGGGGGTGTTAAGGGTATTTGTGGTATTTTCTATTGTTTTAGGGTTTAGTCTTGTGTCCCTTGTACTCTATATATTGCTCATTGGGATATTGCAATACATACACAATATTCATAACAATTGGAACGTGCTTGCTCGATCTGAGCCATCAGTTTTTGTAACGAAATAATAGTATCTTGTGTACGTAATTCCTCACAGGATATCTAGGGAGCGTAGATAAGACCCAAGAGTAAGCAAAGTATTAAAATGTGAACTGGTATAAGGCCATTGTAGCAGAGTTCAGCTAGCAATGCTCATTAATTGCTCATAAATATTTGACACTTATTGTAAAATTTGGCTCTAATTTAAAATGACATGATTTTCATGAATTTCAAAAAAACAACTTTGACTGCATTTCAAATTTTCCAAAAGCTTTGCCTCACAATTTTAAATTTTAAAACAATTTCCTTGCATCGAAGAAATTGGATTTGCAAAAGCCTAAAATTTATTTGTGTGCCAACTAAAAATAATTAAAACCTCATTATTACAAAATCATTTGAAAATTTAAATCTAAATCAAGCTTGCAATGCAACTAGAATTCAAACATTTTCCTTTTCCTTCTCCCCCCCTCAGGCCGCAACCCAGCCGTCGACCCATCTTTCTTCCCCCTCGCTTTTCCTACCTACGGCACTGTCCAGTCGGTGTAACATCCCAATTTTTTTAGTTTAAAAATCCTTTTGAGTAGTTTAGTCCTATGGACAATTCGCACAATTTTATTTGAATTTTAATAAAGCATAAATGGACTTTTAAATAGAAAAACAATTTAATGTGATTAATCTGAACATCAATTAATTCCAAAACTATTTTATTTGTGTTCTCTATGCTTGAAAACATTTTCCAGATTTGTCTCGAATTTTTTCTGAGTTTATTTTTTCTATTTTTATTTTACTATTTGTATTTAATGGAATTTTAATTACATTGAATAGAAATAAGCATGCAATAATAATTTAAAATAGAATTTAAATAATTTAAAATATTAGAATCAAACATGATCAAAGGATGTAACTTGCCTGGCTCAATTAGTTGTTCTTAAACGACGTCGAAATCCGGTTCTCCGAAGTCGTCAAAATGTATACGTGTAAACGAGCCAAATTCGAATAACATTTAAATAAAATTAAAAAAAACTCCAAAACTTATGAAATAAATACTGAAAGGAAGATAATTAATTTATATGAATTTAGAATATTGAATCGATAGAATCGGAGTTCGTATGAGGGAGAACGAATTTCCGAAAGTTTTGATGTCACATGAAATAATAGAATTCCGAATATTACTGTTCCAGAATTTGTTATTTCAGATGTTCTGATGTTCAGCAAGAGGACGGGACTTTGGTGTATGTCAAGAAGACCCACTTGCAAGTGAGAAAAGGATGATTAGATGGAGTGGAAATGTGAGTATGCCACATGGGACCCACATGCAAGTGACTTCAAACAAGAAAGAAAGAAGAAACAAAGCACAGAACAGAGAAGGCAGCATGTCTGCAAGGAGCTCGGCTTAGTGGTGGCACTGGTGAGGGAAAGGGAGGAGCGGCCGATGAACAGCAAAAATGGACTCCGGTGAGGTACTCTACCCGATGGTGGTGGCGGTTTGGCTAGAGACTGAGCGAGGCGACGGCAACGGCGTTCGAGGCGCACGGGCAGCGGCGACATGCGGGTGGCACGACGATGGAGTAGTGCACTGAGGGGGATAGAGGGAGCACCACGTAGAATGCAGGCACACGAACTCAATGGTAAAGACGTCTCGGGCGGGGGACGTCGGACGGCGGCGGAACGCAGCAAAGAAGACCTTTGGCGACTGGCGGGTTGACGTCGGTGTTCCAGGCAAATGGAGAGGAGATAGCAGGTGGGGTTTGAGGCGAAATAAAAAGGGGAACACGGGGAACACAATGCTCACCTCGGTTGTGGTGGAACGCGCATGGTCGACCAGCGGTGATGAGAGAAGCGATGATGTGGCGCGGGCTCACCGGGTCGGTAGTGCTCCGACGATGTTCTGGTGAAGGAGAGGGGAGCACCATGTAGAACGTCGCGAGGCAAAGCTAGTGGTGGTGGAGATGGCAGTGGAGCTTCACTGTAGAATTTTTAATCGCTGTCGGAGTTCCGTTCGGTTGAACAAAAATGTCGATTGTGGAGAGGAGAAAGGGAAGGAGGACTTGAGACTTTCGGGGATGGATGAGGGAGAGGAGAGGCACCCAGGTCTCTCCTTTATAGGGGCTGGGGAGGACCAGGCGAGGAGATCAAGGCGCGGGTGTCACGGCTAAACATGGCGCGTTCTCGGAGTTTGGGTACATGAAAATAGGGATTGAGGCCGGGAATGGAGGAGTCATGACGTGGGAAAATGAATGCCTTTGATTACGTGAAGATTCATGGAGAAATTCGTGGTCGATTCAAAGCATTCGAGGGCGCTCTAATGGTGGTCGTGTAACATCCCAAATGTACAAATGGAACCAAACCCAAGTTTGTGTTTCAAATGTAACCTATTATGGGTATATGTTTCAAATGTAATTAAATGAGTAGAAATTAAAACTTTTCTCACATCTTGAAACCCTTGAACACTTCTATAATTTTTGTCAAGAGTTGGGGAATTCAAAAACCTAAACCTCCTGTCGACTAAAGCCAACCCCTCTATCAACTTGACAAGAATCTGGTATTCAACCCTTGGAAATATTTTTCCTTGGTTCTAGGGATGCTGTGTGACCCCTCTGAGTTATTTCATAATTTTTATAAATTATTTGATAATTTTGGAGGCATGTCAAACCAATTTTTCAATTGGTCAAACCCTAGAACAGCCCTTGATGAATTTCCTGAGGAAAATGCATTGCATAACAGCCTCTAAAAATTTTATGTAAGGTTAATCCTGGAGTGAGGAAGCTTCAGTTAAAATTTCAGAATTTTTGGAGTTAGTTTACTACCTCTAAAAATTCCTCCAACCTCAGCCTTTAAATTTAAATTCAAATCCGGCACTGTTCCTTGGGTCCGAGCCACTTCCAAGTGGGTCGAACCCAACCGCGTCCTCAGCTTAGCCGAGCTCCTCCTTCGCGCGAGCGTTGTGTGCCATTGGATCCAAATCGATGGCCACGACCTCCGCCACAACCCAACCTCGTCTCAGCACAGCCACGACCTCCTCCCCCGCGCGAGGTCGTGCTCCGTTGAATCAGAATCCAACCGCCACAACCACCCCTCTCCTCTCATCGTCGTCAGATGAAGATCTCGCGGCCAGGACCTCCCCTCCCTTTCTAGTGTCTTGCCTAATGGCCAAGACCTCCCACCTCTCTGTTGTGCGCCGTTGGATCCAAATCCAACCGTCACGACCTCCTACATCTGTTCGTAGCCGTTGGATTGAAATCCAACCGCCACGACCTCCCCTCTCCATTTCGTCGCCGTTGGATCAAAATCCAACCGCCATGACCTCCCTCTAGGTTGTGCACCATCGGATCGAGATCCACCGCCATGACCTCTCATCCTGCAGCGCGCCATTGATCGAGATCCAACACCACGACCTCCTCCCCGCTTTGGCATTGCGTGCGCAATGGCTATGACCTCCCTCCTCATTCAGCGCTTTTGGATGTAAATCCAACGATCTCGACCTCCCTCTCATAGCGCCTTTGATTAAAATCCAGCGACCACGACCTCCTTTTGCGTCGTGCGCAACGCCCACGACCTCCTCAACGCTAGCGCCCTTGGATGTAAATCTAACGACCACGACCTCCATCGCATCGCGCGCGGCAATACCACCTCCCCTCAATGTTGTGCGCCTTGATGTAAATCCAATGGCCACGACCTCCCTCAATGTTGTGCGCCCTTGATGTAAATCTAATGGCCACGACCTCCCATCGCGTCGTCGCGCACCGGCCACGACCTCCTCGATGTTGTGTGCCGTTGGATCAAAATCCAACACCCACGACCTCCCATCGCTTGTCAGGGTTGCGCGCAACGGCCAGGACCTCCCGCCTCTGTTGATCACCCTTGGATGCAAATCCAATGGTCACGACCTCCTGTCTCCTTTCAGCGCGCGACCTCCCTTTTCGTTTCGCAACCGCCCGATGTGAATCCAACGGCTGTTACCTCCCCTTCCTTGTCGGAATCGTGCGATGAAGATCTTACGGCGGCGACCTCCCCCTTTCCTTTTCAGACCGCACAGTTTCGGATCTAAGGGTCACGACCTCCCCCATTTTCTTATCGAACGGTCGAGGGCAGCGCCTGTTCTTCTCCTTCCTCGGGCTCGCGCGCGTGCGCCATGGCAGGGGGAGAGCAGTGCCTGGTCACCTCACAACAGCTCTTTGCTGCAAGCATTAAATGCGGTTAGTGCTTTTCACCCCCAAAGTCATGCTCAGACCTGCCCCCATCCCCTCCACGTCCTTGTCAAGCCATGGACCGAGCCATGGGCTAAGCCCACCATGGAGCTTAACCCTAGCTCCTTGCCTCTGCTCCCCGAGCTATAAAAACCTCCCCTTAATCCTCCTTGGCTTCCTTTAAACACTTCTCCACTTGCTCTCGGCTTGTTGAGCTCAAATCATCCAAGTGCTCCTCGGCCGCCATTGTTGAGCTTGGAGCTCCTCAGTGGCACAGGGTCCCAGTGGCTTTTCCTCTCCTCTCTGTGTTCCAGCTTGAACCTCTCATCTCGGTGGACCTTAACTCTAACTCGATTTTGGTTGACCTCTTCAGGGAGCAGCTGAATTTGGAGTTTCCCCTTTTCGGCCGTGAGCACCCCCCTTTTCTTCCCCATCACGGTGAGTGCTCTATTTCTCAATTCTCGCTCTGAACCTTTCGAGCTTTATGGGAGCCAATGTGATGACCCGTCTTTGTTAATTTTGCCCAGTCCTCTCCTCCACATTGTCCTCCTCGGCCACGCAAGAAGGTCCTCCGCCGCTGAGCTCCTCGGCCCTCCTCGGTTCCTCCCTGCACCTAGGTAACCTTCTAAGTAACCCCTAAATGCTTGGCACTCGCTTGGATGAACCGTTGCGGAGCTCTATTTCATTTTTACTTTTGGCCGTGCGTTGCCGCGCCGCCCCTCTCCACTAGCCGCGCTCGTCCACCACCGTAGGTGTGGGTGGTATACCGATGGAGCGCGATCGCGATGCGCACCAGTGGCGGCTTTAGATGATACCGCCGTTTTAGGTCGTCGGCGTTTCGCCGTTGAAGCCGACGAGCACGTTGTCAGACGTGCCGGCACAGTGTCAGCACGTGCGCGACGTGGCTCATCGCGGGCCGTCCATCTTGGAGATCTGCGGTCCACCGTCGCCGTCTCGTTCGCATGCGTGAGCTCCAAACGCGCCGCGCGCGAATCCAACTCGGGCCATTGGATTCAAGATCAACGGCCCATGTTCGTTGGATCTGCGTGGGCGCGAGCGCGCGTTGCCAGCAGGTCTTGGGCCGTCCGATCCAAGATTGACGGTCCACATTTTTCCACGTCGTTTTGGTTTTAGGATTTTCCCGAGTAATTTATTTGTGAACTGAAAAAGGTAATAAACTTCAAAAATGCATAACTATTTCATCTTAGCTCATTTTGGGTTGATTCAAATTTTGGTAGCTCTGGTTTGAACTAAATTTTAATCTAAAAATGGTTGTAAGTTGAGTTCGGCTCCATAAAATAGATTGGTAAATTGGTTTCAAAACTAACTTTAAATGTTGCTCCAAAATTTGCAATTAACTTGTAAAATGCATAAGTAATTCTCTTTAGCTCCTTTTTGAGTGAATCCAACTTTGCTGGCTTCCTCTATTAGTGTACTAAATGGTAGAATGGAATTTAGGCATGTCACTATTTTTGAAAGAATTGTGGGTGCATTTTACTTACCATAAAAATCCCAGGTGCAACACCTCTTTGGAAAATTGTGCTTGAAAATTTAATTTGGATGAACAGTAACCGATTTGAATTTTCCAGCATTTTTCCAGGCTGAGCAGATTTGTTTTGGCCATAACTTTTGCATTAAGAATCCAAATCAATTGGTTCTTGTTGCTAAATTCTCTAAAAATCATGATCTTGCTGCTGTAAAATTTTGAGATCATTTGGAGAAAGTTTGTTGTAGAGCCTTTTCGGTTTTCTTCGTTCTTATCGGTTCTTTTCGCTTTTTCGTTTAGGGGCCGACGAGTGTGTTGATCCCGAGAGTTTTCCTCTATAGCCTAGTGAGCATGTCCAACAAGGCAAGCAGTTTGATCATATCCATTTCGTCCCATTACTTTAAAGTCTAATATATTGTTTAACTTGTATGTATGCATTGCTATTTTGTTGTTAAATGATATCGATTAGTGATCCTATAGATGCATACTCTGTAGGTAAATGTTCTTTCTCTACTACTATGCCTAGGATTATCTTGCTGTGATTTAGAGTTCGATGGATGGACTTTTATCACTTAGTAGTTGCGTTGATAATGCTTAGATAACGGTAGAAATGGGCGGTTGTGGACATTATGTCGATAACCTTGATCACACAAAAACTATTGTTCCATTATGTCCAGCATGTATGCTTTGTTACCTTGTAAACAAATAAAAATGAAACCAAAATTGTTATTGACTTGGGCATAATGGATGTTGGTGTGATCTCATGGTATGATGGAATGGTGCCTGAGTCCTTAAGGACCGAGTTACTTGGGCCACTAAACTGAGCAATATTGCGTGCTAACCACGCGAGGGGGATATGGGACCTTTCTTGGCTAAGTACTTTGGGCGGTGTTAATTTTTGAGCTGGTTGGTGGTTAAAAAGAAATGTGATATGAGGGGAACATCTGTAATTCGGCTTGAGCTGTGATGTGTCTTTCTTTGTGGGTTCTTGCTCTTAATTAGCATCATCTATTGGAAATGTCTCAGAGGACTTAGCCGTCTTCAAGATACCAAAGGAAGTGTGCTAAATCTAGTAGCAAAAAGGGGGTCCGACGTGTGGGTACATTGGTACACCCCTGCAGGGATAAAACTATTCGAATAGCCTCGTCCTAGGTTATGGACATGCTTGGCAAGGTTGTTCAAGAACTAGACTCAACCATTTAATTAAAACTTGTTGGGTGGTATGAATTTGGTGATTCATACTATTGTTGTGGTGACTATTGGGTTAGTCACTTCTTGGTTGTTCTTTCTGTTGTTATTATTATTGTATCGTTGTTACTTCAACCATTAAAAATGCTTTGTCAAATTGCTTTCAATCTATTACAATATTGCAAATGAAAACTTGCTTTATGCTAAAATGAGCCTAAAGCCTTCCACTTAAATAAAGCTTGCATGTAGCATATGTATAGGTCTGTTACCCTTACACGTCAGTCTTGCAAGTGCATTTTTGTACTCATTTGCTTTGCTTAACTGTAATTGTTGCAAAGGAAGAAGTGGAGCCCCAAGGGCCCTACTTTTGTGAGATGTGCGGTGGTTGGGACGACTAGGTTGGTGGCTTAGTTGGTTGCCTTGTGGGCTAAAGGCAAACCATATGGCTCTCTTTTGGTTATCGCCATCTTATGGCTTTCGCTTCCGCTTTTGTTTTTCTCTTAGTTGTATTTAGCCGGTCAGTTCTTTTGAAATAACTCTCTCTATTATGTATGTTTTTTATTTAATCTAGTTCGTGCTTGAGTTCTATGTTTGTATGGAATTGATGCATGATTTTGTAAAGGGGTGTGTATACTGAATTTCTGGGAAGTATACATATCTCGAAGACACGACTTGTTTTGTTTGTGATGCTAGGGTCAATGGATGACTAAGCATTACAAGCCAAATAAGCCGGGGCCCTCACAGGTCATTGCCGCGCTTGTGTTCTGGACAGAACCCAGCCAAGGGGATGAACAAAGGAGTAGAGAGAAAACAGGGAAAGAAAGAAAATAAGAAAAGGAAACAACATATTTTTGGCCAGAATTTGACATGAAATTCTAAAATTTTCTTTTCGGAGAAATGAATTTTGAAATTTGATTGAGATTTGAATTTGAGATGAATTCAAAACAAGAATTTGAATCGAGAGTTGGCCGCAAAGATATTTGATTTTAGAACAAGGATTTGAATTGAGACTATGAAATTGGATTTTGATTTGGGGTAAATTTAAGATTCAGAATTTTGAATTTCAAATTTCACAAAGAGCAATAAATTAAATAGACTTTTAGAAAATAGTAAATAAGGTCCAAAAATCCTAGAAAAATTCACATAAATTTCTTGAATTATTTTGAACTTAATAAAATTACTTCCAACTTAAAGTTGGATTTTTATTTTGTATAATAATTATTTTTTGGAAAATAGGAAAAACCTTTTAAATACCGGATAAATCAAGAAATTAATTAAAATTTCCTTTTTCACTTGAAATCCAAGAAAATCCCAGAAAACTCAATAAATTTTATTTTTGAATATAAAATCCAACAAATTAAATAATTGTTTTATTATATTTATATATATATATATATATATAGGTTATATATATATATATATATATATATATATATAACCAATATAACTCTTTTAAATTACAAAAAAAACAGGAAAATTCTTGGACAGCCAGAAAATCCAATAAAATTATAATTTAATTAATTTTTATTTTGGTAATAGAACTTTGGGATGTTACTCCGCTGTTCTTCGTCGACTTCGCCACTGTCGGTGAGCTCCTATCGCCGTCAAGTACACCGTCAGCTTTGCTGTGTCGCGTTCTACATGATGCACACTTCACCATCCCCAGAGGAAGCCCGAGTCACCGTCGCCGCCACAAGCTAAGCTGCTCCACCGCTGAACTCGTCATCGCCGTGACGGTTGTCATCTCCGACAAGAATTGATCGCGTCAACGTGATCCCCGTGACGCCTTTGCCCAGATCCAACCCTTCGCCGTCGCCGAAGAGCCACCGTTTGCCGGATCCCCTTGGTCCCAGAGCCTTGCCATTAGCAAGCCACTATGGCATGCCACCTCATCGCCAAATCAGTGCCACCTCAGCGTCCTTGTTGACGTGTCGCCCGGTCAGCGCCAACGTGTCCACCCAAACCCTAAAAACCAGATCCAATCTCGCGTAGACCCAATCCACCCAGAGCCAAGTCTTTGACCTATAGGTCCCACATGTCAGTCTACTATGATATAGACCCATGAGCCATAGATCCATAGACCAGATCCATGAACCCGGTCCATAGACCAGATCCATGAACCCGGTCCATAGACCCCTCATCCCACATGTCAGCCACTGTTCCTATTTTCCAGATTTTATTTTAATTCGAAAATCACTGCTGATGTCAGGATGACGCAACAAATCAGAATTTCCAATAGAAAGATAATTCGGGAAATTCGGAATGGAAATTCCTTTTTCTTTTTCTTAGGGTTAGATCTACCAAAATCCCGTTCTTCCTCATACAAACTCCTATTGAGCTCATTCAAATTTCTAAATTCAATCTCTACCTTCCTGAGATTTTTATTTAATTTTTGGAGTTTGTTTATCTCTTTGTTTTGTATTTATTTTTTATTTGCTTTTGTTTACGGGTAGACGTTGATACTGAAGAATCTAGACACGTCATTATGAGTTAATGGAGTATTTTAGTTATTAATGACAAATCTATTTGTGAGACTAACACTTCTATTGTTATACCTATTATTTAGTCTCAGTTGGATAAAAAGGTGAAAATCATGGAGGTATGCATTCAACATCGTATTCTTATATCTTGTTGCATTCCTTGAATCCAAAATGTAGGTTGAACTCCACTAAAAGTCTAACTTGAATATGTGCATATGTTTTTTTACACATTCATGTATGCATACATTTAGGGGGAGTTCACTCTATGTTTTGTGGTTTCATTAGTATGGATTCATATTTCTTTATCCACATATATTAAGGATCTTTACTTTGAAACATATCAAATAAGTATACAAAACTTGTGTAGTTCATATATACTCATATGTCTTTATATTCAATTATTCGCAATTGTGATGGTTGTCATCAATTACCAAAGAGGAAAAGATTGGAGTATCTTGACCCACCATTATGAGTTAATGGTATGTTGTGGCAATTAATGACAATCATGTTATGGGACTAATATTTTTCATGAGTTTGATGAATAGGTTATGTCCCATGATGATAGAGACTTTGGATGACATCATGAGTTGATCATCATCAAGTCAAGGTTCAAGAAGAGGAGATGATCATGAGTTGATCAACAAGTCAAAAGAAGGTCCATCATGTGTTGATAGAGATCAAGTGAAAGAGCGCATCATGGGTTGATGCATATTCAAGTCAAGAACTTGAAGTAAAGGAAATCATCATGTGTTGATGATTTTTATCAAGTCAATGACCTAGACTTGAAGTGAAGATGTGCGTCATCAAGCTTCAAGTGAATGTGCAAGGCAAAGGTATGACTAGCTAGAGCTAAGAATATATTCCTAGTCTTTTACCGGTCTTGGTGTTTGGATGAAAGATCGGATTGTTAGTATAGGTTGCCGTACTATTAAGAGGGGTCTTGACTAGTAGCTTGAGTTAGTCATGTGTTGATAGCTCATTGTGCTTGCTCTAGCTCTCGTTAGCATATTGCCGATATTTGCAAATATTTTTTTGCAAATGGTCGTGGCTCATGCATAATCCTTTGTAGCATGTGACTTTAGTTTGTGAATGTGTTTTGCAAATGGTTTAGGTCCATGTACCTTATTCCTTGTTGTGTGATTTCAAAAGTTGGCAAATGTGTTTTGCAACTTATTGAGAATCTCACCTTTAACCTTTGTTTACATTGCACATTAATTGGCAAATGTATTTTTGCAAATTGAGTTGAAGCAAAGTGCAATTTCTCTCTTTCAGCTCTGGCAGTCTGACCGCAGGTCCTTGGGCGGTCTGACCGGAATGTTTGGACTGGACGATGGTCTTTGTGAACTGGCGATTTGACCGCTAGTAGAAACCGGTCTAACCGGTGGTATATCGGTCTGACCGCCATGTGTTGGGCGGTTTGACCGGTCCCGTGGTGAACGTTCGGACCGTCTGAATGTATGGTCCGATCGTGTGTTCCGAATGTTTTTAAGGTGTTTTTGGGGAATTTCTCTTGTTTCCAAAACAGTATGACCGCATTTTGTTCTGCGGTACTACCGGAGTGTAGTGGTACCGATCTTTTATTGGCAGTATGTTTTTTCAGGGAGGTGCTTCTCTGGATCTGAATTGCTCCTTTGTGGAGCGGTCTGACCGACCATTGGTTGGCGGTCAGACCGGATGTGTGTCCAACGGCTAGCTTTATAGCCGTTGAAGCAAGGGCGGTCTGACCGGCCATTGGTTGGCAGTCAGACCGGGGTACCTTGCCTTTTCAGCAAATTCTCTCCAACGGCTAGTTTTTGTGTGTGGGCTATAAATACCCACATTGGCCGGTTGTAGGAGTAGTTGTTGCTGGTGCTATTCATTTCCTTGAGCAAAGAGCAAGCCCTCACCTCTCTTATGTGTATGTGTTGCACTTAGTGAGCTTAGAGAGTAAACCCTAAGTGCATGTGTTGCATTAGGTAGTGGATTGTGTATCCATTAAGGTTAGACACTTGATTTGTTCAAGTGAACGTCTTTGACTTGTTACTCTTGGTGTTTGACGACACCTAGACGGCTTGGAGAAGTTGCGTCGGCAATCTTCTCGAAGAAGGTTGTGAGAAGGCCTGAGTGGTTGTGAGTGGTTTGGTGCTCGCCATCTCCAGAGCAGAAGAAGAGCAACCCCGAGTGGATCGATGTGTTGGTTCGTGTTGGAGCCAGTCTAAGTGGTTGGACTTACCTCGGAGGTGTTTGGCTTAATTCGCGGAGCCAATCCAATTAGTTTGGGATTACCTCAACGTGGATTACGAGAGATCGGCAAATCTTTGAACACCACGGTAAAACATCATTGTGTCATTGTGGTTTGTTCTCTTGTATTTTACTTTGTGCAATTTACATTCCTAGAATTACATTATTTACATGTCTTTGTATGATTGCTATCATTATCAATAGACTTATATTGTTGGTGCACTTAGTCAAGACTAGTTGATTTAGGTTTTAATTGTGTAAAACCGAATTGATATTAGCTTCCGCATTAGAAACCAGTTTTAGCCAAAGAAGTTTTTAAAACCGCCTATTCACCCCCCCTCTAGTCGGCCTTCTCGATCTTACAGATACTTCAGGAGTTTTCGAAGGAGGAGAAGTTGATCATGCTCAAGATCAGTACCAAGACTTGTTCCAAGGCAAGTTGTACCTTTGACCATGTTGAACCCAGTTTTCAAAATTACTTTGATTCAAATTATTGCATTTTACTTTAAGTATTTATTTAAATGCTTTGGGATTAGTTATGTACCAATTTTATTATATCCATCTTGCCTATTGTATCACCATGATCTTTTGTCACCCTAGTTTGGTTATTTAATAGTTGGTAATATCATAGCACCAACGTGGGTTGGTTAGTTATGAATTGTCTGCTTAGCCATGCAATGAGTTATTTATGTCATTTGAGTTGCAAGTATGAATTTGATTAAGTGATTATGGAATATGTGTAAAATTGTGTGCAGTATGCTGTTACTTGTTGATGGCATGTATTGCACTTAATCAACAAAGTGAGAAAACATTTAGACTGAGACGAGTGGATGGAATTGTGTGATATGGTGGAACTGTGTGATTGGGAAAATATGAATATGATAGTTGGTAGTAATTGGGCAATCTCGTCATAGTCAATTAAGGACTTAACTTTATACGCCATTGAATTGAGCCATAACTGTACGACCACATGCTTGGTATACAAGCCTAGCCTAGTAAGCTATGGAGTCTTGATGTTAATTACTCAGGCAGATAGTTTAAGCTGTGTGCCAGGGTGGAGATGTATTTCTGCCTGTGTGGCGATTCACATTGATGGACGGTTCGCCGCTACTAGGTCCAACAGTGCGCGACGGACTAACCACCTGTGTGGGGGGTTGTTGTCGGTAGTAAGAACAATGAGAGTGTCAATTGTTGAAATAAAGTTTCAGAAAGGTTTTGTTATGATTAGTTCTAGCTACACAGGTTATATCGTATGGGTAAAGTGTACTACCCCTGCAAAGTGTTAAACAATCTATTCGAATAGCCACGTCCGCGATCATGGACATGCTCGGGAATTTCACACAAGGGGTAGATTTTCATAAACTAATTGGGAAGGGACGGCTGTGTGGGATAACTTGTGCAGCTGTGTGAAAGAAACTGATTAGGCTTAGTGCCTTTGTGAAAGCAATTGTTAAACTAGCACTATTTATTTGTTTTGAATTATGCTTTCAATCTATTATTTGTATTCGAGTGCAAATGCTGCTTTATTGCAAAATATCCACAGAAGCTGTTTCCTTTGGAATAAGCCATCATATATAATTGCATTCTATGGCACAACTTATTGAGTACTCAGAGTACTCATTCTTGCTACAATCATTCAGCCGAAGTGGATGAATCGTCACCTACCTTTGAGGAGGGGCTTCACGTGGATAGTGATCATTAGGTCTTGATCCCAGTTGGTTGCCTGTGACGAGTCGATGGGTTTCCGCTGGAGTTACTTTTGTTCCGCTGTCGTTTCTTTATTTAATGTCAGCTTACGTGGTTTAATAATTGTAAACTTGACCATAAGGTCAAAACTGTTATTTATTATTCAAATTAGTCATTTACTCATATTCGTCTTGTGTTGAATGATATTCATCTATGTTGACACTGTGTGCACTAGCTTGATCCTGGACTAGTGCATTATACACAGAGGGTCCAGAACTGCATTTTTTGGATCCCGACAGTCGGCCCACACCACTGCCCTTTCTCTTCTCCTTCTCTCCAGCCTGACCAACCCGCGAACAACCAGCCGCAACCCACATCCTTTCCCCCTTCCTTCTCCCCTCATCGGCCCATCCGGCCCAAAGAGGCAGCTCAACCGCCACACACTCCTTTCCCTATCCTTCTCTCTTCCCACGTGACCCAACAGCCAACCAGCCCACCATCACCTTTCTCTCCACCCTCACTAACCAGCAGGCACTTGGCCCCACCCATCAGCGTCATGGCACTATTCTTCTTCTCCCCATGCCTTCTCTCATCCTCTATTGCATGCTCTATCTCTCACGCGTGCGTATGCCTGGCCACGTGTCGCAGCAGGAAGACACCAGCGCCTCTGCTCCTCAAGCCTTCCCCTCTCACACAGCGCCATAAGGTAGTCCCATCATTGCCAGAGACACGAGCAGTGTAGTGCCCGCGAGAACTCAGGCACACCGGCCGCGACGCCGTGAGAAAACATTGAGTTCCTCTTCCTTACAAGTCATTCCATCTGTGCCATTTAGTTTTCCTTCACCTCCTATTCATTTGTCCTCCCTTGCCCCTTCCCTCTCGCTTACTCTAACGCCCAGAACCCTGCTGCACAAGGCCTTCACCCCCAAGCCCGACAGTGTGCCCCCGAGCTTGGCCACATTGTTCCCGCTGACCGGTGAGGTCCTCATTCTTCTAACCGCGTCAGGTTGCATTCTACATCCTCATACTCCTTTTCCCTCTCTCGATTTAAGTTCCTTGCTCTCGAAGCCGCCGAATTGAAGCTTCTTCCTCCTCAAACCCGAGAAGCCACCGCCGAGCTCCTCCACGGCGAGCTCCTTTGCTGGTGAGTTTCCAACCACATCTTCGTGTCATGCCGTGTTCTAAGACCCTGTAAACTGGGTAGGCTAGCCATCTTCCCCTAGGATGCACCGTAGTTGTGCCACCGTGCGAGTGTTCTCGCCCTGCTGCAAGCTGTTGTCGCTAGAGCTCCTCTATGCACCATCTCCTACATCTTGCACACCCATAGCATCGTCGTGCCACATAGATGCTCGTGATGCGCTCAGGTTTTGAAAGCGGTCTCTGTTTAGCCATTGCCACTGCAACCCCGCCACCGTGCACGCTCTCCTTCCTCGTTGTCCGCCACCATGGGCAAAGCTCTGCCGAACACCTCGTTGTTCACAACGACTTGAATACCACCCCTATAACTCCCTCATGCTTAGTCCATGCTTGATTTGGAGGATTAGGTGCCAGTTTGTAGTCGTCGCCAAGTACAGTAGCAGTGTCGTAGTACCGATGTCTCAGTCCATCTCCCGCCACACCGTCGCCATTGTTAGGGTCGCCTTGGTCCCCTCATCCCATTTCGAGGCCGCAGGTGGTCGCCAGAGCCTTTGATACGGATCAACGTGTAGTTGATGCGTAATGTGGCCCAATCTTTCACGGTACTTGTATTGCAATCTTGATCGGAGCAAAACCCTAACTTTCCTCGTTGGTTCAGCAAAAAGGAAGAACAAGTATATCTCCAAAGCAAGTAATACTTGGTTAATGTTGAATCAATCCGAAGAGAGAAACAAAATCAAACCCGAAGAACAACACCAAACCGTGAGCAATTGAGGATGCCACGAATTGGTGAGATGATCCACAAGGAATCACGGATCTTGGAAGGAAAGCCACCCTCCAATATTCACACAATCACAAAACCCTAGACGGAATTTCCAAACGCATGTATTCATTTTGCGCCACACAAACATGTGACTTTTACAGATTTTCTTCAACTATGACTTGTCCACCTCTATAGTGCGCCATGGGGGGTTTATATAGCCTCCCACGCAAGCACAAGACTTGGATGAATAGTACCCGAATTGCTACAAGATTCTAGTCCGACATCGCTCACGTGAACGAGATCCGCCTCGATCGCTCACGTGACCAAGAATCCCAACCAAAAACCCTCCTACTTTACATAGATGTTTAAGCTACTCTAATTGCTGAAAATATATTAAACTATCCTATTACAAGTAATTTCAAAATTAACTTCCTTTAAAGATTGATCTGAATTGGAATTGCTCCAATCCAAATCCATTTAGGATTCTTTATCTTTTCTTGGTAAGATTCCTTGCAAACTTTCCAAAATGCAAAGTCCTTGGTTCTTGTGTCTTCCCATGTCCGCTCAAGCTTTCCCATTGGCCTACCTCCCTCTCTTTGTTCTTGGCCGAACCTTCTTCTTGTTTCTTTCTCCATTGATGCATAATAGGCTCAACTTGAGGTTTAGCACACACTTGCAACTTAGGGATGTTGACCACCATAGTAGATGCACCTAGGGCCTCATCATCCTCCCCTTCTTGAAGCAAAACCGTTCTCGGTTTTAGTATAGTGTTTACGGCCTTCTTCTTGCTAACTACAACCAAATCACTCTTGATTTCTTCATCGGTCTTTGACAGCAAAGCATGGAATTCTCCCTTGTGCATGAAAGTATATCGGTTGGACCGTCCTTGATGTGTAGCATTCAAATCAAATTGCCATGGACGTCCCAATAGAATATGACCGGCATGCATAGGTACCACATCACACTCCACCTTATCGACATAGCCATCAATTGTAAGTGGCACTCTCACCTTGTGTGTAATCTTGACTTTGCCGACGTTGTTGAGCCATTGGATGTAATATGGTTTAGGATGCCTCCATGTGGATAATGAGAGTGATTCCACCACATCCTTGCCAATCATGTTGCTCGAACTCCCGTTATCAATAATCAGCTTACATACCTTTTCTTTGATCTTGCAATCGGTTTGAAAGATATGATGTCGCTGTCCCTTCCGTACAATAACAGTGTTATCACGCCACACCATTTGAGCCATCAAGCTAACACCTTGTGCTGGATAATAAATGAGTGGTTCCAGCTTCTTAGATTCATCGGAAGGTTCAGATTCATCGTTGTCGCTCTCCGTTGCGTAGCCATCATGTGTAAGCAACACTGTCTTCATGTTTGGACAATCCTTCTTCATATGACCTCGGCCCTTGCACTTGAAGCATTCAATGTTGCTAGTTCTAGCCGTAGAGAATGCACTAGAATCAGCATGTGAGACTTCTTTGCCCGCAGCACTTATAGGCTTCGAAGCTTCCTTGAATGTACTCCAAACCGTGTAGTAGATGCAACCGGTTTGAAGTTGATCCTACATCTCCGCTCATGCGAAGTTGCATGCCTCCAAGCGTTATGAGTGGTACGGCCACTCCTTGCTTGAGTGCCCTTCACCCATTGTTCAAGACGCTCCGCTTGATGAAGTAATTCTTGCACGGTATTGTATTGCATTAAATCAAGACGGTCCCGCACATCTTCATTCAGCCCCTCAAGAAGCGTGTCATGGTCGCCTCTGCCGACTCACGCACACTTGTACGGATCATGAGCACTTGCATCTCTTGATAGTACTCGCTCACCGTCTTAGCACCCTGAGTAAGTCGTCGTAGCTTTGTATGCAGCGTCCGTGTATAGTATGCTGGCACGAAACGTTCCCGCATAGCATGTTTCATTGCTTCCCAAGTGTTAGGACGTTCCCCTGCACGATTCAATTGATCCCACCAAATAATAGCGTATTCGGTGAACTCAATCGAGGCAACACGAACCTTCTTCTCCTCGGAGTAGTGGTGGTTGTCAAAATTTTGATTGACACGCATCTCCCACTCCAAATAAGACTCGGATCAGATCTGCCCTTGAACTCTGGTATGGTGATCTTGATTCTCCGATCCGCCATCTTCACGTTCACCACCTCCATTATGATGTCCACCATGTCCAGCACCTCGACGATCAAAGTAATCATGTCGTGGACATCGTTGACGTCTTCCACGATCATCGGAAATAGCCTCCTCCGAATCAGCAGCGTGGAAGTCATCTCCATCTCGACGCACAACACGTTGTGCGCCCATGTTGTGGTTGGGGTAGCACCGGTACATTACCTCCTCGTGGCGGTGGTAGCCTCTCCTCCAAGCGACGGATAGCATGGTTTAGATTGTCAAAACCTTCCATCATACGCCGTTCATTCACGTTGAGACGATCGTTTAGCGTGTCTTGCACCCCTTGGATTTGAGCTTCAAGTTGATGGCGTAACACCTTCTCGCGACGAAGAAAAAGCCGGTAGTAGCATCAAATTGAGCACGCATATCCGTAATAGTGTATCACCGTACATAGGCTCTTCGTCCAATCCATCATTAGAACCGCGCTGGCTAGTTCTTGACATGATGACCAACCTCAAAAGTACCAAGAAAAAATTCCACGTACCGTGATCAACCACGCTCTGATACCAAGATGATACGGATCAACGTGTAGTTGATGCGTAATGTGGCCCAATCTTTCACGGTACTTGTATTGCAATCTTGATCGGAGCAAAACCCTAACTTTCCTCGTTGGTTCAGCAAAAAGGAAGAACAAGTATATCTCCAAAGCAAGTAATACTTGGTTGATGTTGAATCAATCCGAAGAGAGAAACAAAATCAAACCCGAAGAACAACACCAAACCATAAGCAATTGAGGATGCCACGAATTGGTGAGATGATCCACAAGGAATCACGGATCTTGGAAGGAAAGCCACCCTCCAATATTCACACAATCACAAAACCCTAGACGGGAATTTCCGAAACGCATGTATTCATTTTGCGCCACACAAACATGTGACTTTTACAGATTTTCTTCAACTATGACTTGTCCACCTCTATAGTGCGCCATGGGGGGTTTATATAGCCTCCCACGCAAGCACAAGACTTGGATGAATAGTACCGAATTGCTACAAGATTCTAGTCCGATTCATCGCTCACGTGAACAATAATCCGAGTCGATTCGCTCACGTGACCAAGAATCCCAACCAAAAACCCTCCTACTTTACATAGATGTTTAAGCTACTCTAATTGCTGAAAATATATTAAACTATCCTATTACAAGTAATTTCAAAATTAACTTCCTTTAAAGATTGATCTGAATTGGAATTGCTCCAATCCAAATCCATTTAGGATTCTTTGTCTTTTCTTGGTAAGATTCCCTTGCAAACTTTCCAAAATGCAAAGTCCTTGGTTCTTGTGTCTTCCCATGTCCGCTCAAGCTTTCCCTTCGGCCTACCTCCCTCTCTTTGTTCTTGGCCGAACCTTCTTCTTGTTTCTTTCTCCATTGATGCAAAATAGGCTCAACTTGAGGTTTAGCACACACTTGCAACTTAGGGATGTTGACCACCGTAGTAGATGCACCTAGGGCCTCATCAGCCTTCCCCGCCGGCACCGAGCTCAGCCCAAGCTAGCAATGGCCTCCCTCCCCGTTCCTCGGTTTTCACGAGAGGTAGAAGACGATGGACACCGACATGCGGACGTCACTCGGAAGATTAGATTAAGTTAACCTGGAATTTAATTAGTAGATAATGTTGATATGTCATGTGGGCTCGAGAAAATTAGAAAAATTAATTAGAGACTAAATTAAAGTATGACACCCGTTAAGCCCTAACACACAAACGGGTTAACACACGCACGCATCTCAAAGTGCCGTCTTCATCTTCGATTGACCTAAACCGCTTCTCCATACGCTGACCTGCGCCGCGGTTTAGCCAAAAGGTCACCAAGGCGGTATTTGGGTGAAAAGACCAAAATACCTCTTCTCGATCCTTCTCCAAGAACCGAGTCCACAAATCGTGAAGCAATCCTATGCTTCGCCACGTATAGGTTGATCAACGACTCTCATCATGTCAGCAAGTCTCTCCCGTTCGGCTCCCACCGAATCCACCGAGGCACTTGCACCGACTCCCGCACCGCTTGATCCAACCAGTCGCACCGAATCGCCCGTTCGGTCATCCTAGTCCATTCTGCGCCCCGCTTGAGTCACCTGACCTCACCCGGCATCCTCGATCCTTCTGGATCTCAGCTCTCCAAGCCTAGTCCCGATCATCCTCACCGTTGACCGTCATTGACCACCAAGCAACCTGCACACCAATAGACAAAGAAATCGATTCCGGAACAAGTTCTTCACAACTTGACCCACGTTAGCTAAAACATGCATCATGCAACACATATGCAATGAAATCCATGAACTTGACCTAACGAACACACATCGCGCCAACCTGACGAGCGAAACAAGTCAAAACCGGTCAGACCGCCACGCTTGGCCGGTCTGACCACCCACTGGCCGGTCTGACCGCCAACAAAAGGCCGGTCTGACCGCCCACTTGGGAGTTAGCCAATTTTACATGCTGGAAACCCGAGAGCTCTCTGGAATTTTCAATCGAATAGAACTTTTGACTGGAAGCTCCAAAAATTATGAGACCTAGTGCAGAAGAATCCTCTCTCTTGCCTACACCCTTTATTTTTGGCTCAGCTCCAAAATCCAAGGTTCCTAAGGTGGCCGGTCTGACCTCTCAGTAGTAGCCCGTCAGACCGCCACACTGGCCGGTCTGACCGCCACCCTGGCCGGTCAGGCTGCCATCAACCAAAACAGCCAACCAAACCAAGGCATGGCCGGTCAGACCGCGAGAGGCTTGGCAAAAATTGAAACCTCACCGAAAACGCGTGTTTCCGCACACCCTCAACGCCATTGCCAATTATCTCATCATCCTAAGATCGTGGGCATATCCCCATGATATCCACAATCTCCCCCCTGATGAACACATTGTCAATTTCTCAGAAAATGTAAGTTTGAGGTTTGAAAATGAAAGTACTCTACGTTTTCGCACAAATGCACAACGTGGTCCATTAGCAAGAGAAAGCAATGAAAATGACCAAGCTGGCTTCAGAATAGCATAGGCAAGTGAGATACAACAAAAAAAAGCATAAGAGCTTCAATTTCCAGAGAAGTGACAAAAATCTCACTTAAGATCTATATGAAAGAACAATTGTTCTATTTGACCTTAGATCATTGTGAGTCTCCAAGAATTACAATTCAAGTTCAGAAATAGCAATAAGATCAAAAGAATGCAACTTACATGCTCCCCCTCACTATGATCATCATTTTTCAAGAGAAATTTTCAAATTTTCATTATTCTCTATTTTCTCCAAAAAGCATTTCTTCTCCCTCTTACATCCAGAGAGCTCTTTTTTCAACATTTTCGCTAAATCTTCTCCCCCTTTGACAATGGATTCATCAAGGAATTACGCTTTCCTCTCATCCAGAGATGACAAGAGCAAAAATAAGGAAGAAGCATAAGAAAGAGTATGCATAAAATGCAATGGAGTGGTTTCACTTTTTAATTTTTTAATTTTTAGTAAAAGAAGCTTTGGAGATTACCCAAAAGAACATGCTAGCATTTCTATTATCACTCAAGACAAATCAAGCCTGACACAGCTAGCAAGATCATGATAAGACATATATAGCAAAGCTAGGCTAAAGAGCTCAAAATATACCTTTTGTTGTTGGATTAAATTAAGCAATGTTTCAAAATTAGCAAGTTCAACAACATGTATCCTAAAGTGAGAATGGCCTTGTCAGAATGTCAATGTGAGATCAAGAAGCTAGCAAAGACTATTTTAGAGACAAAAAGTTCTGAATTGAATCATTTTGCTCAAATTATTTCAAAAGCCCAATTTTCACAAGAAATTTCATTTCAAGTTGATTAAAGGTCTATCTTAGTAAAGAAGATCCTGGACTTGGAGCCATCCACAATCTCTTCCTAAGCTTCAACCAATTTTGACAACTTATTTTCTTGGCCATGTGCTAGATCTCAAGCATTGCCGCGACCATCTCAAGCACAAAAAGCTTAAAAGAGTGGTCTAGGCCATCCAAAACTCCCCTAGAGTTCATGCCTAGTGCAATGGCAAGCCGTCTCATGAGAAAGAATTGGTGAGATCAGTTTTTTTGCACAAAAAGATATCATCATTTTTATTGTTCACAAGAGCAATTTTAGATTCTTTAAGAGAACAAGAAGCTCCAGAAATGCTCAATTGTAGATCCAAGAGCTAACAAAACAATTTTGACAGGGCCAGTATCACAAAAGGATCACTAATCGTGCAACTAGCTAAAAGATCCACAAATTGCAGTTTCCAGTTCAAGTTGTTTTTAAGTTCTAGCTCAATTAGCAAAGACTTTGCTACACATGTAAAAGCATGAAAATTCTAGCAAGTCAAAGAACTAGACATAGTAGTGAGCAAGAATTAAAACACTAAGGCTCAAAAGAGTAATAAGCAAAGCTTCATCAATTAAAAGACAGAAGTGGTAAATCTTATATTATAATGCATCTTTTTGGATTTTCATATGAATGCAATAAGATACAATGAGATGCACAAAAGACTCAAAAAGCCTAAAAAGATCAAAAAGATCAAAAGGATCCGAAGAAAATACCACTTGAAGAAGGTATCAGAAAAGATTCACAAAAGTTCAGATGAACAAGAAAAGTTCAGATGAACAAGGAAAGTTCAGAAACGAACCAACTCCCCCTCAAACCAACCTATAGGGGTAAATTACCCCTACCTCACTTCTCCAGGTGGCAAACCTTGTTGGGTCTAAAGGCTTTGAGAGAAAATCTGTCAAAAGTGCCAGGGACTTCACAAACTAGCACAAAGACTTTAAACTCCACAAGATCTCTAGGGAACACGACTCGAAAAGCTAGGGAGCGAAACACCAACACTAAAAAGCTTGCAGGTAGCTCAAAACCTACTAAGGACTAGTGACTGGGAGACAAGCTCGACCTAGGCTGTGAGAAGAGTGCATCCTAGAAAATCATGGGATAAGAAGAGTGTCTAGAAAGGACACGTGCTAGAACAGAGCCTCCTATCTACCCTGAACTCAACAAGCCCAACACCTGACACGAACCAGATGCAAAGCAAGGCATACTAGGGATGCCATACACAAATGTAAGGTATAGAAGCTCGAACCTGAGTCGCACCGCTTGGAAGTGAGATGTAGTCATGATGGATGAAGATCCATTCCTTGTATTGCTTGGCTTGAAGCTCCTGAAAGTAGTTGCGCTCACCCATCATACCCATCTCAAATTCCTTCGTCTCCAAGAAGTGATAGCCAACATCAAATGCACATATGAAGAAGAAGAACCAACAGTAGGAGTCATGGACCACATGTTCTTCTTCTCAACTGAAAAGACTACACCAAAGAGACAGAAGAAGTCTATGCCTTGGTACTGGGTTAGTGAGACATTGTCTACGGAAACAGTACCAAGACACATGACTAGCAAGGATAGCAGTAGATGATCCAAAGCTCATAAAAACATATAATCAACAATTCAGGGCATGGGCATGAAGATAGACATATCAATCGCAACACATGCTATCCAAGATATGATAAAGCTCAAAATATCCTTAATCCATAATAAGGCACAGGAGCAAGCAAGCAAGCATATAGCATATCACACAATATATATCTAGACAAGAGTAAAGCAAGCTAGTGAAGCTATGGCAAAGCTCATGTATCCACAATTGATAATAAGGCACAATACCATATAAGCATAAAGCATCTTATAGAACAAATCCTGGATAATGTATGCTAACATGGATATCAAGTAAGCATGTAGATACATACAGCAAAAATCAACACGAGCAAGATAAATCATGTACAAAACAGCACAGGCTCATGATGACAAAACCAAGCTTATACAACCATCGAGATAAAGAACAACAATATAATACATAGATGCATTGGCAAGGTAAAGGTAAAGGCATGATGAAAGATATCAAAAGAGTAACACATGCCAATATGATAAAAGTGAGCACAAAGATAAGCACAACATGCCAAGGATGAATATCATGAGGTAAATGCATGAAGGTGTAAGATTGCTCACAGAACATGTGAAGACGCTAATCATGAAAGCATATGCCTCTTGGAGGCCATCAAGGGGGTGGAGAACCATCAAGTGTCCTGATCACGTGATGAATCAAAAGACCAGAACCTATTAAATCCATGTTCTCCAACCTGCGTTCTTGGTACCTACACATGTGAAAGGCAAGGTGTCCAAGTCTTGGATCCCGGAGGGTTAGAGAGCAAATACTTGGGAACCCAAACCTTGGACACACAGCCACGAGAGGTAGTTGAACCAATATGTGAGTTAGCATGATGCAACTGATGGTCCATGCAAGAAGATCCAACATCAACCTTGAAGGCACACCGCGAGTGGACAACTCGATGAGAAAAACGAGGTACATCTCTAGAAAAGCGGCGATGACCTTGCTTCAAAGCACAATGATGAGAACCAACAGAAGCACCAAAGGAACTCACACATCCTTGCCGTGGGTGTGTACCTCGATGAACAAAACGAGGTCCACCTCTTGGGAAACGGTGAAAATCCTACCTCAGGGCAGCTCGTGGACCAAAACCAAAACCACAGAAACCAAGTCCACGATGCTGTCCAACACCACTAGAAAAGGTGTCAAAGAAGCTATCAACAGAGCGAGTCTTTGTGCTAGGTTCTTTAGTGTGCATGTCATGAGAAAGACTGTTGTAGGTGTAAAAACCAAACACGAGTGAGGGGGTGGACGTCGGCTGTCTAACGGGCTCTCGTCCACGAGAGTAAGAAATGACACAAGGATTTATACAGGTTCAGGGGTCCGAGAGGACCGCCTTACTCTGCTTGTGAGCCAACGGGGTTACCTCGGAGAGGAGCCCCGAGGGCTCACCAGCTTGAATATACTTCTTTATTGCTCAAGAGAGCCATCCCCTTGAAAGGAGGGATACATGGGGTATTTATAGGCTCCCGAGCCTGTACAAATGACGAAAATACCCCTTGGGGGATAGCTCCACTATGAGTACAAGCGAAGGGTATTATAGTCTTTCATGAGTACAATAGTATTTCTCGGGTCTGTATGCATGTCTTCTTCAAGGCGGACCCCATCAGTATGATAGATGAATTATTCTTACAACACTAGCCCCCCTGCCCCTTGGTGTTTCGGGAGGAACGCCAAAAGGGGTAGTCTTGGATTGTGCTTTTCATGCCGAGATTGATACTTCAAAAAAGTCCTGGTGGTTCTGAATGGTAGTTGCATTCCGACGGGCGAGGCTCCTCCGGTCTTGTGGGCGTCGCAGAGCGCGAGGGGGCCGGCGAGGGGCCACGTAGGGTCGCGCAAAGCGGTGGATGCTCCAGAGATGCGAGGGCGCCACAAGGACGCAAGGCCGTGATACCACGAGGACGCGAGGCCACGGCGAGGCTGCAGCGAGGCCACGAGAGCGATGTCGCAAGCGCCGAGGTAGTAGGGCGAGGGTTGTTTGTGGGCGCCCACAAGAGAACTTCTGGCTTGTGCAAGGCGCTGATCGGGCGGATACGAACTAGAAGCTTCTTTGCGGGTGCCACTGTCCTTTGACGCAACTTGGACAAGACTTGGTCTCTGCGGTCTCCTTTTTTCACATGAGGTGCCAACAGCCTTGTCTTCATGTGAGGAGGTTGGCCAGGCAGCACTGCAGCAGCTTCTTTCTTTCGAAGTAATGCAAGTGCTCCTTTTGAGCTGTATGGAGGAGCTTTTACTTTTTGGACATGGGTCCCGCTGTCCACTTGATGCAACGTCTAGTGCAGTTGCTTTTCCCACGTGATATGTCTCCTATGCCCTCATGTGAAACAGCTAAAGTGCCAGCTGATGGGAATCCAAGACGAGTGTCTTCTTTTGCTTTTGCTTTAACCGGCCGAATGCTCCCAAAGCCGCTTCAACCGGCCATTCCTTCAAAGCAAGTGCTAGCGTTTCCCCTACCACTGTGTATTCAATGGCGGCGGCGCCCATTGCGCATAGCGCTGTTGGAGCGGCTAAAGGGCGGTGGCGGCAGCACCGAGAGTCACAGCGTCGGCGGCGGCTCAAGGGACCCGGCGAGGCGCCGGTCAAGTGGTCGCCGCGGCTCCATGGGATTCAGCCAGGAGGCCGGGCCGGTGGTGCAGTCGGCGCCCGAACGGCGAGCTACTACGAAGCGAAGCACAGTGGCGCCGCTCAAAGCGGCAGCAGCGAACGGGCCGGCGACGGCGCAAACCACTACGGGCGGAGGCAGCGGGCTCGCTGCGGCGGCTTGTTCCGGCTCCGGCGATCGTCGCGACGTGGCTCGGTGGCGCCCGCCGCGTGGTGGCTCCAACTCCGGCGGCGACTTCATGCGGGCCGGGCGGCGCTCCAAGTGGCACGGTCCCGCTCATGCCGTTCTTTGCTTCTTTCTCATATCTTCCTACTTCCTCTTTCCTCAACAAGTTCCTCCACTGGTTCTTGCTCCTAGCCGCATGGAGGCTCCACGGCGCCACCTCCTGGTGCCGCCTCTGGCTCGGCCCCAGCGTAGCTGCCACCGGCTCGCCACGAGGGCATCGAGCTCCGGCGAGCACAACCCCTTTTGCATCACGGACTTGTGCGGCCATGGCGGGAGCTCAAGGCGGCACGAGCTGGGGCTGCGCCGTCATGTGAGGTGACCAGGTCGGATAGGAGGAGCCGGAGGCCGAGCCCGCGAGGCTCGAACGGAAGGGCACCACAGCCTCTGACGGTCTCATCCCTGGCGGCTTCACGCTGCTGCCCGCCGCCAAGTCATGCGGCACCCTCTGCGATGCAGCCGTCGGCCTCCAGGTCTACGCCCTGGTCACCAAGCTCGGCCTGGGTGATGACCCCTTCGTCAACAACTCCCTCGTCTCAATGTAAGGCAGGTGCGGCCACATCGAGGACGCTGACAAGGTGTTCGACGGAAAGCCGACCAGAATCACGTTTCTTGGAACGCGCTCATGTCGGCGGTCTCGACGCCGGTTTGCCGCGAGAGGCGTGGATCTATTCCAGAGTGCTGGCTCTCGGATGGTGCTCGACGGCGACGCTGGTGATGGTGCTCCCGACGTGCACCGCGCTCGGGTGGCTGGAGACGGGCAGGGCAGTGCATGGCCTTGCGGTGAAGTTCGGATGGGACGGGGAGCTGCAGGTGAGCAACGTGCTGGTTCGGGCTCTTGCCGGAGATGCAGATGGGGCATGGTGTGCCGGTAGATGAGATTACAATGTAGAGTGTCCTACCGGTTTGTTTCTGCTGAAATGGGATGAACTGCCCTTATGACATGCATTGGTTCCTTTGCTTTGAACATTTTGAACTGTTTGCTGAGAATTTTCCAAGTGCCCATAAGTGTCTGTGTTTGCTTTTTGATGATGAACAATAAGGTGAGGGCACGGCGTGAGAGGCCACGCGAGGGTGTGCGAGGGCACACGAGGGCGTGCGAGGGCGCGAATGTGCGGGCACCGCGAGGGGTAAGGTTACCACAGGTGCGAGGCCACCGCGAGGGGCGAGGGCACCTTGGGCGCGAGGCCGACGTGAGGGGCGAGGGCGCCGCGGTCACGAGGCCGTCGTGAGGGTGTCGTGATGGCGCGAGGGCCCCGAGGGCGCCGGAGGGTCGAGGGTGCCGCGAGGGGCGAGGGCACCACGGGCGCGAGGCCACCGCGAGGGGCGAGGACACAGCCGTCGCGAGGCCGTCGTGAGGGTGTCGTGATGGTGCAAGGGCCCCGAGGGCACCGCGAGGGTCGAGGGTGCCGCGAGGGGCGAGGGCACCACGGGCGCGAGGCCACCGCGAGGGGCGAGGGCACAGCTGTCGCGAGGCCGCCGCGAGGGGCGAAGGCACCGTGGTCGCGAGGCCGCTGTGATGGGCGAGGGCACCGAGGCCACAGGGCACCACGAGGGCGCGCGAGGGCTTGGGCGCGAGGGAACGCGAGGGCGCATGGGACAGCGGGGTACGAGGGGCGTAGCCACACAAGTCATGCGAGGCGCGCGGGCGCACAAGGCACACGGGGCGCGCGGGTGCACAGGGCACGCGGGGCACGAGATGGCCTGATGTCGACGAAGGCGCGGCAATGGCCCTCGGCGGCTACACGAAGTAGTCGCGAAGGTGCCCCGAGGCCGGGGCTCGTGCAGAGGCGAGGTGGTAGGATTCCTCAATACTAGCCCCCCTGCCCCTTGGGTGCCTGCAAGGATGCCCGTGGGGCAAAGAAGAGTGCTGAGGTCTTGTATCATGTTGATGAATATGTTTTGCCAAAGACTTGGACAAATTCCAGCTTGACGGGAATGCAGACGCTCGAGATTTTGCTAAATTCTGACTCGGTGTAGTGCGAGGCATGAGGGCTGAGGAATACATGCAAGGGCACCTACGACATAGCCAATTTTGGCTTGGTGGGCACGTGGGTGCCCAAAGACTTATGCTTTTTTTGTGATCTGTATCGTGTGAGTGCTCCACGCGAGGGCGGGTACCAAATTGCTGCTTCTCGTTGGCCCTTCGTGTGGGGTGGTTTTTGTTGCTCCATTCCTGTGTAGGCAAAGTCATGGATGCGAGACCGGCCCACCAAAGCACAACCTTCTAGGAGGATGGTGCATCGGCGCGAAGCCTGTGTAAGCAAAGTCGTGGACGAGAGGCAGTCGAGCCGAGGCATAGCCTTTGAGGCGGGTGGCGCGTTGAAGTCAAGCCTATGTAGGCGAAGTCTTGGGCGCCAGGCCGCCGAGCAGAGGCATAGCCTTCGAAGCGGGTGGCGTGTTGCAGTGAAGCCTTTGTAGGCAAAGTCTGAGACACGAGGCCGCTGGGCTGAGGCATAGCCTTCGAGGCGGGCGACGCGTCGGAGCGAAGCCTACATAGGTGAAGTCGCAGATGAGGGGCCGCCGAGCCAAGGCATAGCCTTCGAGGCGGACGGCACGTCGAAGTGAAGCCTATGTAGGCAAAGTCTTGGACGCAAGGCCGCCGAACCGAGGCATAGCCTTCGAGGCCGGCGGTGCGTCGAAGAGAAGCCTAAGTAGGCGAAGTCTTGGACGCAAGGCCGCCGAGCCGAGGCATAGCCTTCGAGGCCGGCGGTGCGTCGAAGTGAAGCCTAAGTAGGTGAAGTTGCCGCCGAGCCGAGGCACAGCCTTCGAGGCCGGCGGTGCGTCGAAGTGAAGCCTATGTAGGTGAAGTCTTAGACGCGAGGCCGCCGAGCCGAGGCATAGCCTTCGAGGCGGGCGACGCGTCGGAGCGAAGCCTAAGTAGGTGAAGTTGTCCTCCTCTTGCTCTGCGGCTTAACGAGAGTTATCGAAGTAGAACTCCTCAGAAGCGTCGCAGCTCGAGCTAGAAACGTTGCAGTGACAAGTAGATAACACGAGCGTCTCTGCGGGAAAGAGAGAATGATCAGCACTTATTTCTTGTAGCAAGATAACATTTATTTGACATGAGCATTGATCGAAGTGTTGCCGAGGGACTAGTAGACTCCCATCACTTTCGATACTAATATCTCCGAGGTGATAGCCTTATGCGAGCATGATGGTCCTTGTTCAATATTCGAGCCAAGTCGACGGTACATGATTCGAGCTGCCAACGAGACTGAGTCATGGACATATCAAAGGGGTGGCCACGAGACTAAGTCGTGGGGCACCGAATGGCCCATAGGGGTGGTAGCCCCAAAGGATTTGGAGGCACCCATGAGGCCAACTCATGTGTATCTTGAAGGTGTGCCCACAACACTAAATCATAGGCACATCGGAGGGCGCCCACGAGACTAAGTCGTGGGGCACCGAAAGGCCACTAGGGATGGTAGCCCCCAGAACTTGGGGGTGCCCATGAGGTCGACTCATGGGCACCTTAGACGGTGCCCTCGACAAGAAGTCACGGGCACATCTGTGCCGTCCACGAGGCTAAGTCGTGGGGCACCGAATGGCCACTAGGGATGGTAGCCCCCCAATGGACTTGGAGGTGCCCATGAGGCTAACTCATGGGCACCTTGGACGTGTGTCCTTGACAGTAAGTCATGGGCACACCGGTGGCGCCCACGAGGCTAAGCGTGGGGCACCGAACTATAAGGGCAATGAAGCCCTTTTACCCCGTATGTGGGTTTTTTGTTATGATCGGGAATGCATGAGAGTGGTTAACCCTTGCGAAGCAATGAAGCTAGGTGTGCGGGGACTCAGAGGTCGTTCGGCGCGTGGCCTGGAGTCTAAGGGGGACGAGTCCTCAACACATCCATCAACTTGGTACTGGACCAAAGTTGTCGCTCATGCCCTAGGTCTAGTAGGACACGAGCCGCCATGGTGGAGGCGACGGACGCCCAAGCCACCATGGACTTTTGTTAGGGGAGACCGCGGAGGTCGTACGCCCTACGCACCACGAGGGTGGTCGCTCATGCCCTAGGGCCAGTAGGACACGAACCGCCATGGTGGAGGCGACGGACGCCCAAGCCACTATGGACTTTTGTTAAGAGAGACCGCGGAGGTCGTACGCCCTACGCACCACGAGGGTGGTCGCTCATGCCCTAGGGCCAGTAGGACACGAGCCGCCATGGTGGAGGCGACGGACGCCCAAGCCACTATGGACTTTTGTTAGGGGAGACCGCAGCGGTCGTACGCCCTATGCACCACGGGGGTGGTCACTCATGCCCTAGGTCCAGTAGGACATGAGCCGCCATAGTGGAGGTGATGGACGCCCAGGCCACCATGGACTTTTGCTAGGGGAGACCGCGGAGGTCGTACACCCTACGCACCACAAGGGTGAAATCCCTTGGAGGGAAAGTGTCTTGAGAGCCCATACGAGATTTATATGTCGGGACTATCCCCAACAAAGAGCGCTGTTAGGGGCAGCCTCATAGCGAGCCTTCATCGCCGTGCCGCATGAACGCTATGCGCCCCGGGGTGATGGTTGGCCTCGTAATCCTTAGCCTTCGGCTGCGAAGGTGCCTTGAATCGCCGCCATGGATGGGCCTCGACGACTCGCACAAGGGAGGAGGATGCGCATGGGAGCCCTAGGGCATGTAGGACGCTGCCATCCCGAGGTGGATAGCTCGATCTCCGGCGAGGGTGCTCACCGGGGCTCCTTCAAAGAGCGGATGGGTCGCCCACGAGATCATTGCCTCCGGAGCCGGAGGAGGTTTCGTGGACTTAGATTATTTTTGGTAGAGACATAGCCTTTCATCGATTAGCTACGTCCCCACGGACGGCGCCAATGTTGTAGGTGTAAAAACCAAACACGAGTGAGGGGGTGGACATCGGCCGTCTAACGGGCCCTCGTCCACGAGAGTAAGAAATGACACAAGGATTTATACAGGTTCGGGGGTCCGAGAGGACCGCCCTACTCCTGTCGGTGAGCCAACGGGGGGTTACCTCCGGAGAGGGAGCCCCCGAGGGCTCACCAGTTTGAATATACTTCTTTATTGCTCAAGAGAGCCATCCCCTTGAAAGGAGGGATACATGGGGTATTTATAGGCTCCCGAGCCTGTACAAATGACGAAAATACCCCTTGGGGGATAGCTCCACTATGAGTACAATCGAAGGGTATTATAGTATTTCATGAGTACAATAGTATTTCTCGGGTCTGTATGCATGTCTTCTTCAAGGCGGACCCCATCAGTATGATAGATGAATTATTCTTACAACAAAGACTATGCCTACTAGGAGACTTAGAAGCATGAGCTCGATGCAAATATTTTGCACGCCGAAAACAAAAATCTACATGATGTCCATTCTTCCTACAAAATAAGCAATGGTGTAAAAGTCTACTAGGAGACACGGTCCGAGAGGACGAAGCACCATTGTCGCTCAAAGAAGAAGTCCTGGATGAACCAACATCATGACTCGCCCTCGTGTCGGCACTAGGCTCACACATGCCATGAGAAAAACTATGTGTGTTCCTAGAGGTACGACGGCACACTCGATGCTCATATTTCAAACGGCGAAAGCAAAACTCAAAAATGTGTCCATCTTTCTTACAAGAGGTGCAATGGTACTTCTCTTTTGAAGATGTAGTACCATTTGAGGAAGAAACACCATTGTCTTTGAAAATCCCTTGGACAACACACGAAGAGTCAGAAAGAGTCACACTTGCCAAAGAAGAGCTATCCAAAGCGATTGCACAAAAACCAACATCAAATGACTCACGTTTAGCACGAAAAGACTCCAACTCCGAATGCAAAGAGGCAAGAGAAATCTTGAGAACATCAATCTCGGAGTGAAGGCAAATACAAGAGTGACATAACTTGGCGCTCATATCATCGCGCAATTTCTTCAAAGACTCCACCTCGCTCTTCAAGGCAATGCAAGATGTGTAAGAAATTAATGATGCTTTTGTATTAAGCACGCAATTCAAGGCATCAATTTCAGTTTCTAAACAAGCACAATTCTTGCAAGAGACTAAACCATCCTTAAGCAATTTTTCATATTCTAAGCACATGCTACAAGGCCTAGCTTCAATTTCAATCATTTCAGCCCTAGCATTCTCTAATTGCTCAAGGTGAAAGGAATTAGTCAATTTTAACTTGTCAAATTCAGCAAGCATGCCTACACAAGAATCACAATCATTTCTAGCCATAGATCTAAGATTGCCTATTTCTAACTTAGCATTATCGAGCTCATGATGTAAGGCAACACAATAATCACATAGCATAGAAGCATTTGATTTCAATAATTCATTTTCATATTTTAGGCATGCAAGAGAATTTTTCAAGTTATCCATGTCTACAAGCAAAGAATCAAAAGCACACATGGACGTTTTCAATTTTGCGAGCTCATGAGACAAATCCCCATTCTCTCTTTCTAGCAATTTCATTTTCTTCCTAAGAGCATGCAATTTGTACTCATATGACAACAAGCCATCAATGAGTTTTTCTTTGCTCACCTTGCATAGCTTGAGTAGGGGATCGTCCTCAGAAGAGTCATCATGATCATCCTCGAAAAGCTCTTCATCATTCTCATCCTCAATCGCTGCTGCACATATGCCAATGGGCTCCTTCTCCTTGGGCTCCAAGTGTATCTCATCTCTGAAACTAGAACAATCAAAACAAAAGAGATCGCCACAAATATCACAAGAGAACTCATCCTCAACTGCCAACATAAAAATCGAACGTTCAAGTGTCTTGTCACGACAGACATTAATGGCAAAAGAACCACGACAAGATGCAAAGAAGCGCTCACAAGTCCTCATACAAGTCGCCATGCTCAAAAATCGGTGAAGATCACAAAAGAGCAAACCTTGCTCTGATACCACTTGTTGGACCGAAAAGGCGACTAGAGGGGGTAAATAGAAGCACAATCACTTTTTCTCCTAGATCGGATTCAATACCAATTTCACTCCAATAGCTATGTGTGGATATTATGGGGATATGCTCATGATCTTAGGATGATGTTACTATTGGCAATGTCGTTAACGGTTTGTCGAAACACGCGTTTTCGTCAAAGTGTGGATTGCTGATCATCGGCCAATCGGTGGCGATGAGTGTTGGGTTAGGTCAAGTTCATGGGTTTCATGGTGTATGTGTTGCAAGATGCATGTTTTGACTAACGTGGGTCAAGTTGTAAAGAACTTGTTCCCAGAATCGATTTCTTTGTCTATTATTGTGCAGGTTGCTTTGAAATCAATGACGGTCAACAGCGAGTATGATCGGGACTAAGCTTGGAGAGCTGAGGTCCAGAACGATCGGGGATGTCGGGTGAGGTCAATGGAGTCAAGCATGGCGATAAGGACAAAGGTGACCGAATCGATTCGGTGACGACGGTTCGATCAAGCGGCGGGGGTGGGCAAGTGCCATGGTGGTTTCGGTGGGAGCCGGATGGGAGAGACTTGCCAACATGATGAGAGCCGCTAAATCAACCTACATGTGGCGAAGCATGGAAGGTGCTTCACGCAGTTGGGACTCAGTCTTTGCAAAAAGATCGGGAAGGGGTATTTTGGTAATTTTACCAAATACCGCTCTGGTGACCTTTTGCCAACTCACGGCGCAAGATGGCGCAAGGTGAAGCGAATTAGGTCAAGAGATGAAGACGACGCTTTAAAATACGTGCGTATGTGACATGTTTGTGTGTGGGTCTTAACGGGAGCCCATTAGGGTTCAATCTTCTAGAAGGTCTAAGCCTCCACTATAAATAGAGGAGGGAGGTGGCTGCACCCCCTTAACCCTTTCATTGTGTTTGAAACTCTAGTTTCTTAGGGAGAGGATTAGTGGAGGTAAGGGTTCTAGATAGTTGAATTTAATTTCGTGCTCATATATTGAGTCTTTGTCCTCCATTGATGGAGTGGCTGTAAACCAATACCATATCAAATCAATCCAAAGAAAGTTCTCTCAAGGATGAGTCTATTTGCTTTCTTTCTCTCTATTTGGTGATTTGTGGTCTTTCTTTGATTCGTGAGTTTTTGCTTGGTTTCTTGGCTTGATATAACTTGCTATGACATGTGGGAACCCATCTAGGATCATCTTGATCATCAATCACCCACGAGCAAGTCTCTAGATCATTTTTCGATTCTTACTCGGTTTTTTAGCACACTTCGTTCAAACTGAAAAAGATAGGAACTTTGGCATGGATCTCAATGATCTTTGATTGGAATAGGTTTCTAATATCTTAGAGAAGGTGTGTCTCAAATTTCGTGGAGTTTGGCCTTACGGATCAAAAGTTAGACCAATTTTAGTTTTAGTTTTCAAGCTGATTGTGCTGTTCATTGTGCCTAAGGTCTGACCGCCCGTTTACCTGAGGTTAGTCTGGCCTGAGAGGTCTGACCGCACCTTTGCCTGAGGTTAGTCTGGCCTAAAAGGTTAGTCCACACTTTTGCCTGAGGTTAGTCCGGCCTGAAAGGTTAGTCTGCACTTTTGCCTGAGGTTAGTCCAGCCAGAGAGGTTAGTTCGCACTTTTGCTTGAGGTCAGTCCGGCCCTCTGGATTAGGTTTTGATTTTTGGTCTTTTGCTTTGGGGATTTTGGATTGGATTCAATACTAGTCTTCCGCTGTACTAGTATCTTGATCTTCATAATTTCCATAGCTATTGGAGTGAAATTTGTGTTGAATCTGACCAAAGTGAAAAAGTGAGCGTGCTCCTATTCACCCCCCTCTAGTCGCCTTTTCGGTCCAACAAGTGATATCAGAGCCCGGTTAGTTCAATCTTGATCTTAACCGGTCACTGAACTTGGCGATAGATAAGTACTCGACCAAGCCGCATGTCTTCAATGGGTTCGACTATGCCTATTGGAAGAATCGCATGCGAATCTTCCTTGAGAGCGAAGGACAACTTATATGGGAGGTTGTTCGAGCCCCACTCGTTTTGCCCGAAGTTGCTACGCCGGCTTCAGCAGCCCTCTTGGCTAACAACAATAAGGCAAAGAACCTTCTATATGCTGAGCTTGGTAGGCAAGAGTACGATAGGATTTGCAACCTTGCGACCGCACATGAGATTTGGCACACCCTCGAAACTTACCATGAGGGATCGTCCCAGATCAAGCAAGTGCGTCAGACGGTCTACAAGCGAGAGTACAACAAATTCGAGATGCGTCCTGGCGAGAGCATCGATGATGTTTTTACTCGCTTCAACAAGGTTATCAATCAGATGAGAGCTGTTGATATTGAGTACTCTCAATCTGAGAATACCACCCATCTCTTGGCTGCAATCAACACCAAGGAGTGGGAGATGAAGACTACTGCCATAGAGGAGAACGTCGATCTCTCTACTCTCACTTTGGAGCTGTTTTATAGAAAGTTCAAGACTCATGAGATTAAGAGAGGTAGTCTTCCTAAGAAGGATAACATGACTTTGGTAGCTGATCCTCTGAAAAGAACCACTGATGGTTCTTCTCAGCCTTCTTCTGGTTTTTCTCTTGCGTATTTATCTGCTATTCAAGAAGAAGAGTTTGAGAGTCTTCCTGAGTCTGATTTAGCTCTTTTAGTCAAGAAAGTCACACGGGCATACAACAATGTTAGAAACAAAAAGAGAGGTGGCCATGTGACGTGCTATGAATGTGGAGAGCTATATCACATCCGGGCAAACTGCCCCAAGTTGAAAGGTAAGGGAAACCGCAAGGACGAGAAGCGTGCTTGGAAGAAACCTTAAGGGAGCAAGCCCAAGTATGATGCTTCCAAGCTCATGAAGGCTGCTCACCGGGTCTCGATCACAATTTAGCGGTCCGACCGCTCCATGGGGCTGATCGACCTCTCAAATGGGCGGTGACCTCCACCGATGAACAAAGGAAATCACCCGACTTCGAAAACACAAAAAGGTCTAACTTTTGATTCGTGACTCCAAACTTCCCAAAACTTGAAACATACCTTCTTTAAGATTTCAGGAACATATTCCAATCAACGATCGTGAAGATCGTTGCCAAAGTTCCGACCTTTATCCGTTTTAGTGAAGATTGCTTCAAAACCGAGCCAAATACGAAAACGGTGATTGAGATGATTTCGTGGGAGGAATCAATCCAAGATGGCTAAGGATAGTCTCCCAAACGTCCTAGCATCCTCAATCACAGAAAGAATTAAGCCAAAAGCCCTCAAGAGCAAAAACCCCTAAAATCACCCTTTCTTTCACCAAAACCGGGCAAAATCAAAACTTAGATCCAAAAGCTTGCTCGTGGGTGACTGATGATCAAGATGATCCTAGATGTATTTCCACATGTCATAGCAAGCTAAATCTAGGTCAGAAACCAAAGAGAAACTCCCGAATCAAAGAAAGCCCCAAAATCATCAAATAGAGAATAAGAACACAAAGGGACTCATCTTGTGAAATCTGGTTGGATTGATTTGAGATAGATGATTGTTGTTTACAACCACTCCATCTAGGAGGACAAAGCTCACCACGTGAGCACACACTCAATCCAAACCCTAGAAACCCTAGCCTCTCATCTCTTCTCCTCAAAACCCTAAAACACACAAATAGGGTTACAAATGGCCAAAGGGTTCTAAGTGCAACTAGCACTTAGCCCTATTTATAGTGGAGGCTAGCATCTAGGGAATATTCTATTAGGGCACCTGTTAAGCCCTAACACACAAACGGGTTAACACACGCACGCATCTCAAAGCGTCGTCTTCATCTTCGATTGATCTAAACCGCTTCTCCATACGCTGACCCGCGCCGCGGTTTAGCCAAAAGGTCACCAAGGCGTTATTTGGGGTGAAAAGACCAAAATACCCCTTCTCGATCCTTCTCCAAGAACCGAGTCCACAAATCGTAAAGCAATCCCATGCTTCGCCACGTGTAGGTTGATCAACGACTCTCATCATGTCAGCAAGTCTCTCCCGTTCGGCTCCCACCGAATCCACCGAGGCACTTGCACCGACTCCCGCACCGCTTGATCCAACCAGTCGCACCGAATCGCCCGTTCGGTCATCCTTGTCCATTCTGCGCCCCGCTTGAGTCACCTGACCTCACTCGGCATCCTCAATCCTTCTGGACCTCAGCTCTCCAAGCCTAGCCCACCGTCATTGACCACCAAGCAACCTGCACACCAATAGACAAAGAAATCGATTCCGGAACAAGTTCTTCACAACTTGATCCACGTTAGCCAAAACATGCATCATGCAACACATATACAATGAAATCCATGAACTTGACCTAACGAACACACATGGCGCCAACCTGACGAGCGAAACAAGTCAAAACCGGTCAGACCGCCACCCTTGGCCCGTCTGACCACCGACTGGCCGGTCTGACTGCCAACAAAAGGCCGATCTGACCGCCCACTTGGGACTTAGCCAATTTTCCATGCTGGAAACCCGAGAGCTCTCTGGAATTTTCAATCGAATAGAACTTTTAACTGGAAGCTCCAAAAATTATGAGACCTGGTGCAGAAGAATCCTCTCTCTTGCCTACACCCTCTATTTTTGGCTCAGCTCCAAAATCCAAGGTTCCTACGGTGGTCGGTCGACCATTGAAGAAGAGTGGCGGCCGATCCGCCACATCGCCGGTCGATCCGCCACCTGGCGGTTGGACTACCAGCAACCAAAACAGCCAACCAAACCAAGGCATGGCTGGTCTGACCGCCCCCATGGCCGGTCAGATCGCCAGAGGCCTGACAAAAATTGAAACCTCGCCGAAAACGCGTGTTTCCGCACACCCTCAATGCCATTGCCAATTGTCTCATCATCCTAAAATCGTGGGCATATCCCCATGATATCCACAAATCCATATGTTGTTACTTACTATTTTCCTCCTTGATAGTTGATATTATGACCACCTTATCACCCTAGGTTGATTATCATAATAAGCTTGTCCTTGGCTAATTAAAAATGGATAATGGTCATGCCTAGAGATGCTTAGTGGTTAATTTGAATATGACACAAACATCGTCGTTATAATACTTGGGACATAATATGATTTATAGTGTGGCAATGTGGGTTACCACTAGAAACAGGAAAATATTTTTATAAAATGGTGGGGACGTGGGCGAGTAGATGGTATGAGATCGGTGCAGGGGATGCAGTTTGTGGATTATCTTGCCTGAGTCGATTAAGGACTGAATCATGTGTTGTATTTCTGAACTAATAATTGTGCAACCTAGCCAAGTACTTTTCTTAGTTTTGGCATAACTCCCGCACATCGCAGTAGGTTGGATTTCTATCATCGAAAAGGGATGTAGAATTTCATCACGACGGGTCTCTCATTGAAAATGTAGCCCGCTAATAAGGACATTCTAGGTGTGCCCCGTAACAGTCATTGTCCCAGTGTTGAAGGGGTTCACCCACCGGGTAGAAAATGTGTCGGGATTAGTGTTGGACAGAAAAGACGACTAGAGGGAGGGAGTGAATACGATCATCGAGTTTTTTTTCGACCACAATGGTATTCAACTTATTTTTCACTTTGGTAGCTATGGACGCTATGAAGATCAGAAACACAGGCACAACGGAAGTCTTGCATTGAAACTGAAAAACCCTGAGGCAGAATCCTCCTGACCGGTCTGACCGCCATGCACTGGCCGGTCTAACCACCGGTTGCAAGAACAACATCCTACGACGATCTCAAATCATCTAACTTTTGATTCCTAGGTCCAAATCCCCCAAGATTTAAACCATAGCTTATCAAGAAGGTCATAGACCTATTCTAATCGACGACCGGAAAGATTAAAGCCAAGTTTCTACGAATTTCTTGATCAAGGTCAAGAAGGCACAAAAACCGCAGAAATTCAAATATTGATCCAAGAACTTGTTCATGGGTGAAAGATAGTCAAGATAACCCTAGATGGATTCCCACAAGTCATATCAAGCTAGATCACTGCAAAATACCCAAAGAAAACCAAAGGGTGACACAAAATCCTAAAAGCATCAAAAAGAGAGTAAGAACAAGATAGAACTCATCTTTAGGCAAATCTTACTTGAATTGATTCAAGAGATTTGTTGTTTACAGCCACTCCACCATGGAGGATAAAAACTCAACACTTGAGCACTCGATCAATCTCTCTCTCAAATCACAGTCTCCTCTATTTCCACTTTCCCCAAATCACAAATTAGGATTTCTAGACTTGAGAGAGTTAGGTGCTAATCCAACACTCTTCTCTTTTATAGTAGAGGCTAGGCCTGGAGACAAAACCTTATCAGACACCTGTTAAGCCCACACACAAATAGGTTTACACTCATGCACGCTTCTCAAAGCAGATGACGAACTGAGTCCCCCGAATCCGTCTCTTCGTGTTCTTCATCTCCTCTTGACATAAACTGTCATATTGTGACACGATTTCTCCAAGGTCACCACTCAGTATTTTGGGAAAGATATCAAAATATTTCTTTTCGATCCTTCTCCAGAGACTGAGTCCAATCGTCATGAAGTAATCACATGCTTCATCACGTTAGGTTGAACAACGACTTTCTTCATGTTCGGTCGTTCTTGTCCATCGAGCGTCATGCTCGAGTCCAACACCACAAGGGTTTGGGTTTTTATATGACTGGGAATATTATCTCTACGTGGACAGTCATGTATCATTAAATAGTGGCTAATGGTGCTGTCATATCTGCAAAAACCATCTCCTACTATCAGAAATCCCCGACATACCTGTTCTCTAAGCTTTGTAGGCTGCCACGTGTACAAAATATCTCAGTTGTTGATCCATTATGTTGTGCCACATGTATCCCGGGTTATGAGGCAATACAATATCACCGACAATCTAATGACGCAAGATAATTATTTACTGTGACCAGGCTATCATTCATAAAGTAGTGTTTGGATCTATGACTAGGCTCACACGGTAATGAACATTAAATCTAAGACTGGGAAGTCAATAATTGATGAATCGTACAATATATTGTTTTTTCACGTGCATATCAAATTTAGGTACTTAAATTGTGGACGAAATTCTAAAATAAAATTACTAATCATAAATATAAAAATATGTATATAAATAAGAATCATCAATTTTTATTTTCAGTTTTTAGTATTCATTTTAAATTTGCTATTTTCAGTTTTTTATTTGAATACTTTTTGGGATTTGATCTCCAATTACTCTACTTCACCGTTTCCAAATATAACGTATAAAATAATTTTTTGGGATCGAATGACTTATTATTGATATCATTGTTGATTTGGAAAAATACAAAAGGACAGAGGCGCTTGTGTTTGTTCCGATACTTGAAATTTGAAAACTCTCCAAACAACCAACATGCACACATTTGGGCTTAATAATAGGAACCACTACCAGAGCATATCCGACTGGTCTCCTGTAGATGTTAGTCAGATACGAACCCCTTTTGTACCCTAATAAAGTTGTATTTCTTATCAACCAAGATCCTCTGCAGTTCTGACCACGTTACTGACGAGTAAGATCCACATACATTGGTTTCATTAAATTCTTTTCGTGCTGTTGTGCCCTCACCAATAGCCTATCCAGTGATGTCATCTAACTGTGAGTAATGAAACTCACATGATCAGGTTATCTACAAGTGAATAAAGGAATTAGAATTAAGAACGCTAGGAAGACAACATGTAAGTATACATCTATCACCTTTGTTTCCCATAGAATTTTCTAGCTTACTATCAACTGTAATCATAATAGGTGTGTGGTTATCAATTACTTTTCAGGTAATATCTTCCACTGCAGTATCTGTTTACGAAAAATATATATCTGGTTTTTTTAGAACTGTATATCTGATATAGAGTGCAATCAGAAGGGAGTAGTGTATAATCACAACTCGTTTCTCCTACTGAAAACTGCAAGTGAAAATATGAAATATTCAAAACTTGTTTTTTTTATTTACGGAGCTGAATAAAAACTCTAATTATTTTGTTAGACTCAACCACAAGGCACTGTGCTTCCGACAATGCCAACTTTCAATTGGAACAATTTCTTTGGTAAGCCTCCAGCCGCATATCAGGTATTGCTTTGAGATGTTCATTTATCGTTAAGCAAGCTAGTCTCTCCAGCATTTCTGCATAACATGTACGCACTTTGATGTTTTGATAACTTCTGTTAGGGTCCTCAGAATTCACATGAAGCTACAATTCAAAGAACTGGTGATAGTTCATTTGGGTACACACAGGGCGGATCCAAGTGATGCTCCAGGGGTGCACAGGACACCGGGTTCAATATTGTTTTACTTTATCAAAACACATATGCGCATAGATGTGCATGCCCCGTGGTTTATGTCCATTTACTTCACATACATGTGGTGGAATATATTGTGACACCCGGTCGATTTCGTTCTGAATCCGCCACTGGTACACACAAGCTGCATAACATTGGTGAAAATGGAAATTAGTCTCCTACTGGTAGGACAAATGGTAGTGAGAATGACAACATTGGTGAAAATGGACATGGGACAACTGTTGGCAGGATAAGTGGTGCTGAGAATTTAGTTCGTGCAGATGGATGAGATGATCCTTTTTGTCGAACAGTGGTTTGGAACGAATGCTGGTTGATCAAGAAATGTAGCTAGATTTACAGCAGATTGTGTTCGCGCTATATTTGATTTAGTTGGCAATTCACAACTTGTTATGACCTTGTAGTGGTTTTGTTGTCCACTATGTCTATTTTAGCAAGCACGATGCTTCAAACTCGAATACCTTTTGCTTACTACTGCTGGATATTGTTTCTATCATGGTTGGTTTGGGTTATTGTTAATGTTACATTAGATGATTGTCTGATTGTATGTGACGAACTGAAAATGAAAAAAAAAATTATTGGTCCAAATAGTATATAAAAATAAATATATGAAATAAAACTTAAATAACCCTGACAGTCTTGCAATTGATGCCATATTCACATGTAGTCGTAAATTATGTAGACACGACTAGGCAGTTGGCAAAGTAACTCAAGATCTCCGACAGGGCAGTTGTACTTTAGTACCTATATCTCCAACAGAGTTGTTGCCAATTGGTAACAGAATATCCGATAGGGCTGTCATAACTCGTTATGTCCAGCGTGGCATGGAACGCATGTTGAAACAAATCTCCGACTAAGCTCACCTTGTCGGGTATGCATAGATCAACTGTGGTTCTGTCGGGGATGAACCAACTTCTCTGACTACTTATCTCCGATGGGTGATCTGCGACAGGACCATGTCAGCGAATACCATCTCCGACTAGAAATCCATGTTCGCTGACTGTTTTGGCCTGTCACGAAAAATCGAACGCCTTGAAGTGCAATCACATCACCAGACATCTTTGATCGTTCTGGACCTCAGCTCTTCTAGTTTAGTACCGATCATTCTTGCCGTTGACTATCGTTAACTCCAAGCCACCTGCACAACAATAGACCAAGAAATCAATTTCGAGCACAAGTTCTTCGCAACTTGACTTATGTTGGCCAAAATATGCATCATGCAACACATATGCATTGAATCCCATAACTTTGACCAATCCCACGAAATTCACTGCCTTCCCGGCTCATGAACACACTCTGGCCAATCAGACCGACGTCCATGGTAGGTTAGACCGCCGGACCACCAGTCAGACCGACTGCCAACCAATGGCCGGTCAGATCCCCTGAGACTTAGGAATTTTCCCAGGTTTGAAAATTGCACTCTCTCTAGAAATTTCAAAATCTATTTAGTTTTTCCTCAAAACTCCATTTTCAATGAAACCAAGTGCAAATACATCCTCTCACCTTTCTACATACGTGATTTTTGGTCGATTCAAAAAATATCAATTTTCAAAATCAGCCAGTCTGGTCGCCACATGTGGCCGGTCTGACCACCGTGCCCCGGTTGGTCTGAACACCAGCCCAAGGCCAGTCAGGCCACCTCTAACCTAATAGTCAGTTAAACTTCCCGAAAATGAAGATTTCTCCAAACGTCTCAATACTATTGCCAATTGTTCAAGACACTAAGATTAGGATCATCTACTCGTGATCTCCACAATTAGGTATCAGAAAAGCCTAATTATGATCTTCTCCATCGCACAGCTAAGGAAGCGTGTAATGTCCTGTTTAACCTTGGAGAATTAAATGAACTAAAAAGAGAAAGTAAATATAATTAAAGAGGTAATTCCAAAATTTTGGAGGGGAACTAGAACTTGGACCAACGACCCTAGTTTTTCAATTGGAACAATTTCTTTGGTAAGCCTCCAGCCGCATATCAGGTATTGCTTTGAGATGTTCATTTATCGTTAAGCAAGCTAGTCTCTCCAGCATTTCTGCGTAACATGTACCCACTTTGATGTTTTGATAACTTTTGAGTATATAAGCATTTTTCAAAGCACTTTAGAAATTTGCTAGATAAAATATAAAAATACTCTAGCTATTTTCACAAAGCAGGTAACTAAGAACACTATAGTTATACCAGATTCTAGAAGAACAGAAGCTAGCATTCCTATCTCAGTGTTCAAGACAACAACAGATAGTAAAGCAAACCAAGTAACAAGAGAGATATAGGTATACTCAGATTCAGTGGAAGAAGAAGATGCAGCAATGTTCTTAATGAGGACGCCGTTCGTTATGACGTAGTGGTAGTAGTCGTGCAGTTGGTGTAGAACGTAGTAGAGAGTTGTAGTCGCGCAGTTGATGTAGACGTAGCAACGAGCAGTCGCACGAACGCTCCCCAAAAACCTTATTCGTCCTCGCTCGTGCAAGCCTTCAAGGATGAGGGTTCCGGAGGCCTGCTTTCCCGGTGCGGCCGTACACGCGCCTCGCCGGGATGGAGATCGCCAGAGACAACACCAAAGACTGTGGAATTCTGTATTGTGGAAGCAACCAGAAGAAGTAGAATTCTGTTCCTTTTATAGCCAAAAACTCAAAGTCCAAAGGCCAACAGTCACCATCAAGGACCAGAACTCTATTCTTTTTAATGGCCAAAAACAAAGAGACCAGAGACCAACGGTTGCCATTGATTCGCCATCAATTACGAGTCGGTGCGTTTTGATTTTCGAATAGATAAAGAAAATCGCACCCTTTCGACACGCTAGCACAGAGCACGCCAAGACGCCAAGATGCACGCACGCATGCACGGCATGGCGAGGCGAGCAAGCGCAGCGTGTGTTGGCTCTCTAATTCCACAAGAGGGCTACCACGCTCCACCTTATAAACCGGTGTAACTCTGCTCATCCGTCCATGTGGGACTAAACAGTTTAGCACATGCACATGGGCCTTTGAGATTTACCAGGAATTAATTAGAATATAGTATTTGGGCCTAGCCCATATTAATTCCAACAATCCCCCACCAGATCTCAAGGGCACATATCAAATGTCTTGATCCACAAGATTGTTTTAATATACCAAAGTGTTTTGATGGAGACCGTTAAGGTTGAACATCCATCTAGAATCGGCTACACTTATCCACAACTGCATAATGGACTAAGCCTTGAATTGACAGTTTTGTGTGAATAAGTTTCACTTAAGTCCTTAACTGATACTAGGCTGTCAGGCATCCCCGCGGGTTGGAGCATATAAGTCATACTCCTAGCCTATTCATGAGCTTCCTAGAAATTACCCTATTTCATAGACTGTGACTAGCAGTCGGGCTCATATAGGTGTGTTCTTTCAAGACTGCTCTGTAGGAGAACATCTTTGCTTTAACAAGCCACAGAACACATCAAGATAAAAATCAACCTACCATATAGATTTAGGAGAGAATTGCATCTCCAATGAAGTGGGTCTATAAAGGTACTCTCCCCAGTTAACCAATAGCTTGTTTCGCCAATCCTACTTCACAGGATCTCCGATCACATAGGATGGGTTACCACTATGGTATAACTCACGTGGGTCTCAAACCCATCTCCCTCGATGCATTGTCTATCACATTCCGTGATAAACCCTTTGTGAAGGGATCTGTCAGGTTCTTAGCAGTTTGGATATAATCCAAAGATATTACTCCAGAGTTTCTCATTTTTCTGACAAACTTCAGTCTTCTCTTTACATGTCTTGATGACATCATATTATCCTTAGAACTGTTCACCTTGACAATCATAATTTGATTGTCACAGTTCATCAGAATAGCCGGTACCGGTTTTTCAACCACCGGCAAATCCATCAAGAGCTCACAAAGCCATTCAGCTTCAACAGTGGCAGTATCTAATGCTGTGAGTTCTGCTTCCATTGTTGACCTCGTTAAGATGGTCTGCTTGCAAGACTTCCATGAAACAAATACCACCTCCAAGTATGAAAACATATCCACTTGTGGCCTTAATCTCATCAAAGATCGATATCCATTTGAATCGCTATAACCCTCCAAAGACTGGGTACCCAGATAATGAATGCCATAGCTCATAGTACCCTTTAGATAGCGACATTACCCTCTCAAGAGCATGCCAATGATCATCTCCTGATTGGAAACAAACGGCTTAGTTTGCTCACAAAGAAACGAGATGTCGAGCCTGGTAGCGCTAGCTAAATACATGAGTGAACCAATTATCTGATAATATCTCAATTGGTCTCTGGCTATTCTCCGATTCTTCCTAAGCAATACGCTAGGATCATAAGGTGTTGGAGAGGGTTTGTAGTCGCTATAACCAAAACGACTCAGAACTTTTTTCACATAATGGGATTGCAACAATGTAATCCCACCATTATCACCTCTCAACAGCTTGATGTTCAAGATAACATCAGCTACTCCCAGATCTTTCATCTCAAAATTCTGAGACAAGAAATCCTTGACCTCCTTAATCACATTAAGGTTGGTCCCAAAGATCAGTATGTCATCAACATACATACATAGAATGACTCCCTCGCCCCCACCATGGCGATAATACACACATCTGTCAGCTTCATTCACAATAAAGCCTACAGATGTTAAAGTTCTGTCGAACTTTTCATGCCACTACTTAGGTGCTTGTTTAAGACCATACAAAGATTTCAACAACTTGCACACCTTTCCTTCTTGACCATCTACTACATGTCCATCTAGCTGATCCATGTAAATTTTCTCATCCAACTCTCCATTTAGGAAAGACGTCTTAACGCCCATCTGATGAACGAGAAGACCGTGTGAGGCAGCCAGAGATAGTAGTACTCGAATAGTGGTCAATCTAGCCACAGGTGAATAAGTATCAAAAAAATCTTCGCCTTCCTTTTGGGTATAACCCTTGGCCACAAGCCGTGCCTTGTACTTCTCGATAGTACCATCAGGCCTAAGCTTCTTTTTGAACACTCACTTACATCCTACAGGTTTACAACCATAAGGACGCTCAGTGATCTCCCAAGTTCCATTAGAGATAATGGAATCCATTTCATTACTGATCGCTTCCTTCCAAGATTCTCAGATCCGGAGAAGCATACGCTTCAGAAATGGTACTTGGAGTATCATCCACAATGTACATAATGAAATCAGGACCAAAAGACTTTGCAGTCCTTTGTCTTTTACTCTTTCTTAGAGTTTCATTGTCTTCCTCCTCAAGAATTTGCTCAGGGGTTTGTTCAAAATATTTCATTGGAATGGCAGGTTCAGGAATTGTATCAGGTTCCTGACTCGATGAACTAGGTATATCTTTCATCGGAAAAATATCCTCAAAGAATGTAGCATCTCTGGATTCCATAATTGTACCAACATGCACGTTAGGTACTCCAAATTTCATCACTAGAAATCTATATCCAACGCTATGGTGAGCATAGCCTAGAAAGACGCAATCCACGGTTTTTGGTCCAAGCTTACGCTTTTTGGGAATTGGCACATTGACTTTCGCCAAACAACCCCAAGTGCGCAAGTATGAAAGTGATAGTCTTTTCTTCTCCCATTGTTCATATGGGGTTATCTCTTTATTCTTTGTGGGAATCCTGTTTAGGACATGACATGAAGTCAATATAGCCTCCCCCCACCATGCTTTGGAAAGACCCACCGTGTTCAACATGGCGTTAACCAAATCGCTTAGAGTGCGGTTCTTTCTTTCAAAGAACCCCGCTTGACTAGGGTGAATAGGAGGCGCCTCTCATGGATTATACCATGTTCCACATGTAATAAATTGAACTCATTAGAAAAGTACTCGCCGCCACGATCAGACCTAACCCTTTTGATTTTCCTTTCAAGTTGGTTCTCAGCTTCTGCCTTATAGATTTTAAAGTAGTGAAGAGCTTTATCTTTAGTTTTCAAAAGATACACATAGCAAAACCTAGTGGAGTCATCAATCAAAGTCATAAAATATCTCTTACCACCTTTTATCAACACACCATTCATCTCACACAGATATGAATGTATGAGTTCTAATGGTGCTAAGTTTCTTACCTCTGCGGCCTTATGAGGCTTACGAGGCTGCTTTGATTACACACAAACTTGACATTTAGAACCTTTGGCAGGGATGAATTTCGGGGTTAACTCTAAACTGGCTAACCGCGTCATACAACCAAAATTTATGTGACAAAGTCGTGAATGCCAAATAGTAGTCTCATTATCACTGCAAACATAGTTCACAACATTATTACACAAATCTGAAAGAGATAGGCAGAACAAGCTCCCGCACACATAGCCTTTACCAACAAATTGTCCACACTTGGACACTACAAATTTATTGGACTCAAATACCAGTCTAAAACCATCTCTACACATAAGAGATCCACGACGAGATTCTTATTGATCGATGGCACATGATTCACGTTCTTCAGCACAATCTTCCCAAGTAAACTTCAGACGACCGTACCAACACCATGAACAAGGGCATGTGACCCGCTCCCCATTAGAACGGCTAAATCCGAGTGACCTAGTAAGAAGAGAACAATGAAATATCAAGACACACATGTATATTAGCACCAAGGTTCATCCACCAATCAAGAGATTGACATACGGAAAGAACAGTAGGTAGATTACCATACCCTGTCGTTCCCATCTCTGTAGTACCAACAACAATATTAGCAAACTTGGAATTCAGCCCTTGCTGATTCTTCCCACCCTTGTGTTGGCTGCAATCCTTAGCCCAATGACCAGGTTCGCCACATTCAAAGCAAAGGCCATCCTTTGTGTTCTTCTTCTTCTTCTTGAAGCTTGTTGTTTGTGCACTCTTGTTCTTGCCTTTGAACTTTTGAGTTTGGCCATTCTTCTTCTGCACCACATTGGCACTAAAATGTCCCTCATTACCTCTAGTGTGTGTATCTTTTGTTTCGCTTCTCTTCAACATCAAGAGACCCAATGAGATTTTCAACAAAAACTCTTGTCTCTTGTGTTTCAGAGAAGTAGCAAAATTCCTCCAAGAAGGAGGAAGCTTGGCAATAATGCCTCCCGCGACAAATTTGTCCGGTAACACACACTTGAAGTACTCAAGTTCTGTGGCCATCGATTGTATCTCATGAGCTTGTTCAACTACAGAATGGCTATCAACCATTCTATAGTCATGATATTGCTCCATGAGATACAATTCACTACCCGCATCCAAACCCCAAATTTGGCTTCGAGTGCATCCCACATCTCTTTTCCAGCTTTTAATCACCATGTATGCATCGACTAACTTCTCACCAAGAACACTAACCACTTACACCTTTAAAAGGTTATCAAGACCTCAACACTTGCTCCTATTCAGGAGTAAGTGTTCCTTCAGGCTTGCCGTTTGCCACATGGAAAACGTTCATGGCAGTTAGCCAAAGCACCATCTTGGTGCGCCACCTCTTATAATTTGCACCATTGAATTCAGAGGGTTTGAGCGCGGTAGCAAAGCCAGTTGACGAAAAATGCATATGCCTATAATAAGGTTTTTGGATTGTTGAGTATATAAGCATTTTTCGAAGTACTTTAATCCAAAAATTTGCTAGATAAAACATGAAAAATACTCTAGCTATTTTCACAAAGCAGGTAACTAAGAACACTATAGTTATACCAGATTCTAGAAGAATGGTTAGCATTCCTATCTCGTTGTTCAAGACAACAACAGATAATAAAGCAAACCAAGTAACAAGAGAGATATAGGCATACCCAGTTTCAAGTAAGAAGAAGATGCAAGAAGATGTTCTTGATGAGGACGCTGCTCATCATGACGAGTGGTAGTAGTCGTGCAGCTTGGTGTAGAACGAGCGAGAGTTGTAGTCGCAGCTTGATGTAGACGTAGCAATGAAAGCGCAAACGCTCCCCAAAACCTTATTCGCCCTCGCCGTGCAAGCCTTCGAGGATGAGGGTTCCGGATGCTCGCTTTCTCCCGGCGTCTTGACGGCACGGCACACGACACGGCTTCGGCTCGGCGAGGCGAAAGCGAAGGCTGCTGTGTTGGCTCTCTCTAATTCCACAAGAGGGGCTACCACGTTCCACCTTATTAACTGGTGTAACTCCCCTTCATCTGTCCATGTGGGACTAAACAGTTTAACACATGCACATGGGCCTTTGAGATTTACCAGGAATTAATTAGAATATAATATTTGGGCCGAGCCCATATTAATTCCAACGATAACTTCTGTTAGGGTCCTCAGAATTCACATGAATCTACAATTCAAAGAACTGGTGATAGTTCATTTGGGTACACACAGGGGCAGATCCAAGTGATGCTCTAGGGGTACACATGACACCGGGTTCAATATTGTTTTACTTTACGAAAACTCACATGCGCATAGATGTGCATATCCCGTAGTTTATGCCCATTTACTTCACATACATGTGGTGGAATATATTGTGACACCCGGTCGATTTCGTTCTGGATCCGTCACTGGGTACACACAAGCTGCATAACATTGGTGAAAATGGAAATTGGTCTCCTACTGGTAGGACAAGTGGTAGTGAGAATGACAACATTGGTGAAAATGGACATGGGACAACTGTTGCCAGGATAAGTGGTGCTAAGAATTAAGTTCGTGCAGATGGATGAGATGATCCTTTTTGTCGAACAGTGGTTTGGAACGAATGCTAGTTGATCAAGAAATGTAGCTAGATTTACAGCAGATTGTGTTCGTACTATATTTGATTTAGTTGGCAATTCACAACTTGTTATGACCTTGTAGTGGTTTTGTTGTCCACTACGTCTATTTTAGCAAGCACGATGCTTCAAACTCGGATAACTTTTGCTTACTACTTCTGGATATTGTTTCTATCATGGTTGGTTTGAGTTATTGTTAATGTTACATTAGATGATTTGTCTGATTGTATGTGACGAACTGGAAAAAAAAATTGGTCCAAATATTATATAAAAATAAATATATGAAATAAAACTTAAATAACCCTAACAGTCTTGCAATTGATGCCATATTCACATGTAGTCGTAAATTATGTAGACACGACTAGGCAGTCGGCAAAGTAACTCAAGATCTCCGACAGGGCAGTTGTACTTTAGTACCTATATCTCCAACAGAGTTGTTGCCAATTGGTAACAGAATATCCGATAGGGCTGTCATAACTCGTTATGTCCAGCGTGGCATGGAACACATGCTGAAACAAATCTCCGACTAAGATCACCTTGTTGGGTATGCATAGATCAACTGCGGTTCTGTCGGGGATGAACCAACTTCTCTGACTATGAAAGCATCTAGGCCCATAAAAATTGTTTTGGTAATTAATGATAATATGTGAATATGGGATTAACGTGTTTATTGAGTATTTACAAGGTTAAGTCCCATTGGTGTTTTTGTTGACCTGGAATTGCACGCGAAAGGATTACATGAAGATCTCTTGACTCAAAGACAAGGTACAATAGTCTAGGATCCTTTTATTTTACCGGTCTTAGGAGAATTGGTTGGAAGACCGGGTTATAGACTAGACAGCCGTACTATAAAGAGGGTTCAAGAATTGAGTACCTTGAAAGTGAATGATGCCACAATTGCTGTCGGGACCCAAAATTACAATTCTCGACCCTCTGTATATCTTGACTAGTCCAGATCACGCTTAGTGCACACAAGGACAACATCGGTGAAATATCAATTCCATATACAAAGATGACTAATAATTAGGCAAATACAATAAATATCGAGTAAAGACCTTAAGGTCAAAGCTACAATTAATGCCTCGTATGCGTAAAGCTCAATGAAGTCTGCAATGAACTAAACGGATAACTTCAGTGAAGCCCATCCATATGCCCACAGCAATCAACGATGCGCGACCTAGTTCTCCACGATCCTTGAAGTAGACCTTGTTGATCGGCGATTCCTTCACTTCGCTTGATTCGTCAAAGCAAGCGTGAGTACACACCGCATAGCAAGTCATACCACGTAAATGCAATTTATAGATGCGTGCTTATTCCAAAGGAATGGCATTCGTGGTTATTTTGCGTAAATGCAACATTTGCAATTGAATAGAAATAATAGATTGAAAGCAAGTAAAACAAATAGATAATCATAATTTAACAATTTGATTTCACAAAGACACACACACTTAAACAAATTATTCACATAGCCATATGATTTAGATCACACGCCTCCCTTCCCACACGCTTTTATGAAGATCTACCCCTAGTGTGAAATCCCGAGCACGCCCATAACATGGACACGGCCATTCAATAGTTTTACACTCGCAGAGGTTGTACACTTTACCTACAAGACACGAATTCTCTAGTTTGTTTGGCATCCGTCGATACCATCGCCACTACCTTAGGTAAGCGCCTAGAGTACATGACAAGGCCTTTACAAAGTCCTACCTTGACCCGATTCGCTTTCGCTAAGGTTTCGCCTGCCCCTCTTTGCCTCAATTCAACCAAAACAGAATCAATCAAAACATCGCTAATTTAATTAGCTGTGTCCGTCCCCATACCGCATATGTGGTTGTACTGCGGTTAAGGCCCAGTTCAATGGCGCACATGGTGAGGTCCTTAATTGACCAAGGCGTACCACAATCCCTATGCACACAGCTTATCACGCCCATGCACACAGCTCCACCAAAATAGCACACAGCTTATCACGCCCATGCACACAGCTCCACCAAAATAGCACACACGACCCACCATATCACACACAGATTCACCACTTGCCTCGGCCTAAATCATTTCCCACCCAGCTTGGTTTTAAGTGCAACACATGCTTTACAACACATAGTGCACACAGCTTTTATCACATAGTTGCATATTCACTTAATCAAATTATAATAGCAATCTACATGACAAGTGATTCGTGGCATGGCTAAGCAATCTAATCGCACTAACCAACCCACGTTGGTGCTACAATATACCAACTATTAAATAACCAATCTAGGGTGACAAAAGATTATGGCATATCAATTAGACAAGGTGGATATAACAAATGGGATAATAGCTACACCCAAAAGCATTTAAATAAATACTTAAAGTAAATGCAATAATTTGAATCAAAGTAGTTTTAGAAAACTGGGATTCAATATGATCAAAGGTACAACTTGCCTTGCTAGAGCAATGACGATCTTGAATTAACTTCGATCTTCAACTTCCTTGAACTTCAGCTCCTTCGGACGATTCCGAGACTTCGACGTCTAACGAGAGAGCACACGCAAAACAAACCAAAGACAAAAGACAAATCAAATAAACTCCAAACTAAAATTGAATGGTACTGAAAGGTAGATAAAGAATTGAGATGAATTTAGGAATTTGAATGGACTCAATCGGAATTCGGACGGAGAAGATATGGCTCTCGGAAGAATCACAAGAAATGATAAAGTTGCGAGAGAAAAGAATATTCGGAGAATATTCCTTTGGATTAAATATAATGAGTTGGAGGCTTACAAGTGGGGTCTACTGGTAAGTGAGAGAGGACAAGGGTAGTGAATGACATGTGGGACCAACTAGATAATTGAATATCAGAAATTAAATGAATTTCCGAAAATATGATTAGGGGTTGACATGTGGGCCACTGGTCTATGGACCAGGTCCACAGAGATATGCTAGTCCAAGGTGGACCAAGCTCATGGCTAGGGTTGACCAAAGGTTGACTGTCATGTGGGACCCGTATGTAAGAGAGAGAAATAATTAGGGTTTCTAATTGAGAGGATGACACGTGGGGTTACATGGAAGAGAAAGAAGGGATTTATTTCCTTTCATGACACATGGGACCCACTGATCATAGGCTTGGTACACCATGGACTAAGTTCATGGAAGAGGGCTCGGGTTGAGTCTGTTGGTGTACCACATGGCCGTGACACACGGGCGCCATGTAGGATCAAAGGGTGATGTTGTCGCTGATTTGGCACCGAGGAAAACAAATAGGGTTTTACTTTGGAAGGTTGACATGTGGGGTCTGCATGAAAGAGGGTATGAAATATATATATATATATATATATATATATATATATATATATATATATGTATATATATATATATATGGCTTGGACGATATGGATGGTCAAGGGTCCACATGTAAGGGAGAGATAGATATATGGTTTGGATTAATTGAATGGCAAGTGGGCCAAGTTGTCATAGAGAGAAAGAAAGACAAAGAGTTAACAATTGTTCTGGACAAGGAATAGAGAAGAAACAATACGAAAGCAAGGAACAGAGAATTAAGTTGCCGGCCTGTTGTTATGGCGTATGGTGGCATGACTTCGGCACTGGCATGACAAAGCAATGAAGGAGAGAGAATTAGAGAATCAAAGATTAGAGAATACATAGAATCACAGAGAAGACACGAAGAAACAGTACCAACAGAACCAACAGGGAACGACAAGCACAGAGGACAGAGGATCGGGTGCAGCCGGTTCATGGCGCAAGGCATTGACATTGTGACTGGAGATGGCAAGGTACTGAATAAAGATTAGAAAGAGACTTAAAGCTTCACAAGCAAAGAAAGAAAGGAGGTCAAAGGGGTTTCATAGAGAACCGAACGAAACAACCGAACTGCATTAGACATGAACAGTACACAGAGGCAGGCTGAATATGGCGCACGGCACTGACGGCGGCCGAAGGCGACGCAGCAGCGGCGAAGGGGCAAAACGGAAAGGAAACGACGAGGCGGAGATGATGACGTGGTCCGGACATCAAGATTCGGCTCCATGCGACGGCAGCGACGCGAAGAACGGCGACCACGGCGGCCTCACGGACGCGTAACGCTTCCGGCGATGCTATGCGAAAAGGGAGGTGAGCACAGCGTAGAACGCGGCGATGCGAACCCAACGGTGGTGGAGTTGAAGGCAGGGGATCAACGGTTGCGGAGTAATTGGCCGGAGAAGGACGACGAACAAGAGGTGAGAGAACGCTCGATTCTCAGCGCACGGTGAATGAAACTTGAATCTAAAAGAGGGGAAAGATAGGTATGAACGAGGAGCACGAGATGACGCGATCGGATTTTAGAAAAACTCACCGAGGAAGCGAGGAGCTCGACGAACGTCATGGCTCGACATGGCCGACGGTGCTCCGGCGATCTTCGGGCGAAGGGGAAGGAAGCATGACGTAGAGGATGACGACGCGAAGCCAACGCCGCAGACGGTTCGACCGGCGGACGTCGGATGAAGGCGCAGTTCGCCGGAGAAGAACCTCGGTTGAAGCTCGGTTTTCTGCAGATTGCGACGAAACGAGGATGATTCGGAGGAAACCAAATCAGGGGATTGGAAGAGGAGATCAAGACGGACGCGTGAGCGCAAACGGCTTGCTTTTCTACGCACCGAGGAGAAAGATATGGAATTTTAAATTTTGAGTTGGTTGCGTACACGGGAACTTCGGCCGACGACTCGTTCGGCCGTCCCAGGAAAACGATGATGAACAGTGTCTCGCGATTACTGTAGCATATGGGATCCGGATGAACAGTATCCGACGGGTACTGTAGCAGTGCGGCAGGAGAGAGAAAAGACAGGATTTTCGGAATTAAATAAAATCCCAAAAATCAAGGAGCCAAGTAAAATAGCAAACAAATCCAGAAAAATCTCAGAAAATACCAGAAAATTCCTTGGAACACAAGGAAGCCAAATAACACAGGTTTTTATTTAATTAATGTTTAGATTAGTCAAATTAAATATTTTTAATTTAGGAAATTCCCAATTAAGCTTTATTAATTCAAATAAAATTGGTGAAATTTTCCAGGGACCTAAACTATTTAAAAGATTTTTGAAAACCCAAATTTTGGGACGTTACAATTGCTCAAATCATACTTGGTTTAATCTTGGATTTGTTTTTGGTTTGGCCTCGATTTGAATTTGCTGAAAATCTTTGGAGGCCGGACTGACCGACGACTAAAGGTTGGATGATCGATCGGTCCCGGACCAAAAGGGACAGTCAGCTTTTTCCAGAAGGTTGCTTTTTCTTGTTTTGTCGAAATCCTCCGGCCGGATCGACCGACGAGAGATTATAGATCGACCGCACGTGCAGATCAACTCCACTGGTCAAGATTTTCCAGAGAAGAGAATTTTCGGTTTCGCTGAAATCTTGAGGTCGACTAACCGCCAAGATATGTCATGACCGACCGCACTTTCGGATTTTCCAAGCGGTCAGCTTTTTCCAGTAGGTGTTTTTAAGCGATTTTCGCTTTTAGAGGGTCGGACTAATCACAGATGCACTCAAGGTCCGACCGGGTCACCAGAATTCGGCTATTTTCCCTGCATTTAATGTGTTTCAGAGGAGGAAAACGATCACACTTAGAGGGCTTGACCGACCGCACTATTGCTCGCATTCCGATCATTGCTTTCCGAAAATTTGGGAATTTCGTGTTCTAACGACTAGCGCAGAAGGGTGGAGGCTATAAATACCTCACCCACTGCAGCTAGAAGGGTTGTTGAACCTCATTAAACATCTCTTGAGCCCTTTGCATTGTTTCTTACTCATTGAGAGCATTCAATTCCTTTTGTAAAGGTAGTTGAGGTTTTTCCAAGAGCATTTAGTTGAGTTTGATCATTGTGGCATTAGAGCACTTTCAAGTGAAGATCTCTTGCTCTATTACTCTTGGAGATTGCCGTCTCCTAGACGACTTGGAGTTTGGTTCGGTGATCTTCTCGAAGGAGATTGTGAGAAGACACGGGCAAATTGTGAAGGTTGGAGCTCGCCTATCCGGAGAGGAGAAGAGCTACCATTAGTAATCGAGGGAAGACTCAATTCGTAGAGCCGGCTTGAGCCAATCAAGCTTCCTCAACGTAGATTAGTCAAGACTGGCAAGTCTTCGATACCACGTGAAAAACTTCCTTGTCTCAATTGTGGTTATTTCTAGTCTTTACTACTTCTGCATTTATATTTATAGCTTATTTCTTGTGTTGAATTGCTTAGCTAGAATCATATCTTGCTTAGACTAATTTGTTAATTGGCTAAAATTGTTAAATTGTCAAAAAAGTTTAAAAACCTCCTATTCACCCCTCTAGTCGGTTATCCTTGATCCAACAAGTGGTATCAGAGCTTGGTCTCTCATTGATTTATACTTAACCGTCTAAGAGAAAAAAGGATGGCTAGTGAGGGAATTGCTATAGGAAATGCTCCTCTCTTTGATGGCTCTAATTATGCTTATTGGAAAATTAAAATGTCAATTTATTTAAAGGCTATGAGTCCAAGAATTTAAAAAATCGTAAATGAGGGTTACGTCATGCCCCTTAATCCACTACTCCCCACGGAGCAAGAGGAGCGTAATGCTCATTTAGATGCCCAAGCTATGAACGGTCTCTTTGGCGCTTTGAACGCGGATGAGTTCAATAGAGTGAGCAACTTAGAAACCGCTCATGATATTTAGACCACCCTCTCGGAAATCCATGAGGGAACATTCACGGTCAAAAAAGCCAAATTGCATAGGTTTCGGATTAAATATGAGACATTCATAATATTGCCTCATGAAAACATCAATGAGATGTATTCAAGACTCAACAACATTGTGAATGAGTTCAAAGGCCTTGGGACTAACCTTCTTGATGTTGATATTGTTCGCAAGATGCTTAGGGCTCTTCCAAATAAATATGAGACGTTGGTGACGCTATTTCTCAACTCACCCGAGTTGCTAAGAATGACACCAACGGGGCTCTTGGGCAATCTCATCACAAATGAGTTATTCAATAAGGACAAGAAAGAGCTCTTGGAAACATCTTCATCAAAGAAGAAGATTACCGCTTTCAAAGCCAAAGCGGAATCAAGTGATGATGAGGATGAAGAAGATGAATCCGATGAGGAGTATGCACTCCTTGTGAGAAGAATGAAAAGGGTCATGAAGAGGCGCCCCAATAGAAGCTATAACTTCGACAAGTTCAAGAAGGGGCAATCCTCAAATGACAAGAAGAGATATAGCAACATTCGATGCTATAATTGTGAAGAAAAGGGGCACATTGCTTCTCGTTGCCCCGAAAAGAAGGATGACAAGGGCAAGCCCTTCAAGAAGAAGGAATACAACTGCAAGAAGAAGCTTTTCAAGAAGCTTCACAAGGATGGTAAGAATGAAGCCCACATTGGAGAGTGGGATTCAAATGATGAGTCAAGCGAGTCCGACTCCGATGAGGTTGAGTCCCCCAAGAAGAAGGGACTAGTTGGCATCGCTATTAAAGAAGCTCCTTCGCTATTCTCCACTCCTACTTGCCTCATGGCGAAAGGAGATAAGGTAAAATCCATTGATAATAATGAACCAACTATGATGATTTAGTAGATATGCTTGATGAGCTAAATGAATATCTTGGAAAAGAAAAGTCAAAGTATAAGGTCTTGAATAGAGAACTTAATTTTCTAAGAGATTCCAATGAGGGGCTAAAGGAAGCTCATGACTTGCTTATCTAAGAATATTCAAATAAGTCTTGTTCTAGTATAAGAATTACATGCGATATTATTGATGATATGCCTAGCTTAGAAATTGCTAAAACTAGTGTATCTATTTCATGTAATGATCCTATCGCTTTGCCATGTTGCTCTAGTATTAATACTAATCATGATATTGTTGAGCAAAATGATGCAAAGCTTATTGTTGAGAACAATGAGTTAAAGGAACAAGTGACCAAGGTAACTAAAAGCTTGGAAAGGTACTTCAAGGGTAAGGCTGCTCTTGACAAGCTTTTGAGTGAGCAAAGGTGCTCATTCAATAAGGAAGGTCTTAGATATGTGCCTAAGAAAGGTAAGAAGCCGGCAAACAAGCCCACAAGATTTGTAAGGCAAAATGGTAAGTATTGTCATAATTGCCGGGAAATAGGACATATGCAACAAAATTGTTCTAAGGGTAAGATTCCATCTCTTGGTACATATGATTCTTGCTATATGCTTAGAAAGACTAAGAATGGTAAAGTAGTTGCTCGTTTTGTTGGCACTTCAATTTTAGGCGCTAAAAAGAATGCTATTTGGGTGCCTAAATTCTTGGTTACTAACCTCCAAGGACCCAAACAAATTTGGGTACCTAAAAGAACTTGATTCTTGTTTTGTAGGTGAACTATAAAACCGGTGGAAAACATTGAGTGCTTGATAGTGGATGCACTCAACACACGACCAGTGATAGAAAAATGTTCACCACATTCGAGAATGGAAAAGGAGTAGACAAGATCACATTTGGTGATAATAGCAAAGGAAAGGTAATAGGATTGGGTAAAATTGCTATCTCCAATGACCTTTCTATTTCCAATGTATCTTTAGTAGAATCATTAAATTTCAATTTGCTATCCGTTGCTCAAATATGTGATCTTGGACCTATTTGCTCATTCTCTAGTGAAGGTGTAACTATATCTAATGCCAAAGATAGCTCTTTAGTTTTCAAAGGCTTTAGACTTGGAAATCTTTACTTAGTTGATTTTAGTTCAAGTGAATCTTGCTTAAAAACTTGCTTAATGGCAAAAACCTCATTGGGTTGGCTTTGGCATAGAAGGCTAGCTCATGTTGGAATGATTCAACTCAAAAAGCTTTTCAAACATGATTTAGTTGTTGGTTTGAAAGATGTGAAGTTTGAGAAAAATAGACTTTGTAGTGCTTGTCAAGCCGGTAAAGAAGTCGCTAATTCTCATTCCTCCAAAAGTATCATGTCAACTTCTAGACCATTGGAACTCTTACATATGGATTTGTTTGGGCCAACAACCTGTAAGTGTATCGGGGGAAATAGCTATTGTTTAGTCATTGTGGATGATTACTCTAGATACACATGGGTATTCTTCCTGGATGATAAAAGTGAAACCTCCGACATTTTCAAAAGATTTGCAAAAAGGGCCAAAAATGAATTTGATTTCAAAATAAAGAAAATCCGTAGTGATAATGGTACCGAGTTCAAGAATACTAAAGTTGAAGACTTTTGTGATGAACTTGGTATAAAGTACGAACTTTCCACAACCTACACTCCCGAGCAAAATGGAGTTGCAGAAAGGAAAAATCGTACATTAATTAAAATGGCTAGGACAATGCTTGATGAGTACAATACTTCCGATAGCTTTTGGGCGGAAGCTATTAACACCACTTGTCATGCCATAAATCGTCTTTATTTGCACCGTCTTTTGAAAAAGACTTCCTATGAGCTTATTGTAGGAAGAAAACCGAACATCTCTTACTTTCATGTATTTGGTTGCAAGTGTTATATTTTGAAGAAGGGTGTTCGTCTTTCAAAATTTGATAGTCGTTGTGATGTTGGTTTCATGCTTGGTTATTCTTCAAATAGCAAGGCTTATCGTGTCTTTAACAAAAACTCCGGTTTAGTTGAAGAAAGGCACGATGTGCAATTTGATGAAACTAACGGCTCTCAAGAAGAGCATGAGAATTTGGATGATGTAGAAAATGAAGCTTTGAGAAAAGCAATGGAGTATATGCAAATAGGTGACATCAAGCCCGAAGATGATCCATCATCTTCCACACAAGTTGAGCCTCCAACCTCTTCCACAAATCAAGTTCAAATTGGTGAAGAGGACAATAAGTAAGATGATCAACCGCCTAATCTACCACCAAGAATTCACAATGCAATTGCGAAGGATCATCCAATAGATCAAATATTGGGTGATGTAAGTAAGGGTGTTCAAACTCGATCTCGTGTTGCTTCTTTTTGTGAACATTACTCTTTTGTCTCTTCTATTGAGCCAAAGCATGTAGCAGAAGCACTTGAAGGTCCTGATTGGGTGAATGCTATGCATGAAGAACTCAATAACTTCACCCGGAATGAAGTTTGGACATTGGTGGATCGACCCAAGGAACACAATGTTATTGGTACTAAATGGGTCTTTAGGAACAAGCAAGATGAGAATGGTTTGGTTGTTCGAAACAAAACAAGATTGGTCGCTCAAGGATATTCACAAGTTGAAGGTTTGGATTTTGGTGAAACTTTCGCTCCCGTAGTTAGACTTGAGTCAATTCGGATATTACTTGCTTTTGCATCATGCTTTGATATTAAATTATTTCAAATGGATATTAAAAGTGCATTCTTAAATGGTAAAATATTCGAACTTGTCTTTGTTGAACAACCTCCCGGTTTTGAAGATCATAAAAATCCAAATCATGTCTATAAACTCTCCAAGGCGCTCTATGGTCTTAAACAAGCTCCTAGAGCATGGTATAAACGCCTTAGAGATTTTCTTGTCTCAAAAGGATTCAAAATCGGGAAAATTGATTCAACTTTATTTACTAAAGTTTTAGATGATAATTTCTTTGTATGTCAAATTTATATTGATGATATCATTTTTGGGTCTACTAATCAAGATTTTTGCGAACAATTTTGTGATATGATGTCTAGGGAATTTGAAATATCAATGATTGGAGAATTAAGCTATTTTCTTGGACTTCAAATCAAGCAACTGAAAGATGGGACTTTCATAAATCAAGCCAAGTACGCGAAGGATTTATTTAAAAGATTTGGCATGGAAGATGCAAAGCCCATCAAGACTCCTATGGCTACAAATGGTCATCTTGATCTAAATGAGGGAGGTAAACCGGTAGATTTAAAGCTTTATAGATCTATGATTGGTAGCTTACTTTATCTTACCACATCTAGACCCGATATCATGTTTAGTGTTTGTATGTGTGCTCGTTTTCAAGCTTCTCCAAAAGAATGTCATCTTATGGCCGTTAAAAGAATTCTTAGATATTTAAAGCATTCCTCTAGCATTGGCCTATGGTTCCCCAAAGGTGCTAAATTTGATTTAATTGGATATTCCGATTCCGATTATGCCGGTTGCAAAGTGGATAGAAAAAGCACCTCCGGCGCATGAACACACTCTAGCCGGTCAGACCGGTGTCCATGGCTGGTTAGACCGCCGGACCACCAGTCAGACCGACTGCCAACCAATGGCCGGTCAGATCGCCTGAGACTTAGGAATTTTCCCAGGTTTGAAAATTGCACTCTCTCTGTAAATTTCAAAATCTATTTAGTTTTTCCTCAAAATTCCATTTTCAATGAAACCAAGTGCAAATACATCCTCTAACCTTTCTACATACGTGATTTTTGGTTGATTCAAAAAATATCAATTTTCAAAATCAGCCAGTCTGGTCACCACATGTGGCCGATCTGACCACCGTGCCCCGGTTGGTCTGAACACCAACCCAAGGCCGGTCAGGCCACCTCTAACCTGATAGTCAGGTAAACTTCCCGAAAATGAAGATTTCTCCAAACGTCTCAATACTATTGCTAATTGTTCAAGACACTAAGATTAGGATCATCTACTCGTGATCTCCACAATTAGGTATCAGAAAAGCCTAATTATGATCTTCTCCATCGCACAGCTAAGGAAGCGTGTAATATCCTGTTTAACTTTGGAGAATTAAATGAACTAAAAAGAGAAAGTAAAAATAATTAAGGAGGTAATTCCAAAATTTTGGAGGGGAAATAGAACTTGGACCAACGACCCTGGTTTTCCTTGTCCCAAGAAGGGGCCAGCCAGCCCATAAGAGGAGCCAGGGAGGGGGTTGGCCTCCCCAAAACCCAAGTCGCCCCTGCCCTTTTTCCCGTGCGCCTCCTCCCTATGATGCTGTCCCAACCGCTAGCGCCACCTCCCTCTGCAAGTTCCCTACTACTGCCTACTCTGCGTGTTTCCTTGCTGTTGCATGCAATTAGCTAGCTTAATGCAAATTCCCTACGCATTTGCTAGCGTTTTCCCTCTGCCTCCTCTGTTGCATTTAGTGCTTTAAGCCTGCAGACTGCATGTGCTTTTCCCTACTGCAGCATGCATGGCTCCTTTACATGCTACGGCCGATCCTCTGTGCTACAAGTGCAAGTGTGTGCTGTGGTACTGCCAAGGAAGAAGAGGAGCGAAGGGAGAAGGAGAAGAAGAAGATGAAGGGAAGGGGGAAGGAGGAAAAAGACGAAAGAAGAAGAGAGGAAATTCGCGGGGTTTCATGATCGACGTCATGATCTTCAAGGGTTATCCTTGATAATTCCTAGGTAATGCCATGGATTAGTCGCTATTAATTTTGTAGGTCATTTTGATTAGGAGAAAGTTAGTTTGTAATCTGCCTTAGTTTGTCAAGATTAGGTGCAGAACTTTGCGGGGACGATTATGGGTATTTAAACTTAATTTGCTAAAAATTTATTTTAGGACTAGTAAAATTAAGTAAAATTTGCTAATGGTTAATTAACTTAAAAATTGACACACTGTACACAGTAGGATGGGAATGGGTCAAGCATTACATTTGTGTTTCTGTTATGTCGCATTGATTTATGTTATGAGATGATTATGTATGCGTATGATTTGATTATTTATTTGTCATGGGTGATGATATTCGATATGGAGAGGTAGACATCGTGGTTGTGGCCATGGGCATAGCCAGGTTATACCACCATTCGTGGTTTGGGGATAGTGAAAGTTTTTCTTGAATAACTTAGCTACTGTAACATCTCAATTTTCCGAGCTTTAAAAATCTTTTAATAGTTAGTAGGAGAAAATTCACCATTTGGATTTTATTTGAATTTAATTCAAAAGCTTAAACATGGACTTTGTACATCAAAATAATTTAATATGATTAAAGTCAACATCAATAAGGGTCAAAACTATTTTATTTGGGTTCTTTGTGCTTGGATATATTTTCTAGATTTTTCTAGAATTTTTTCAAGTTCATTTGCTATTTTCTATTGCTTATTTGAATTTTTGCTATTTTTCTAAATAGAAAACCTATTTAAAATCTCAGAATTCCTAAAGGGCCGAAACTCATTCCTGTTTTGGTCCAAATTTTGTCTTGACCCAATCGCTCGTGTGCAGCGCTCTGTGACAAGTGGACCCAGCTTGTCGGTAGCCTCTTCTCTCTCGCCACGCTCGGACACATGTCTCCACTGTTCGATCAAGGATTGTGGTCGATTCGATGAGTGACCGACGGTCCGAACATCATCGGTGATTCGAGCCGTCCGATCAAATCTTGGCAGTCAAGGCTTGAGGCCCGATCGGGCGCGTGGGTTAGCTCTCTCTGACGCGTGGGCCCCGCGCCATCGTCGTCTCCGACTCGGTCATCTTCTTCGCAGAGTCCAGCTCGAAGCCGCCATTGTTAATCTCTCAAGCTCCGTTCGACAAAATCCAATCTCCAACTAAAACCTTCTAGATTTCTTTTCCAAACTTGATCTTTATCTCTTCTGCATCTTTTGGAATATAAATCGTATATCAATTCGGTCTATATCTCTAAGAACCGGCGAGTCCGTTTCAATCTCGATTTGGGGATTCCTTATCTGGAGTCGCCCCGGCCCTATAAATAGGACCCCTGGGTTCGTGATCACGCCCGCATCCCAAAGCCGCTATCCATTGCACCCCGATTTCCCTAGCGCTGCCGCAATCAAGCTTTTAGGGTTTTCGGTGCCGAAGCTCAATCTTCGAATTGCGCCGCCTTCGGTGTAGCCCTGCCTCTGTGGACCTCGCCATCAGCTTCCTCACCGCCGTGGCAACATCCAGGACCCTTCGCCGTCACCAGTACCTCGCCGGAGCAACCGTCCGACAACATCCGATCGCCTTCTCCGCTTCAACCTCGCCGTCGGCCACCACCGACGTCCTCAACCACCCGGAGTTGCACCCAGAGGTTCGCAATAACCTTAGCTTCACTCCCGTACCACCCGTTACCGGCGAGATGCCGCCGTTCGCCGTTGCCCTTGGTTCACGTGCGTCGCCGCCGTCTGCGTCAGCGCCACCTCGTCCTCTGTGCTTGCGTGGCAGCCGCGTGGAGCCGTGTCAGCGTCCACGTGTGCGTACGCGTGGTGGTCCAGATCTAACCTGTGCGCCGGTTCGGTGGGCTTGGTCTACCGTGGACCGTGAGGCTGACATGTGGGTCCCACATGTCAGTATTTTCTTTTTATTTTCTTATTCCAGAAATTCTATTGCTGACGTCATCGTTGCGCAATAATCCGATTTTTCTTCAGAGAAATAATGCGGGTTAATTCTGAAAATCCTATTTTAGGGTTTTTCTTCTAATTCAAACTTTCCAAGCTCATATCTTTTGCATCCGAACTCCGTTTGAGCCCATTCAAATTTGTAAATTCATCTAAATTTAAGATCTATCTATCTAAGATTTTTATTTAATTTTTGGAGTGTGTTTTGCCTCTATTATTTATTTGTTTTGTTTATTTGCTTTCGTTTGTGAGTAGACGTCGATACTTCAAGAAGATTTGAAGAGGAAGGAACACCTCAAGACCAAGTTCAGTACATAGACCTATTTCAAGACAAGTTATATCTTTGATCATATTGAACCCAGTTTTCAAAAGTTATATTGATTTAAATTATTGCATCTACTTTAATTATTTATTTAAATGCTTTTGGGATTAGTTAATATCCAATTATGACCTCCTGGTCTAATTGTATGCCATAATCTTTTGTCACCTTAGTTTGGTTTATTTAGTTGGTGCTATTGTATTACCAACGTGGGATGGTTAGATGCGATTAGATTGCTTAGCCATGCTACGAGTCATCATCTCATGTAAGTTGCAAATATAAACTTGACTAAGTGACTATGGAACTATGTGATAAAAAACTATGTGTACTATGTGCTATTACTCGCTGATGGCATATGTTGCACTTAACCAACAGGGTGGGAAAAGGTTTTGGACGGGGGCAAGTGGTCTGGTATACTTTTATGGTGGATCTGTGTTGGCGGGAATGATAGGTTAGAATTTGGAAGTCTTGCCTCGGTCAATTAAGGACTTAACTTTGTGCGCCATTGAACTGAGCCTTTCGTACAACCACATGCCTGGTATGGGATGGGCCTAACTTAGTAAGTTATGGAGTCTTGACATTGATTACTCAGGTTGTAGGTTAGCTGTGTCGGATTGGGTGGAGGTGTGTACTACCAAGTTGTCGCATCAAGAGGCGGTTCACCGTGTCCCTGTCCAACGGTGTGCGTCTGTGGCGGCTAAGCGTACCGGGAGTGTCAATGTTGAGATGAAGTTTCTGAACTGTTTTGTTACAGCTAGTGCTAGCTACACTAGTTGTATCTTGTGGGTAAAGTGTACAACCTCTGCAGAGTGTTAATCGATCTATTCGAATAGCCGCGTCCGCGGTCATGGACATGCTCGAGGAATTCACACGAGGGGTAGATTTTCATGAAAACCTTGGGAAGGGAGCTGTGTGACTTAAGTCATATGGCGATGTGAATAACTTGTTTAGGCTATGTGTCTTTGTGAAATAAAACTGTCAAATTATTATTGTATATTTGTTTTGAATTATGCTTTCAATCTATTACTTGTATTTAAACTGTAAATGTTGCATTTCTGCAAAAAGAACCACAGAAGCCATTCCTTTGGAATAAGCCTGCATCTATAAATTGCATTCTGTGGTATGACTTGCGAGTACGGTGTGTACTCATACTTGTTGTAAAACAAGCAACAGAAGAGGAGGAGTCTTCGCCTGCTTTCGAGGAGGAGTTCATCGAAGGTGCTTGATCGTAGGGTCTTGATCGATCGGTTATGCGTGGTGAATTGATGGGATTCCACCAAGTTTCTTTGTTCATTGCTATTTTATTTTATTTGTTAGCCTGCGTGGCTTAATAATTGTAAACTTCGACCATAAGGTCAAAACAACTATTTGTTATCAAATTACTGCGTTTTGTCGACGATCGAATCGCCGATCTTACTGAAAATAAGCGAGGAAAATGGCGTGGAATATCACGGAATGGAATGGGGTCGCTCTTTATTGATATGAACTGGATTTACAAGATGTGGCTAAGTACTACCCCGAATTACCTTTGAATGGAGGAATGTAGCAAGACAATCGACTTAGAATATGAGTCTAAGGTGATTATCTAGCTTCTAATTCCACCGCTTAGGCTTCATGCATATCTTTGCCTTGGCCTTGTTTTGTGTGTAGCCTATCGTCTCCTTCTTGTCTCTGTTGTTGTCTCTTGTGCTTCACCTTTAAATAACTTCCAAGAGGTGGTAGTTACTCTGGAGAAGACGTCCCTGGTGAAGCGTTACGACCGGTTTGGAACGGTAGAAAGTTAGCAATGTGCTAACTTCCTTGCGTTGCTTGTGAAAAGCTTAACCGTAGGGTGGTTAATAGTCGTTGTCTCGGGGTTGTACCATCGCATGGTTTGGAGCGATAACACGTGTTCCATTCATCATACGATAAGAAATACCGATTCGATAATTTTACGGCGGTTATCGGTGAGGATTAGGCACAAAGCCTCATCCCACTGTGGTACCCATAAGTAACCTTTGGAATACTAACGACCGGGGAGGTCGCCGGGTCTTAGGGGTTACGACCATGAAGACGTATGGTCTTTTATTATATATTAAAATAATACATAGATGTTTTAATCCTCGTCGGCTAGCCCCGAACTTTAAATGAACTGATGGTGTATATACCTTTTCCGATGAAATCGTATCAGGCGGAACCCCATTTAATGTCGTGGTATACGAAGTGGTTTGTGTTCACTTTAAAGTTGAGAACTTGCCTTGGGAAACGAAGAGTTCCTCTGTCCGTTTGGACAAAAAGAAGCTTTTTTGTCAGTTGGACTTTTGTAGAAATCCTTCGAAAGTATCGGAAGGTTATGAGATCTCCTCTCATTTGGGCTCTTAGAATTTTTATGCTTCCGTAATCCCCTTTCGATCCCCTTTAGCTTCTCGCCAAGAAATCCTCCAGTCTTTTCTGTTCTTGACCACAAAGTCTCCAACTTTTGCTACTCATTCTTGAGGTTTTTCGCCATGTCGAGCAGATTACAAAGTGGTTGCCTTGAATTGGGCAAGAAAAACTCGAGGCCTTGAAGAAGATGGGAATGCTCCCAGATAGGAATCGATTAATTGGAGACCGCGATGGAGAGCATTTTTCGAGCCGTGAAGATGGCGAAATCCTGTTTTCTTGCCTACATCGAATGTGAAATTTGAGACTCTCGGTACACAAATTCCTCCTCGCGTTCTTGAACATTACGGGGTGGAATTGGTGAATTTGGCCCCAAATTCGATCGCAAATATTAGTATTTTCAGATATTTGTGCGAGGCATACACAGAATACAACCGAACTTGAAGCTCTTTAGTTATTTCTACCGCATGGTGATGGGAAAATCTGCGGCAAAATCTGAGGCGCCTCTGGGGAATGCACATTGCGTCTTCATGACGGGAAGGCCGATGAGTACATCTTCATGTCTGTGAAATCTTCGTGGTCGTCATGGAAAAATCTTGGTTTTACATGCGGTTCGAAGACGATGGCCTCTACTTGGCGGAACTAGAGCAAGTGAAAACTCCAAGTGGAAGGAAACCGTAAAGAAGGCAGGATAGTCAAGAGATGGGCGGATGCCATCTCGACTTCTTAGTCGAGGGCTTGACTTCGTGGCATGTGGTGAAGGATTTTACCCTTCGCCAGATTAGCCCATTGAAGCTCCTGACTCATTCCTGCTCTGGTGCCTTGATCGTGATGAAGCTACCTCGAAGGTGGTAAGTCTTTGAGATAAATTCGATCGGTATTTTGATTTGATAAATGTATTACCTTAAAATCTGTCTATTCTTCCTTACATTAAAGTTCTTACCCACAGGGAAGTTAGAGAACGAGTCGGTGATCTGTTGAGGGGAGCACGGAGAAAAGGTGAATGCCCCAAGATCTTAGCCGCAACTCCTATTGAAGGGAGACTGCAAGGCTTAAGGTAATTTATTAAATTCCTTTTACCATGTATATACATATATTCCGACCAGATCTCCAATCGTGCTCTATATTTGCAGTCGGTCGGATTGCGAATCATACAATCTGGTGAGGATCAACGTCCCACCTTGGGTCCGACCGAGTCGTGCCTCGAGGCACTTGAAGGAGATGAATCCTCGAGGTAATAGAACATTTTGGAGTCATATATGTACGAAATTTTTTTAGATAAAGGATTTCTTCACCTAATCAAATTTGTTCTTTGATTTAGGTGGATAAGCTGAAGGCCCGAGAATGTAGCTGCGGGAGGTGAACTCAGTGGTCGTGCACGACCTTACGGTTATTCTTGAAACAAGCGATCCGGAGATTGAAGAAATCACTCCCTCAGGCCGGATAGTCGGGAATGTGGACCTTGACGCTGGGTCGAGGACATAGCTTCCGACATCTTGTTGGAGGATGTGAGGTTCAACAAACCTGCCGGGTCCGAACCAACAAAATTGGAAGAAGAAGAAAAGGAAGGCTAAGCGGCACAGATTTCTCTCTGGCGCGTTTGAGTCAAATCCGGAAATTAACAAGGTATGTACAAATGAAAGTGATCGTATAAGTATGTATCTTTAATAATTCCTTGATGATTTGATATTTTGAACTTCCATCTTCGGTTTGCATAGGTCTTACGGTGTTCCGGTCATTTCCACTGTGTTCTTCCCGAGGACCTAGCACTGTGGAAGTTCAGGCGAGCACTTCTCGGGACAAAGTTCCCGAGAAGTAGTGGTCGAAGAAGCCCCGGCGGTGACAAGAACAACGGTGAGTTGGATCCTTTGGTGATTGAAACCCCATACGTGGAGGTAGATGCCTCGAGAGGTCTCAACAGTTCCGATCATCGCCGATAACCCTTCCCAACCTAACAAGTTCCTTTTCGTCCCGATTCGCCGAGGATAAGGAGCTTGATGAGGCGTGGCGAAAGTATCGGATACTCGGCTCAAGATGCACCTGATTTGATTTTTGCGATTATAATGACCGAGCAATTGGGTAAGTATTCTCGACCGGTTACATAACTCTTTTTACAAAGTTTATAAGGAACTTAAGAAAGAGAATGCTAATTGTGTTGCATTTGGTCGAGAACTTTCTTTGTGATCGGAGGATCGACCCAATGAGTTAAGGACTTGGAGCAAAAGCACTCCGAGTTGGAAAGTAAGAACTTTTCCTTTTAAACTTCGCTTTCTTCTTCAATACTTTGCTCCTCTACAATTATTCTCCTTATCGCATTCGATAGATCTGGAGAAAATAAAAGAGGAGGTTGTGGTGAAAAGCCAAGACGACTTTTCTTGAAGAAGAAATAAAAGCTAAGGACGATCATTTCTTTGAAGCAAGTTCATTTAAGGACCGGTTGATCGCAAAACAACGACCAAATATGAAACACTTAGCAAAACAAATAAAGGTAATATGTCGTAAACTTTATTTTCCTTCAATGATGCTTGTGTTCATTAAGCGATTTGTTTTTGCAGAGCAAACGCAAATGCTAAGCAGAGTAAAAAAACTACGAAATTTGAGCGGGATAAGGAGGCGCTCTTGCTCAAAATATTGATGAAAAGATTTATACTTTGAACAAGATGATCTTTGATTTGGGATCGAGGATCAAGCGTGCCTATCTTAAGAGATCCAATAGAAAATGAACTATTTGGGTCAACTTCTAGGGATCTTAAAGTTACAGTCAAAACTACTCGGACGAATTATGCCTAGGCCCTAAAAACAGGTGTTGCAAGTGGAGTTAGTTTTGCTTTGGCAAAACTGAAAGCTTCCCCCTCCATTGATCTCCAAGCTGTTAAAGATGACTTCAATTGCCCACCTGAGGAGGCGACCAAGTTCATGGAAGAACTCAGGCCACTCGGAGATATAGTTGTAGAGGAGATGGAGGTCGAATCTCCGACAAGCAGTAGTTAGGCAGGGAATATTTCTTAGAGTAGGTTCTGCAAGTGTAAAAATATTTGAATATATATGAAAACTTACCTTTTATGTCATTGACAAAGCTTTTGTTTATCTGTTTGACTTTTTAAAATTCTCAGTATATTTCCTAGCCCCATCGCTTGATAGTAGAAGAGCGTTCTTGTACAAGCGGTGAGCCAAGAAAGAGAATAAAAAGAGGTCATAACCATGTATGTGAGTTTTGAAGGTATGTTTGGACATGTAAGACAAAAGCGATCGTTGCGGACTAGGAAATCAAATGTGGTCGGGACAACAGTATGATTTCGACTAGTTATAGATCTTTGTTTGTCATAATGGAAATACCAATCAAAAACACTATATATGGTCGGAAAAAGACTTTGTCAAACTTGACATAAGAAGAAATGCAAATATGTATGCAACAAATTATAAGTGAACTTTGTTTATATCTATTGTCCCATAATCTGTGGAACTAATGCTAAGACACGAAGGCATCGACACATTTCTTGAAAGCGTGTTCAAATTACATATCCGTGGTAGCGAGGATCGTAAGAAAAGAACCGTCGCTAGGAAGCTCCTTCGATTAGGCGGGACCACGTCTGAAAAAAGGAGAGACTTGACTAGGAGGTTTTCCGTGTCCCACCCGATGGCTGACAAGAATAGACCGAATCGTGAAATAATGAAGCATAATCTTCAAAATCGTAAGCATATCATTCATGAGATAGGTAGTTGTGTGGTGCTCGATTACTCATTTTCTTAAAAAAAAAAGTGTAGTCGGCGTGGGAATCATTTGAAAAAAATGCTCACGACTAGGACCATAGAGTATCGAGAGATCCTTATAAAGGATATCGGAGAAAAATGTCTTCTCCACCGGACTAACAATAATAAGCGACGAGAATGTAGGTGTATATATATAAGCAAGGTTGCACTTCTTAATTAATTAATGAATTTAATGAAATTGAAATTGAAAGAAATGAAAGAATGAAAATTAAACATAGAACTTACGCAATTGATCGATGTTCCAAGAATTTGACAAAATTTGCCCATCGACATAGCGATCGTCACGGAACTCCGGTCGGGTTACTTCGACCACGATGTAAGGACCTTCCCATTTAGGAGAAAGTTTATTGCGATTTGTTTGGCTCTGAATTTTTCGAGAACGGATCACCTCTGACAAAGGTCATGAGGTCGCACCTTACGACTATGGTACCTTCGCATGGCTTGTTGGTAGGCTAGCGATCGTACAAGGGCTTGGTTTAAATCGTTCTTCAAGGAAATCGGCGTCGTCGAGTCGTCGTTCATTCTCGATCATTTTCGTCAAAGCGATCGATTCGGCGAGCCAATTTTGAGTTACGGAGGAAGCATGGCTTCAAAGACACCATAAACCAAAAAGAATGGAGTTTCACCGGTCGCGACGATGGTCATGGTTGAACGCCCATAACACGGGGAAGTTCTTTAACCCAAGCGCTGACCGTTTGATTAAGCGGTGAATACTCGGCGTTTGATCCTCGCATAAGGATACCATTAGCCGCTCAAGCGCTCCGTTGCTCTGCGGATATGCAATGAAGCAAAATGAATTTTGACACTAAGTTCATCGCAGAACTCACGGAATTGATTCTTTGGAGAATCGGGAACCATTATCTGTGATGATACGATCTGTTGGGTACACCAAATTGCGTGATCACATTTTCAAGAGAAATCTCTTAGCGGCCTCGGTTGTTATTTTAACAAGCGGCTCGCTTCAATCCATTTTGTAAACGTGTCAATCATGACGAAAAGGAATTGAAGCCCCGGTGCTCTTAGGAAAGGTCCCGAATGTCTAGTCCCAGTTGCAAAAGGCCAAGAAAGAGGAATTGTTTGTAAGGCTTGTCTTTGGTGATGTACTTATCGACTATAAACCGACATTGTACACACTTCGTCACAAGCTCTTTTGCATCATGAAGGCGATTGGCGATAATAGCCTTCTTGGAAGGCTTTACCGACCGAGGTTACTCAGGAATGGTGTGCTCCTGAGACACCTTCATGGATTTGGTTAGCAATCTAATGCCATCCGTTTGAGATATGCATCTCATCAACACTCCATGAGATCCTTGTTTATACAAGATACGTTCGATTAGAGTGTATGATTTGGCTTTTCGTGCTATCGATCGGCCTCTACATCATCTTCTGGAATTGTGTCATCTTTGAAGATAATTGTAGATCGATGTCATCCAGTCTCTACCGTGATCGTGATACGCCAATCGTCAACGACACATGGAGCATCCATGTTTCCTTGATTAGTTTGTTCAACTTGCAAAGAATCATGTATGTTCTCGGAAGGCTCAACTACTGAGGGTGAATTGAGTTGCTCGAGAAAAACTCCGGGGACGGTCGACCTCGTGGAGGCCATCCGTGCCAAGCGGTGCGCGAAAGTTTTCCTTTTAGGAATATGTTGGATCTGAAAACCAAAGAAGTGCTTTTCAAGTTTTCGTACTTCCGCGAGATAAGATGACATCTTGGTACTCGAGCATTGATACTCTTTCCCCACTTGATTAAGCTACTAGTTGAGAATCGCCTTTCACTAATGTCTGCGAATCCGGCGAGCAACGAGCTGCTCGAGTCTGCCAATAAACCTTCATATTCTCGCCACATTATTGGTGGCGAGAAAAATTCTTGGATGGCGTACTTGATGTGTTCGCCCGATGAGGGATATCAAGACCACTCCGGCCCGATCCTTGTAACATCAAGGAACCGTCGAAATACATTGTCCACTCGTCGTGGTGTTCGTACTCGGGTCCTTGGGTGGGTTCGAGGTTTGTCCATTCGCAATGAATTACGCTATTGCACGAGACTTTATTCTTGTTAAGTGAAATAAAATGGAATCGAGCGCCCTAGCTCGACCGCCCATTTGGCTATTAAATCTGATGATTCCTGTTTCCAAGGACTTGACCAAGGGGATATCCGGTAGGTACGACCACTTTGTGGGCACGAAAGTAGTGCCTTAGCTTCCTTGAAGACATAAGGAGGCCATAGAGCAACTTTTGTACTGTGGGTATCTTTCCTTTGGTCCATGTAAGACTTAACTACGTAATAGGTAGTCGTTGGATATTATTCCTTTCTACAACGATTACACCGCTAATATGCGTGGTGTTCTTTGCCACATAAATTAGCAATGTTTCTCCGATCTCGGAGAAACTAAGACCGAGGTACTCGTAAGGTACTTTTGAGTTCCTCAAAGGCATCGTTTGCCTCTTTAGTCCACTCAAACTCCCATGTTTCGAAGAAGTTTAAAGAAAGGTAATCCTTTTTCCCTAATCTTGCTATGAAACGACTTAACGCCATCTGACCCGATTAGTTTTGGACTTCCTTCTTCGTGGTCGGGGCGCATCCAGTCGATGGCGCAATTTTTCTTTGGATTAGCTTCAATACCTCTAGCGAAACTAGGAAACCAAGCGGTTTTCAGCGAAACTCGAACACACACTTTTAGGATTTAACTTGAGGTTATGTCTTCTCAAGTTGTTAAAGGTTTCTTGTAAGTCGGGAATGTAGTCGCCGGCGTTGGTGGTCTTCGACGGATCGTCAACATAAGCTTCTAGATTCCGACCGATTTGTGGACTAAAAGTTTTTGCATCAACCTTTGAAAAGTTGCACCAAAGATTTTTGAGACCAAATGGCATCTTAATATAACAATAAGTACCATATGGGGTGATGAAGGAAGTTTTCTCCTCATCTTCTTTACACATACTAATCTGGTGGTACCACGAATACGCATCTAAAAAACTTAGTAACTCGCACCTGTAAGTAGAGTCTACTAGTTGATCAATGCGGGGAAGGGAAAAAGTCGATCCTTCGGACAAGCTTTATTAAGATCTGTAAAGTCGATACACATTCGCCATTTCCCATTATTTTTCCTAACCATTACAGATTAGCAAGCCACCGTGGGTGGTTGACTTCACGAATAAATCCTGCTGGAGAAGCTTGTCAATCTCCATTGGATTGCTTCCTTCCGATCGGTGCAAAGCGTCGTAGTTTATGCTTGATCGGTTTTTATCGGTGGAGAGCAAGCTCGTTCTCGATCACCTCGGGGACTCGAGCATATCGGACGCTTGCCAAGCAAACACGTCTTGATTTGCTCGGAGGAAGGAGACGGCGACTCTTCCTATTTAGGGTCGAGTCTTGCCCGACCGAGAATCTTCGGGCGGTTGGATCTGGTTGTCTGACCCATGTGACGACTTGATTTGTCCGGGAAGCGCTTTTGTCGAGTAGTACCTCCTTGATGCAGTCGGATGGTTTGGGCGTTATCTTTGGCCGAGTGCTTGACACGCATGGAAGGCGGATTAACCTCTCTGGTCGGAAGTTCATCAACGATTGCAAAGGATTTCCGATCGCATCGTAAGCCATTTTCGATCTCCTCGGTGTGATGACTCCTTCGGCCCGGCATTTTCAAACTTTGATAACCGAATGCGTGGCTATCAAGAATTTTGCTAATCTTTGGTCGTCGAGGATTCGTTGTATCTTGATTCAAGTTTACTACATCAAGCGGGATCTTCTCTGTTCGAAATTGTCGGGTTTTCCAAACGTCACCGGTAAGAAACTTGTCCTATCGGTTTAGCGGTAGAACCGGAACTATGCCATGAAAAGCATATTTCACGAGTTTCACCTTTGACGTGGGGACTGCATTTCTTCTAAAGCTCCTACAAATAATATATTCAAGGAACTACCCCATCCACTAAGACCCGATTAACTTGACAATTATTAATAGTTGGTTCAACGGCGATGGGGAACCTACCCGTCGAGTCGATGGGATGGTGCGATCGTCTTTCTTTGAAGAAAATGCGGTGTCAGAGCCACTTGAGTGCTTGATTACGAGTTGGAGATTGACGAGGTTGACCTCCGCTCCATGGCCTTGAGATGGCGTCTGGACTCGTATGAAGAAGATCCTCCAAAAATCATGTTGGTGTGTGTTGGGGATCACGGTACTCCATCTCCTCGTCGCCATCCTTGTCCTTTTTGGAGCTCGTTTCTCCATGTTCTGTATTCTTTGAAATGGTCCTTTACTGCATAATAATCCTCCGGTTTCTTACGCGGACCACGGCAGTCTTGCAGATCATGCCACTGGCTGGTGAAGTGGACACCACTTCTTATTAAATGCAGAATCCTTGGTCGGAACTTTTGCTTTGCTTCGACCGGCATAGTCCTTCTTGCCCTTCTGATCTTATGCAGGCAGCGAGGACTTCTTTGTCGTCGGTCTGCGGTTCTTTTTCTTCTTGAGAGACTTCTTGTTCTTTTCTCTGTTTGTCGAGGCCAAGGCTCGGGAATCTTGTCTTCCGATCGATGGCTTCACACCACTCGATTGCTTCACTAGCGATGGCATATTTGTCCGCCATATCAAAAAGCTCAGCGGTTGTTCTTGGAGGGTTCATTGCTATGTCCTCCGTAAACCGCCGATTCCTTAGACTGTTTTAAAAGCACGAATAACGAGAGGACTCTGCGACTTGGGTATAGAGTTCTGAACTGGTGAACCTCTTGATATATTGGCGTAAAGTCTCATCGGATCCTGCGGATTACGTGGAGATCGTCCTCCTTCGAAGCGATCGTCGTACCACTGAAGTTGGCAATCGAAGATCACGAGTTGTTCCCAAGTATATATGGATCCGGCCAGGTAAGTTTAACAACCACGGCCAAGGCGGACCCTTGAGCACGGTGGGTAAATAGTTGGCCATTACATTCTCATATGCCACCAGACCACGATAGCGGTGGTATATATTTGGAGAAATTCAATGGGTTTTGAGTTCCATTGAATTTGTCCAAGTTGGCGATCGGGCAAGCTAGGCCAACGCACGACTTGGAGCCCAGCAGAGAAGGCTCGACAACTGTGATTGATTCATGGCGTCTTCTGCGGGAAGGTGCGGATTATGTCGATGGGAGACCGATCCCTAAGATGGAGCAGCTGGAACTCCGGTGTCTGCGTCCGGTCGTGGACATTGATATGATGTCACGACCGCCACTTGGTTCAAGCGATGTCGGAGATCGTTAGGTCCTAGTGGTGGTTCTTCTCGGCGCAGATGGGGAGTATCCTCTTCAAATAGCCTTCTCCTCGTGACTCCTTGGTGGAATCGTCGAGGAGGTCTTGGTATCGGCGCTCTCTGGTATGACCATCTTGTCCCCTCTTGAGGAGGAGCTTTGGGGCGAAGTCCTAGTCGACTTCTGAACCCCTCTGTTCTCGTCGCTTCCTTATTTGCATAGTGCATTGGAGAATTTGGATGCGGACCTCGAGTTATACAAAAACTAGGCGTTCTGCTAGAAGCGGGATCGGAATTATTAACATGTTTTGAATCGTCGCAAGTTTTGTCTGATTCTCAAGGTCTCGGTGGTTCATCTTGGTCGTAGGTGTGCGCTGTCTGAACCTTCCCGACCTTCGGATTTGTTCGATCTGTCGGTCACTCTGGGTGGGGCGGTGCGAGCGAGTTAAGCGATTGACGCGTCGATTAGTTCCGTTGCCTCCGGAAGTTGGTGCTTGACGGCGGATCATCTCTAACAACACGTGATGGCGTGGTAGAGTGTAGGACCGTCGCGGGGCATCTTGATCTTCATCTCCGATCGCGTTGACCTCGTGCTTCGGCATTGATCTTCCGATGAGCTTCCATCGTAACTAATGGAGAGCTTGTCGATTATACGCGAAATTTTCCACGATGGAGATCGGTCGGAGATGAGCACTTCTGAGGTCTTCTCGGCTGATCAGATGAACTACCGATCGTTATCTTGAGTGTGATCATCCCCACATGGCCTCGACGGTGGAGGTTTTCGACACCGCTACGGTGTGACGGTTGACTCTGGAATTGCGAAGCGAAGGAGAGTATCTTTCGACCATGATTTCATCAATGGTATATAGTTTTCGGGTGATGAGGTGAAACTTCTTCACTGTTTCGCGGTCGAAAAGGCCGGGCTTGGAGATCCTCTGGCATTCGGAACTGGTCGGAACGGTGGGTTCTCTGATTCGCCACCGGTAGTGGCGGCAAGATCTTCATCCATCCGTCGACCTCGCTAACGTCGGCGACGTCTTGGCCGTGAGGAGGATGACTGCCATTTTCTTCCATGGCGGATACATCCTTCCATGTAACACCCAAAATTTCAATTTCAGAGAAAATTTAAAATTTATTTATTTTTGTGGAAAATTAAAATTTTTAAAAGCTTTTCCCCAATTAGTTAAAGATAAAACAAATTTAATTACAAAACCATTATCAAGTTTAAGTTGGAAATAATTTTATTAAGTCCAAAATACCTCTGAGAATTTATGAGAATTTTTCTGGAATTTTTGAGTTTATTTTGCTATTTTCTAAGTTTAAAAGGAATTAATCAGATTATTTAAATTAGAAAATCAAAAGAAATCTGTACACAGTTTTTGGGCCGAAACCCAAGCCGGCCCATCTTCTATTCACGCGTGCACAGCCCAAGCCGGCCCGCTCTCCATGCGCCTTCCTCTTCCGCACATAGTTGGATTTCAATCAACGGTCCACACACGCACACATCGCTTGGTCATTTTGCACCCTCGGATGGACATCGAGCGGCCCGGCTTTCTCTTCCCCATCCCTTCTTCCTCAATACATCTCAACCATTGCCATGGCGCGTCACTTGAGCTCCTCTCCACCCGTTTCCCTTCCCGTCTTTATGGGCGTTAGATGCGCATTTAAACCCTTTACTCGCCGCCTCCTCTCGCTTGTTATGCCCTCCATTACACCCACTATCGCGGATTCCCCAAATGCCGCCGCCACTAACGCCGCCCTTGATCTCCCTCCGCGTCCTCCTTGCCCTATAAATAAGCGCCCGGCTCATGTCTCTCATGACCAGAGCCCTTGCTCGCCCTTCCTCTTTTCCTCTATTCTTTGAATTTCAAGCTCCTTCACCCACCACTGCGGCGAGTATTTCTTCAATTCGGCGAGGTCACGCCGCTTGCCCGTCGTCTTTGACTCTGACATCGCAAAGACCACCGCCGTGCCGTCTTGCAAGACTCACCCGAGCCCAAGACACCGGAACCACCGCGCCACCGTGGGCAAACCACCGCCGCAAGACTCCTCGTCGCCGGCGACCAGTTGAGCCCTAGTGCCGCCGTGGTGAGCATCTTTATCACCATCGCCTCTCTCTCGTTTGATGTCATCCATTCCTCGCCGGAGCCCCTAACGACGGCGAGCTGCGCCACCGGCGCCACCTCGCCGCGCCTCGTGGCATCGCCACATCGCGCCACCACACCACGTGGGCGCCACGTCCTCAAACCCCACATCGTGGATCCAGCGTGGCACTAAACCACGCCACGTCAAACACCCTCCCATGAGCCAAAACCCGTGTGGGCCTAGTCCATATGGACCAAGTCAACATCACATGGGGCCCGCACGTCGAAAAATTCTTTTAATTCATTTAAATCCAGAATTCCTTCACGACATCAACATGCGCAATATTTAGAATTTTCTTTAGAAAAATAATTCGAGAAATTGATTTAAATAATGATTTAGGATTAAAATTGGATAATTCATAACTTTTGCATTATAACTCCAAATTAGATGATTCAAGTTGCTAAAATTTTAGAAAATTATTGTCTAACTAAATAAAATATAATAATTCAATTTAGAGTTCATTTTAGTTCTGTTTTAGAATTTAGAATTCTTTTAAATATCAAATTTAGGTTAAAATTTGTAAAATCCATATCATTTGAATTCTAACTTCAAAAATTAGTGAAATAAATTTCTAAAATCTATTAAAATGATTTTATAGCTGTTTAAAATGATATTATATTATTTGGTCTCAGCTTAATTTGTCTGTTTGAGTTCTATTTGAATTTCATATGATTTATTTTATTTTCACGTTTAGACTACGACGATTCTGGGGAATTTGATACTTCTCAAGACTTAGATTTTCGGTATCGCAAAGGCAAGTTATACTTTGACCATTTGCCCTATTATTTTAAAGTTAATTAAATTTAGTTTTTAAATTATTAAATGCATGCATAATTTTATTCAAGTATTTCAAATTCTGTTTAAATAATTAGTTATTCCTATTATCCTTGTATGCCAAATTTTGGATGTTGCCATGTCATTCCTTTGTCACTTTAGATAAATTATTATGTTTAATAATCAAATGCTTCATAAATACTTAGACCATGATTTATGTTTTTGGGAGAATTTTAGCCAACTCAATAAAATTTCTTTGAAAATTAAAACTATGGTATTGTTTTACCATAGAGAATTTGTAAAGATGGTTTTATAGAAATAAAATCAAAAGGGTTTGGACTTGGCGAAAAGGATGAATGGTGGGTGCGAGTTTATGCGGGCTTAGTCTGGTTAAGATTAAGACCGAGTTTAAATTGAATGACGCCCAAGTCAATTGAGGACCGGTCTTTGGCGCATTTTGTTATGCCTTATCGTACAACCACATGTCTGTATGGGCAGGACTGGCTTAATAATTTGTAATACCTCTTAGTTATTTGTGCTATGTTGTATGTATGGGTGTCGGGTGAACAGTTTTTCCCATCTGGCGCAAGAGGGGTTTTCGGAGGACAGTCGGTCAATGGAAGCGAAAACCTTAGCGAACACGAGTACTTTGAGGTAGAACATTATAACGGACCTTGTAATGTTTGCTCTGTCACGCCTTAGGAAGCGTGGATTGGCGAAACAAAGAGTATAATATCTCGTGTGGGTAAAGTTGTACAAACTCTGCGAGTAGAAACTATTGAATAACGCGTCATGATCATGGACATGCTAGCAAAGCCACTCGAGTTAGTTTTGTTTTTGGTTTTAAAAGTGATTTCAACAGATAATTTCGGGATGGATAGTCACATGGGAAAATTAGGCGGGTAGCCATTGTGATTGGAGGATATCCATCATCTTTTATGGAGGTTATCCACAATAAACTATTGTCATTTAAAATGGTGATTTAGATTATTGTATGAAATGGCTTTTGTAATCTAATATGATTATTTAAATTAAAGCTATTTGCTTTCATAAAATAACCTTGCCAAGTATCCTTTGTCTACCTTATGCATGCATATCAATTCCATATTGGGTGTAACTTGCGAGCACGGTAGTAGTGCTCACTCTTCTTGAATAATCTTTATTAGAGAAGATATCTACCGGGACGGTGAGGATCTTGGCGCTTAGGTTGCGCCCAGCATTTATTACTGTGGCGAATCGTTGGGTCTACTACTATTTTTACGCTTCATTGTGTTTTACTTTATTTGGCCTCGGGCCCTTTGTAATAAACTCAATAAATATTAATAAAATCGTGATATGTTTTGATTATCACTACATTTGTTGTGTACATTAGCTATCTGGACTAATGTATGAACACGAGAATCGGGATCCTTCGCTCCGGGTTCGACATTCCATGTTGAGGTTGGCGTAGTCGCCGTCGAACCGTTTTCCTCATCCCAAACTCGGACATAGTCGCATGGCGATTGCGAGTTTTTGGGCGAGGATTTTCTTGAGCGAAAAAAATTTCTTGAAACTTCGCCTTCTTCCCCACGAACGGCGCCGGTTGTCGACGATCGAATCGCCGATCTTACGAAAATAAGCGAGGAAAATGGCGTGGAATATCACGGAATGGAATGGGGTCGCTCTTTATTGATATGAGCTGGATTTACAAGATGTGGCTAAGTACTACTGAATTACCTTGAATGGAGGAATGTAGCAAGACAATCGGACTTAGAATATGAGTCTAAGGTGATTATCTAGCTTCTAATTCCACCGCTTAGGCTTCATGCATATCTTTGCCTTGGCCTTGTTTTGTGTGTCGCCTATCGTCTCCTTCTTGTCTCTGTTGTTGTCTCTTGTGCTTCACCTTTAAATAACTTCGAAGAGGTGGTAGTTACTCTGGAGAAGACGCGTCCTGGTGAAGCGTTACGACCGGTCGGAGCGGTAGAAAGTTAGCAATGTGCTAACTTCCTTGCGATTGCTTGTGAAAAGCTTAACCGTAGGGTGGTTAATAGTCGATGTCTCGGGGTTGTACCATCGCATGGTTTGGAGCATATAACGTGTTCCATTCATCATACGATAAGAAATACCGATTCGATAATTTTACGGCGGTTATCGGTGAGGATTAGGCACAAAGCCTCATCAGGCGAGTACCCATAAGTAACCTCGGAATACTAACGACCGTGGAGGTCGGTCTTAGGGTTACGACCATGAAGACGTATGGTCTTTTATTATATATTAAAATAATACATAGATGTTTTAATCCTCGTCACGTTTATGTTATTAATAGCTTGTGTGGATTGATATTCACCTGTGTTGATACTGTGTGCACTAGCGTGATCTTGGACTAGTGCATTATACACAGAGGGTCCAGAATTGCATATTTTGGGTCCCGACAGTTACAAAAGTTGGGGTTGAGTTTCCTTGGAAATGTTGTTGTTTTATTTGAGTTTGTATTTGGTTATTCTTGTTATAGTTGTGGTTGATGAATTTTATTTGGCTAGAGGTTACAATGCAGTTGATGGGTTTCCATTGGTTTTATTTGTTCCTTAAAGCAATTATTGTTTTTCCGACTGATGAGTTGTTTTTGCTGCTTGTAAACGCTGTTAATTTGCAAGATTGATCTTTTCACGAGAGTTTTGTCTTTTTATTGAAAAACATGACTCATTTGTTTTGCTTGGTATTTTGAATAACAGAAATAATCATTTGCAAGTTCTTATTCATGTGGAAGCGTTGATCTTACGTAGTTCTTTTGGAGTAATTTGAGCATTGGAGTTAATGTCTCTCTTCTATGAAAGAAAATGTTAAAACCCGTTATTGATGTCTTGTCATGATTAAGTAAGAGGTTGTAATCGTAGAAAAATAATTGGTATGGTATGAGTCATCAAGTTGGGTCTGTAGTGTGATGCATAATTAATTTTAACTAGTATCTTTGAAAGTGTAGTTGATTAATTTGATGTTGTCTTCTAGCAGTTCTTGATGAATTGTGATTATGAGTATGGCTATACCTAATTGCAATCAATAGAGTTATTAAGAGGTGTAGAACTTTGAAGAACTAGTTTGATCATTAAGATTGTTTAATTTGCTAAACTGGTTGGAGAAATTGGGTTAATTGGTCTTGTTAGGATTAATCTAGCCGTTAGGGATGGTTAAGTTAAGGAGGTGCTAGATTATTGCCTTAGTGGATATTAATCCTGAATTTGGCTTCTATTTGGCTATTTGATGATCTTATATAAATGCTAGATTTACCTAATTTTTGACATGCGAAAATTGTTAAAACATGTATAAAGGACTAGATGAATGTTGATGTATCGCTTTGTGAAACCTTGTCTTATTGAAGATTATGTTATTAAATCTTTCATAATATTTTTGCACTAGTTTCTAACCATAAGGTAGAATATTGAATATTGTTTGCATACTTGTGTGATTGCAAATAGAGATAGGACCATAAATATTTCTATGATTAATATGATCGCCAGTTGTTAATGATAATCTCTAGAGTACAATTAGTGTACGTCAAAATTGGTGTTGAGCGTCATTAAGAATTCAACGGATGAAACTTAACAAGTGACCTTTATTAGTGTGCCTTGCGAATGTGTATATTGTGGTCGTATAGGTGAAATTGAATGGTGTGGTTTAGTGAGGATCCAAGATTGGTGAAGTTAATCATTTTTGGGCAGTTAATTGATTAGTGATGAATGTTGATATTAATGATTAGGGATATTGTTTGGATTGTGAAAATTCTAGTCATAGAATATGAGGATTTCCCTATCTATTATACCAGAAGTTCATTGCAAGAGTCTTGCATGTTGAAATTGAGCTTGTGTTTTATGTAAGAACCTTGGTTGCTCATTGATTATGTGTAGAAGTTGTAGAATAAAAGTGGATTCCAAATAGTGTGATGGGCATTGATAGCATCTATTGGGTGTAGTAAATGAGTGTATGTGCTATGAATTTGAAGTTGATTATCCTTAAAGGATTGAGATGATGTGATTGTGGGTGAAATCTATATTGAGGTGCGTTGGAAATTATTTGTCAAAATAATTCTTTTGGTAGAGGAGTGGACTAGAGCATCTTTTTATGGATTAGTAGAGTCTCTCTAGATGAGTGTGGTTGTTGCTTTTGGGTTGAGTAACACTTTGAGTTTGCCCAGATAAGAGGAATGAGTTAGTGTGATAATTTAGAATCACAGGATTTAAAAGAAAGTTTATTCCTAAAATGAAGATTGAGGAAAAAGGGTGGTTTCTCAAGTAGTGAAATACTCTCTTGGATCTTGTTGGAGCTTTGTGTTTATAACGGATGTCAGTTGCAAATTGAGTTGGTTTATGTCGGTGCGTAGTCTTTTCTAGTTAAGAAAAAAGGAAATGATTCTTTTGGGTATTCGAGTGATTTCGCATTTGGTTTATGTGGTGTTTTTCTCAAACTGCCTACTTGGAAAGTGAAAAAGTTTTCATGATGAATCTTTTGATTTTAAATTGGAGGCTTTTGCAGGGAAGCTGGTTATGAGTTGGTTGCATTGTGAATCCTTTGTTTTCAGTTGGATTCTGGTTGTAAAAGAGTTATTTAAGGCAAGTTGTTTGTGTGTCCCTTGTTAAAGGAGATGCTACTTGCAAAGGTGAAGTGATTGATTGAGAGAGGAGACTAGAGTTCTGTGTGATTTGTGCGGGTTGTGGCTTGGTACCAAAGAAAAGGATAGCCAAGGAGTTGGATCATTCCTGATAGTTGCGGGAATTTAGAAGATGGTGTATCGCTAGGACCGTCATGAGTCCATGCACGGGGTACACAACGTCTCGTATGACCCAGTGTTGAGGGAATACCTGAGAGACCTGATTGGGAGGTTTTCGTTAGAGCCGTTGACCAACGAGTAAGACCTTACCTTCGAGCCCCATCTGTTGAGTGTACTTGGAAAGGTTGCGACGAGTCTTGAGACATAAGACGTCAGTTTACATCAAGGTGTTGTGGTCGCATCAGTTCGGGAGAGAGGTGACTTGGGAGTTGGAGTCTAGCACGCACGAGCAATATTCAGAGTTGTTCACGTCGGGTACGTGTTATATGTTGTTTAATCTTAATTGGTGTTCTTGTGAATAGATTGGTGAGTAGAATTCGAGGTCGAATTATGTTTAATGGGAGTAGAATGTAATATCACATTTAACCTTAGAGAATTAAATGAACTAAAAAGAGAAATTAAATATAATTAAAGAGCTCATTCTAGAATTTTGGAGGGGGAAATAGAATTTGGGCCGAAGGCCCCGATTTTCCTTGGTCCAAGAAGGGGTCGGCCAGCCCATAAGAGGAGCCAGGGAGGGGGTGGCCTCCCCAAAACCCTAGCCTCCCCTGCCCTTTTTCCCGTGCGCCTCCTCCCTGTGCTGCTACCCTAGCTGCTAGTGCCTCCTCCCTCTACATGTTCCCTGCCGCTGCTTGCTCTGCATGTTTCCTTACTGCTGCATACAATTAGCTAGCTTAATGCAAATTCCCTGTGCATCTACTAGCTTTTGCCCTTTGCCTCCTCTACTGTATTTAGTGCTTTAAGCCTGCAGATTGCATGTGCTTTTCCCTACTGTAGCATGCATGGCTCCTTTACATGCTACAACTGATCCTCTGTGCTGCAAGTGCAAGCGTGTGCTATTGTACTACCAAGAAGAAGAGGAGGGAAGGGAAAAGGAGAAGAAGAAGAAGGGAAGGAGGAAGGAGGAAAAAGAAGGAAGAAGAAGAGAGGAAATTCGCGGGGTTTCGTGATCGATGTCGTGATCTTCAAGGGTAATCCCTGATAATCCCTAGGTCTTGCCATGGATTAGTCGCTGTTGATTTTGTAGGTCGTTTTGATTAGGGGAAAGTTAGTTTTCAATCTGCCCTAGTTCGTCAAGGTTAGGTGAAGAACATCGCAGGGGCAATTAGGGATATTTATAATCGAATTCAGAGATCGGTCTATTTAGATAAAAGTTATATAGTTTTGTTAGATTTCCAGTAAGGTCTGGAACATTAGAATTGGAGTAGCGAGCGAAAAGATACGGTCTCAAGAAGGTTGTTGTCCATATTCTAGACGTAGCTAGCAAACGTCGTGACGATGGGTTGGTTTCGTGTAGCAGATGTTAAGATTAAATATTGGTGTCAACTTGAATAATGTAGGGAAACTTGTGTAGTTTCCATAACTCGTATTGTTCTTATATTTTTTAAGTTTTAGAAATTAAAGATATAAAATTATGAAACGGACTGTTCTGACAGATTCTGAAACGGTTTTTGGGTAAAGAAACATGGTAGAAAATAGTAGAATCAGAGGTTCTTCACAACTAGGAAATTGTAGGTTGTTTTGTGAGGATTCCAGAAAGTCTTGGTTGGTGAAATTTGAAGTTTGGATGAATACGTTAGAGCCGTTTTACTACTGGGACAGCGGGTAGTGCTTTTGGTAGTTTTGGGTTAAATGGGTCGGTTTGGCATAGAAGTGCGATGACGGTTAGAATAAAGTGTTGGTGTTGTGATGTTATGATTTTTTATATATGTTATGAATTGTTTGTCCCGTGAGTGTTACAAAGCATGTCACTAGATGACATTATGAGTTGGTTATATTTTGTGGGTAAAATTGTACAACCTCTGCAAAGTGTATTATCTATTCGAATAGCTGTGCCCCCGATTGTGGACATTGTGAAGAAGACCACTCTTGGTTAATTTTGATTAAATGTGGGTGGGAACCTCGTACCTAGAGTTAGGTGGATGGAACCTTGCTACATGATGAAACTTGCTTATACAAACGAAACTTTGGTTTTAAAGTTAAAAATGGCAAAGTCCTAGGTTTGAAAAATAACTATAGTATGGTATTGGCAAACAAAACTTGCTTTGTGCTAAAATAACCATAAGACCATCCTTTGGCAAGCTAAGCATCTATATACTTGCATTTGACATAAGGACTTGCTGAGTATGTGTAATCATGTTTGCTCATATATATGGATTCAGTGTCTAAAGATACCAACCAGTGAACAATTACCTCTACCCATCGAGAGTTAAAAATGACGTCAAGTACTAGGTCGTTTACCCCAGTCGATTGCATGTAGGCATATCCTTAGGGTCACCATTATAGAGGACTAAAACCTCTATGTATTATTTTAATACATAAAAGATCATACGTCTTCATGGTCGTAACCCCTAAGGCTAACGACTTCACTAGTCGTGAGGATTCCAGAGGTTACATAATGGGTACTCTGGTTGGACAAGACTTTATGCCTAAACTCCGACCAGTTAGCTCCTCGGAAAAGCCGTGGACTGGCACCCTTTACCGTATGATGAATGGGACACATACTGAATGTTCCATACCATGCGATGATATACAAGACATTGACAATAAACCACCCTACAGTTAAGCTTTTCACAGGCACTTAACCGCAAGGTAGTTAACACGTTGTTAACTGCCTTAAACCTCGACCAGTCGTAACGTTTCACCAGGGACGCCTTCTTCCGGAGTAACTGCCACCTCTTCGGGAGTTATTTAATGGTGGAACGCGAAAAACGAAGAGACAACAGAAGACACACAGAGCAAGGCAATACAGAAGCCAAAGCAATATCAAGGAAATCAGTCTTTAAGCCTGATTACTTTGCCTAGCATTCAATACATTCGGTGTAATTAGAGATAGTCCCTAGTCAGGTCTTGTAATTCCAGTTCATATTAATAAAGAGCAGCCCCCATTCTCTCCCAAGATACTCCACGTCATTTTTCTCTTTTTATTTCGTAAGATCGGCGACTCGATCGTCAACAGCTGGCGCCGTCCATGGGGAAGAAGACGTGAGTTTTCTGAAGAAACTTCTTGCTCATCAAAATCCTCGCCCAAATTCCTGTAATCGCTCATGCGATTATGCCCGGAGTTTCTGATGAGGAGAACTGGTTCGATTTGGCGGACTACGCCGACCTCGACATGGAAGGATGCATCCGTGCCGTGCAAGAGAATGGCATGTCATCCTCCTCCTCCTCCTCCGTTGGTTACTTTCGCCGACGCGTCGTGAAATCGACCCAATGGATGAGATCCACCATCTGACGGTGGCGGTTCGACCATTCGATCGGCTTGGAAGGTCGGGGAACCTCCTCAAGCCCGGTCGTTCCAACCGGCAAAACAGGTGAAGAACTTTCAGCACCACAAATCGAGAATCTCTATACTCTCGATGAAATCATGGTGAAAGATACTCACCTCTGACTTCGCAATTCGAGAGCGAACCGACACTGATAGCGGTGTCGATGAAGCCTCAGTGGTCGTAGGCGGCGGAGATGATCAAATTACGCATCTGATCGGTACATTGCCGTCAGCCGAGTTCGCCAAGAAGACCTTCGGAGGTGCTCATCTCTGACTGCACTTCGTCATGGAAACTGTGGATATCATGGGGATATGCTCATGATCTTAATGTGATGGTACAATTGGCAATAGCTTCCTTGGTTTGTCGAAGCGATCGTTTTCGGTTTTGTTGAAATCATGTTTTGACAAAGTGTCGGGTTAATCGGTAATACCGGCAGTAATCTGCGGTACTACGCGATCTTGATAATCTTGGCTTGTGTTTGGTGGTAGTACCGCTGGCGTATTTCCGCTAGCAAAGCGGTATGGTTTTTCGAGCGAGTGTAACTTGTGTTTTGGATTTCTCGAGGAAGCGGTAGTACCGCGCTATAGTTCTTGATAGTACCGCATGACGGACGACGCGTGTGGCGATATGGTTTTCGAAACAAGTGTTTTTGGGAAGTTTTGGATTTCCTTGAGGAGCGATGCGACCGCGATTATGGAGTCTTGATACTACTGCATGATCTTGATAATCTTGGCCTTAACACTGCGGTAGTACCGATTGCATTTTCAAGTTGGGCCATCTTGGTAAAATGGTTATGGGTTAGGTCAAGTTCATGGGTTTCATGGCATATGTGTTGCATGATGCATGTTTTGACTAACGTGGGTCAAGTTGTGAAGAACTTGTTCCGGATTCGATTTCTTTGTCTATTGATGTGCGAGGTTGCTTGGAGGTCAATGACGGTCAGCGAGATGATCGGGACTAAGCTTGGAGAGCCGAGGTCGAAACGATCGAGGATGCGGGTGAGGTCAATGGAGTCAAGCATTGCGCAAGAGGACAAAGGTGACCGAACAGGCGATTCGGTGCGACGGAGTTCGATCAAGCGGCGAAGTCGGTGCAAGTGCCATGGTGGTTTCGTGGGGCCGGATGGGAGAGACTTGCCGACATGAAGAGAGCATTGGATCAACCTACGTGGCGAAGCATGGGAGGTGCTTCACGAAGATGGGACTCGGTCTTTGCAAAAGATCGAGAAGGGTATTTTGGTAATTTCACCAAATACGCCTTGGTGACCTAATGCCTACCATGGCGCAAGGCGGTGCGTCAAGAAGTGGATTAGGTCAAGAGAATTGAAGACGACGCTTTAAAATGCGTGCGTGTGTGACCCGTTTGTTTTTGGGGCCTTAACGGGAGCCCATTAGGGTTACTCTTCTAGAAGGTCTAAGCCTCCACTATAAATAGGGGGTGTGCTGGACAGCAACCTCAACCCTTTCATTACTTGTAAACCTTAGTTTTGCTTTTGTGCTTAGGGAGTTGATAGTTGGAGGTTAGGGTTCTAGAGAGTTGGATTTGATTTCGTGCTCATGTATTGAGTTTTTGTCCTCCATTGATGGAGTGGCTGTAAACCAATACCATATCAAATCAATCCAAAGAAAGTTCTCTCAAAGATGAGTTCATTTGCTTTCTTTCTCTCTATTTGATGATTTTAGTCTTTCTTTGATCCATGAGTTTTTGGTTGGTTTCTTGCGTGATCTAACTTGCTGTGCCATGTGGGAACCCATCTAGGATCATCTTGATCATCAATCACCCACGAGCAAGTCTCTAGATCATATTTCGATTTTTGTTCGGTTTTGAAGCACACTTCGTTCAAACTGAAAAAGATAGGAACTTTGGCTTGGATCTCTGCGATCCTTGATTGGAATAGGTTCCTAATATCCTTATGAAGGTGTGTTCCAAATTTGGTGGAGTTTGGCCTTACGGTTTAAAAGTTCTGACGATTTTTGATTTCGTTTTCGGTACATTACATTCATCGTCAGGATAAAAGGTAGTACCGCGATTTTGCCTGCGGTAGTACCGCGATGAGGTAGTACCGCATCTTCAATGGTGGTAGTACCGATTCCTGAGATTTCTGCACAACTTTTTGTTCTTTGCTCCTGTGCTTTGGGAGTTTGATTAGGACTCAATACAAGGCTTCTGCTATACTTGTTTATTGATCTTCATAGCTCTCATAGCTATTGGAGTGAAATTTTTATTGGATCTAATCAAATTCGAAAAAGATTTTGAGCACCTATTCACCCCCCCCCCCTCTAGTCGCCTTTTCGGTCCAACAAGTGGTATCAGAGCCCGGTTAGTTCAATCTTGATCTTAGCAGGTCCTTGAACTGGCGATGGATAAGTACTCGACCAAGCCGCATGTCTTCGATGGGCTCGACTATGCCTATTGGAAGAATCGCATGCGAGTCTTCCTTGAGAGCGAAGGACAAGCTATATGGGAGGTTGTTCGATCCTCTCGTTTTGCCGAAGTTGCTCTGGCAAGCCCGACAACCCTCTTGGCTAACAACAACATGGCAAAGAACCTTCTATATCTTTGGGCTTGGTAGGTAAGAGTACGATAGGACTTGCAATCTTGCGATCGAACATGAGATTTGGCACACCTCGAAACTTACCATGAGGATCGTCCCGGATCAAGCAAGTCGTCGAGAATGTCTACAAGCGAGAGTACAACAAATTCGAGATCGTCTGGTGAGAGCATCGATGGCGTCTTTACTCGCTTTAACAAGGTGATCAATCGGATGAAAGTCTGTTGACATTGAGTACTCTCAATCGAGAATGCCACCCACCTCTTGGGTGCAATCAACACCAAGGAGTGGGAGATGAAGGCAAGCGCCATAGAGGAGAACGTCGATCTCTCTAATCTCACTTTGGAGCTGCTTTATAGCAAGCTAAAGACTCATGAGATCAAGAGAGCGGTAATCCTAAGAAGGATAACATGGCTTTGGTGGTGATCCTTTCAAGGGACTCGATGGTTCTTGAGTCTTCTTACGGTTTTTCTCTTGCGTGTTTATCTGCTATTCAAGAAGAAGAGTTTGAGAGTCTTCTGAGGCTGATTTAGCTCTTTTAGCCAAGAAAGTCCTGCGGGCATATAACAATGTCGAAAGCAGAAAGAGAGGTGGCCTGTGACATGCTATGAGTGTGGAGAGCTATATCACATCAGACCAATCCCCAAAGTGAAGGGTAAGGGCAACCACAAGATTGAGAAGCTTTGCTGGAAGAAGCCTCAAGGGGCAAGTCCAAGTATGATCTTGCCAAGCTCATGAAGGTGCTCACGGGTCCTTGCAGCTTTTGGAGATCAATCCATGAGCGATGTGGACTCGGGGCGAGGAGGACAAGGAGGAGGAGATCCTCAAGACAAGAAAGGGAAGGCCAAGGACTTCAGGCATGTGCTTCATGGCCGACTCCGTCGGCGTCGATGACAACGATGAGGTACTTCCATCCTATAATGTCCTTTCCGCTAGATGCGATAACATGTATGAGCAATTGCTTAGTCGGGATAAGGCTTTAAAGTTCACCATGGCTAGGAACAAGGATCTAGAATCACAAGTCGAGAATTTGACATTAGAGATTGTGAATGCTAAGAGTCTAGATGTTGATGAATGTTCATCTGCCATGCTTTGCACTCGACTGTCTAAACGCAATCTGCTCATGATATTGCTTTGCATCAACTTGAAAATGCTAGAACCGAGCTAATTGATGTTAAATCTGCTCCATGTGAAAAATGCTTAGATTCTAGCAAGTTGGATGCTTCGGTAATGTGAAATCTAGCTTTTGCTCTTTACGCTTAGAGCGCGAACATGAAGTTAAGGATATTCTAGAAGTAGTTAGAGCTAAGTTTGCCAAGCTTAAGGATTCAATTGATTCTACATCTTATGCCTCTTGTGCCGCCTATAAGCTTGAAGTTGCTCATCTTAAGGAGAAACATGCTAGAGCCATTAAGGGCAAGACTTGTGAATCATGTGCTAATATTGAAAAAGAGAATGCATATCTCAAGGATACTTTAGAAAGATTCTCTAATGGTGAAAAACAGTTAAACATGATTCTAGATAAATCTAAAACTCCTTTTAAGAAGCAAGGTTTAGGATACAACTCTTGCCGGGACATGTCCAAGCCTAGTGTCATTCGGTCTTGGAAAATGGCTTAGTTGAATTCAAAACCCAACTTTGCAAAAACTGTTTTTAAATCTGCGGGGTTTGTCCAACCTTCTTTTAAGCCAAAAGGTGCTTCTCCCGGTGGTACAAAATACCATTGCACCTATTGCAAGAAGAGTGGACATTTGGTTGAGATACATTGGCGTGGGTTGAAGAATGCTAAGAAAAATATTGCTAGAATGTCATCTAATCAACCTAGAGCTTTTATGAGACATGGTCACGTACAAAAGAAGAACCCCACCTAGGATTTGTTGCACATGCTCATCACCATGTTCCTAGGCAGGATGCATCTCATGTTACGGTTACCATTGCTCAAAATAGAACGCTAATAAAGTCAAGGATAGCACATCTGCTTTGCATACTACTTTCATGAGACAAGTGTCTCGATCTTGGGTTCCCAAGTCGCTTTTAACTAACTTGATGTTGAGACACATCACTCTTTGTTCCTTGATTTTCGAGGATTGGCGCGAAGGGGAAGAACACATGGTTAAATCGACTCGGGTGTTCACGCCACATGATTAGGAGACTCAAGATGGTTCACCTCCTTCACGCGATCAACGGTGATGCCTTCATCACCTTTGGAGATGATACACAAGGCGCATTGAAGGCTGGAATGATTAGGGTGAGCGACAAGTTCATTCTCAAGAACGTCGCGCTTGTGTCTAAGCTAAGGTACAATCTCCTTTACGTCTCCTGACTTCTCGATGATGGCTATGAGACTCGTTTTAAGAAGAATGCTGTCGTGTGCTTGATTCTTTTGGTGAGCTCGTTTTTGGGATTTCTAGAGTTGGTAGAATTTTTGGGTGACTTTTACAATAAACTTCTTTGGATCTCTTAAGTGTTTGATTGCATCTTCTTTTGATATCGGCTTTGGCACCGACGTTTGGGGCACATTGGTTTTGATCATCGACACGAGTTAGCGGCCTTGATCTCATGAGAGGTTTGCCTAAACTCAAAGTCATCAGGATCTTTGTATGTAATACAGTAGGCATGGCAAGCAAGTTGCCGCCTCACACCCATCATTGACTATGGTCATGGTGACGGACCGACAGTTACTTCATATGGATCTTGTTGGTCTGCTAGGGTTCGATCGGTCGGTGGCAATTGGTACATTCTTGTCATAGTCGATGATTTTTGAGATACTCTTGGGTGTTCTTTCTTGCTTGAAGGATGAGGCTTTTGATCATTTTCATGACCTTGTTCTTCGTTTGGCTTTTGAACTTCTGGTGCCTTGAGAGCGATCCGCAGATGACAATGGCACGGAGTTCAAGAATGCTTCTTTGCCTCTTTTGTCTTTGGCAGATTGAGCATCGATTCTCTTCTCCACACGTCCCTCAACAAAATGGCGTTGTGGAAAGGAAGAACAGGACTCTAGTTGAGATGGCTAGAACGATCTTTGGATGAGTATAGCACACCGAGGAGGTTTTGGGCGAAGCTATTGCTCTGACTTGCCATATTTCAAACCGTGTCTTTTTTAGACCGTCTTTGGGCAAGACTTCAGATGAGCTTCGTTTTGGTAGAAAACCCTCTGTTTCTCACTTTCAAGTATTTGGATCGAAGTGTTTTATTCTCAAGACAGGGAACCTAGATAAATTTGAATCAAGGACTTGTGATGGTTTATTTACGGGTTATCTGCTCATTCGAGGGTTTTCGGGTTTTAATGTTGAAACTAACATTGTCCGGAGACATGCAATGTCACTTTTGATGAGACTAGCCCTAGAGCTAGATCCGATGTTTGGTGACTTCTGGTGTGAGAGAGTATTTTTGTTGAAGAAGATGAGGATGAACTTGATACTACTCCTCCACATTGTCGATGTTCTGTCCAAGCAGCCCAAGCTCTGAACCATAACGATCGCTTCACCTCCAATTGAGGCTCTGCTTTGTATCTTCGTCGTCGGCGATACTGCGGAGGTCGAGGAGCGCTATCTCCTCCAGCGCTCCTTTGCACATTGAAGCAACACCCTCCGGATCGGATGATTGGTAATCTCCATGAGCGAGTCACTCGCTCCGGTATCATGATCAAGTCTTTTCTCTCACTCTGCATTTGTAGCTTCTTTTGAACCCAAAGATATATCACATGCTTTATCGATGCTAGTTGGGTCAATGCCATGCATGAGGAGTTAGAGAATTTTGAAAGAAATAAAGTTTGGAACCTTGTAGAACCTCCTAGTGGACATAATGTTATAGGAACCCGTTGGGTGTTCAAAAATAAACAAAATGAGGATGGTTACGTGGTTAGAAACAAGGCTAGATTGGTAGCTCGGGGCTTTAGCGAGTTGAGGGGTTAGATTTTGATGAGACCTTTGCTCTGTTGCTAGATTAGAAGCCATTAGCATCTTACTTGCATTCTTTGCATCTAAAGGTTTTAGGTTGCATCAAATGGATGTTAAGTGCCTTCTGAATGGTTTTATAGAGGAGGAAGTGTATGTTAGGCAACCCCGGCTTTGAGAATCCCAAGCACCACGATCATGTTTTTAAGCTATCCAAAGCCTTGTATGGTCTTAAGCAAGCCCTAGAGCACAGTATGAAAGACTTAAGACCTTCTTACTTAAGAATGATTTTGAAATGGGAAAAGTAGATAAGACTCTTTTCATTCTTAGGCATGGCAATGACTTCTGCTTGTTGATTTATGTTGATGATATTATCTTTGGTGGTTCCTCTAATGCTCTTGTTTCCGGTTTTTACGAGACCATGTCGAGAATTTGAGATGAGCATGATGGGAGAACTCAATTACTTTGGGGCTACAAATCAAGCAATGCAAGGAAGGATCTTCATCCATCAAGCGAAGTACACCAAGGATTTGCTCAAGCGTTTTGATATGGGAGGCGCAAGCCGATCGCCACTCCCATGGCGACTTATTATTTTGGATCGAGATGAGGAAGGAGAAGCCGTGGATCAGCGAGTACCGCAAAGATGATTGGCTCTCTTACGTACTGACGGCCTCAAGACCGACATCCACTTGTGATGCGCCTCTGCTTGAGGTTTGAGCGTCCACCGAGGACTTCACATCGCCAAGCCGTTAAGCGCATTTTCGGTATTTACACTCTACCCTTGATATGGCATTTGGTATTCTTGTTCTTCTTATTTGTCCATTCGGGGTTTTGATTCGATTTTTCGGGTACGTAGGCTAGATAGAAAAAGCACTTCGGCACATGTCATTTCTTAGGCACTTCTCTTGTCTCTTGGTCATCTAGGAAGCGGTCTTACATTGCACAATCCTTCTTTGAAATTTGAATATGTAGGCTGCTTTGCTAGTTCTTTGTAGTCGATTTTGTGGATGGTCTCCACTCTTAAGGATTTTGGGTTAACTTTTGCTAGTGTTCCTCTCTTACGTGACAACACTTCGCTATTAACATTGCTAAAAACCCAATGCAACATTCTAGGACCAAACACATAGACATTAGCTATCACTTTCTTAGAGACCACGTTGAGAAGGGCGATATTGTCTTTGCATTTTGTGGAGTCAGAGGCTCGGTTAGCGATATCCTCACCAAGCCTTTAGACCCAACAAGGTTTGCCACCTTGAGGAATGAGTTAGGGTAATTTATCCCTATGGGTTGGTTTGAGGGGAGTTGGATCTTTTACGATCTTTCTGTTCATTTGATCTTTTCTTGATTTTCTTTTGAGCTTGTTGATCTTTTTGATTTTTAGGCTTTTTGAGCTTTTCTTGCATCTCATTGTATCATATTGCATTCATATGAAAAATCCAAAAGATGCATTGTAATATAAGCTTTTACGCTTATCTTTTAAATTGATGAAGCTTTGCTTATTACCCTTTGGAGCTTTAGTGTTTCAAATTCTTGCTCAATGCCATGTCTAGTTCTTTGACTTGCTAGAATTATCATGCCTTCACATGTGTAGCTAAGTCTTTCTTTGTATGAGCTAGAACTTGAAAAACAACTTGAACTAAGAAATTAGCAATTTGTGAATTGTTTAGCTAGTTCTTAATTAGTGCTCCTTTTATGACATTGGCCTGTCAAAATTGCTTTGTTAGCTCTTGAATCTAGCTTTGATCATTACTTGAGCTTCTTGTGTTCTTGAGAATCTAAAAGCGCTCTTGTGAAAAATGAAAAATCAAACTTCAAGATTGTCTTATGCTTAAATTGTGCCAAACTACTCTTATGAGACGCATGTCAAAGACATGAACTTGGAGATAGTTTGATGATCGAGACGATCTCATGGGGAATTTGCTTGTCTGGCCGACATGAACCTCAAGATTTGTGCATACTGGTAGAAGCTTAGGAAGAGTTTGTGGATGGCTCTAGTCCGGGATCTTCTTCACTAAGATATACCTTTAATCAACTTTTGGTCGAAGCTTAGGATGAGTTTGTGGATGGCTTCTAGTCCAGGATCTTGTCACTAAGTTAGACCATTAGTCAACTTCAATATTCATTGCGAATGAAAAACGGTTGAAAAATGGGCGTTTGAAAAATTTTGAGCAAAATGATTCAATTCAGGACCTATTTGTCTCTTAATGTGGTCATTGTTAGATTTTGGATCTCACGTTGACATTTTGACATGGCCAGTATCATTTTAGGATCCCAGTTGATGAACTTGCTAGATTTGAAGCTTGCTTAAAATGCTAAAATTCATTGCTTTATATTGAGCCTTCTTGCTTAGCTTTGTTATACATGTCTTATTATGATCTTGCTAGCGCTGTTAGGCTTGATATGTTGTTTGTGCAACTTTAGAAATGCTAGCTTGTTCTTTTGGGTAATCTCCAAAGCTTCTTGTACTCAACAATTGAAAAATACAAAAAAAATTGAAGCCACTCCATTGCATTTCATACATGCTCCATCTTATGCTTTTTCCTCATTCTGCATTTGTTATCTCTGGACGAGAGGAAGGCGTGATTCCTTGATGACTCCATTGTCAAAGGGGGAGAAGATATTGTAAAAATGTTAAAAAGGGGAGAAGTTGTTTGGGGAGAAGATGTTTGAAAAGGGGGAGCTACTTGGAGAAAATTTGAAATTTGAGGATCATAGTGAGGGGGAGTTCCTTATTTGCATTCTTATGGTTTTATTGCTACTTCTGATCTTGAATTGCAATTCTTGATCCTCACAATGATCAAAGGTCATATCGAACAATTGTTCTTTTATTTGGACCTTAAGTGAGATTTTGACTCGTTTCTGGAAAATGAAGCTTTCTCGCCTTCTTTTGCCGTATCTCACTTGCTGATACTATTCTGGAGCCAGCTTGGTCATTTCCTTTTTCTTGCATTTGGACCAAGTTGTGCCTTTGAGCGAAAACGTCGAGTTTTTACTTTTTCAAACCTCAAATTTTGCATTTGTGGGAAATTGCCAATGTGTTCATCAAGGGGGAGATTGTGGATATCATGGGGATATGCTCATGATCTTAATGTGATGGTACAATTGGCAATAGCTTCCTTGGTTTGTCGAAACGATCGTTTTCGGTTTTGTTGAAATCATGTTTTCAGCAAGTGTCAGGTTAATCGGTAGTACCGGCGTGTAATGCGCGGTACTACCATGATCTTGATAATCTACCGCTTGTGTTTAGCGGTAGTACCGCTTGGTAATATTCCGCTAGCAAAGCGGTATGGTTTTCGAGCGAGTGTAACTTGTGTTTTGGATTTCTCGAGGAGCGGTAGTACCGCGCTATGGTTGCCGGTAGTACCGCATGACGGAACGACCGCGTGTGAGCGGTATGGTTTTTCCAGAACAAGTGTTTTTGGGAAGTTTTGGATTTCCTTGAGGAAGCTGACGACCGCGATTATGGAGTCTTGATACTACTGCGATCTTGATAATCTAGTAGGCCTTAACACGGCGGTAGTACCGATTGCATTTTCAAGTTGGGCCATCTTGGTAAAATGGTTATGGGTTAGGTCAAGTTCATGGGTTTCATGGCATATGTGTTGCATGATGCATGTTTTGACTAACGTGGGTCAAGTTGTGAAGAACTTGTTCCGGATTCGATTTCTTTGTCTATTGATGTGCGAGTTGCTTGGAGGTCAATGGCGGTCAGCGCGAGATGATCGGGACTAAGCTTGGAGAGCCGAGGTCGAAACGATCGAGGATGCGGGTGAGGTCAATGGAGTCAAGCATTGCGCAAGAGGACAAAGGTGACCGAAACAGGCGATTCGGTCGACGGAGTTCGATCAAGCGGCGAGGTCGGTGCAAGTGCCATGGTGGTTTCGGTGGGGCCGGATGGGAGAACTTGCCGACATGAAGAGAGCATGGATCAACCTACGTGGCGAAGCATGGGAGGTGCTTCACAAAGATGGGACTCGGTCTTTGCAAAAGATCGAGAAGGGGTATTTTGGTAATTTCACCAAATACCGCCTTGGTGACCTAATGCCTACCCGCGGCGCAAGACGGTACGTCAAGAAGTGGATTAGGTCAAGAGAATTGAAGACGGCGCTTTAAAATGCGTGCGTGTGTGACCCGTTTGTTTTTGGGCCTTAACGGGAGCCCATTAGGGTTACTCTTCTAGAAGGTCTAAGCCTCCACTATAAATAGGGGGTGTGCTGGACAGCAACCTCAACCCTTTCATTACTTGTAAACCTTAGTTTTGCTTTTGTGCTTAGGGAGTTGATAGTTGGAGGTTAGGGTTCTAGAGAGTTGGATTTGATTTCGTGCTCATGTATTGAGTTTTTGTCCTCCATTGATGGAGTGGCTGTAAACCAATACCATATCAAATCAATCCAAAGAAAGTTCTCTCAAAGATGAGTTCATTTGCTTTCTTTCTCTCTATTTGATGATTTTAGTCTTTCTTTGATCCGCGAGTTTTTTGGTTGGTTTCTTGCCGTGATCTAACTTGCTGTGACATGTGGGAACCCATCTAGGATCATCTTGATCATCAATCACCCACGAGCAAGTCTCTAGATCATATTTCGATTTTTGTTCGGTTTTGAAGCACACTTCGTTCAAACTGAAAAAGATAGGAACTTTGGCTTGGATCTCTGCGATCCTTGATTGGAATAGGTTCCTAATATCCTTAGGAAGGTGTGTTCCAAATTTGGTAGAGTTTGGCCTTACGGTTTAAAAGTTACGACAATTTTCGATTTCGTTTTCAGGCTGTTCTGTTCATCGTCAGGATAAAAGGTAGTACCGCGATTTTGCCTGCGGTAGTACCGCATCTTCAATGGTGGTAGTACCGCATCTTCAATGGTGGTAGTACCGATTCCTGAGATTTCTGCACAACTTTTTGTTCTTTGCTCCTGTGCTTTGGGAGTTTGATTAGGACTCAATACAAGGCTTCCGCTATACTTGTTTATTGATCTTCATAGCTCTCATAGCTATTGGAGTGAAATTTTTATTGGATCTAATCAAATTCGAAAAAGATTTTGAGCTCCTATTCACCCCCCCCCTCTAGTCACCTTTTCGGTCCAATAGAAACTTCTGACAAAAGCATTGAGAAGCTCTCCATCAGTTACGATGGAAGCTCATCGAAAGATCACTGCTGGAGGCATGAGGTCAATGCGATCGGAGATGCAAATCCAGATGCCTTGCGCGGTCCTACGCACTCTGCCACGCCACCACGTGTTGGTGGAGATGATGCGGGCCGTCAAGCACCAACTTCCGGAGGCAACGGAGCTAATCGACGTCCATCAATTAACTCACCTGGCGCTACCCAGCCAAGAGTAACTGATCGGATAGAACAAATTCGAAGGTCAGGGGAAGGTTCAGGTCTGCGTATACCTACGACCAGTCTAAACCCCCTGAGACCTTCAGTAACTGTGCAAAACTTGCGACGTGTGCAAGATATGTTAAATAATTCTGACCCTGTTCTAGTAGATACTCGAGGTTTTGTACAGCTCGTAGGCCAAGTATCGGAAATTCTGCACCAGACTATGCAACAAACGGAGGCGTATCGAGAACAAAGAAGTCTGGGAAGTCAGACCATGACTTCATCTCAACGCTCCTCCCTCAGTAGAGGGCAACATGGTCAAATTGGGGAACAAATGATACACAGGCCCTCTCGGCGATTCCGACCTAGGAGTCACGAGGGAAGAAGGCTATTTCAGATAGCAACTCCCTCACCACGTTGAGAAGAACAAACGCTGGAACCTAACGATCTCAGGCACCGTTTGAATCAAGTAGGCGGTCGGAGACATTATACAAATGTCCACGACCGGATCGGCTCATCGGAGCGCCTGCGTTCCAACCATGGGAACCGGTCTCCGACCAATTACAATATGACGCCTTCCTAGAGAAGGCGCCATGAATCCATCATAGGTTGTCGAGCCTTCTCTGCAGGGCTCCAGGCTGTGCGTTGGCCAAACCGGTTCCGACCGGCTAACTTGGACAAATTCAACGGGACTCAAAACCCGCTAGAATTCCTCCAAATATACACCACCGCCATCAGAGTTGCTGGTGGTGATGAAAATGTAATGGCAAACTATTTACCCACCGTGCTTGAAGGGTCTGAACGGTCCTAGTTACTCAACCTACCGATCAGATCAATCTATACTTGGGAGCAACTCTGCGACCTCTTAATCGCGAACTTCCAGGGTACGTACGACCGCCCTGGAAAGGAGAATGATCTCCACCGGATCCGGCAGGGTTCTGATGAGACTTTACGTCAATACATCAAGAGGTTCAGCCAGGTCCGTAATTCCATACCGAAAATCGTAGAGTCATCGGTTATTGAGCTTTAAGGTAGGCAAGGCAGGAGGTTTCACGGAGGACATGGCAATGAACCCTCCACGAACCCATCGAGCTTTTCGACATGGCGATAAGTATGCCACCGCTAAGCGAAGCAATTGAGTGGTGTGAGACCATCGATTGGAAAGACAAAATTCTGACTGATGCGGACAAACCCGAAGAAAAAAAAATAAAAAGTCTCTCAAGAAGAAAAAGAACCGCAGACCCGACGATAAGGAAGTCTTAGTGATTCCTGGAAAATTCATGAAGGGTAAGAAGGACTACACCGGTCGATGCAAAGCAAACGCTTCAACCGAAGGATTCCAGAAAAACAAGAAGTGGTGTCCACTTCACGGTAAGCGAGGGCATGATCTGCGCTGCCGTGTCACGGCAAAAAAATGGAGGATTATTATGCGGGTAAGGACCATTTCCGCAATACTGGAACCCGGAGAAACAAGCTCCAAAAAGGACAAGGATGGCGACGAAGAGATGGAGTACCAGGATCCCCAACACACAGTCAACATGATTTTTACAGGATCTTCTTCATACGAGTCCAGGCTTCATCTGAAGGTCATGGAGTGGGAAATCAACCTCGTCGAATCTCCGACCATCACCAAGCAGTCAAGGTGGTCGGACACGGCAATTTCCTTCAGCAAAGACGACTACCTCATCCCTTCGACTCGACCGGGTAGGTTCCCTATTGTTGTTGAACCAACTATTAATAATTGTAGGGTTAATCAAGTTTTAGTAGATGGAGGTAGTTCTTTGAATATATTATTTGTGGGAGCTTTAAAAGAGATCACAGTCCCCATGTCAAAGGTGAAACCGATGAAATATGCTTTTCATGGCATAGTTCTGGCTCCACCGCCAAACCGATAGGACAAGTTTCCTGCGGTTATGTTCAAAGCTTTGATAATTTCGAGCGAAAAAATTCCATTTGATATTGTAGATTTTGAATCGCATATAATGGAATCCTTAATTAAACGAGCATTAGCAAAATTCTTGATAGCCACGCACTACGGTTATCAAAGTTTGAAAAGCCGACCAAGAGGGGTCATCTGATTCGAGGAGACGAAAATGGCCTTTGTATGTGATCGAAATCCTAGAATCGTCGATGAACTTCCGACCAGAGAGGCTGACCCATCTACTGTACATGTCAAACGCTCGAGGCTGAAGATGATGCCGAAACCGTTCGACCAGTCAAAAGAGGTATCGCTCGACAAAGACACTTCTCCGGACAGCGCCAAGTCACTACTTGGGTCAGAAAATGCTGACCCACCTGCTCGCAAGGTTCTGGTCGGAGCAAGACTCGATCCTAAATAGGAAGAGTTGCTCGTCTCCTTTCTCCGAGCAAATCAGGATGTATTCGCCTGGCAGGCGTCCGATATGCCCGGAGTCCCCAGGGAGATGATCGAGTACAGGCTAGCTCTGCAGCCTGATAAGAAACTGATCAAGCAGAAGCTACGGCGTTTTGCACTTGATCGAAGGAGGCAATCCAGTCGGAGATTGACAAGCTTCTCAAGGCTGAATTCATCTATGAAGTCGACCACCCTCAGTGGCTCGCCAATCCTGTAATGGTTAGGAAGAATAATGGGAAATGGTGAATATGTATCGACTTTACAGATCTTAATAAAGCTTATCCGAAGGATGATTTTCCCCTTCCGCGCATTGATCAACTGGTAGATTCTGCCTCTGGGTGCGAATTACTAAGTTTTTTAGATGCATATTCAGGGTACCACCAGATTAACATGTGTAAAGAAGATGAAGAGAAAACTTCCTTCATCACCCCATAATGCACTTACTGTTATGTTAAAATGCCATTTGGTCTCAAAAACGCTGGTGCAACTTTTCAAAGGTTGATGCAAAAAAACCTTTAATCCACAAATAGGTCAGAACCTTTAAGCTTACGTTGACGATCTGGTCGTAAAGAGCGTCAATGCTAGTGATCATGTTCATGACTTACAAGAAACTTTCAATAACCTGAGAAGGCATAACCTCATGTTAAATCCGGAAAAGTGTGTGTTCGGAGTTTCTGCTGGAAAATTGCTTGGTTTCCTAGTCTCGGCTAGAGGTATTGAAGTAAATCCAGTAAAGATAAAAGCCATCGACCAAATGCGCCCTCCGACCACAAAGAAAGAGGTCCAAAAGCTAACCGGCTGTATGGCAGCGCTAAGTCATTTCATAGCAAGGTTAGGAGAAAAAGGATTACCTTTCTTTAAGCTTCTTCGGAAACACGGGAGTTTTGAGTGGACTAAAGAGGCAAACGATGCCTTTGAAGAACTTAAAAGTACCTTACAAGCACCCGGTCTTAGTTTCTCTAAAATTTGGATGAAACATTGTCGATTTACGTGGTACAGCGCCACAAGCGATTAGCGATGTACTAGTCGTAGAACGGAATAACATCCAACGACCAGTATATTACGTAAGCGAAGTCTTACATGGACCAAAGGAAAGATACCCACAGGTACAGAAGTTGCTCTACGGCCTCCTTATGTCTTCAAGGAAGCTTAGACATTACTTTCAGGCCCACAAAGTGGTCGTACCGACCGGATATCCCCTTGGTCAAGTCCTTGGAAACAGGGAATCATCAGGACGAATAGCAAAATGGGTGGTTGAGCTAGGGGCGTTTGACCTCCATTTCATCTCACGAACAGCAATAAAGTCTCAAGCAATAGCAGAATTCATTGCCGAATGGACCAACCCTGAACCCACCCAAGGGCCCGAGTACGAACACCACGATGAGTGGACAATGTACTTCGACGGTTCCTTGATGTTAAAAGGATCGAGGCCGGAGTGGTCTTGATATCCTTACTAGCGAACACATCAAATCGTCATCCAAGAAATTTTACGCCACAAATAATGTGGCGAGAATATGAAGGTTTATTGGCGGGACTCGGCGCACTCGTTAAGCTCGGGGTTCATGATTACTAGTGAAAGGTGATTCTCAACTAGTAGCGAATCAAGTAGGGAAAAAGTATCAATGCTCGAGTACCAAGATGGCATCTTATCTGGCGGAATCTGAAACTCAAAAAGCACTTCTTCGGTTTCGGATCAACATATTCCTAGAAAGGAAAACTTTCGGCGGACCGGTTAGCACGAATGGCCTCCACGAGGTCGACCGTCCCACCCGATGTTTTTCTCGAGCAACTCGATTCACCCTCGGTAGTCGAGCCTTCCGAGAACATACATGATTCTTTATAGGTCGTACAAACCGATCAAAGGAACATGGATGCTCCACAGGTCATTGACGGTTGGCGCTGTCACGATCAAGGTAGAGCCTGTTGTTAAAACAACAATTGAGGCCTCTAAGATATTTCTAATGAAGAATGTGATTACACGATTTGGTGTACCCAGTCGTGTAATCACGCATAATGGTGATTCTCCGGCCCATCAATTCCAAGAATTCTACGATGAACTTGGCGTCAAAGTTCATTTTGCTTCAGTTGCTCATCCGCAGAGCAATGGGGCGGTTGAGCGAGCTAATGGTATCATTATGCAAGGGATCAAGCGCCAGTATTCACCGATTAATCAAACGGTCAGGAGCTTGGGCTCAAGAACTCATGTCTGTATTATGGGCCGTTCGAACCACGACCAGTCGTGCGACCGGTGAAACGTCATTCTTTTTGGTTTATGGTACTGAAGCCATGCTTCCTCCAGAACTCAAAATTGGCTCTGCTCGAACTGATCGTTTTAATGAAAATGATCAGAATGAACGACGACTCGACGACATCAATTTCCTTGAAGAACGACGAAATCAAGCCCTTGTGCGATCAGCAGTATATCAACAAGCTATGCGAAGGTACCATAGTCGTAAGGTGCAACCTCGCAGCCTTGCTGTAGGTGATCTGGTTCTTAGAAAAATTCAGAATCAGGCTAATCGCAACAAGCTTTCTCCCAAGTGGGAAGATTCTTACACTGTGGTCGAAGTCACCCGACCAGGTTCTGTTAGACTCGCCATATCGAACGGGCAAATTTTGTCAAATTCTTGGAACATTGATCAATTACGTAAGTTTTATGTCTAATTATTTTGTACTTTATTTCAATTCTTGATTTAGTATATTCATTCTTTTGTTTTCGACAAGTGATACAGTTTATATATCTATGCCTATATCCTGGTCATCTATTATTGTTGTTTAAAATGGTCGGAGAAGACAATTTTTCTCTCGATATCCTTTATCGGGATCTTTGTTACTCTTTGCAACGACATCGGTGTCATCTGTTGTATAGGTCCTAGTCGTGATCATTCCATGAATGATTCCACAGCGACCATCTGAGTAAACAGAGCATAACACAAGCAACAATGTATAGTTCATTATGCTATTAAGATCATGAAGACTATATTTATTCATTTCAACATTACATTTCTACTCTCGTTTGGCTCTTGGTGGGACACGAAAAGCCTCCTAGTCGAAGTCTCTCCTTTTTCGCACGTGGTCTTGCCCACTGGAAGGAGCTTCCTAGCGACAGTTCTTTTCTTATGATCCTCGCTGCCAGTCGGACGATCACTTCTCTTCAATTGCATACATTCTTGCATTTCTTCTTATGTCAATACAACAAGTCTTTTTTTCCAACCATGTACAACTTTTGATTGGTATTTCGATCATGACAAACAAGAATCTATAACTAGACGAAATCATAAGCTGGTTCCGACCACAGTGATTTTCTAGTATTGCTACGATCAGTTTTGTCTTCATATCGACACATACTTTCAAAACAATGGTTTTGACTTTCATTCTCTATCTTGGCTACCTGCTTGTATAGTAAAGTTCTTCTACTATAAAACAGTCGGGGGCTAGGAGGTATACGAGAATTTTAAAAGTCAAACGGAATAAACAAAAGCATTGTTGATGACATAAAAGGTAAGTTTTATACATTATTTTTCAATATTCTTACATTTGCAGGGGCCTACTCTAGAAATATTTCCAGACTAATTACTGCTTGATGGAGATCCGACCTCTATCTCCTCTACAACTTTGTCTCCGAGTGGCCTGAGTTCTTCCATGAATTTGGTCGCCTCGTCAAGTAGGCAGTTGAAGTCATCTTCAACGGCTTGGAGATTAATGGAGGGGTCGGAAGCCTTTAGTTTTGCCAAAGCAAAACTAACTCCACTAGCAACGCCTGCTTTCATGGCCTGGGCATAGTTCTTTCGAGTAGTCTTGAGCAGATTTTTAAGATCCTCTAGAAGTTGACCCAAATAGTTCATTTTCTCTTCTGTATCTCTTAAAGTAAGCAAACTTGATCCTGATCCGATATCAAAGATCATCTTATTCAAAAATAGAATCTTTTCATCAATACTTTACACAAGAGCCGCCTCTTTATCCTGCTCAAATTTCAGAGTCTTCTCTGTTCTGTCCAAAGCTTGTTTTTGCTCTACAGGAGTGAAGCAAGTGATAAGCACAAACATAATTGAAGGAAGATAATAAATCAAGATTACGGCATATTACCTTCAATTCTTTTGTTAAGTGTTTCATTCTTTGGTCGTAAACTTCCGACAATCGAATCGTCCCTAGCTTTAATTTCTTCTTCAAGCAGAGCTGTCTTGGCTTTCTCAGCCATGGTCTCTTATTTTATTTTCTCCAAATCTATCAAATACGATAAGGGAGAATAGTTAGAACAGAGCAAAGTTTTAAAGAAAGGAAAAAATGTTAAGTGGGAAGTTCTTACTTTCCAATTCGGAGTGTTTTTGCTCCAAGTCCTTAATTCACTGGGTTGGTCCTCCGACCACAGCAAAGTTCTCGACCAGATGCTGTACAAATAGTATTTTTTTAATCTTTAAGTTCCTTGTAAACTTTTGAGAATTACTATGGAACTGGTCGTAGATACTTACCCGAATCGCCAAATCATTATAACCGCCAAATATTGAATCAGGATGCATTTTTATTTGATGATCCGATATTTTTCCCTATGCCTCGTCAAGCTCCTTATCCTCAATAAATCAGGGTGAAAAGGGAACTTGTCAGGTTGAGAAGGATTACCAACACTGGTCGGAACCTGTTGAGGGCCTTTAGGGGCATCTACCTCCGCAGAAGGAGTTAGAACCACCACTGGATCCAACTCGACCGTTGGCCTTGACACCTGCTCGGAGGCTTCTTCGACCACTTTTTCCTCAGGAGCTCTATCCTGGGAAGCACTCTGGTCGAGGACCTCCACGAATGCCTGGTCCTCAGGAGGAGTCTGGTCGGAAACGACCGGAACACCAGAAGACCTACGTAAAGCAAAGAAGAGAAGTTCAAAATCAAATCATCAAGAAATCATTAGAGGTATGCGCTTATACGACCATTTTTCATTTGTACATACCTGGTTAGTTTTCGAGATTTGACTTTGAATCGCAGAAGGGTAAACTCTGTATCATCACCCTTCCTTTTCTTTTCTCCTGCTTTTACCGGTTCCAAACCGGCAGAGTTGGTTAAACCCGTTGCATCATCCAACAACATGTCGGAAGCGATGCCCTCGATCAGCTCGTCAAGGATTACGTCCTTGACCATCCGGTCGGGCGGAGTGGTTTCACCAACCTCCGCACCGGTTGTTTCAAGAACAAGCTGTCCGGCCGCAACGACGGCCAGGGTTTATGGCCTCCGCATCGCAAGCCTTCTTTGGCCTTGACCTTCTCCACCTGAACCAATAAACGAATTTGGTTAGGTGATGAAATCTCTTATCTAAACTACATATATATTCATCTGAAATATTCTATTACCTCGGGAGATTCATCTTCTTCCAGTGCATCAAGGCACAAATCGGTCGGAACCACGGTGGGATATTGACCCTCACCCTGAGTAATTCGTAATCCGACCAGCTGCAGAAATATAACATGATCAGAAATCTGATCAGAGAATATGTATACATGATAAAAGAAGTTTTTTTTTATTATTTATCTTAAGCCTTGCTAGTTTCTCTTCAACAGGAACTATGGCCAAGATCTCAGGGAATCCGACCTTCTCACCAGGCTCCCCAGAGCAGATCAGCCTGATCCGCTCTCTGATTTCCTCAGGAGAAAGGGCTTTAAAAAACAAAAGAAATAATGGCAGATTTTAAGGTAGTACCATAATCAAATAACAAAATACTGGTCGGAGTTTCTCTCGAAGACTTACCACCTCCTGAGATAGCTTCATCACGACCAATGGACCAAATCAGGGAATGGGTCCGAAGCTTCAGCGGGCTAATCTGGCGCTTGGTGAAGTCCCTCACCACATGCCAAGAGGTCAAGCCCTTGACTCGCAGGTCATAGATGGCATCCACCCATCGTCCGACCACTCCTGTCTTCTCCACGGTCTTCCTCCACTTGAGATTTTCATTCGCTCTCATCCCGGCGAAGTAGAGGCCATCATCCCTCGTAACCGTCATGTAGAACCAGTTCTTCTTCCATGACGACCACGAGGATTTCGAGTACATATGAATGTACTCATCGGCCTTCCCGTCGTCAATGCGCAATATACATTCTCCAGGAGTCTCCGTGGTTCTCTCCATCACCATTCGGTAGAAATACCTAAAGAGCCTCAAACTCGGAGGCACTCCCAGGTATGCTTCACACAAATATGTGAAGATGCTGATATTGGCGATGGAATTTGGAGCCAAATTCACTAATTCCACCCCGTAGTACTTAAGAACACGGAGAAGGAATTTGTGTACCGGCAACCTCAGCCCGCATTCGATGTAGGCGAGGAAAACAGGGATTTCCCCGTCTTCACGGCTCGGAAAGTGCTCTCCAATCGCCGGTCTCCATCTAATCAAATTCTTGTCCGGAAGCATCCCAACCTTCTCCAACGCCTCAAGCTTTTTCTTGCTCAATTCCGAAGGCAACCACTTCGTAATTTGCTCCGACATGATGAAAATCCTCAAGGATGAGTAGTGGTCGTAGGAGGTTTTGTGGTCGGAAGAACAAGAAAAGAGGACTAAAGATTTTTTTTTTCTCGGCAAAGGGGATCTAGAAGCGTAAAAACTCCAAAATGTCTAGCGATGGGGATTTTATAGCCTCAGATCTTTAAATTATGATCGGAGGTTACCCACAAAAGTCTAAATGGAAAAAAGCTTCTTTTTCGCCCAACGAACAGAGGAACTCTTCGATTCCCAAGGCAAGTTCTCAACTTTAAAATGAACACAGACCACCTCGAATGTCATGGCATTAAATGGGGGTCTGCCCGATACAACTTCATCGGAAGAAGGTGTTCACACGACCTGTTCATTTAAAGTTCGGGGGCTAGCTGTAGAGGACTAAAACCTCTATGTATTATTTTAATACATAAAAGATCATACGTCTTCATGGTCGTAACCCCTAAGGCTAACGACTTCACTAGTCGTGAGGATTCCAGAGGTTACATAATGGGTACCCTAGTCGGACAAGACTTTATGCCTAAACTCCGACCAGTTAGCTGCTCGGAAAAGCCGTGGACTGGCACCCTTTACCGTATGATGAATGGGACACGTGCTGAATGTTCCATACCATGCGATGATATACAAGACACTGACAATAAACCACCCTACGGTTAAGCTTTTCACAGGCACTTAACCGCAAGGTAGTTAACACGTTGTTAACTGCCTTAAACCTCCGACCAGTCGTAACGTTTCACCAGGGACGCCTTCTCCAGGAGTTACTGTCGCCTCTTCGGGAGTTATTTAATGGTGGAACGCAGAAGACAAAGAGACAACAGAAGACACACAGAGCAAGGCAACACAGAAGCCAAAGCAGTATCAAGGAAATCAGTCTTTAAGCCTGATTACTTTGCCTAGCAATCAATACATTCGGTGTAATTAGAGATAGTCCCTAGTCAGGTCTTATAATTCCAGTTCATATTAATAAAGAGCAGCCCCCATTCTCTCCCAGAATACTCCACGTCATTTTCCTCTTTTTATTTCGTAAGATCGGCGACTCGATCGTCGACAACCATAGCTATTTATCCTTTTCGCTGCAAGACTTCATCTATATTTGGCATTCTCGTCCTGCGATGTAAGACTTCGATCTTGTGGTCTATTTACACTTATTTACTATTATTTTTATTCGCATGTATAGATGTGATATTCATCGATGTTGTATTGTGTGAGCTAACTAATGATCATGGGACTAGATCGGTATACACAGAGATTCTAGATACAAATCCAGACCCTGACACTTCTTTCTGCATGGCATGGTAATTATGGCTCGAACCCTACCGGTATCCATATTCTTCTTATGAATTCTGCATGGCATGGTAATTATGGCTCGAACCCTACCGGTATCCATATTCTTCTCATGAAATCCTATTATTTTATCCTAACATGAAGCATAGTCAAGCATCCATGTATAATTCTCAAGATTAAAGAACTAGGGAAAAACTTTGTTATTTTCTGCACGATGCACGTGAAACACAAACTCGGGCGACAACGGCGCCAATGAGAACACCTCCAATGTTCCTTAAACAGAGCTCTTTTACGGTACACTAAATTTAATACGAGTCATCCATTTTTTAAGATCCTATGGTTCAGATTAGGTAGAATTTAGTTATACTACACCTGGTAGTATGAGTAGTAAAATCTCGAATAGGGTAAAATTGTAATTGCCCATGTGGGGATCACACGGTACAAGAGTAATATTTTCAATTCTAGTTGGAAAAGTCCATAATAGACCTGTTCATGGGCGACCCAACCCAAGCTCGGTCCTGTCCGGGCCGGGCTTGGGACTGGAATTCCAAGCCAAAAGCCCGACGGCCCGAAAAATATGATTAAAAAATGTAAAACTATTTTTTTAATTATGGAAATGAATTAAATATTTTTTATTCCAAAAATAATTAAAATAATATATTTAAATAAAAAATTCAAGTTTCAGGTTGGGTCGGGCCGGGCTTAGGCCTACTCGTTTGAGACCGGGCTTTTCGAGCCCAGCCTGGTCCAGCGTTTGAACAGGTCTAGTCTATAATACCCTCATGAAAAATATAAATGTATAAAAAAAGTTTATTATAGCATTAACAAATCAATTGTCAGATTTGATTTATACTACCATCATATACTACTAGTAGAATCTTTTAAGATCATGTTTAAATATAGGGGAATTCCAACAAAAAATTCCAAAGAAATCCTCCTCGTCTCACCATCCTTTTAGAGCAACTGACAAGCGGAGTCTCCATCGCTAGTTTTTTCGAGATAGCCCTTGGCTAATAGCTCTTGAGTCGGGAAATGGATCCTCTACATTGAAATACAGAGGATCTACAGTGTATAGTATTAAGAAACGATCTTCACCGTTCGATAAAAAATCAAAGATCAAGATCAATAGCTACAGTCACTGTAGAGTACTGTTTATGCGCTCACAAAACACACTAGTACAGAGGATGCAGATCCCTTAAGTCATGGGTATCTCTTGGTACGCGTAGCATTTTCTACGGCAGTGTACCTCGCTGTTCATTACTGGAAGCAATTTCTTCTGGCTACGAGCTGAACTACCTTTGAACATCGCTCCGGTTGGATTGTCCATTTGTCCTCCTCGCTGCAGATAGCCAGCCTGCCCACCGCAGAATTCTTTGTCAGCACATGATGAGGTGCATGGCATGCTAGCTGCACATTGTATTGGAGTAGTACCATTTGCCATTCATTTTTTTCCTTGCACTGCTTTGCATTTCTGAATCAAGGACTGGTCTTAACTACTGTTTGATTTCTGAATCCGAGAAGCACCGAGTTGGTTGGTTGGTTGGTTGTCTAAACAAATGTGGGTGCAATCTGCATCATGTGCTGTGAAATCTGCTATCTGAAATACTAGTAGTTGGGAACTTGGGATTCACTGGTCTAATCAGCTGCTGTCTTTGTCTCTTCGTCTTTGTAGCAGAACTTTAACATATGGACATGACTTGCTACCATCCATTGGATTAGTGAGATTCACTGCACCCAAAATACCAAACCATACAGTAATAGTACTTCATGAGGAATCAGGCTACACTGAAGGAGGCAGAGCTAAACTGAGGTCATGCCAGCCTGAGCTCTGCTGCTCATTGGAATAAAACATATTTTTTTGGACTATTACACCGTGCATCGCAATGAGATGATCTGTAACATGTGGATCTCGAGACACAATCCATTAGAAACTAAGTCCAACTAAGTATCACATGCACAGAACACTTAACATGGGAAGAAAGAAAGAAAGGGAAACCGTATGCTGTCTTCAGCACATGACGCCTACTCGCCTCCGATACCCGTGCCAATACCTAAGCTGGATGCTTAAGTGCAAAACCTTTTTTTTCTCCGTCGAGTACCTTCTTATATAGTGGAGGCTTACATATAACCCTAACCGGATTACAAAGTGGATCACGTCCACTACATACACCCATAGGACCCATTAGCCCATTACACAAGTGGGTTTTTCTCTCACGCACGCTTTTCAAAGCTTCATTCTTCACTCTTAGCTTCAATAGCCCGAAATCATTATGTCTTGTTCTCCATGAAGTGTTCTTGACCTAACCCACTTAGGCTACCGTCGCGGTTTTGCAAACCGCTCACTTTTTCGATTTTGGACAAACGGCCACATTACCCCTCAACCAACATTTCCCTATTCCTTCTCCTCATAACATCGCCCGTACTTCACTGTCATCCAGTGGCGGACCCAGGATTAAAATTTAGGTTGGGCGGAATAAATTAATACTGTTATCCGATAACAAAGCAAGTCATATATAATACACGTTGCAATCACTTTCAATAGAGCATATAACACTAAATGGATCTCAAAATTACAATCCGCATAATGTTAACATACAAAGACAAGACAAATGTAGAAAATGTATCTCATCAATGAAGTTTACATAACAATTTGCCACCAAAATACCAAATTATTAAATTACTAGTAACAACTTGTCAAAAGTAGATGGATAGTGAGTATTCAGATTAATCCATCATAAATCATAAAAAAATATTGAACATAACAAACAGAAAGACATACCATTAAAGTACTAATTACGTCTATGAGGCCGAGGCAATTTCATTCTCCGAGATTTCATAGCTTGAAATTGTTTCTTAATTTTATCATGATCAAGTCCTTTAAATATCTTCCGCTCGATGTAGCACACGATCAAGTCATAGAGCCACTCATCGGATAGTCTATTGCGCAAATCGGTCTTAATAATATTCATAGCCGAAAAGACCCTTTCAACCGATGTTGTTGCCACCAACATGAAGAGGTAGTGATGCATATGCATTCTTCCAGTTGTTGTACCCTAATTTAGTAAAGACATCATGGCCAAATTTTTCATCTAAGGGTTGCTGTCTAAAAAGGAAGCAATAGAAGCAATAAACAACATCATTCTCTACACTATATTCCAACCAGTCGTGCCTCTTAAACCATGTTTCACGAAAGCACCTAAAATCCTTTCTATATTGTTTGCGGGAAATTGTGAACAAAAGGTTGAGTCGGACCCTTCAACAAATAAGCCCTTCTCACTTGATCTCTAATATCCGGATGGAATTCCTCAATTGGTATACGAAGTGCTGGATCGGCAACAATATGAACATCCGGGTTAAAATCCTTAATACCTTCAGTTTCTTTCTGCGGTTGCGGTTGTTGTGCTACTTGTGCATCTTCAACATTGACAGCTTCAACAGGTAGTACTTGCTCTTCTGTAGCTACCACAACATTCCCGCTTGCACCGGTTCTCGGGGTCGATCCACTCGACGACGCAATGGTAAAATAGCTTTCCAAATCTAGCAAATTCAGAGCACGATGACGCTATCAAATTCACAAATCATCGTATTCATTCATCAATAATCATTTATATTTTATAAATTATAATCACCAAACCCAATTTCTATTTCACCAAAGACCAAACCGAGCACCTCCTGGCAGCTCCGGGCTCCTGACCTCCTCACTCAAACACTCACTACTCACTAGACCAGGCGCCGGCGATTCCTCCTGACCTCCTCCCCTCCCTGCCGCCTTGACGGCGCCTGGCTCTCTGGATCCTCTCGTGGCGGCCTAGCGCGCCTCCTCCTCCGGTCCCACCCGACGCTGTCTCCGCCCTCCGGGCTCCTCGGTCCTCCCGACGGCGCCGCGCTCCTCCTCCCGTCGCGCTCCTTGCTCCCGCTCCTCCCAAGTGACCTGCGCCGTCCCCTCAGATCCGGAGCTCCTCCCGTAGTGCCGCCTGCCTCGGCCGCAGCCTCGCTCCTCCCGCTCCCTGCGATGTCAAGATTGTCATGCCGCCGCCGCCTAGCGTAGGTTGGAGATTTCGAGATTTCGAGTTTTTGAATTGGGGATTTGGGGAACCGGGAGAGGTTGAGACTATGAGATGATGGGCTTGAAAGCATCTAGGCCCCTAAAAATAGTTTTGGTAATTAATGATAATATGTGAATATGGGATTAACGTGTTTATCAAGTATGTGCAAGGTTTAATCACATTGATGAACATGTTGAAGCAAAGATGCATGCTAAAGGATAATATGGAGATCTACAAGGCTTAAAGACAAGGTACAAATAGTCTACGATCCTTTTTGTATTTTACCGGTCTTAGGTGAATTGGTTGGTAGACGGATTATAGGTTAAATGCCATACTATTTAGAGGGATCACGACTAGTAGCTTGATAGCTTGCTCTTGTGCCATATGGATCAATTTAGGATCATGCATGCATTCAAAATTGGACTTGCATTTTAATTCGAAAAACTACTGTGCCTTTACTCTGAAATCGGTAGTACCGCAGGTATTTCAGTGGTTGTACCGCAGTGCGGTTGTACCGGCATTAAGAGAGCTGTACAACCGATTGTCCTTACGTGCGCCAAATGTTTTAAGCGTTAGATCTTGATCTAACAGCTCAGGTCAAGTGAGCTGTTCGGACCGCCTGAGTTGGTGACGATTGTGAATCGTTAGATCTCGATCCAACGGCTCAAAACAAGTGTGTCATTCGGGCCATCGTAACAGGAATCATCTCAACCTTCCACGTGTCAAGATCGTGTGATTTTCTGATCGCGTGAGATGCGGTTGTACCGGTGCCGTGCGCGGTACTACCGCACACCGGTCGTTCCGAAATTTATATGGCGGTAGTATAAAAACAGAACGTGTGTATTTTCACTCAGCAACCTCTCTGGAAAATCGGTCGTTCCGGCCTCTGAATCGGATGAACCGCACTTCGGTCGTTCCGATTGTAATGTGGCAGTTGTAAAACTCCAGAGTGTGTGCATTTTTAGCTGTGCGAAAACTCTGATATCGGATGAACCGGAGCTTTGCCGGCGGTCGTACCGCTCCTCTATTCAACGGCTATGTCAGTGCATTAAATGCGTTTAAAAGAGCCGTTCTTCGCTGCTTTTCGAAGCGCGTTGTACCGCGATTGAATCATGGTTGTACCGAAATTCGCTGAAAAGTGGGAAACTTCTCCCCAACGGTTAGATTTGTTGGTGGAGGCTATAAATACTTCCCCAACTGCTCAAGGTGGTGGTTACACAGCTCATTTATCATTCATAGACCCTTGTGAGCATTGAGCATTCATTCTACTCCCCAATTCTCTTGCATTCATTGAGAGGGAGTTCAAGTGCATTCATTCTAGTTGATCCTTGTTGCACTTGACTAACGTCAAGTGAAGATTGGTGATTTATTACTCTTGGAGTGTTGCCGCACTTCTAGACGGCTTGGCGGTCAAGCACGGAGATCTCTTCAAGAAGATTGTGAAGAGGATCGGTGCAAATTTGTGAGTGGTTCGGTGTTCACCATCTCCGGAGCGGAGGAAGAACAACCATAGTAATCGAGGGAAGGCTTAATTCGTGGAGCCGGCTTGAGTGGTCAAGCTTCCTCAACGTGGACTAGTGAAGACCGGCAAGTCTTCGATACCACGGGAAAACATTGGTGTCTCATTGTGGTTATTTCTAGTCTTTACTCTTTCGCACTTATATTTCTAGCTTGTTTATTGTAATTGAATTGCTTAGTTAGAAGTGTAACTTGTTTAGACTAAGTTGTTAATTGGCCTAAATTGTTAAATTGCTAAAAAGTTTAAAAACCTCCTATTCACCCCCCTCTAGTCGGTTATCCTTGATGCTACAAGTGGTATCAGAGCTTGGTCTCTCATTGATTTAGACTTAACCGTCTAAGAGAGAAAAGGATGGCTAGTGAGGGAATTGCTATAGGAAAGGCACCTCTCTTTGATGGCTTAAATTATGCTTATTGGAAAATTAGAATGTCAATTTATTTAAAGGCCATGAGTCCAAGCATTTGGAAAATCGTAAATGATGGTTACGCTATGCCTCTTAATCCACTAGAACCCACGGATCAAAATACGCATAACTCTCATTTAGATGCCCAAGCTATGAATGCTCTCTTTGGCGCTTTGAATGCGGATGAGTTCAATAGAGTGAGTAACTTGGAAAATGCTCATGCTATTTGGACAACTCTCTCGGAAATCCATGAGGGCACATCCACGGTCAAAGAAGCCAAATTGCATAGGCTTCGGATTAAATATGAGACATTCATAATGTTGCCTCATGAAAACATCAATGAGATGTATTCAAGACTCAACAACATTGTGAATGAGCTCAAAGGCCTTGGGACTAACCTTCTTGATGTTGACATTGTGCTTAAGATGCTTAGGGCTCTTCCGGACAAGTATGAGACCTTGGTGACACTCTTCCTCAACTCTCCCGAGTTGCCAAGGATGACACCAATGGGGCTTTTGGGCAACCTCATCACAAATGAGTTGTTCAAGAAAGACAAAGAAGAGCTCTTGGAGACATCCTCTTCAAAGAAGAAAATTACCGCTTTCAAAGCCAAAGCAGAATCAAGTGAAGATGAGGATGAAGAAGAAGACTCCGACAAGCAGTATGCACTCCTTGTAAGAAGAATGAAGAGGGTCATGAAAAGACGCCCCAATAGAAGCTACAACTTTGACAAGTACAAAAAGGGGCAATACTCAAGTGACAAGCAGCGTTATAGCAACATTCGGTGCTATAATTGTGAAGAAAAAGGGCACATCGCCTCTCGTTGCCCCGAGAAGAAGGATGACAAGGATAAGTCATTCAAGAAGAAGGAATATAATGGCAAGAAGAAGCTTTTCAAGAAGCTTCACAAACATGGCAAGAATGAAACTCACATTGGAGAATGGGACTCAAATGATGAACTAAGCGACTCCGACTCCGATGAGGTTGAGTCCCCAAGAAGAAGGGACTAATTAGCATTGTAATTAAGGAAGCTCCTTCACTATTCTCCACTCCCACGTGCCTCATGGCAAAAGGAGACAAGGTAAAATCCATTGATAGTAATGAACCAACTTATGATGAATTAATAGAGATGCTTGATGAATTAAGTGAATATCTTGGAAAAGAGAAATCAAAATTCAAAGTCTTGAAGAAAGAGTATATCCCTCTAAAAGACTCTTTTGAGGAGTTAAGGGTAGCTCATGATTCTCTTCTCCTAAAAGATAATGAAAAATCTCACTCACATGTTGGCATTACTTGCAATTTAATGGATGAGATGCCTCAAGTACAAATTACTTCAAATGCTATATCCATGTCTAATGTTTCTACATCATGTGAAGATTTATTATCCATGTCATGTTGCTCAAGTGATGATTCTATTGCTAATTTAGCCAATACTTGTGATCCTTTGCTCATTGTTGAAAATCATGAATTAAAAGAACAAGTCACTAAACTAAGCAAGAGCTTAGAAAGATGTTTTAAGGGTAAAGCCACCCTAGACAAGCTTTTGAGTGAGCAGAGGTGCTCATTCAATAAGGAAGGTCTTGGGTATGTACCTAAGAAAGGTAAGAAGCCGGCAAACAAACCCACAAGGTATGTGAGGGAAAATGGTAAGTATTGCTACAAGTGTCGGGAAATAGGACATGTGCAATAAAATTGTCCTAAAGGGAAAACTCCATCTTTTGGTATATATGATTCATGCTATATGCTTAGAAAATCTAAGGATGGTAAAGTAATTGCTCATTTTGTTGGCACTTCAATTATGGGCGCTAAAAAGAATGCTATTTGGGTGCCTAAATCTTTGGTCACTAACCTCCAAGGACCCAAATAAATTTGGGTACCTAAAAGAACTTGATTCTTGTTTTGTAGGTGAACTATAAAACCGGTGGAAAACATTGGGTGCATGATAGTGGATGCACTCAACATATGACCGGTGATAGGAAAATGTTCACTACATTCGAGAATGGAAAAGGAATGGACAGGATCACATTTGGTGATAATAGCAAAGGAAAGATAATTGGATTGGGTAAAATTGCTATCTCAAATGACCTTTCTATTTCAAATGTATCATTAGTTGAATCACTAAACTTTAACCTATTATCCGTAGCTCAAATATATGATCTAGGACTAATTTGTTCATTCTCTAAAGAAAGTGTAACAATTTCAAATGAAAAAGATAACTCTCTAATCTTTAAAGGCTTTAGATTTGGAAATCTTTATTTAGTTGATTTTACTTCAAATGATGTATGCTTAAAAACTTGTTTGATTGCAAAAACCTCCTTGGGTTGGCTTTGGCATAGAAGGCTAGCTCATGTAGGGATGATTCAACTCAAAAAGCTTTTCAAACATGATTTAGTTGTTGGCTTGAAAGATGTGAAGTTTGAGAAATATAGACTTTGTAGTGCTTATCAAGCCGGTAAACAAGTTGCAAGTTCTCATCCTTCCAAAAGTATCATGTGAACCTCTAGACCATTGGAACTCTTACATATGGATTTGTTTAGGCCAACAACCTATAAGAGTATCGGAGGTAATAGCTATTGTTTAGTCCTTGTGGATGATTACTCTAGATATACATGGGTATTCTTTCTAGATGACAAAAGTGAAACCTTCGGGATTTTCAAAAGTTTTGCAAAAAGGGCTCAAAATGAATTTGATTTCAAAATAAAGAAAATCCGAAGTGATAATGGTTCCGAGTTCAAGAATACTAAAGTTGAAAACTTTTGTGATGAACTTGCAATAAAGCATTAACTTTCCACAACCTACACTCCGGAGCAAAATGGAGTAGTAGAAAGGAAAAATCGTACATTAATTGAAATGGCTAGAACAATGCTTGATAAATATAATACTTCCGATGTCTTTTGGGCGGAAGCTATTAATACCGCTTGTCATGCCATAAATCGTCTTTATTTGCACCGTCTTTTGAAAAAGACTTCCTATGAGCTTCTTGTAGGAAGAAAATCGAACATCTCTTATTTCCGAGTTTTTGGTTGCAAGTGTTATATTTTAAAGAAGGGTGTTCGCCTTTCAAAATTTGATAGTCGTTGTGATGTTGGTTTCTTGCTTGGTTATTCTTCAAATAGCAAGGCTTATCGTGTCTTCAACAAAAACTCCGGTTTGGTTGAAGAAAGGCACGATGTGCAATTTGATGAAACTAACGGCTCTCAAGAAGAGCATGAGAATTTGGATGATGTAGGTAATGAAGCATTGAGAAGGGCAATAGAGCATATGCAAATAGGTGACATCAAGCCCGAAGATAATCCATCATCCTCCACACAAGTTGAGCCTTCAACATCCTCCTCAAATCAAGTTCAAATTGATAAAGAGGACCATGAGGATGATGATCAACCATCCAATCTACCACCAAGAATTCACAATGCAATTGCTAAAGATCATCCAATAGACCAAATATTGGGTGATGTAAGTAAGGGTGTTCAAACTCGCTCTCGTGTTGCTTCTTTTTGTGAACATTACTCTTTTGTCTCTTCTATTGAGCCAAAGCATGTAGAAGAAGCACTTGATGACCCGGATTGGGTGAATGCAATGCATGAAGAACTCAACAATTTCACCCGGAATGAAGTTTGGACATTTGTGGATCGACCCAAAGAACACAATGTTATTGGTACAAAATGGGTCTTTAGAAACAAGCAAGATGAGAATGGTTTGGTTGTTCGAAACAAAGCAAGATTGGTCGCTCAAGGGTATTCACAAGTTGAAGGTTTGGATTTTGGTGAAACTTTTGCTCCCGTAGTTAGACTTGAGTCAATTCGAATATTACTTGCTTTTGCATCATGCTTTGATATTAAATTATTTCAAATGGATGTTAAAAGTGCATTCTTAAATGGTAAAATATCCGAACTTGTCTTTGTTGAACAACCTCCCGGTTTTGAAGATCCTAAAAATTCAAATCATGTCTATAAACTCTCCAAGGCGCTCTACGGTCTTAAACAAGCTCCTAGAGCATGGTATGAACGCCTTAGAGATTTTCTAGTCTCAAAAGGATTCAAAATTGGGAAAATTGATTCAACTTTATTTACTAAAGTCTTAGATGATGATTTCTTTGTATGTCAAATTTATGTTGATGATATCATTTTTGGGTCTACTAATCAAGATTTTTGCAAAGAGTTTGGTGATATGATATCTAGGGAATTTGAAATGTCCATGATTGGAGAACTAAGCTACTTCCTTGGATTTCAAATCAAGCAACTCAAAGATGGAACCTTCGTGAGCCAAACCAAGTACGCAAAAGAATTGATCAAGAAGTTTGGCATGGAGGATGCAAAACCCATCAAGACTCACATGGCAACAAATGGTCATCTTGACTTAAATGAGGGAGGTAAATCGGTAGATTTAAAGCTTTATAGATCCATGATTGGTAGCTTGCTTTATCTTACCGCATCTAGGCCTGATATCATGTTTAGTGTTTGCATGTGTGCACGCTTTCAAGCTAGTCCAAAAGAGTGTCATTTAATGGCCGTTAAAAGAATTATAAGATATTTAAAGCATTCCTCTAGAATTGGCCTTTGGTTCCCGAAAGGTGCTAAATTTGATTTAATTGGATATTCGGATTCCGATTATGCGGGTTGCAAAGTGGATAGAAAAAGCACCTCGGATAGTTATCAATTATTAGGAAGATCCTTAGTATCATGGTCATCCAAGAAACAAAACTCCGTAGCATTATCCACCGCCGAAGCCGAATATGTTTCCGCGGGAAGTTGTTGTGCTCAATTGCTATGGATGAGGCAAACATTGATGGATGATGGAATTAAAATTGATAAAATGCCTCTTTTGTGTGATAATGATAGTGCCGTGAAAATTGGTAATAACCCTATTCAACACTCAAGAACCAAGCATATAGATATTCGCCACCACTTCTTGAGAGATCATGTGAGCAAGGGTGATATTGAAATTAGCCACATAAGAACCGAAGACCAATTAGCGGATATTTTCACCAAGCCATTAGATGAAGGCCGCTTTTGCAAATTGAGGAATGAATTAAATGTCATAGATTATTCAAATATTGGTTGAACCTTTGTTTCAAGCATTGTATTTCATTTTGTTTTATTTGAGTATTTTATGAAAATATTTTCAAAATCTTTATCAAGAATAGCTATGATCATAAAATTATGTTACTATATAGACAATAGTCTATTCTATGCATAATGATCCTTAATGATATTTAATTGAGTGCAAATCTGAGGATCATTTGCAAATAAATCAAATCTCAAAGAAAATCCAGAGCTGTTCTTGAGGCTCCAGGATAATCGGATGAATCGGCGTTATACGCGCGATACGACCGCAGAGCGGAACAACCGGCGTTGCAATAGCGGTACGACCGCATCCTGTGTAACCTTATCCTCTCAGCGGCTCATCCGTTCGCTTCAGTCCTCTCGCCCTCTCTCTCTCTCTCCAGCCCGAAGCGAAAACAAAACACCCTCTCAAAACCTCCAATTCTTTTGGTGAATCCTCGTTCTCTTGCTGATTTCTACATCTTGTGACGACCCACCCCGTGATGTACCGTAAGAGGTCCGGGAGGACCATTTTTTTTTTGCGCTGCGAAGTCACCACGGAAAGATGTGGTAGCACCGCATGGAGCTTAACCGAGGTCTGCCAGGACCTCCTAGGAGGTCTTGCGGACCTCCTGGAGGTCGTGGCCGCCACCCGCTCGGTAGCACCTCCAGGCACATCACTAAGAGAGGTCCGCAGGACCTCCCAAAGAAAGTCGAAGGACCTCCTGGTGGTCCCGCCTCAGGCATCCGAGCTAGTCCCGGACAACAGAGCTAGCCCGCACAAGAACACAAGCCAATACCACAACCACGAGGTCAAACAAAGATGAAGCGCATAAATTAAACTTTATATAATAGGACCTTATGGCCAAGCTTGTTAACAAGAGGTCTCGCCATCGAGGGCTTACAACACCAACGAGGACTTACAACGGCAACAAGGAGCTTCTAGGGCTCAAACACTGAACACGCAAAAGCCATCCAACAAGCACCACAGGCTGTCGGGTGGAGGACGTCCTAGGCAGCTTAGTCGTCGAAGAACTCCTCCTCGCAGAGGTCTGCACTGCCCTGCACTTGATCATCCTCATAATCTGCTTTGACACAGGGCTTAAGCCATGAGTACTTGGAATGTACTCAGCAAGTCACAGAGAGCAAAGATGCAATAATATTCATGCACGGACTTACCAATGGAGAGTTGTATGGTTAGTTTGCGCAAAGCCAGATTTGAACAATAAAATAGTAATAGATTGAAAAGCAGCAAAGTAAAACCATAGTACATAATACCTTTGATGTTTAAAAAGGTGGGGTGAGCACCAACTCACACCACAACCAAAAGAAGGAGTTCCTGGTCACACCCGTGACTGTGTCCTTACCAAAACCCACTCCAGAGCACCCACTCTAGAGGTCCAAACCAACCCTGGACCACTACCCGAGCCAACCTTGACCCCTCTGGAGCCGGCCAAGGTCTCTTCGAGGCAAAGCCAAGGCATCTCGCGGAAGTGTCCAGTGGCACAAGCTTTTGAAACAGCTACCCTTGCACCATTTCACGAGCATGTCCATGACCAAGGACTTGGCTATTCAATAGATCTTTACACTCTGCAGAGGTGTACAACTTTACCCACAATCCACGATCTCTCTAGCGGATCGGGTTCCGGCCACCCTTGCTCACTTCCTAAGGTGAGCAGCCTAGAGAGCGCGCAAGGCCTTTACAAAGCTTTGAACCGACTCGGGCGCCCGCTAAGGTTTCGCAATCCTCCCGTGGTCTAGAAGTCCGCAGGTTATGGGTGCCCTCTGCGCCAACGAATCACACGCCAACCACAACAGCCCCAAGCCAACCCATTGCTAATTATTCACCTGCACCATTCCCATAAAATGATCTTGTGGTTGCACTGTTGGCCCAGTTCAATGAGACACAAAGTGAAGTCCTTAATTGTGCCAAGGCAAGACTTCCACAACCAAGTGTGCAAAGCACCCACTACTCACTCCCCCTTCTTGCCTCAAAGAAACAATTTGTATAAGCCCATGCCAAAAGACCACCCAGTCTTGGCACAACAGCTTTTAACCAAGTGATCTCACACCACAGTCAACACAACTTAGGCGCCCCGCCATAGTCGCCAACAATGGCACCACCACACATTTCATATTTATTAGTCAAGATTATTAGAGATGAAGCATGATACGCTCAACCACGCTTTCTAAGCAAGGTCAGATAAGACCTCGGCCCCATGTTGGCAAATAACAAAGAACACCAACTAAATTATCCACCCTAAGGCTCACAAGGTGAACATGACAACATGATGGAGACAAGGTATAAAGGAGGCATAACGACAAGTAGGCAAGTAACTACATTTAAACCATTTTCATATAAACATAGCCATGCATGATAAAGTAAAACCGAAATACATTTACTTAAACTTGGTTCAAGATGATCAAAGGGGATCTATGGCTTGCCTTGGTCAAGCAAAGGAGAGCCTTCTGCAAAGAAGAGTCGGGTCCAAGATCTCCTCGAACTCGTGATCTACACGTTAGCAAAGAAAACCAAATAAGCAAAACCACACTAAGCCGAGAACTTCAAAAGAACCAAAAGGAACTCAAACCAACTCAGCCAAAAAGGAAACCAAGAGGCTTAACACACCTCAAAGAGCTCTGAGGAAAGGTCTTGCACAAGGAAGAACTGAAAGATGAGGCAGGAAGGAAGAAATGAGCAACAGTTACAAAGGTTGGCCCGCCAAAGCTTTATATAGCCGGAGTTGGTAGTGTGCACCACAAGGAAAAACTCAGGTGAGGTGTAGGCAATCGGGACAACTAGGGCAAGGCTTGCCCTAAAAGAATTGAAATAAAGTACTCAGATATGACTGCATTTAATGTGACCCGACACCTATTAAATGCGCATGAGTTCTGAGACAAGAGCAATAATTACAAGGTGAAGAGGGCCGGCAAGTGGGGCCACCAAAAGGGTGCACCACAAGTCAAAGAGGTGGCCCCACCGCAAGGGTCATCCCCGCCAAAGACCACTGTGAGGTCTCCGGGCAAGAGGTCCAAGACACTCGAGGGGAGGTCTGGACAGAGGTCCAAGGACTCAAGAGGAGGTTCTGGACAAGAGGTCCCAGAAGCTCACCACGAGGAGGTCTCGATGCTCGACTGCACAAGGGAGGTCTAAGGGTCAAGATTTCAAGGGACGACCTCAACGGTCCAGATCAAAGGGTGCAGGGAGGTCCCGACCAATAGGGATATCCCGATTTAGGAGGGTGGTCTTACAAAAGACCAAAGAAGGACCGAGGAGGTGGTCTTTGCAAAACAACCGAGAGGAGGTCCTGAAACAAGGAAAACGCTAAGAAGAAAGCGAGCCGCTCGATTAAAATCCAAGCGGCCCAAAAAGGATAGGAACGTTCGGACCAAACTAACGTGTTCTTTAGGATCGGGCCATCCAAACCACATCGGATGGTCCTAAGGTTAAGAAGGCAAGGCCTCAAGCGATCTGACCACGAGAGTCAAAGATGGGTCCAAGCGCTAAGGAGGTCTTGGACCTAAGGAGGTCGGAACCTTTGGATCCAACTAAGGGAGGACACGACGGCTAAGATCTCCCGAGAGGAGGTCCTAATGGCGAGATCCTAACAAGGGGAGGTCCGAGCGGCTAGATCTCAACAAGGAGAGGTCTCGAGCAGGCTAGGTCTCAACAAGGGAGGTCTGAGCGGCTAGATCTCAACAAGGGGAGGTCTGAGCGGCTAGATCTCAACAAGGAGAGGTCTCGAGCGGCTAGGTCTCAACAAGGGAGGTCTGAGCGGCTAGATCTCAACAAGGGGAGGTCTCGAGCTAGATCTCAACAAGGGAGGTCTGAGCGGCTAGATCTCAACAAGGGAGGTCTGAAAGCTAGATCTCAACAAGGGGAGGTCTGAAAGGCTAGATCTCAACAAGGGAGGTCTCGCGGCTAGATCTCAACAAGGGGAGGTCTCAGAGGGAGATAAGAGAGAGGTCTGGATCTCAAAGAGGTTCAACCCAACAAAGGAAGTTAAGAGAGAAGAGACAAACCCAGTGGACACACAGAGAGGCTCAAACAAAGAAGGAACACCAACAAAGAACTTAATTAAGGCTTAATTAATTCCAATTGAACTCTCCAGATTTCAAGACGTCGGGTTAAGCTTTGGATTCTCAATAAAGCCAAATGGTTACTTTTATTTTGAAAACCGGGCAAGAAACTTTAAAGAAAACGGATGTTACAAACCTTCACCCTTAAGGGAATCTCGACCCGAGATTCAGCCGAGCTAGGGAACAAGTGGGGAACTCCTTCTTGAGGTCCTCTTCACGCTCCCAAGTTTCCTTGGCTTCAGAGTGGTTGCTCCATTGCACCTTGCATGCCTTGGTGGTCTTGTTCCTTGTAACTCTCTCGACACGCCCAAAATCTTGATGGGGTGCTCTCTGTAAGTGAGGTCTTCTTGGAGGTCCACACTTCTAAAGGCATCTGGTCCTCTGGCGATCATAAGCACTTTTTCAAGCTGTGAAACATGGAACACATTGTGGACTCCAATGAAATGAGGAGGGAGGTCCAACTTGTAGGCTACTTCACCTTCTGCAAGGGACTGAAAGGGACCAATAAACCTTGGAGCAAGTTTCCCACTAACTCGAACCGCCAGATACCCTTGAGAGGTGACACTTTGAGGTAGACTTGGTCTCCTGGAACAAAAGCTAGGTCTCGACGTCTAACATCTGCGTAGCTCTTTTGCCGTGTTTGAGCAGCCCTTAGCTTCTCCCTTATTGACCTTACTTGATCTTCAGCTTCTTTTAGTAGGTCCGGGCCAAGAACTTGGCCTTCACCCGATTCTGTCCAGTACAAGGGAGTCCTACATTTCCTCCCATAAATAGTTTCAAAAGGGGACATTTGAAGGCTCGCTGGTAGTCATTGTTATTGTAGGAAAATTCAGATATGGCAACATCTTGTCCCAACTAGATTGCCTTTCTAGGGCACAAGCTCTCAAAGATGTCCTCAAGGACTTGATTAACTCTCTCGGTTTGGCCATCTGTTTGTGGGTGGTACTGTTGATCGAAATTAAGGTCTGTGCCCAAGGCATCATGTAGCTTTTGCCAAAATTTAGAGGTGAATTGGGATCCTCATGTCGAGACTATCTTCTTTGGAACACCATGAAGGCACACAACCTTTGCCATGTAGATCTCGGCCAGTTTGTCTCCAGAATAGGTAGTCTTCACATGAATAAAGTGAGCCATTTTTGTCAATCTATCCACAATGACCCAAATGGAATCAAAACTAGCTTGGGTACGAGGTAAACCAGTTATGAAGTCCATCCCAACCTCTTCCCATTTCCACTCGGGTATGGGTAAAGGCACTAAAAGTCCTCCAGTGTCTTTGGTGCACCGCCTTAACTTTTGGCAAGTGTCACATTTGGCCACAAAATCTGCTATTTCTCTCTTCATTTTCGCCACCAAGACAATTCCTTGATATCTTGGTACATTTTGTAGCTCTGGGTGTATAGAATACAATGTCTCATGTGCTTCTTTAAGTATTACTCCCTTGAGCTCTGTGTTATTGGGCACACAGAGCCTCTTATCAAACCGCATCGCACCTAGGTCGCCTATAGAAAACCTTGCACCTTCCCTTCTCTTATGTTGGCCTTGATTTCTTGGATGTTAGCATCTCCTCTTGGGTGCCTTGATCTGCTTTTTGCAATGTGGGTTGCACTTCAAGTGTTGCTAAGAATCCTCTTCAACTAATTCAAGTCTAAGCTTCAAGAATTCTTCATACAAAGTAGGTCGGCTCTCCTTGATCATCAAAGTATTAGCATAAATTTTCTGCTCAAGGCATCTCGCCACCACGTTGGTTTTGCACGGTGGTAATGAATTCCCACATTGTAGTCCTTAATAAGCTCTAGCCACCTTCTCTCGCCTCAAATTCAGATCTGCTTGAGTATAGATATACTTTAGGCTTTTGTGGTCAAGATAGATTTCACACCTATTACCTATGAGGTAATGGCACCAAATCTTTAAGGCATGAACCACAGCAGCCTAACTCTAGGTCATGAGTAGGGTAGTTTGCTTCATGGGGCTTCAATGTCTTGAAGCATAAGCTATCACTTTTACATCTTGCATAAGAACACAGCCAAGTCCTTGCTTTGATGCATCACAATAGACCTCAAAATCTTTCCCGACATCCGAAGAACCAAAAGCTGGGGCAGAGGTCAACTTCTTCTTGAGCTCTTGGAAGCTTTGTTCACACTCGAGGTCCAGAGGAACTTCTTTTCTTTCTTTAACAAATGAGTGAGAGGTCTTGCAACACGGAAAAGCCTTCAATAAACCTTCAGAGTAGCCACCATGCCAAGAAAACTCCCGACTTGAGGCACTTGCCCTAGGGGGTTCCCAATTGAGCACATCTTGCACCTTGGTGGGATTGACAGACACTCCATCTTCTCGACAAAACATGCCCTAAAAGACCACTTCCTTTAGCCAAAATTCACACTTACTAAACTTGGCAAAGAGTCGATGAGCTCTCGGCTTCCCCAAAACCGAAAAGAGATGGCTTGCATGCTCCTCTTCACTCTTGGAATATACAAGAATGTCATCAATGAAGACAATGACAAACTTGTCTAGGTACTCCATGAACACTCGGTTCATCAAATTCATGAAATAGGCAGGGCATTGGTCAGCCCAAAAGACATGACAAAGAATTCAAATAACCCATACCTAGTTGAAAAAGCTGTCTTAGGGATGTCTTCCTTGCGAATCTTGAGTTGGTGATATCCTGTTCTCAAGTCTATCTTTGAAAACACAATGCACTCCCTTCAATTGATCAAACAAATCATCGATTCTTGGCAAAGGATACTTGTTCTTAATGGTGACATCATTGAGAGCTCTATAGTCCACACACATCCTTTGAGTACCATCCTTTTAGGCACAAAATCACTGGGCTCCCCAAGGTGAGGAGCTAGGTCTAATAAAACCCTTGCTCTGCAAGTCTTCCAACCGCTTCTTCAACTCCACCGATCATCAACATGCAATCAGAGGACCTTTTGGAGATGGGGAGGTCCACGGACAAGGTTAATGACAAACTCAAGGTCTCTGTCTGGGGCATTCCTAGGAGCTCATCAGGAACACATCCACAAATTCTTTAACAACAGGATATCCTTCAAAACTTGAACTTGAGCGCTGCAAGATAGGGCTCCTTGGAGCTTCTCGAGGTGGCGAAAACTTCACAAAGATGGCACCACTAGGGCTGGTCAAAGAGATACTTTTGCCACTACAATCCAACATGGCATGGTGGTTAGCTAGCCACCCATGCCCAAGATCACATCTAGGGACCTCGTGTCCAAAAGGATAAGGTTGGCTAGAAATTCTACTTCTTCTATGACCATTTTCACTTGTGGACAACCCCGGTTCGTACTTAGTTCTGAGTGGGATTGAACCAACAAGGTAGTCTTAAGAGCAACAACTCAAACTAGTGCTTTGCAAACAAAACTCCGAGAAATAAGCGAATGGGAAGCTCCAGAGTCAAACAAAACTGCAATGTAAACCTTGAATTTACTAGGAACATACCTAGTACCACATCCGAGGAGGTCTGAGCTTCTTCCATCGCCACATGGTTCACACGGCCCCTTCCAAAAGTCAGGAGGTCTGGCTTGAGGAGGTCCTCTGACTGAGAGGTCTTGGCCGAGGGAGGTCTGAAGTAGAGGTCTTCTTGGTGGCTCGGTCTTGATGGGCATTGATTGGAAAAATGCCCCACTTGATGACACTTGAACAGTGATCCCATTCTTTGTGGGGTCATTGGGGTTGACTTAGTCTTTGCTAGTGGCGGCGCTGGGGTCAAGGTGGGGGAGGTCTTGACAGAGGTCTGGGAGGTCCAGGAGGTCCTTGGCGCTTGGGTTGGTATCTGTACAAACGTCTTGACACGTTGGGAGGTCTTTCTTGAAACATCGAGGGTGGCACCTTTCTCTTGAAGGACTCAGAGAGTTCTCTTCGGGATTCCTCAATGAGCATTGCCTTGTTCACCATATGCTGGAAATCAGGATAATCGTTGCCCACAACTTGAACTTTTAAACTGGGATGGAGGCCTCGCTGAAGCACTTCGCTGCATCATCATCTCAGAGCCACATCTTCACGAGCATAACGTGACAATTGGGTGAACTTTGTGAGATACTCGCTCACTGACATGCTGCCTTGCTTGAGCTCTCTAAACTCTTCCTTTTTCATCTCTACCTTCCCATCGGGGACATGCGAGTGACGAAAAGCAACCGCGACCTGCCCAAGTGATCCTCTGGGGTCAAGATGTGAGGCACAAAATGTGTCCCACCACTCACCGCAGTCCTTCCAGCTTGATGTGAGGCAAACAAAACCTTCTCCTGTCTTCACAAACGAGCAATATCCAACTTCTTCTCTGTTGATCTCAGCCAATCATCGGCATCTAAGGGCTCGGGGGAGCTCGAAAATGTAGCTGGGCGTGTCTTCATGAACTCTGACAGCCTTGATTGATGGTAAGCTGGGGGTGGAGGGTGGCTGGCTGCCGCTTGACTACTCGACTCATCATGGCAAGTAAAGCATTGGTGGTGCGCTTTGTTGAGCCATAATCTGGTTCATATTCTCGCATCATGGAGCTCATCATTTGGGCTTGTGCCGCCATAAACCGCCCAAAACCCGGTCTGTTCTTTGCATCGAGGAGGTGGAGGTGGAGGCAAGCTGCCTGGGGCTCACCTCGACTTGTGGATCGCCGAGTCTGCACTATCTGGACAAAACTCTAAAGGCTTAATAGGTAAGACAGAAAGCATAGAGGATAAGAGGGATCGAGAGAGAAAGATAGAGCATCAAAAGGGGTAACTTGGTTAAACCCAAGAGAGAACCGAAGGCCAGGAGGCCAAAAGAGGCAACCAAAGCTTCAAAACAGAGGTCTTAAAGACACAAGCTAGGCAAGACTCGAAATAGAACCACTAACCCTAACCTTACCACAATGGGTCCTATAGAAATTATAAAGGCAAGGAGGTCAAATTAGACTTAAAAATTGAGGTTCCAAAGCAAGGGTAAGGTAATGAGAACTAAAGAGGAGTTAAAATTGAAGTAGAACAGGTAAGGAATGATTTAGACAAGTTAAGTACAAAGATAGAACCGAACAAGGTAAGAACCACCAAACCGATTTTAAGTTGTTTTGCTTTAGAAAATAACCTTTTGAATCAAAACTAAACCGACCTTTCTACCTAGGGTCACGCCCTCTGACCCCACTGTGGCTCGATACCAACTGTGACGACCCACCCCGTGATGTACTGTGAAGAGGTCCGGAGGACCATTTTTTTTTTGCGCTTGAAGTCACCACGGAAAGATGTGGTAGCACCGCATGGAGCTTAACCGAGGTCTGCCAGACCTCCCAGAGGTCTTCTTGGGACCTCCTGGAGGTCGTGGCCGCCACCCGCTCAGTAGCACCTCCAGCACATCACTAAGAGAGGTCCGCAGACCTCCCAAAGAAGTCCCAAGGACCTCCTGGTGGTCCCGCCTGTGCATCTGAGCTAGTCCCGGGACAACAGAGCTAGCCCGCACAAGAACACAAGCCAATACCACAACCACGAGGTCAAACAAAGATGAAGCGGATAAATTAAACTTTATATAATAGGACCTTATGGCCAAGCTTGTTAACAAGAGGTGCGCCACCGAGGGCTTACAACACCAACGAGGACTTACAACGGCAACAAGGAGCTTCTAGGCTCAAACACGAGAACACGCAAAAGCCATCCAACAAGCACCACAGTGCTCGGGTGGAGGACATCCTAAGCGACTTAGTCGTCGAAGAACTCCTCCTCGAAGAGGTCTGCCGCCTCGCACTTGATCATCCTCATAATCTGCTTTGACACAGGGCTTAAGCCATGAGTACTTGGAATGTACTCAACAAGTCACAGAGAGCAAAGATGCAATAATATTCATGCACGGACTTACCAATGGAGAGTTGTATGGTTAGTTTGCGCAAAGCCAGATTTGAACAATAAAATAGTAATAGATTGAAAAGCAGCAAAGTAAAACCATAGTACATAATACCTTTGATGTTTAAAAAGGTGGGGTGAGCACCAACTCACGCCCACAACCAAAAGAAAGAGTTCCTGGTCACACCCGTGACCAGTGTCCTTACCAAAACCCACTCCAGAGCACCCACTCCAGAGGTCCAAACCAACCCCGGACCACTACCCGAGCCAACCTTGACCCCTCTGAGCGGCCAAGGTCTCTTGAGGCAAAGCCAAGGCATCTCGCGGAAGTGTCCAGTGGCACAAGCTTTTGAAAACAGCTACCCCTTGCACCATTTCACGAGCATGTCCATGACCAAGGACTTGGCTATTCGAATAGATCTTTACACTCTGCAGAGGTGTACAACTTTACCCACAATCCACGATCTCTCTAGCGGGACGGGTTCCGGTCACCCTTGCTCACTTCCTAAGGTGAGCAGTCTAGAGAGCGCGGCAAGGCCTTTACAAAGCTTTGAACTGACTCGGCCGCCCGCTAAGGTTTCATAATCCCTCCTGTGGTCTAGAAGTCCGCAGGTTATGGGGTGCCCTCTTGCGCCAACGAATCACACGCCCAACCACAACAGCCCAAGCCAACCCATTGCTAATTATTCAGCCCAGACCATTCCCATAAAATGATCTTGTGGTTGCACTGTTTGGCCCAGTTCAACAGACACAAAGTGAAGTCCTTAATTGTGCCAAGGCAAGACTTCCACAACCAAGTGTGCAAAGCACCCACTACTCACTCCCTGCCTTCTTGCCTCAGCAAAACAATTTGTATAAGCCCATGCCAAAAGACCACCCAGTCTTGGCACAACAGTTTTTAACCAAGTGATCTCACACCACAGTCCAACACAACTTAGGCGTCCCCGCCATAGTCGCTCAACAATGGCACCACCACACATTTCATATTTATTAGTCAAGATTATTAGAGATGAAGCATGATGCGTTGAACCACGTTTTCTAAGCAAGGTCAGATAAGACCTCGGCCCCCATGTTGGCAAATAACAAAGAACACCAACTAAATTATCCACCCTAAGGCTCACAAGGTGAACATGACAACATGATGGAGACAAGGTATAAAGGAGGCATAACGACAAGTAGGCAAGTAACTACATTTCAAACCATTTTCATATAAACATAGCCATGCATGATAAAGTAAAACCGAAATACATTTACTTAAACTTGGTTCAAGATGATCAAAAGGGGATCTATGGCTTGCCTTGGTCAAGCAGTGGAGAGCCTTCTGCAGCAAGAGCTGGGTCCAAGATCTCCTCGAACTCGTGATCTACACGTTCGCAAGAAAACCAAATAAGCAAAACCACACTAAGCCAGAGAACTTCAAAAGAACCAAAAAGGAACTCAAACCAACTCAGCCAAAAAGGAAACCAAGAGGCTTAACACAGCCTCAAAGAGCTCCTGGGAAAGGTCTTGCACAAGGAAGAACTGAGCAGATGAGGCAGGGAAGGAAGAAATGAGCAACAGGTTACAAAGGCTGGCCCGCCCAGGCTTTATATAGCCGGAGTTGGTAGTGTGCACCACAAGGAAAAACTCAGTGAGGTGTAGGCAATCGGGACAACTAGGGCAAGGCTTGCCCTAAAAGAATTGAAATAAAGTACCTCAGATATGACTGCATTTAATGTGACCCGACACCTATTAAATGCGCATAGAGTTCTGAGGCAAGAGCAATAATTACAAGGTGAAGAGGGGCTGGCAAGTGGGGCCAGTCAAAAGGGTGCACCACAAGTCAAAGAGGTGGCCCCACCGCAAGGGTCATCCCCGCCAAAGACCACTGTGAGGTCCTGGGCAAGAGGTCCAAGACACTCAGAGGGGGAGGTCCTGGACAGGAGGTCCAAGGACTCAAGAGGAGGTTCTGGACAAGAGGTCCGTAAAGCTCACCACGAGGAGGTCTGGCCTCGACTGCACAAGGGAGGTCTAAGGGTCAAGATTTCAAGGGAGGACCTCAACGGTCCAGATCAAAGGGTGCAGTGAGGTCCTCACCAATAGGGATATCTGATTTAGGAGGTGGTCCTTACAAAAGACCAAAGAAGGACCGAGGAGGTGGTCTTTGCAAAACAACCAGAGGAGGTCCCGAAACAAGGAAAACGCAGCAACAAAGCAGAGCCGCTCGATTAAAATCCAAGCGCCCAAAAAGGATAGGAACGTTCGGACCAAACTAACGTGTTCTTAGGATCGGGCCATCCAAACCACATCGGATGGTCCTAAGGTTAAGAAGGCAAGGCCTCAAGCGATCTGACCACGAGAGTCAAAGATGGGTCCAAGCGCTAAGGAGGTCTTGGACCTAAGGAGGTCGGAACCTTTGGATCCAACTAAGGGAGGACACGACGGCTAAGATCTCCCGAGAGGAGGTCCTAATGGCCAGATCCTAACAAGGGAGGTCCGAGCGGCTAGATCTCAACAAGGAGAGGTCTCGAGCGGCTAGGTCTCAACAAGGGAGGTCTGAGCGGCTAGATCTCAACAAGGGGAGGTCTGAGCGGCTAGATCTCAACAAGGGAGGTCTGAGCGGCTAGGTCTCAACAAGGGAGGTCTGAGCGGCTAGGTCTCAACAAGGGGAGGTCTGCGGCTAGATCTCAACAAGGGGAGGTCTCGAGCGGTGGATCTCAACAAGGGAGGTCTGAGCGCTAGATCTCAACAAGGGAGGTCTGAGCGGCTAGATCTCAACAAGAGGAGGTCTGAGCGGCTAGATCTCAACAAGGGAGGTCTCGAGCAGAGGGGAGATAAGAGAGAGGTCTGGATCTCAAAGAGGTTCAACCCAACAAAGGAAGTTAAGAGAGAATAGACAAACCTGTGGACACACAGAGGCTCAAACAACAAGGAACACCAACAAAGAACTTAATTAAGGCTTAATTAATTCCAATTGAACTCTCCAGATTTCAAGACGTCAGGTTAAGCTTTGGATTCTCAATAAAGCCAAATGATTACTTTTATTTTGAAAACCAGGCAAGAAACTTTAAAGAAAACGGGACGTTACACATCTCTAGGACTCAACTCCTTCAATTCTTCAGGTATTTCCTCGTTTGATCCTCCCATGGAACCCTAGAACTCTCTTGAGAATCGGTTTTAGGGTTTATTGAAAATGTTCTTGATTTCTGGAATTCTAGTTGGGCAAAAGTGGCTAATTGATATCTTGTGATAGTTGTGCATCTAGTTTATGCACTCACACCACGAGATTTCATCAATTCCTAAGATTCATCTGCCCTAGAACTTGTTAGGACAATCGGATCATCCGGTTCTTGAGCGCGGAACAACCGCACTGCGGTCGTTCCGGCCATTGAACGGCGGTTCATCCGATTATCCTGACAGACACCAGAAAGTTCAATTCACTTTTGATAAATTCTATTCCTTGAATTCCTTGTGACCTCTCTTGTCTCTGTTTAGATGCCTAGGATGCAAGGAACAACAAGAAAAACTCTTGGCTCATCAAGACAAGGAACCTCAACCTCTCAACCTCCTGAAGATTCACCTCGAGCATTGCAAATATGAAGGACTCGTCCTGCTGCTCCTGTTCGACAGACTCGCTCCGTTCGACAGAAAGTTGTGCATGGCAAAGGAAAGGGGCCAGCTTCTGAAACTGAATCTAAAAATAGCTCAGAAGAAAGATCAGATGAGGAGTCTGAGTCAGAAGAAGAAATTCCTGCTAGGACAGAAGATGACTTGATAGACCCTCCAGGGACTCCAATTGATTTACACCTCCTCTCAGCTGATGATTATGCCATCAAGAGGCATGTCAATCAATATCTTTTGAAGAATGACTCGCTCAATCCAAGATTTCACACTGTTTTTCAAGAACAAGTCTATGATCAGCTTTATGGACGTCACAGAAAATTTGCAGATCACAAATGGATTAGGTGGACTCATATCAATACTTTGGACAAATACAGTGGGGTTTATCAGCTTTTCTACAGAGTAGGTCTTCATGACCTTGTGGGAATAAAGCAGAATTATGATGACAAGCTCATTAGGCAGTTTTATGCCACATTGTATATCTCTCCAGACCTGAAGACTTTTAGATGGATATCAGGCACCAGAAATCTGGAAAGCACTAAAGAAGAATTTGAGAGAGTTTTGAAGGTCCAATCTAGCACTTGGGAGAAGATATTTGAGAGTCCTGCCTTACTAGCCCCTGCTTGGAGTAAGCACTATGACTCTTCTGTCAAATGCAAGCTAGGCACTATCACTGGACTTAAGCCAGAAGTGAGTATGATTAACAGGATTATTAATCATACATTTTACGCTAAAAGTGGTAACTTTGATGCAGTCAGGGGGCATGTTTGGAACATGATTGATCATATTATGGAGGGGATAAGATTTGATGTTGTGGATGTGATTCTCAATGGCATAGCCTCCTCCAAGAATGATAGAGTTAAAAGGATTTACTATGCACCATACATCATGGCTTTAATTGTAAGGAAAATGGAGTATCGTGGGGGTTTGGGATCAGCTCATAAGCCTTATAAACCACGAGATGGTATCCCCCCTCCTCGCCAAGACATTGAGGATGATCCAGTTGGTGTTGAGGCTCCTCCTGTGGCTCCTGCTCCTGCTAAAGATATTCTTGCTCAAGTGCTTCAAAATCAGCAGCTACTTCTTAGCACTTTGCAAGATTTGAAGGAAGAACATACTGAGATTCGCAACAGGCTAATTCACATGGAGACAATTCAGAATGACTTCTCTGATGAGACTCATAACCGGTTGTCAGCCCTGTCGGAGAGCTTTTCTGACTTAGAGCACTTTTTGAGGACTCCTCAGCGATTTGCTCGTCGTCCTCCTCAGTCTCCTAGGGCCCCTACTTCTTGTTGCCTCTTGTGGCCCTGTGTTCAAGGCAGAGTCCTGTGCTCCAAACTGCTTTCAGCTCCTCCAAAGACTACCACAGTTAGCGACTCAGATCCCAGATTCATCGCTTCAAAGATCTCAGATCCGGCACCGACCTCTGCTCCAAAGGCAACTGCTCCAGCTCAGCCTCCGCTCAAGATCCGATTCCTCCTTCTCAGGACCCAGCCGTCTGATGCTCTTTGTTTTGGTATTTTGATGCCAAAGGGGGAGAAGAAGACGATGTGAGAAGACATACTTTTAGGGGGAGCTAGTCTTTTGACTTATAGGCTTATATGTTATATGTGTGTTTTTAAATGTTTTGAAAACTGGTTTTATGGTTGATCCTTTCGTGCTTGTAATAATTTATAACTATTGTAGAACTTGTTGAATGATGTTGAATGATGCTTATGCATATTATCTTAAAATGCAATCTCAATTATTGCCGTATCTCAATATTGCATTGCTTCCTCAACTTCATAAATGCAAAAGAGACTCCGCCAAAAAAAAATTCACAAAATCTCTACATATGCTTAAAGATTATCTATCATTTACATGCACATGTTTAGGGGGAGTCTTCCTTAAATTGGATTTAACAAGAAAAATAACTCTCAAAATATTTATCTATGCTCATTGCAAGAATTATTTTACTTGTTAAAGATATCAAAAGAATATACACTCATAGTATATTCAAAATAAACCTTCTCACATAATAATTGTGTTGTCATCAATTACCAAAAAAGGGGAGATTGAAAGCATCTAGGCCCCTAAAAATGGTTTTGGTAATTAATGATAATATGTGAATATGGGATTAATGTGTTTATCAAGTATGTGCAAGGTTTAATCGCATTGATGAACATGTTGAAGCAAAGATGCATGCTAAAGGATAATATGGAGATCTACAAGGCTTAAAGACAAGGTACAAATAGTCTAGGATCCTTTTTGTATTTTACCGGTCTTAGGTGAATTGGTTGGTAGACAGGATTATAGGTTAAATACCGTACTATTAAGAGGGATCACGACTAGTAGCTTGATAGCTTGCTCTTGTGCCATATGGATCAATTTAGGATCATGCATGCATTCAAAATTGGACTTGCATTTTAATTCAAAAACTATCGTGCCTTTACTCAAATCGGTAGTATGCATAGGGAGCCAAATGGTTGTACCGGCATCAAGAGAGCGGTACAACCGATTGTCCTTACGTGCGCCAAATGTTTTAAGCGTTAGATCTTGATCTAACGGCTCAGGTCAAGTGGGCTGTTCGGACCGCCTGAGTTGGTGACGATTGTGAATCGTTAGATCTCGATCCAACGACTCAAAACAAGTGTGTCGTTCAAACCATCGTAACAGGAATCATCTCAACCTTCCACGTGTCAAGATCGTGTGATTTTCTGATCGCGTGAGATGCGGTTGTACCGGCGCCGTGCGCGGTACTACTGCACACCGGTCGTTCCGAAATTTATATGGCGGTAGTATAAAAACAGAACGTGTGTATTTTCACTCAACAACCTCTCTGGAAAATCAGTTGTTCCGGCCTCTGAATCGGATGAACCGCACTTCGGTCGTTCCGATTGTAATGTGGCGGTTGTAAAACTCCAGAGTGCGTGCATTTTAGTCAGTCGAAAACCCCGATATCGGATGAACCGGCTTTGCGGCGGTCGTCGCATCTCCTCTATTCAACGGCTATGTCGAGCATTAAATGCGTTTAAAAAGAACCGCATCTTCTGCTTTTTTGAAGCGGTTGTACTGCGCATTGAATGCGGTTGTACCGAATTACCGAAAAGTGGAAACTTCTCCCAACGGTTAGATTTGTTGGTGGAGGCTATAAATACTTCCCCAACCGCTCAAGGTGGTGGTTACACTGACTCATTTATCATTCATGCACCCTTGTGAGCATTGAGCATTCATTCTACTCCCCAATTCTCTTGCATTCATTGAGAGGAGTTCAAGTGCATTCATTCTAGTTGATCCTTGTTGCACTTGACTAACGCTGCTTAAGATTGGTGATTTATTACTCTTGGAGTGTTGCCGCACTTCTAGACGGCTTGGCGATCAAGCACGGAGATCTCTTCAAGAAGATTGTGAAGAGGCCCGGTGCAAATTTGTGAGTGGTTCGGTGTTCACCATCTCCGGAGCAGAGGAAGAACAACCATAGTGATCGAGGGAATGCTTAATTCGTGGAGCCGGCTTGAGTGGTCAAGCTTCCTCAACGTGGACTAGTGAAGACCGGCAAGTCTTCGATACCACGGGAAAACATTGGTGTCTAATTGTGGTTATTTCTAGTCTTTACTCTTCCGCACTTATATTTCTAGCTTGTTTATTGTAATTGAATTGCTTAGCTAGAAGTGTAACTTGTTTAGACTAAGTTGTTAATTGGCCTAAATTGTTAAATTGCTAAAAAGTTTAAAAACCTCCTATTCACCCCCCCCTCTAGTCGGTTATCCTTGATCCTACAGGGCTTAGCTGGGCCGGATATGGGCTGTAGGCGCTTCCTCCTCCTTTGGACGCCTGAACCTCACCTCACCTCTTGGCTCTTGCGCAGACTAGCTGCAGTGGCCGCCTTGAGACTACCAGGTCGAGGAGGAGGGTCGCCCGGCCGGACCTCGGCGATCGCACTTTTGCCCTATTGTCATCCGCCCTGCTATCATCCATGCGGCCCGAATGACTTCCCGTCAAGTCTCTCACGCATCCGGATACTACTGAACCGTCCTCGTTTGCAAACGGACCCAAGTCACTTAATGCACCACATCCCACTTAACCTTGACCACTTGTGTCTTCCATAGCCCTTGTCCATTTTGTGCCTTGGCCGAGTCCAACTATCTCATTCGACCTCCATGACTGTTCTGAACATTGGTTCTCCTAACCAAGTCCTGATCCTACTCGTCGTTAACCATAGTTAACTCCAGAGCCACCTACACAACATAGACCAAGCAAACCATTTTCGAGCACAAGTTCATTACAACCTAACCCACATTAGTCATAAACACATTATACAACACATATGTCATGAATCCCTAGACTTTGGCCAAATCCACAAAGTTCAACACATCCACTATGTTTGAACTCGCCCTGACCGGTCGACCGCCGGCCCTCCGCCGGTCTGACCGCCAGCCATGCCTGGTTTGATAGCCCATCAATCTGACCGCCAACCAACGGCCGGTCAGACTGCTTCCCAAATTCTGAAAACATCATCTCTGGACTTTTCAACAAAACTCTATGTAGTTTCGTGTCCAGTCTCTATTTTCAATGACACCTAGTGTAAACAAACCCCTAAACATTGCCACATAAGTGTTTGGTGTCTATTTGGTAAAAGCTCACTCAAACTCACACCGCCGATCTAACCGTCACCCATGACCAATGAGACCGGGTAACCTCCGCATGGTCTCACATAAGTGTGAAATAGTTGAGGCTTCTTCTGCGTGTTTTTTAAGTCCATGAGCAGCTCCACTGTTTGACACTCGTCCCGGAGCTAAAGGTGGAAATGGAACCCACGCACCGACTCCAAGCTTAGGCCATTTCTGTACAGTGCAAACCCTACATCCATTTTTTTAAAGCATTTTCCTTCTCGTTCTATTTTTTTATTTCTTGGCATCCGTACCCAAGATTAGAGTTGGCTCTGGTCTTGGCAACCCATGCTCCCTCTCTTGACACCGGTTTTTAGCGCATTGGAGATGGACGCTAGTATGCTCAGTTTGGTTCCAGGCTTTCAGCTACTGTACAGGAACATCTTCTGACAGGGCGGACTCATTACTTAAGTTCAGGCCAAGCTTGTACCAAGATTCAGTTGTCATCTTGGACGGTTATCCAAGCGATAAATCGATCTATTTACTGGTTAATTCCTTAGATAATCTATAGCTCAACCTAGGATGACCAGCTTAGCAAACTATTCAATTGTAGGCTAGTGGAACTTGGAACATAATGTCCAGTAGTAGGCTAGCACTTTTTGTTTCATAAACATTTTGGTTCTCATCTGCCTTCCCTGAAGCTCTTGGATTTGAGCATGGGATCGAATAACCTGACAAGTGTCCTCCGTGCTGCATCCCTTCAACCACACTGTCTTTTAGTTCTCTGGCTTGCCTTCAATTCAAGCATCATGAAGCACCTGCTGCTGCAGATGCCGAATGCACTTAGCTGGCCCTGCCACCTCAAAAGCCACAGCTCTCATCATCTTGTCAGATGCAGATTCCACTGGTGCAGTTCAGGGTGCAGGCGCACTCGTGAACTGAGTCTACTTCCAAGATGGCTCAATTGTAGGGGCAAACTGGTTCACTATTGCATCCCAGCATTTACATGAAATCTCTGTAGCTTAAAGTTAAGTTCCTTGGTGAGACATAAAAAAGGAGGACTTGATTAACAGGATAATGAGCTGACATGAACCTAGCCAAGCTTTGCTTTATCCCCTTTCATGAATCATGCTAAATGGTCGAAAAAAATTTCAGGACACTAATATTGGGTGTAGCTCATGAAGACAGCTGTGTAGCACCTTGATTTGCTACCTACTTTGTATCTTCTTGGAGATAATACGGTCAGCTTTCTGGACCAATCCACGACTACCTGAAAATATTTCAAATGCCGAATCCATCTCTGAAACTCGAGGCTCCATAGTCCTTGATGTTCATGATGGCTGGCTGCTATATTTCCTACTGACGCACACTGTACAGTGCTCTGTGCTTATTAGGACACTGGGAGCCCATATTCCTCCACGGGTAACCACTGAAACTTTTCCATGTACATGCACTACACACAGAGAGAGAGATACCGAGACAGAGAGATGCCCTTTTGGTCTTGGAACATATCTGAGCAAGTTGCCACAATCGGTAGACCAGAGTGTGCGAGATTCATTTGTCCCCAGTAGACTACGATAGTAATAATTTAAAATTTCTACCGCGTAAACTAGAAAACCAAGCAAGAAGATGATCACAGATCATTACCACTAGACGCGCAGAGCAGCGGAAGAAGCGTCGGAGCAGCGTGGTCCGACGAAGAGCGCGTCGATGTACTGGTCGTAGTCGATCGTCCAGTGTCCTCGCGAGTCGATCGTCTCCCCAGCACCTCTACAGTTCCTTGCGAAGATCGCGGATCGTCCTCAAGCGCAACAACGTAGAAGTGCCTCTAAGGTATCCATACGTCCAGGGAAGGAACAACCATGCGCTGGTGTGCTAGCACCAAGTCGCACGACAAGGCTCTCAAGAAGATGGCGGCTAGGGTTTCGGTAGAGCAACTCACGTCAACTCGTCTTCCGCCCAACAGCCTCATGCATCTCCTTATATAGTGCTCGTGACGGATCCTATCCGAACACGCTTTACGAATCGTATTCGTACTGGTTTGTTCCAACCCGTTAAGTGTGTGATCCGTTAGGTTCATGTGTAGTTCGGTTGTGACTCGGAAACCCTTTCCGACCACGAGTCGTAGCGGTTCCTAGCAGAACATAACGATTCCCGAATACACACAAATTATATCGGACGAATCTTAATGCAATATGATCTACGACCAAGTCCTCATCACTTACGACCAGATCCTATCTCTATACGACCAGTTCGTACTTGGTCACGACCAACTCGTAACTCCTTACGACTTGGTTTCGACCACTCTGTGATTACGTTCGACCGATCTCGACTTGCTTGTATCTCCATACGACCGATCAGAATCGGTCGAACTAAGCGACCTACTCATGTATTCTCCTTTTGCCTCACGATATCTGGTTGAACTCGGTGAGATGTTATGTCATCCATGGACTGCTCAATACTTTCTCGACGAGTATTGATAACCTTATGTGGTCGAACTCTTCGACCACCAAAGGGCATGGCCATGCATTTTCTTTATCCGACCACTTGAGGGCCCAGAGATATCTCTCTGTTATGTTAGGAGGGCAAATCCATATCCGATCAGTCACATCCTCTCGCATGTTTCATAGTATACCCGAAAGCTACCTTTATAACTACCCAGTTACGAGTAGCGTTTGGCAACCCCTAAGAGTGCTATTATATATGTAGGAAACCATGCTGATCTCAAGTCTAAAGATTATACATCATCATTACATGAGACCAACTAACGACATATATAATCATAACAATCTCAATAGTATCTCAAGGTGGGTCTTATCCAACACCATGTTCTATAACATGTGTCCGCATTATCGATTCGATATCCATATATCTATGACCGGTGAAACATGGACATCAATCAATACATGTGCTGGTCGTAGAGTCATTAGCGTTCCGACCAGTGACATTCGACTAGAGATACTTCTAGAACGACATTATGATTGCCTCTAGGACATATTTCCAACAATCATATCATGTTGTCTCTGGATCCTGCCTTCATGCACTGGATATCCTGAACAACCAATAGTCTCATTGCACACTCTCTATTTATCTCTATCCTTGGAAATCAATTATTTGTTAGATAACCAGTTAGCAAGAAAAATTTGGCAATTATTAGAGTAGTAAGTCTCTTAACTTTGCAGTTCATGAACATGGAAACAAAACAAACTTATCAAATTATCTCTCAGACTTTAATATCTGAAGCAATTAAACTGCACCAGCTTCTTCGATGCGCCAACACTACATTTACCTAACGAACTTACAGTCGAAGGCCCCCTTCATTTTGATCGCTCTCCAAATGGCCTGATAGATTTTTCCAGCAACAGATTAACTTGCAACTGATCAATGTAGTATGTCCCAAACGGTTTCCTTACTCTCATGGCTATGGATGGGTAGCGTGAGAAAAGTTGTTAACAGCATACATACCTGGGCCTTTTATCTGAACAACAAAGATGCCCTTCAGGCTTTACAGGATTTGATGTCCAGAGAAGTTATGACAGGAAAGATTGCTTGAAGAACAGATGGTATCACCACAGCCTCTTGATTTGTTGATGAACAGGCTTCACATGTCATTATTGATAGCCTGCAGTCAACATCGATCGATTGAGTCCTATTAGGCACCAATATCTCTAGCACTAAGATTTTTTAGGGAGCAACACATGTGGGTCAGCTCCAACTTGTGATTCATCATCCATATGGCTACACTAGCCTTTGCAGTATCCTAGTTGACAAGAGCTGCATAAAAAAGAACACGAAGTACACAGAAAAAGCGGTAAAAACACGGAATTCTCAACGGACTTTTGCATCATAATTTATAGTAGGTGTTTGGTTCTGCATATTTGTTATCTGTTATTAGATAGTTTAAGGAATTCAATTACAGAACATTCATAACAAAGTACTATTCTAGTGAAGATTCTGCAGATATTATTACTGTTTCAAAACAATAAGCATGTAAACAACAAAAGATTTTTTTTTTGCAAACTGTGACAAAAAATATTTGACAGTAAAAAGATTACACAATAACCATCAAACCATAACTAAATGAAAAGAAAAGAAAGTATTCATAACTGAATTTCAGCATGCTAACCAGAGGTTCAACTTTTTAAGAGACATGTACTTTCTTCTAGTATAATATCACTAATATAATAGATAAAAAAAACACTTGAATAACCATTCTCCTATTAAGTACGCCAGAGTAACGATGAAAACTATTGGACAGTTGTAGTTTTTGATGAGTGAAAGCAACAGAGATGATAAAGTTGTATGAAAGTGGCATTTACATCTTATTAAAGTCTATGAATAAAATCTACTACATGCAAGTAATGTATTTGTAAATGCAGTTCATTACCTTCGTACCCGAAGCAAATATTCAATTACAGGCCTCTGTTGGTTCAACATGGAAGGAAGACCATACAAAGTGCACTTTAAATAAACCTTCAGATCATAAAGCTTACTCGTTTCTTTGACAGCATGCATAATGTTCATCAGCAGTCAGCACCCAAATATTGCATTATACAGTGAACATCACCGTGAAGGCAAAAATAACATTTTGATGGTACACATCCGTTGTTCAGTACAAGTAATACAAGGATGAAGACCTACCAAGGATCGAAATCCCGATGGTTAACGGCCCGTAACCGCCGGTTACCGGTTTTACCGGTAGGGACCGGGATCCTAACAACCAGCCGGAATCTTTCAAATTCAAAATCCCGACGATTACATCCCGAATTCAAATTCCATTTATCGAAATTTAGCCGGTTTTTTTCTAGGATTTCTGGTTACCGGCCGGTAATAGGAGCATAGCCGCCGAGCGGGATTTGCACCAGTTCTGGTTTTTTTATCCTTGAGACCTACACATAATACACAAATAGCATTTCATTCATACTACTTAGTGCTTTATTAATTATTGGCTTCCGGACGACCGAGCCACTCACGTAAAATCATAACCCAAAACACTAAGTACTAGAAGTATGTGGCTTACTGGGAGATCAACACTTACACAAGAGGATAACTCAATACTTTAATTCACTACTACAATTTTGTATACAACGAAATACTTCACACTTATCATATGGCTACCCTAACTCTCACTCCCGAAGTAATGCTTTCTTGTGAGAACCCGACAAATTAAAACAAGCTAAAACAACGCTAATCAGTAATTAGCTGTAGATTAAAAATTTTAAGCACGAACAATGCATAACTTCAAACTAATATTAATCGTATTGCCAAACAATTTCACATAGGATAATATTATCAATAGTTCATCAACAATAGTTTACAAAATAATTTTTACCGCAAGAATAAAACACCGGTATAATCTCAGAATCATTTGCAAGAATTCATCACAAGTAGAAATAAAACATTAATACAATTCAAAATCAATTACACAGAAGGCAGGTAACATTAATTCAATCACCAAATTAATCGCCATACGAATTCCTTACAAGCAAAAGTAAATTATTACAAACTTCAGATTTATTATAAGAATGATTTACAACAAATTCAAATATAAATTACAACATTTAATTAAAGTATAATCTAAATTCTGCGTGCATATCACCGAAGCCCTTCCTTCGCTTTGTCCATTAAACACCAGTCCATAGAACCATCCCTCGATGCACATTTACATCGCTCGTCAAGAAAAGCAGAAAGCGGTTAGCACAACAAGTTGAGAGCAGTAAATTGAAATTAGAATATAGCAAGTGGCCGTCAAATTTCCCCGAATCTCAGTAGGATTCCCTTATCAACTTAAGCTAGCCGACGCCGATCGCCAAGATACCCAGACTAACTGAAGTCAATCGACACCTTTCGCTTCCATGGGTCTCATCACCCAGAAGTAGTAAAACCTGATACCCATGTTTCACTAACTTACCTCCATCTGCAGAATATCCGAGAACAGCCTCAAAGCCCACCATTGGACCAAAGGTCCTTAAGCCCACTATAGTAGAAGCAACATTTGGACCAGAGGTCCATCAGCCGTACCCAGCCAGCAATAGAGTGTGAGAGCCAGAGGGATAAGAAGCGCACCCCTCCCCCACCACCACCACCACCACCAAATATCAAGCACAGGAAAGCCATCCGGACGCCAGCCCTATGCCAGCCAAAAGCCTCCTCGGCCAAGCCTCAGATTCATCCCCCCATTCACCACACCACACTCCACCCCTTTCTTCACTGGCCAGCCAAAGACCCCTCCCCTTTCTCCATCACAAAGAAGCAAACCAAAGCCAAGACCACCACAAGGAGCCACTGGAGGTGTAACATCCCTATTTTTTAGGGCTTTTAGAAATTTTCAAATTTTAAAAGCAACCATGTGATTTTATTAATTGGTTAAAGCTTAACTTAAAATTTTAGAATTTAAAAGCAACTTAATTTGAATTAATCAAACTCCAATTAATTCAAGTTGGTTTATTTAAGTTTTCTGGTTTTACTTGGATTTAAAGTCAAAAATATTATTTTAAGTATTTTATTGGATTTTATTGGTTTTTAAAAAGGGTTTTCCTTTTGTCCCAAAGTTAAAAATAATTTATTTGCAAAATTAAAAGTTAAAGTAAAGTTGAAAGTATTTTTATTAAGTTCCAAATAGTTCAAGAAATTTGTGTGTATTTTTTTTGAATTTTTGGACTTTATTTACTATTTTCTAAAAATCTTTTTGCTTTTCTGGAATTTCTTTTATTCAAAAGGAATTTAAATTCCTTAAATCCAGCCCGATTCCCCAGTTCACTCGCGCAGCCCAGTGCTCCGGCCCACTTCGCCCATGCCTAGCCCAGCCACGCGCCTTCTCCTCCACGCACCCGTTGACAAATGGGGCCCACCTGTCAACCACCGATGCCGCTGTTCTTTGTCCTCCTCCCGACCGTTGCACGCCCATGCCGTGCGCGGCGTCAACGCCCGCGCCTTTCACACTGGCACACCCATCCCTTGCCGCGAATCCCGCCGACTCCTGTCGCTCCGCCATCCCCGACTTCACCGCGCCCGCTGCCGCCACCCACTCCTCCCCATGCCCTACCGCCGCCCGTTGCCACCCCATACCGCCGCCCATGCCCAGAGCTCCGCCCATGCCGATCTCCACCCTCGACCATCCCTGAGCTTATTTAAGGCGAGCCCCAGGTGCCCCGCAGCCTCCTCTCCCTTTCCCCTCTATTCCCCCTCTCTCCCTCGCCCTAGCGCGACCGCAATCGAAGCTTTTCGTCAGCGACCACCGCACGGCTCTGTCGCCTCTAGCGCCCTCGTCGGAGCTCCTCCGCTGCCCCCGTCACCACCTTCAGCATCGCACGAACACGGGCCACCCCGTGCGCACCTTCCCGCCCTCTAGCGCCCCAAAGCGCCGCCACCGCCTATAACCGCCGCAGCCGCCGCCGCCGCCGCTCCTTCTCGCCGACGGCCACCCCTTGTCGCCTTGACCTCGAGACCGCACACACTGAGCTCGCCGTAAGCTCCTCTTCGCGTTGGTGTCCTCCCCATCGGCCACCGCGTCACCAATCATTGGCGAACCCTTAGGCCCCGAAGCCGCCACTGGTGCCATCATGGTCGCCATCGTGGTGCTCCGTCGCTGCCACGCCCCTTTGTCTTGATGTGGTCGCCCGTCGCCAAGCCCACGTGGCATTTCCCCCTTTTTCTTTTGAAAAATAATTCAAACGAAATTAAAATCCCCCGCTGACGTCATGCACTGAGCTCGCCGTAAGCTCCTCTTCGCGTTGGTGTCCTCCCCACCGGCCACCGCGCCGCCAATCATTGGCGAGCCCTTAGGCCCCGAGCGCCGCCGGCTCGGGTGCCATCGTGGCCGCCACTGTGGCGCTCCGTCAGTGCCACGTCCCCTTTGTGCTAATGTGGCTGCCCCGTCAACAAGCCCACGTGGCATTTCCCCTCTTTTTCTTTTGAAAAATAATTTAACCGAAATTAAAATCCCCTGCTGACATCATGCTGACGCAATAAAACAAATTTCCTTTAGGAAAAATAATTCTGAAAATCCCTTTTTCTTTTTACGTATTTTCAAACTTCCGAAGGCCCTATCTCCTCCGTTCGAATTCCGATTCGAGTGATTCAAATTTCTAAATTCATCTAAATTCTTTATATTTCTATTTATGCTTGTTTGGTAATTTTTGGATTTTATTTTGGAATTGTTTTATTTATTTGGCTTTGTTCGCACGTATAGATTTCAGCGTTTCGGAAGAATTCTTGGACCCGACGACCGAAGCATCTCAACTCTTCAACGAAGGCAAGTCGTATACCTTTGATCATGTCATACCCAATTTATAAAACTATATTGTTTGATATAAACATGCATGGCTAATTGTATAAAAATGGTTTCGAGAATAGTTAATTATCTAATTGCCATTATGCCTCCTTGATAAATTGATAATGACATGTACCCTTGAATGACATAATTCCTTGGACACCTTAGGATGGTCAATTATTAGTTGGACATTATTGTACTACTAACTCGGGTCGTATTATGCTTAGCCTTGGTTAGTCGCGATGTATTCATGATCACTTACTCAAAGAATGAATTAACATGACGTAATGAATTATGCAATTAGCTAGATATGTAAATGCAGGAGAGTAAAGACAAGAGTAAACCACAATGGAGACAATGATATTTTTCCCGTGGTATCAAAGACTTGTTGGTCTTCACTAGTCCACGTTGAGGAAGCTTGAACCAATCAAGCCGGCTCCACAAATTAAGCATTCACCCTCGATCACTATCGTTGCTCTCCCTCCACTCCGGAGATGGTAAGCATGCAACCACTTCACAATTCGTTGTTGGGACTCTTCACAATCTTCTTTAAAGAGCTCACCGATCAATCTTCCTCCAAAGCACGTTCATCGATCGGTAATACCGCTTTACAACTGCAGTCTTACCATTTCAAGATTCCAAGAAAAACTCCCACATACACGTTCTCTGTTAAAAACATACCGCTACTTATTTCGGTATTACCGACTTGCGGTAATACCGCTCATATACTGCGGTCATACCGAATTTGGGGTTCAAGAAAATTATCCAAATCATGCTCTTTGGAAAATTCATACCGCCATGAATATTTCAGTATTACCGACTTGCGGTAATACCGCACAATACATGCGGTCTTACCAATTTTTCTGCACATCTTTCCAGAAGCAAAAACAAATGCAATACATGACTCCTAGTTGATCAAGATGGTATAAAAATAGATCCTCAAGGTACTAGCTATGATTCCTCTTAATAGTACGGTGTCTAGCCTACAAATTCGGTCTTTTCTCCAAACACCTAGATTGGTAAAATACTACAAAAGGATCCTCTAGATATTGATACATTTGCTTAAGCCGTTGATCTTTATCACATTTGCATTGTCACTACCATATCACCATTCATCCTTTGGGATTAATGCTTAAAACATCTTAACACACATATTAGTCCCTTAAATACAATGTTGATATTAATTACCAAAACCACTATTAAAGGCCTAGATGCTTTCAAAACTAGTCAAAATATCAAGCACAGGGAGACCAGCACATGCCAGCCTCCCAAGTTCATCCCCCCAACTAGCAGCCCACAGCCGAACCATCCCCTGCCTTAAGCCTTTTTTCCCACAATAGCAAACATCGCAAGCCCCTTCTCACAAGCACAACAGAAGGCCAACCGAGAGCACAAGCTCATCACACAAAGCATAGAACCCAAGCAGCTCACTGCACGGAACAAGAACACGCAATAAGCAAAGCACCACTGCCACTCCCCAATCCAAAACCCACACACACAGAGGGGTAGTAGAAGGAGGGAGGAGCAAGGTGAAGAGAAAGACCAAGGGGAGCAAGGATGGCAGCGGCGCAGGCTTCGAACCATCGACCACCACACGGACACCGCCAAGCCGACAAGGAGAGCACCGCGACCACTACTACTACTGCCACCTTCAAACCCAACCCAATAAGGTAAAGCCACCATTCACTTACCACTGTCATTTTTGCCATAACCAAACCCCACAGTATGAACTAACAACAGCCCTCAGCATTCACATCACAGAGCCAGGGGAGGGATCAGGGAGTAGAGAGGAAGGGGGTTGTACCTCAGTGAGAACCACGACCGAACCTCCACCACCACCAGTAGCAAGCCCACCCCCATCACCATGTTCATGCATCCAGCAACCCACCTCCATTTCATCATCATGCAGGAATGAAAGCCCACTAGAAGCACAAGAATCGGTAAATAAATCCATCCCAAAACCAAAATCATAAAAGGGAAATCAAGTAATACAAGCAGATCAGGGGGGGTGAACCAAATCCAGGCCACCAAAACCCGAGCCAGGCAAGGCCGACAGCGCAGCGGCCTACCGAGCCACGTGGCCAAGGGCGCGTGGGTGCCAACCGGGCTAGGCAGGGCATAAGTACAGGGGAGCTGCAAGGGAGCCGGAGCTAGGTGGCACGGAGCTGTACCCGGGCTAGGCCGAGCTAGAGGGGGGCCCCCACGGGCCAGGAGAGGCGGAGCACGGGCCAAAGGGGAGTGGGCCGGGCGAGGGGTCAGAGGCCGTCACCGGCAGGAGGAGCATAGGGCGGCAGCAAGAGCCGAGCCACCGTGAGCGCAGCAAGTGGGCGCCATGCGACGCAGAGGGAGAAGGTCGGGCAGCAGTAGGTGCAGGGACGGGCTGAGGGCCGGAGGCGAAGGCAGGGGAGGAGGACCTGGACGGGAGCAGCTGGAGGAGGTGGCGTCGTGAGCTCAAGCTCCGGCCGAAGCTGTTACCTGGAGGAGCAGAAATGAGGAGATGAAAGAGATAGGAGATGGGAAAGAAGAAAGGCACTGGGTGTATTCGGCAGTGAGGAGAGAGGAGAGAGAGAAGTAAGATGAGGGAATAAAGAAAGGAAGGAATCAAGAGAAAGTGAGTGGCCAAGGTTGTTTTGGCCAAATAGGGAAAAAAAGGGGGGGTTAGAGAAAAGAAAGAGATTAGGAAATAAAGGTTGAATTTGGTAATTAGGGAAAGGGGTAATAAATAAAATCTAACTAAATTAGCAGTAGTAGTAAACGCCCGTATAATTCATATCAGCACTATGTCAGTATTAAATCAAATAAATAGGTTAAAGCCGTGTACGATTATGTAACAATAGATAGACCGGTCTACAATAAAAATAGGAAAAGGTGTAGAAAGTAATCAGAGACTTTTTAAATAGACTAATCACCAGTTTGAACCGTTAAAATAAATAGATAGCCTAATGCCTTAGAAATAATTTAGTTAGGTTAGAATAATTAAATAAATCTACCCCGAGTCTAGTTAGAGAATTAAAAAAAATGTGTACACACTTAAATAAAATCAATTAGGCATATCTACATGAATAAAATAATCTTAGTTGCATGTGAGTACGTGTAGTAATTTTATCTGTCGTGAGATAAAACGCAAGTTTAGACAAATAGCAATCCTAGAGCCAGTAGACCGTAGAACGACCGCGGTTGGGGAGTGCTAACTTAACGGGGATTCTGAAAAATGTTATTAAAATAAAATCCGCTAACCAAAAGAATCATATGACTAATGTATGCCTAGTAGCACCCACATGCCACTAAGTATTTATTTATGTATTTATTATTCGCTCCGTATAATTACAGAGGACAATCCAATGCAGACCGGAGTAGCTGATCCGGACTTCTTCGACACTGATCTTTTCTACAATTTTGAAGGCAAGCTACTCTCTTGAACGTGAATATAGTTATATTAAATGTAAATCGTATATTGTTGTATTATATATGTATTGCATCAAAACTATGTTTCAAAATCAAATCGGATTAAAGATGAAAATGAGATGAAGATAATAAATGAGAATGAGATGAGGAAAAAGAACTATTAGGTTGGTAAAAGGGGCCTGAGCAGGGGAATGCGATGATGATGAGGTAAGAGGTGGGACCCCTTTACATATGGTTAATATATAAGGACAAACAAAACTTTTACTCGGATTTGAGGCCATAAATTAGTACCAACCATTTTCCTGTTTCGATGGGCAGAAAATGCTACTTGTTACGTAATTATATTCTCCACAACGAGTCACGTTGGAGTGTTGGGAGCAAGAGGTGAGCCACCCCAATGTGGAGTGTTGGGCACGGAGGAGAGTCGCCCTAACCAACATTACTGGAACTCGGTGGATGACTAGGTCAGTACCGACAGAAAGTAATGGGTGGAGACTTAATCACGTAACTTTGAAAATGTTATATATTCTGAACTCAAACCCGCTTCTAAGGAAATGCTGGGACCTGGTTCATTTAAAGCTCAGAATAGCTATGGGTAAAGTGGTACAAGCCTACGCGGTGCTATATCAAATCATGAATTCATGCCAGTCTCCTGATTTGGAGTCTACGGGAACCACCAGGGGTCTATCTTCAATTCGAGTGACAAGTAGTCTTTTCAGAATTAAAATTGCAACCTAAATTTTGATGACTATTTTCAGAACAAGAGAAAGGGTAGGAATTTGATAAGGACAAGAGGTAGAATCATCAGGTGCATTTTTGCTATTAATGCTTGCTAAGTACACTAGTACTCACTCTTGCTATCTTTCCCCTTGCTTAGATCCTAGTCAGGCCGAGAGTTATCCCGAGTGGGATGAGAGATTCGCAGGTACCGAAGAGGCCGCTGGTGACAAGGGCATTGGTTACGAGGAGTAGGGCGAGGTGGACGCCCTATTCGACTCGTGGGACAAGTAGACTGCCGGATGAACTTAGCAGGCAAGCATGGGAAATGTATTACTCCGTTGTAATTAAATAATTGTATCAAGAATCTTAGCCTTATGTGGCTACTGTTGTAATAAAGAACATTGTCTATCTTATTGTTCTGCTGTGCTAACTCTGGTAAAGGTTTACTATTCATTGAAGCAGTGTTCTACTGAGCAAACGAATAATAATCCGTATACCTAAATATGATTACCTTTAGAGTAATGACATGGCAGACCACACTTCTCATGGCCTCCTACTACCTCTCCATATGTGACTTATGTAGTTCATGGCTAAGGGGTGGGTGATATGTAGTTCATGGCTAAGGGGTGGGTGGCACTCACTATTTACAGTGTTACACAATCGTTGGATGAATGTCAAATGGCAACCATCCAAAGACTTCACATGCAAATATCGCTTATCTAGAATTCTCTCTCAAAATATCTAAGTACTAAATAATTCCTAACTTTGCCATGAAGCATTTGGTCTACCACGTTCCATGGAAAATATCCGGCTCTTGTAATTTCCTAATTATTCTAGAAGCATCCACGTATGCATTGCATATTTCTCAACAGATATTTCGCTATGGACACAAACCAAATATAAGATAACTTGTACTGAAGTGGAATCTAAATGAGCTCATGAATCAACAAGAAAAATCTAATACATTTCTAATCAAAGAATAATTCACGTGGTGCACACTTGAATCTGCAGTCCAGCAATAACAATATCAACGAAGTTTGTAGCTTCATCAAGTGACTAACAATGTTAAGTAAATTCTGGCAATCACGAAACCCAAAAAAAGACAGGATGTCTGCTACCACACATGTACTGTTCATCAGATTTGCATGCAAGTTGAGAAAGATTAGTAACCCACATCCTGTATACCCAAAACAGTGATATAACATAGAAGGTGCAGCCAAAGAATCCGCTGTGAGTTCATAACCATTCTCATTTTGAACAGCACCTGACATTGAATATTCGAACAGTTCAATTGAATGTTCCAAGATTCACATTGATGCATATGCAAGGTTAAAATCCTTGTAACACGAGGATCGACAAGTCCTCCCATATCTATACCAAGGGTGAATGTACATCTGCAAAGACTGGTGGAACTGAAAAACTCTTTATTCCCTGAACTATATTGATCTCTCTTCTCAATCCATCACAATGTATCACAAAGAGGTACTTTGTTTTGTATGACCAAAAGAGGGACTGATATACCCAACACCATGAAAAGAACGAACAAACAAAAGAAGGAACGAGAAGGAAAAAGAAAAGAAAAGGCCCCCCCATCTTCCTCACGAAGTACAAGCAGCTAGGGAGCAACTCCTAGTGCATTGAACGCCAAGCAGCTTCTCCCAAGCCACAAGTCTACTAACACTAAGCCCAGATGGCCAGGGCTGCCATGGCCATGGCCCCAAGAAACAAGGCAACATACGAGCCCACTTGCAGCCTCGGGTTGCAGCTCATCCTGCGGCTAAGGAAATCAGCAGCAATGAGATCCACTAATGCCATGTAGATCAGTATACCAGCTGACATTGAATCCAGAATGCCCTCCACCACCAATGCCCTGGGGCTGTTTGGGTTGTAGAACGATGCAATCCCCGCCCCCACGGTGATCCCAGCAGGTGTTGTGATAGCAAAGAAGAAAGCCATCAGGAGCGCAGAGAAATTCTTGAACTGAGCCTGCATTTGTTCAGATAATGAATATGAAAGATCACATGTGAGTGTGAGCTTCAAGTGAGGAATTGTTAACCACATAGCACGAAGAAAGTGGACATTAACCTCAGAAATGCAGCCACCCAACGCAAAACCCTCGAAGAACTGGTGGAATGAGAGGGCGGCAACCAGAGGTTTGATGGTACATGGGCTCTGCGAAACGCCCAACGATAGCCCGATGATCACCGAGTGCGATACAATCCCCAGCTCCAGAATCTTGTCGACAATACAGCAAATCACTATTCAGCATGCTACGCAGATTTACAACTCAGAACATCTATGCAAGATATCACACTTCAAATCTCTGCTCATTTGTGTAGTTATACTAACATTCAGATATAGCTTAGCAAAGCAAATTGCACTGGATGTAGGTATGCATGCTTATTGAACTCAATAATAAGCAAACTAAGCAAGTTTTATGTGTTTATTATATCATATTCATCAATCCACACGACTACATTGCACTTCAGCAACTTCTACTTAGCTAACTTGCGTAGAAAGATAATTGAACTGTCCGTACCTGTGAGACAACCACATGACGAGCTTGGGACGGGCCCTCGTCGTGCCCATGGCCGCGGCCGTCGTACACCGCTCCTCCGTCGCACGCGCCGTGGCCATGCGCGTGGCTGTGCCTGTGCGCGGCCGCGTGCGCGCGCATGCCGACGATGTGCATGGCGTCGTGCTTCTCGCTTGCCCCGTTCCTCCCCTCGTCGGCCGCCGTCGTGATCCCCGCGAGCGCGCCGTCCTCGAGCAGCGCCGTCGTCTCATCGTGGGCGCTGGCCGCCGCCGCCGCCGCGGCCTCCTCGCGGTGCTTGCGCTCGTAGAAATGGGTACCGACGAAGTCGACGACGAGTGTCCCGAGCGCGGCGAGCATGGCGACGAAGCCCGGGAAGGGGAACCGCCGCCACGGCGTGGCCGGGAGGCATGGGTCCGAGAGCTTGGCCTCCGCGTCGTGCAGCATGTGCACGAACCCCGTGGCCAGGATCACCCCCGCCGCGAACGCCTTGGCGAGCACGAACATCCCGCCGCCGGAAGACGCGCCTCCTCCCCCGCCGCCGCCGCCGCCGCGCCGCTTGCGGCCGACGAGCGGAATGGCGACGCCGGCCGCGCCCGCCACGAGGATGGCCGCGACGGCCACCATCTTGAGCCGCAGCGCCGCCGCCTCGTCGCGGCACTCGTCGCCGCCTGCCGCCGCATCGCAGCTCGCCGCCGAGACCGACGCTGCCACGCATCATCAATCAAGTGTCACGATTACGAGCTCCCACGAGGGGTTCAGTGCAAAAATAATCCAAAAATTCCCCCCCCCCCCTAATGAGCCTGCCTACCTGCCAATTGGTGCAGGTGGACGCGGAGGTAGGGGACGTACGACGACTCCATTTCCTGCGATCACAGCAACGCGAAAATCGAATCAGACCTTCGAATTAGCACAAAAACAAGGCGCAGAATTACGATTTCGCCTCGCGATTCGGCGTTGCTGTACTAACTTGTAAGCGAGAGAAAAATCAAGGGGGGAAAACACTATAATTTTTTTAAAAAAAAATGGAACAAAAACAGCAACATGGCAGACAGACGAAGCGTGGAAGATGCTCTCACCTTGAAGAACGCCATTGCTGAGCTGATAATTCTTCTTCTGGTGTCTGGAACAATCGATCGATTATTCGATCCGATCCGATTCCTAATTTCCTACTACGCGGTGCGTACGTGTGAATATATACGCGGCCACTGGGAGCAATTCTTTTTGAGATGCAATTCTGCATGCGAGGGAAGCAGGCACATTATGACACATGCATCTCCACATCGGCGCCTGCGGACCCCGCGCGGCGAGGATGTCGTCATGCGGCCCCGCCTCCGTCCGATGCGATCGTACGGCGGGCCAGGGGCTCGTGGGCCCGGCTCAGCGTACGGTGCGGCGGGTGGAGACGCGGACGCATCCAGGCGGGACCCAGGGATCAGTGGCCCCAGAGTCGACGTTCGAACCGACTTTTCTCAGCGGAGGGACGAGCCTGGATGTGGAGCGACGGTGTCGACACCATGAGACGACGAGGAAGGCGCGTGGACGATGGGGGCCAAGACTTGTTGCGTTTGGACTTTGCGTGCGCATCGGGGTCGCACTTTTACGCGGCCATCTCGTGTCGGCCCTGTTTGCGTGTCATGGAATCTCTCGACAGTAATGAAGTAAATTCGGAAGCACTTGCATTGGAGTGGCCATGTTACTCTTTTGATTATCCCGGTAGGCACCTATCTCCGAATCTCATGAACGCCGTCGACGTGAAGTCCAAGGTTCTAGTAGTGAGAAATGTCGAGATTTGATGCGTGATCAGGAGCAAATCTTGAAACCCGTCGTACGGGATCAATCTACATGCGATCAAACACAAAGGAGGCTAAAATTAGCAATCGCTATCGACGGCAGTGCTTCTGAACCCGGAAATGCAAGCAGCAGAGGAGGTGGTACAAGGTACAGATTAACTCTAGGAGTTGATGACGCATCCAAGATCCTAAGGGAGCACCAGTGCACAGCAATGACTAGAGAAACATCTGAAGATCAAAATGCAATCAAGATACCAAATTGACCAATTAGAAGCATAGGTCAAACCCTTTCAGGAGCGTATCTCCCTGCGTACAAGGACAGATGCGGACAGTTAGCTGCTCGGTGAGAGGATGTTACATCGCAACACATTGTTCCGTCACACAAATATCGTTCCTACCACAAAGTTCGGTTCGGTTCGGTTTTAAGGGTTCAAAGGCTGCATAGTAAACCAATGAGTACAACACAGTTTTAGCTGTAGCTTCTACAGAAAGTCTCGGGGTGGTTCGGGGTTCAGCGGCTAGAATCTACACTTTTGTTGCCGGATACAGTGCAATGCAAAGTATCAAAAAAAATGTTCTGATGCCCGCTGATTCGACAAGGTGAATGGGATGCTCCAACTCCTCGTAGCAGAAATGAGGGGAAGGTATAGATTTATTTATCAGATCCTAGGAACCCGCTACCAATCGATGCTCATTTTCCATACGGGTGGTATCTGCTTGAGCCTCGACCACCACCGCTCCCACCACCGCCCATACCTCCAGCTCCCCCATAACCACCATAACCGCCTGCACCATAGCCGCCTGGTGCACCATATGCACCACCTCCATACGCACCACTGTAGGCCCCATAGGCACCGTAAGGACCTCCATACATGGAACCACCATAACCAGAGCCAAAACCTGACCCAAAGCCAGCATTACCTCCGTATCCATACCCTCCTCTACCATAGCCACCATATCCTGCACTACCATAATAGGCTGCAGCAGCTGATTGATAGCCACCTCCATATTCGTAGCCACCACTGATGCTGCTGCTCCCAGAATTGCCTCTGCCGCTGCTGCCACCACCACCACCTCCACGGGAAGAACTACGGTAACCACCACTCCCATGGCTATATCTCCCATTAGAGCTGGAATCACCCCCACCTGGTTTCTTTGGCTCGGCCTTCTTTATTTCAACCTGCAAAATTACAAAACAGGCGGAGAAGTTGTCAAAACATTTTTTCAAGTTTACTTCCAGTGATACCTCAAACTTGTAAAATTAGAATTATGTAATTGGCAACCAAATAAAACCTCTCAATTAAGAGATAAAATCGTGCATCTAACTACTAGCTCCAAAATAACAAATGCAAGAGCATGTTGCATGTCGAAGAGACAAGACAAACCAAAATGACCCTTAAATTTATGTAAAGGCTTTGCGACAGATATCCTGAATTAATCAGGAAAGTTTAATAGGAAAAAGATTTTATCATCTGAGCAGTTCACTGCGAAAGTATCATGAAGTGTTAGGGTAAATCATTTTAGCAGATGACAAACATATAGGTGCAGCCAGGATCATTTATCTCATATGTCAGAGTCAAGAGCGCAAAAGCTCACCCTGTGCGTGTGCATGGACATTTACAACAATTGCACCATAATGCCATAAGGAGGTTATTCTATATCAGAAGTGACATATTACATGCCATAAGGAGGTTCAGCAATCAAAGAGATTACAGAGCTCCAAATCCAAAATTACAAGCAACAGAATAGGTAGCAATTGCACACCGAGAAGAGCAGCTACTGCTTCCAGTGGTAGGATTTTACTCTAGTTGATATAATAAAAGGAATACTATTATTTGTAGTTAGTCAAAAAAGAACAACAGCAAGCCGGGAAAGGGTCATGCAAGCACCACACAAGCAATATTCTCCTGAAAGTACAGATCAAAATCATGTAAAGATTTTAAAAGGCAATCTTCAACAAGTGTCGTTTTGGACATTGACATGGTGTCATGGTCACCAAAATATAACTTTGACCACCAATTTCTACTATAATATATTTGTAAAATCCAATCAAATTACAATACTGAAAGTATTCTTCAACACAAATATACTCATAGCATTTCATATGACCGGTTTAGATATTCATAAAGATATTGTTGGTCAAAATTAAAATAGCTTGAACACACGCATTCTAGGACACCCCTTTGCTACTTATAGACATAGCACTATCTCTAAAAGAGTGCTATGAAGATATCGGTTCCAATAAAAGTGCACTTTGACACCTTTATATGTTAAACTTGCTCAATACTCAAAAACAACACATCAGATCGACAAGACCACATGCTACCTGAGTACTAGTTTAACACTGAACTTATTGACATGGTTGGGCATGGCATAAACAATGTTCAAACTTCAAATATTAGAGAAATAGAACACCAGATCCTCAGGCTAACAAACAAATTAAGTGAATAATAATAAAATCAAGCCATTAACAACACACCCAATTATAATATTTGCTATCTGAAGCTAATAATTGCAAGCAAGTCAAAAATATTAAACAAGATAAAGTTGGCAACCTGTTTCCCTCCAAGATCATGCATTCTCCCCTCTGACATAACCCTTTCAACAGCGTCCTCACTTTCGAAGGTGACAAAGCCAAAGCCTCGTGAACGCCCAGTGCTATGGTCGAGCATAATCTGATGCTCAGCCACCTTCCCATATGAGGAGAAATGCTCCTTTAACTTATCTGGAAGATTCATGTCAGTAACGTTTAGCACATGAAACAAATACATTCAAGACTCAATATTTGTAAAAGTTGGATTATTCAAGTGATTACGACCATGGTTATTAAGGCGTCGCCCATGTGTCGCTTAACGCTTAGACGGTAAGGCGGTCAGGAGCTCACCGCCACGCCGTCGCCTTGCCAAGAGAGTCTATGGCGTCCGCCTCACGGATATGGCGTCACTTAGGTGGCGTGTGGCGTCGAACAGCCGAAGCAGACGCCATATGCATGAAGCACTAAAGAGATAAAGAAATGGGAGGAGAGGGGGGCCAGGGAGGAAAACCTGTCGTGTGCATTAAGCATTGAAGCCGAACCCTAGCGCGGTAGTGCCATCCCCAAAGCGGTGCACTAACGGCCATCTACTGCAGTGCTGCTACGCCACCGTCCAGCCTTCATCCCCATCGCGCCATCGCCCTCTCCGCTCCAGATTCAAGTATGCCCCAGCCCCTCCCTCCCGCCTCCACCTCCTCCCCGACTCCCCCTCCCTCTCGGCCTCCACCTCCCTCCTCGGCTCCCTCCTCTCGACCTCCCCCTCCCTGCCGGCCTCCACCTCCCTCCCTTCTCCCGAGTCGCGTCGGCGTGTGTGTGTGCTGAGAAGAAAACGAAGGAGTGATTGCTTTATGCTCTGCTACTGTGCTAATCGCTAAACTGCTACTGTGCTGATGGTTGAAGTGCTAAACTGATATCACTTCTCTGCAAGTGCAAGTATTGCATCCTCCAAGACCGTGTATGATCCAAAGACTGATCCAAAACAAAAGGCAAAGTCAAATGATCCAGGATGGAAATATGGCTATTGGCCAGCTATTGGCAACCGAGATTTGGTACAATGTTTGCTTTGTGACCAAAAGGTATCGGGAGGAATCAAAAGGACGAAGGAGCATCACACGAGTGGGTTTGGCGACGTCCAAAAATGTGTTAAGACTACAACATCAATCATGAAAGAGATGCGAGAGGCTTTGTGCAAGGGCAAGAGAAGCATACCACTCTTCCTAGATGATGATGAAGAAAGAAAGAGGAGAGGAGATGATGAAGATGTGAGTGTGACAGCAACCAACAAGGAGTCCCAAGACTCTATTGTGCAACCAAGTTCTGAGACAGCTGCCAAAAGAAAGCAATCCACCCTTCAATTCAAGGTTCCAGCACCAAAGAAGGCAAAGGAAACAAAGTCTATTAGTGCTATGCTCTGACCAACACCCACAAAGGTTGTAGAGCAAAGACATGCCAAGGGGCCGACTCAAAGTAGCATTCAGTCCCGCATAAGGACCAAGGAAGAAAGGCATGTCGTCAACCTAGAGATAGCCAAGTTCTTCTATGAGTGTGGCGTACCATTTAATGCCGCAAACTCAAGGCAATTCAAGATTGCTATGGAGGTCGTTGCGCAATTCGGTTCTGGGTACAATCCTCCTAGTTACTATGAGCTAAGGGGGCCACTGCTTGATGAGGTTGTTAATGAGACAGATAATTCGAGGGTGAAACATGAAGAGGCATGGAAGCAATATGGTTGTGCACTCAAGTCGAACAGATGGACAGATAGGAAGGGACGCCACTTGATTAACTTTCTTGTCAACAGTCCGGATAGGACTTTCTTCTTGAAGTCTGTTGATGCATCAAGTGAATCACATGATGCAACGATACTAGCCGACTTGCTAGAGAAGAGAATTGAGAACATTGGAAAAGACAAAGTTGTTCAAGTAGTCACCGATAATGGTGTTAACTATAAGGCAGCAGGCAAGCTTCTAATGGAGAGGATTCTTACACTGTTTTGGACCCCTTGTGTTGCACATTGCTTGGACCTTATATTGGAAGACATAGGGAAGTTGAAGGAATTTAAGAAGCCTATTGCACATGCCCGGCATCTCACCACATTCATTTACAAGCATGTGAAGCTTCTTAGTGCAATGAGGAAAAGACAGGTGGGATGGATCTTATGAAACCCGCAGCTACTCGGTTTGCCACAGCATTCCTTACTTTGTGGAGTTTGCACAAGCACAAAGATGCGTTGAGATATTTATTTGTCAGTGATGATTGGACTATGACCAAATTGGCAAAGACAGAGGTTGGAAAAAAAGTGTATGTCATTGTTCTTTCTAAGGAGTTCTGGAATTCCATTGAGAATTGCCTTAGAGCTTCACAACCACTTCTTGTTGTACTAAGGATGATTGATGGTGATGAGAAGCCCGCTATGCCAGAGGTTGCAGCATTCATGGCTCACGCAAAGGAAAAGATTAAGGCATCCTTCCCTACCCAAAACAAGAAAGGTTTGCTCATGAACATCATGAAAATTATTGGCCAACGTTGGGTGAAGCAGATGGACACCCCACTATATGGGGCTGCACTCTATTTGAACCCGGGGAAATTCTTTCCCATCCAAAAGAAGAATGATGATGCATATGTTGGAGAGCTAAGAGGTTGTTTCACTAATGTGCTTTCAAAAATGGTAGAAGATGCTGATCTTCGAACCAAGATCAATAAGCAAGCCATTCTCTATGAGGACCAACACGGAGACATCTTTTCAAATAAAATGGCTGTCCAAAACATAGATTCAAAGAGCTCTAGTAAGTGTTTTTAATTTTTAATTTCTGCAAATTAATTTCAGCATGTTAATTTCGGTCCTAAATCTTAATATATGCATGTATTTGCCATTTTAGTTGATTAGTGGCATGCATATGGTGGCCGAGCCATTGAACTACAAAGATTTGCTAAGCGTATCGTTAGTCTTTGTACTTCATCATCTAGTTGTGAGCGAAATTGGAGTACCTTTGAATTTGTAAGTGAAGTTGATGAAGAATTAATCCTCAAAACCTCATTTTGTAGCTTCTTTGTGTTTATTCATTATCAATTTCAGCAAATCATTTATTCATTTTGTTTGCTTTGATTGCCATTTGTAAATCCATACCAATAAAAGGAACCGGTTAGAGCACAAGAAATTGAATGATTTGGTCTATGTTGCATACAACCGAAAGATGACATGTAGGTTTCAAAAGCAACGTGAGGAAGGGGGCAAAAGCTATGACCCTTTGGTCGTAGATGAGTTTGATCGGGGCAATGAATGGGTTGACCCATTGGGCAAACCACCTCAAGGTGGTCGCGGTTGTGAGTGTGACCTTACATGGGACCATGTTGACGAAGCCGTTGGTGCATCACACGAGCTTCAAGGTCGCAATGTTCCTAGGAGAGCTACTAGCAAGACTATGACCTACACTCGGCGTGTAAGATCTACACCAAGGGTTGTTGAAGAAGATGAGCAGCCACACTCAGATTCGGGAAATGAAGAAGAGGAAGAAGAGATTGTGTTTGATGACAACGATGTGGATGATTATAGCGAAGATCTCACCAATGCTATCAAAGATGGTGATGGAGAGAACATGGATGCTACTAACAATTTAAATGAGTTCACGATGGATGACTTTTGAGCATGCTTATTAAGTCGACGACTAATCGTCGACTAGTCAACAAGTCGGTGGAGCATGGGCGACTTGGTCCGACGACTCGACTTGCCACGTTTCTAGCTCGCCGCCGCCGCCCATCGTCGCCCTCGGCCACAGCTCCTAGCCGGTGTCGCCCTTCCTCTCCCTTGGCGGGAGCTGAAGCTCCTAGCTAGCCGACGGCAGAGATGGAGGCGACATGGATCCGGTCGGGGAGGTGGAGGCGAGCTCAATGTGGCCGGAGATCGTAGCCCTCAACTGCAGCTCCCAGCCGACGCTGCCCTTCGTCTCCCTTGGCGGGAGTTGCTCCCATCTCGCCGACGGCGGAGGTGGAGGCAACGTGGATCCAGCGTCGGGGAGGTGGAGGCGAGCTCAATGTGACCGATGGCGAGCTCCCTGTCGCCGTCGCCATCGCCATCACCCTCGTCTGCTCCCTCTCCCTGTAGCCGTTGCGCCATCGCCCTCATCTGCTCCCTCTCCCTGTCGCCGTCGCCATCGCCCTCATCTGCTCCCTCTCCCTGTCGCCGTCGCCATCGCCCTCCTCTGCTCCCTCTCCCTGTGGCTACGTGGTGTGTGTGGTGGCTGCGTGTGTGGTGGAGTGCGTGGTGTGTGTGGTTGTGTGTGTGGGTGTGGTGTTGTGTGATGTGATGTGACGTGTTGTGTAGCTGTGTGGTGTGGTGTGGTGTGATGTGGTGTGTGTGTTGGCTGTGTGTGAGTTGTGCTGTGTATACTATGTGAACAGTACTTGTCGACTAGTCGGTCATTAGGAGGATAGTGTCGACTTACCGACTTAATAACCTTGCTTTTGAGAGATGAGAGAGTTGGACTTATGTTATTGTTGTGGACTTATGTTATACTATTAGACTCTAAGCTTGTGAACTTATTTTATTGTTGTGGACCTATGTTGGTTATGTTGTTCTTCGGTGCTTGTTATGTTGCTCATTATTCATGTAATCGCTATATTTAATTCTCAGTTTTTCACTTCATTGTTGTCCCATTTTCATGTAGCTTGTTGCTTGGGAGGAGAGAAGAGATGAGATATTATCAACAAGGTATGTCACTCAATCCATATTTACTTAATTAATTGAAATATAAATTATTGTAATGTATTGTAACAAGCTACATGTTGGAACTTGCAAGGAGGATGGGTGCTACATGGAATAAGAGCAATTGGAAGGAGGATGGGTGCTACATGGGCTCAAGAACCGGCAACATCAAGGTATGCATGTGCTACTAAAATTGCTGATTTAATTTGCTGCCATACTAGGTTAGAATGTGTGTATGGCGTCGCCTTGCCGTGGGCCTTAAGCGCTTTGGCAGTAAAAAGGTGGTGAGTCGCCACACCTTGCCTTATCGCTTTAATAACCTTGATTACGACTTTATTTGTGAATGTAATCTACACTTGAAATATTTTTTGCTCGCAAAAAGAAAACGCCCTTTGATTTGCTAACTACCTTCAGTTAGAGATGGTGGAATACCACCAACAAAGATCTTTCTTGTCTTAGGACCATCTTTCGATGACATTTCCTCTCTCGGGACAGTCCTTTTGACTTCAACCTTAATAAATAAAAAATTGTGAGTAAGAACATACTCCTATTCAAGTTTGCAACTTTCGGTTGTTGATGTGACACAACGGTTAACATAGAGGTCTTACCGTTCTTCCATCTATAACATGGTCATCCTCTAGAACCCTGTCAATCACAGATGGATCGGAAAATGTTACAAATCCAAATCCACGAGGCATCCTAGTATGTTTATCCTTCATGATAACAGAATCAGTGATAGCTCCATATTTCTCAAAATGCTTGGTGAATGTTTCTGCGTACGAACAAATGAGGCATAAGAATGCCAATTTAAACAAATGAATTTCACAGGCAAGCAAAAAATATTCAGAACAAAAGTATCTAAACAATAAATATGTGACTATGAACTATTCTCTCCTATGAATTCCTAATTTCTTAGAGAAATCAATTGTCCAGATTCTATTATTTATTTTTACTGAAGTTGATTGTTATCTCCACCCAGCTCAAAAGTTTGAAACAACAAAATGGGTAGACTTCAGGAGGTACATGCCACAAAATGGGTAGACTTCACAGACAGCTTGAGAACAGATTAAGTATCATTAATGAAAAAAAATCATCTGTGGCCCTGTGAACATAATTCTAGTTAAAAGCTACAGCACAGCACCCCTTGCAAGACTGCAAACTAGTCACTGTGACATTAAGTCCATGATGCTCCTATGATCAGACTCCCAGTCCCACGTAAATAAATGAAAAGGCACATTAACAGAATTTGAAAGTGCGATACAGTAGAAGCATTTGGACTCAAATAGAAGCACCATACGAACCAGCTCAACCTTAAAGCAACAATAAATGAAAATATATTATTACTTAAACCTACACAGTGAGGCATGTCTCCGCTTAATTGTCATTTGAATGGAAGTAAGTTCCCCTTCCGAATTAAAACTAAATGCAATGCGATCATTTCAGCTTCTGAAACAAGAGGAGTCAACACACATGCCCGTCTATACACACCTCAGTCACAATTATTGATTTTATCATTTATGTGTTATTGGAAAAGTAAACTCGGAAAGCATGCCATAGTACTGCTGCCAACCCACCAAAGATGATAAATTTAATTGAAATCCTAGCCTGCATCAGGCAAAGGATATATATTCAAGACTCTAAATTCCCAGAAACTAGATGAGACAGGATGATTACAAGAAACAGAGCAGATAACGTAACTTCTTCATGATGGCATCATTAATGAAAATGCATGTTGCACCTAAGCAAGCTAGCAAATCAGCAAGAAATAAGAAATGCACTAATAATTAAAAACACAAGAAAACTGTGTGTAGAATACCTAAAAATATACAGCCATACATTTCTGCTGTCTATCCGTTTTTTTTTTCTTTTGACAAATGCACACACTAAAAAAATCATTAAGAGTAAAAGTAAACTGACATGGAGCGGGTCACTCAAATAGCACAAACCAACGTGATAATCAGACAAAGATTGATATAGCATTTAGCCTTAACTCCTAAGTGCACTTATCAATGGCTATGTTTCTGAAATTCATAAACTAAGTTGGCTAAAATCATTAAATTCTATTACTGAAATTTCTTGTTGAGAATATACTACAAGCTTGCTTCTTACAAAATTAAAATGCAGTACTAGTTGTCTAGTTCCTAGCTTGCAATGCCTTTTCCATATGTTTAACCTAACCGAAGCTATGCGGCCTATTGCAACTAGCTATTTTTTCATTCTACTCTACTTTTGCAATCATCTAGCTGCAACATTTTACTTGACATAATTAAAATCTTATCCTATTTAGGAGAATCCAGCATAAGAATTGCTCCTCTCTACCTTCACTTGTCTCCCAGGCTACACCCCCAACGAAAATTTTCCTGCAAAATCACATACACGGATGCACCAAGCCAAAACAGTTAGCCCAACCTCACCCAATCCAACAGACCAGACCAAAACCCAACTCACTCACCCCGACGCATCGCCAGCCCCAGCAGCTGCGTCCCTCCCTTCCTCGCCGCCATCCTCATCATTACCAAGGCCCTCCCCTCCGCTTCCGCCTCGCCTCCCCTCCGCCGCCCCCGCGTCGCCCCCCTCGTCCCCCTCCTCCTCCTCCTCGTCCACCTCCTCCTCGACCTCCTCCACTTCCTCCTCCTCCTCTTCGTAACCATTCATGGCGTTCTCATTCTCCTCCCCGTACCCCGCCATGTCTCCGCCGCCGCCACCAGCACGGCCCCACCTGCTGCAGCAACCACCCAAACGGAGCTCAGAGAACAACGAAACCCTAGCTCCCGATAGAAGCGGGAGGCGAAGCGCGGCAACTAGATTACCTAGTAGGGATCGCCGCAGCTGGTAGGAGAGCGGTAGGGTTTAGGGTTCGTGGCTGGAGCAAACCCTAGCCGCGCCGCTTCGGGACAGGAGGAAATTGGCGAGAGAAAGGTAGAGGGCGGAGGTGGTGGCGAGGTGTCAAGTCGGGAGGGGATTTTTAGCTCGATTGGTGGCCAGGTTTGCTTGCTTAAGTTGGTTGAGACCGTTGGATGCGCGCCATGATTCGTGCTGTCACGAAGAGAGTAGCTTTTTCATTACAGACTGGGCTAGCTTTCTTGAAAGGCAACATTCGATTTCTTTTAATATGGAACATTGCTATTATATTATATTGGATGCATGACTGGGTTCAGCTGCCATCAGATCACCATCATGATTTATGATCACAAAGCCCCATCCATCATGCGTGGTAGCTTCCTGAAACACTCCATCAAAGTTGACCTTCAGCTAGTTTGGTGCCGGCACCGGCCATCTAAGATTCTCCCTTACATTCAGTTCCTTCTCTAAATGCATTTGGGCAAAGTCATCCACATACCTTGAGAATCTAAATTGGAATTCGTCTATTGTGCCCAGCTTCTCAGCATAACAACTTTATTCCTCTCCACCGGAACATTCGATTTTAGAGCATGGTATGGCATGCATTTATAATAAGGAGAAAACGATAAAGGAGTGATCACCCCAACACCAAGGCCCTTTTTGGAACACATAAATTTTTGCAAGAACTTTATGGGAAATAATTCAACTCCCACGTTCCAAACAGAAAACATCTCTTCCTTTCAATGCTTCAACACTTCCCCATCTCAAACACTGTACAGTCCGGTGTTTTGATGTGAGAAGTTAAGTATGAAGTATTGAGAGATAGGGCGTACATCTTTAAATTTTTGGGACTATGTTAGATAAGGTTACTCGCTCACGCATTGCTAAGTTCGAAATTCTCCACAAAGAACATTCGTGTTTACTACCAAGAATGGGAAATATCTAGTGCATCCCTCCTTACGGTGCATACTACGTCTAAAAGTTTTGATTTTTTTTATAAAAAAAATGTAGATGTAGGGGATATTATATGATTTAGTCATGCAAAATTTCAAAGTGAAAATCGATTACATTTGAAAGATGTGAAATTAACAAGCAACCGGCATAAATAGTGTTTAATATTATTCATGCCGAATTTCTCTTTTCATATCTTGCAAATGTGATCGAGTTTCATCTTCAAATCTTGCATAGCATCATCCTCTACATCTAAATTTTTTTAGGATTTTTTCAAAACTTTTAAACGTGAGATGCATGAAGAATGCAACATAAGGAGAGATACACCATATATTCTCTCACCAAGAATGTCTTGCCCTATTCAGTACACAGAAGAAAACAGCCACTAGCCCACTATTACTACCACCGCAAGCGTCAAATAATTACGAAGATAGGCAATAAGCAAAATTGCAGATATACATATATTGTCAACTATCTCAATAAGATGTTTTTCCAACTGAAAGAAGCTATATACTTTTTACACGGTTGGCTTTGGAACTTCTACTCGGGGGAAGGCCACCAATTACACCCCAACATTTCTTATACCAATGGAGAAAAGAATCCCAAGAAAATTAAGAAATTAGGCAGGAAAAAAAGAAAAGAATCCCGCTGTATCACTCGGAGAAGACAAAAACCACTGCGTTGCGGGAGCAAGCAAGGTGACAACTACTGTGGACAAGCCTGTCATATGACTCAGAATGTTCTACGATACAGTATGGATGGTTAATGATGGGGCTTTCTTATGCAATTTCCCCCTGATCTGCTTAATCTTCGCATCGACCCTCGCAGTGAAGCCAATCTTCGTCTTCTGCCGGGCCTTAGACCGCTCCCTCTTCCACATTGTCTGGTCTTCGACGTCTTTCCGCAGGTACTTGATCTCCTGGATCACATGGTGATCAAGTGGATTGCACGATCTCTGGTAGGATATGTGAATCAGGTAGGGAATGTTGCAAGCAGCAGTCACCACAAGCGTCGCTAACCAGTACAAGGGAGCTGGCCCAAGAACTTCCAACAGAATCTGGTAGTTGTCATGGGACCTCAGTGACATCCCGTAGGTAATGATGAAGAGATACCAAGTCCCTATGCTGCCCCACACAAAGAGATGTTGAATCCAGGTGAAATGGCTCATTGTCAGAGCAATCTGCATGTTGACAGCCCAGATGATGCAGGTGAACATGGTAGTTCCTACTGCAGCCATGTCGGCAGTCTGTCCCCCGGCACAGATTGCCTGATCATAGAATATACAGATGTTGAGAAAGAATATGGCAAGAGATGAGTACAGGCCATTCCCCATCCATCCTAAAATTCGGTACCAATCGAAGAAAAGGTTCTTTGTCCCTTGCTGATATAATGCTGGGAACTGCAAAATATGTCAGTGTTCATGTAAGAAGGCGTACAATTGACAGATGTCCAGATAAAACTGACCAGGTCCTAAGGTACAAAGGACCTGATGCATGAGTCCTCTGGTATCACCCAGCGTTAGACAATAGTAACAAGCATAGGAATTTGCTTGGGACACATCTAAACTACTCATCCCCAAGCGTAGACATGATTGATTTGCTCTACAGATAGGCCCCATCCAAACAAAATGTTACCAAGAATCAGACTGAGGTGCATTAGCAGTCTGTTGACATTTTAATCAGATTATCATATAGGCATAAATACAACCTTACTACCGGAAAGTACTATAACCAAAACAAAAATATATAAAATAGGCACAACTGTAGTGACATGAATGTATGGTCTTAAATCTGATTACGTTTGCTACTTTATCTACTGTCTTAATTATTTTCTAGATGCTACGCAAGACAAACTACTTGAAGGAAAGCATCAATCCAGTCTGCACCGACACATTTATGGGGTGACTCCAACACATGCTGGAGAATTTTCAGTCAAGTTTCCCAACATTACATTGACAACACAGATAATTTAACAAAACACACTACTTAATGCAAATATCTTTTTGTACAAGGTCTTTCGGTTGTGTATTTCAAATACATTGTATTTTACAATCACATAAATCAAAGTATTCTACATAGTGACTTGTGTCTTTCATTTGGATGACTCGTGACTGAATACCTGAACCAGATATTCTAACCATGACAGCATTATATTGAATACAGAATGAAGCAAATGGAATTGAATGCACAACAAACCAAACTATTTCTAATTCCAACGTTCTCTGTCAATGGAATTAATAGGTTGATTCATACACATGATTTAAATGAACAGGTATACCAAAGGAGGATAAAACTTTGTGTAACCCAAACATTACAAACAAGTATAGCATGAAAAAACATGGCATAGTAAATTCAGAGTAAACAGATGGTGGTGCCATACAATCTAGCCCATAGATGAAAGACTAAAGAGGTCTTTAAGTACAATAACTAATTACCAATAGATTTATTTGGGGTCCATTGGGATTGTGGTGCTTCACTGCTTCTCAAGAAACAAGGTTTGACAAACCATCTTTTGTATCTCCTTATTTATTAGCTTCTTTTTTGGAAGCATGTTGATATGGATACAGCAAAAAAATCTTTTGTAATGGCCTTACCCCACAGCAGAACACAATGCAACACACCACATTCCAGAACTAAGCCTTAATTTCCTTTCCGAAACATGTTTAATTTCTCATAAGCCATATGGTTAAAATAAGTCCGATATTTTATCACATACCTGTAGGCAGATTTCAGATGAAACATCCTGCTCAAATACTCCAAGTGATATAACAGGTAGCGAGGTAAGAACAACATTGAAAAGAAGCATAAACCAGTCATCATAAACTGATTGCCCAGAAAATCCAGCAAATGCCTCAAAGTAAAATATTGTAAGTCCGAAGGCAATATTCTTGTAGAAGAAGTAGCAGATCTGCAGTTCAATAAAAGATGACTCAGAAAAGACCATACAGCAAATTTGAAACATTATAGTTCAATAGAATGTAACAAATAAAGGAAGTGCTTTGAGCAGCACCATTTGGGCAATTCTCTTGTAGCACCAATGGCCATGGACAACGAGGAGTCGCTCAAGGAACCGAAATTGGGAAATAGAAAAATCACTAGCCATCACTGCCTGGCCAAAGAAAAGAAGCCATTGTCAGTCATAATCAAATCAGTAATGCATCTGCTTAGCGTTATCTCAAAGTAGCAGTACACTAGATTGCAGAGTGGATTATAACAATCTGGACAACAGACCTGCATGCCCTCTACCCCACTTATACCAACTCCAATATCAGCTTCTTGAATCATGCCCACATCATTTGCACCGTCACCTATTGCTAAAGTGGTTTTTCCAATACCTTCTTTGACCAGTCGGGTCACCTGCAAAGCAAAGGAGAGCAAACTCAGCTTTGGCTCATGTGGCAAATCCAGATTGTGCATTGGTGATAGATTAAGTTACCAGTGCTTTCTGCTTTGGAGAGACACGGCAACATATGACAGACGCACACTCTATTGCCAGATTCAGGAACATATGCTTCATGTCATCTTCCAATGCAAATGTAAGACCCTTTCCATCAATAACTAGAGCAAATGCTGCATCAGGATCCTTCTCTAGCTTGACCATTTGTGAACCATTGGCAATTTGCAACATAAGACTCTCCTTTGCAGCCTGCTCAGTTGTCAAAGATGAAAGCAAAGCCTACCATAAAGATAATTACCGTGTAGATCAAAGCCAGTTATAGTACCAGAGAAAAAATGCTGTACAAAGGTACCTTTTTTGCATCCTGGGCAACTTGGTCACCAGTGGCTGTGGACAAGCATATCCGTTTCATGCCTTGCCTAAGTAAACTGCATGCATATCTGCAAAAGAATAAATGGACATAACGTTCAGAAGAAACGTGTTGTCATCCTTCACGAGATATAGAAAAATCTTATGCTAAATGCAATATCGGGGATTACAAACAATATCATTCAGAATAACTCATTTAGGTATAGAAAGGTTCCACCAGACAAGAGCTTACCCTATGTTAATTGCAGTTTCCATCTTATCACCTGTCAGGACCCAGATCTTGAGACCTGCTTGCGCCAAACGATCTATGCACTGAGGAACCTGATAGAACACAAGACATAAAATCAAAACAGTTACTAGCATGATAGCAGGATCCAACAACATATATTACCAATCTCAAAAATCAATCAATCATTTTTACCCCTTTTTGCAATTTGTCTTCCACCGCAGTTGCACCAACAAGGATCAGCTCTCTTTCAATCAAATCTGAGACTCGCTCGAGTTGCAATTCTCTATCAGGCCCAATAGATGTCTTCGCTTTAAGAAACTCAGCACTCCAAGAAGAATATTCTGATTCCTCCAGCACTCTGTATGATAATGCCAACGTCCGCAAGCCAGCCTCGCCATACTCATTGAGATGCCTGCTTGTATCAGGCTCATACAACCTTCCATTTTTGGCCAGTCTATCAAATATGATGCTGCTCGGTTGGAACAAAGAACAGCAAAAGATAGTCAAGCTGAAGCATAAACAACCCATGTATGTTGACAGTACCTAGTCAGTAATCAAGTGTATAAGTTGCTCCTCTGGTAACACTTTGTCACTTTTTAAGTTATCATTTTTGAGTTTTTGATTAACAACACAGACGACTTCATGGCAGATGTTTAGCTAAAAACTTGAAACATAAGCATCAGCAAAGAAATATATTTGGTATAGAACTTTGCCTATCTGCTCCTTTGCAAAGAAGAAGAATTTGGCCATCCTCATCCTTAAGAATTACCGACATTCGTTTTCTTTTGCTGTTGAATTCCAATAGATTGAGAATCTTGAACTCCCTAAACCCCAATCAAGAGATGAAGAAAAGTGAATAAGTAGGAATGGGAACAACAAAGAATAAATGCAATATGAAATACTACTATGCAACCTCTCAGTCGTGCCCTTAGAAGAAGTGTATTTCTCCCTGATGAAGACACTTGATTGTGTTCTCTTAAAAAATTCAAATCCAAATTCTCTGGCTGCCACAAGAAAAGCCCCCTCATCTGGTGATTCTGCTTCATAGGTAAGAGCACCAGTTGCCTCATTCACCTCAGGAATTGCAGTGTGACAAAGTGCAAGTATCCTGAAGAACAGAAGAATTGGGGAAGAATTTGGTTCCTTGGTCCAGTTCCCTTGCATAAGACGGTCATCCTCAAAACTGAAGCCTTTTATTGACGACTTTCGGGTCTTTCCAACACTAAAGGTAACTCCTTCCACCAACTGGATTTCATCCTCATTATTCTCCCATACATCTTGTACAGGAAGATCTTGGTCAGCAGCGCCTGACGCCATCTGCTTTGCAGCAGCAATTTCAACTTCACTCGAACCCACGCCATACGAAACCCCAGCAATTGAACACTTCAAGAAATCCATCTGATTACAGGTCAAAGTACCAGTTTTATCCGACAAAATTGTATGAACCTGGCCAAGCTCCTCATTCAAGTTTGATGTTCGAGCCTGAGCAGTATTGCCAGTCTCCTCATCAAACATATGAATGTCCTGGTTAATGAAATGTGCTTGCAATACCTTCACTACTTCAATTGAGACATACAGTGAGATTGGAATCAAATACCCATATAGAATGAGTGCTGTAATGAGATGGAATATCCCAGAAAGAGCAGGGCGTGATGGATCATCCAATTTATTGGAGTTCTGCGGCTGCAAGTACCACCAGCTGGGCAAATCTAACTTGATCCTCGCAGCAAAACCTATTGAACTGATGAGCGATATCAAGACCAGGACAGTGAACAAAATGTATATGATCAAATCCATCTTCCTCTCAATCCTGCTCCTCTTGGATGGCGACTCAGTTGAATTCTGCATCACCTTACTGTCATGCCCAGTAAAAATGACCACTCCATAGATAAAGGATGTGTTCCTCAGCTTTGAGTCCCTGAGAAGTATCTGAAACGGATCGAGCGCATACACCTGCCTTTCATACTCGAAGTTACCAACAAATGTGTACAAGCTTGGGTTTGGGTCCTCGCACCTTATCACTCCCCGGAAATCCTTAAATGACTCATCCTCTTCCAATGGCAACGTAACCTCCAATGACCTCTTCACCTTGAGGTTCGTCTCACCATCCAGGTTCATCGTCTCAACATAGCAAATGCCATCCTCATAGCTCGACGACAACAGCAGTAAATCAGCAGGGAAGAACTGGTCCTTCTCAACCTTGATCACATCACCGACACAAAGGTCCTCCCAATGCCGGTACCCAAATTCACCTTCACCCTCGTGCACGGAAACCTTGCGCTTGTTCACTTTCATGTCCTGCATGAATCTTCGCCAGTCCTCCAGCGCCTCCTTGATCATACTGAGCCCAACGACAAAGGCCAGCGGGGCGATCATGCTGACGGGGGAGAAGGGGCACACCGGGGTGAGCGAGAGGATGGCGGTGAGGAGGAAGTAGAGGTTGGCGACACGGCGGAACTGCTCGAAGATGGCCTTGGGGAGGAAGGTGAGGATGTTGTACTTGGTGGTGGAGATGTAGTTGGTGGGGTACTTGAGCGGCTTCCGGCGGTGGAGGGTGGGGTTGTTGCAGTGGACGACGCGCGAGAACCCCGGCCCGCCGACGGCGCTGCCGCTCGCGGCGGAGGGCCCCGCGGCCTCGTCGGTGGAGGGGGCGCGGAAGCAGGAGAAGGTGTAGAGCTTGCTCCATCGCAGGCGGTCGCGCCGCCGCCCGCCGCCGGCACGGCCCATCTCGACAGCCTCTCGACGCGCGGAGTCCGATTCCGGCTACGCGGAAGCCGGCATTGGCGTTCCTCGATCGAATCTTGGCAGGGTTGGAGGGGATTCCTACACCGTCCGGGCGAATTCGACCTGCGAATTGGGGGTATCAGGTCGTGATCTCGCCAGCTAAAAAAAAGATCAAGGAATTTCGTACCAAGAAAAATCTGGAATCTCGTAAATTGCAGGGAGAAAGAACGCGTAAATTCCACCGCATTTCGCGTCAAACATAATTACCTTCCAAATTCACCGACGGAAAGAACAGCAAAACAAACCAAAAATATCATTAAAAAAACACACAGAAAGAAAACGCAAACACACACACACACACACGCACACACACAGGACCAAGAACCCAAGAGAAGCATTAGCACCCAGCTCAAGCTCGGGAGAGGGAGGGTGTCGCCGTGTCGGCGGGACCCACCTGGGAGGAGCGGGTCCGGCGAGGAGGCGGCCGTCCGATCCCTCCTCGGGAATCGCGCGCTGTGGCCGGCGACGCGCGGAGCTGGCGCGACCTGGGGATTGGAGGGCGGAGCGAGAAGGGAGGAGAGACGAGAGGGAAGGAGGTGAGGAGCGACTAGAGAGAGAGAGATTCTATTAAATTAAATTTCCGATTAATTTTTTATCCGATATTATTTAGCGAGCGGTATTTATAATCGCTGAGCTTTACGAGATGCTTTCCCAAAAAAAGATTAAATAATATTATTTTAAAAAATTACAAAAATACGGCCGATGTGATGTCATAACAATCAATCTAGTTGAAGTGTACAATTGGATCATGCGCGGCACCAGATGTCTCTCTTTGGTTGGTACTGTGGAGGCAATTATCCGCGGTATCATAAATTACTTTGTTGACTGAAAAAACAATGTGTCGCTCGCAATGGAAAATAATAGAGAGTATTGTACTTCACCATGATCACTAAATACATAGAGGATAATAGCAAAAAGGGTGAGATGCATCGAACATTTATGATGGATACAAAGGAGTTTCTCTTCGAGTTATCGTGCAGGGATAAAAGATGACACAGGACGAACTATGAGAGGATCACTCTATGAGTGCACGCTACGCCGCGCTAGTTGTGTATGCACTTGTAACAAGTTTTTTCTTCTACATAGGCCCTACTCGTATACCATGGCCGCATGTTCGACGGTGACGTAGTATCCTGGATAGTACCTCTCTGATTATTTCAACAAGGAGGAAATGATGCAAACCTGAAGTACATAGTTGTATGGTTACAGGATGGTTGGCCATTTCACTGGCCATCCGACCTGAAAGTAACTTATTTGGACCGCGGACATTGATAGGCCGAAGAGAAAGATTGGCCGGCGATAGATACGGCGTATCAGGAACGGCATGAACGAAACAAAAGTCAGACGTTGTACGAAGAAGTACTCTATTTGCAGGGAGTTTGGGCAAACCTTCAAGAAATACCATACGAGGAATCCACAGGATGAAGGAGACATTAGCAGTCCGGACGACGCTGTGGGGACCTCATCCAACCGCCCCGCTCGAGGCGGTCGACACGGCGAACGTTAAGATCAGGGCCACAGGAAACGCTCGTCTTGTTGAAATATGTGGTGTTCAATGCTTTGCAATATCATTTTGATTTGTCGGAAAACTAGGTGATGACGTTGTGCTGATTGTTTTGTAATATCAGTGTGATTTGTCGACAAAAAACACTGAAGACATTGTGCTGAATGTTTTGTAATATTATTGTGATTTGTTCACAAAATATATGGTCGAAAATAGACAAAAAAAATAAGCAGAGGTCCTTATCGCTAATTGAAATAGCGGCAAGGTCATGTCGCAAGTTAGAGTAGCGACAGAGTCATATCGTCATTTCAACTGGCGACAGTAATCTCTTTGTATTGTTTTGGGCTACTGTCGTCATTTGAAATGATGATAGGATAATTTCGTCATTTCAAATGGTGACAATAGTCTAGTTTTATATTTTTTTACGGTTATTTATTTTTGTAAATTTCTTTTAGAATAATATTGTTTAAAAAAATTTCGAGACCCTCCATAGAGTACGACAGCAAGGCCGGGGAGGTTGGTTTGTTTTCGTCGCCTTCATTAATTCGCCAAAAAAAAATATCATATGTTTACCTATTAAACAATGGAGTGGTTATTTTGAATATTTTTGGCTCTAAAATACTACGTCAAACCTTCCTCTGTGATGCGGTGAGCCGTCGTTGTCCCCCGCCTAGACGACGGAGGAAGCAATAGGAAGAAGAGAGCTATCGAGACCAGGACGGTTTGAGACCACATGCGTGTTTTGAAGTAATCAATACAGAGAATCTACAGTGATATATCAATATGAGAGATCTCCACCGCTCGATAAAAAATGAAGGGTCATATCAATCATTGTAGTGTTTTGCTTCGATGTATGTTCGCTGCAATCAAGGTTGATAAAATCATGACTCTAATTTTAGAATGTACGATTCTACGATCCTACAACATCAATACGATCTAAATTGCATCTTGAGTGGAACCTAGTAGAATCGTAATAAAATTGCACTGATAGTCGTGGATCCGGGTAGAATCACGTATCACCTCAAATTATAAAAGATTTAGGTGTTTAGTTGTGTCCTACCCTCAATTCAAATTTTATGATAAGTACTAAGTAATTAGTAGGTTAGATATTAAGATTCGGAGGTTTAGAATAATAAATTTTATTTTATTTATTTATCTTACTTTTTATGTAAAATGTTCTGTAATGGCAAAGGTTGTTAAAATCAATATTTTAGCTATAGCTCTGAATGACATAAAATCTAAACTACGATTTAGACATTTATCAATCAAATTAGATGTCAAATGACCAAATAAACACTTATATCACTCTTGGAATATACGACACATTGAAAAAAAATGTATTTTTGGTAAAATTATGATTCTACAATTCGATCCTAAAATATGATTCTACCGGAGTATCTCCAACCGTATTCAGAGTCACGATTCTGACAATATTGGCTGTAGTACATATTTCACTTTTACTATAGTACATTGCAAACACACTGTTCACCTCCTCAAAAAACATCCATGCAGTGGATCTCTACAGTAATACAGAGGATCCTAATCCGACCAAAACACTCAAAGTGAGTGTTGCATGGTGTTGGTATCTTGAGCTGATAGTAACATTTGATGGTTTTTTATGATCAGTAAATTTGTGATATTTTTCAGATTTTTTATGGGCGTCAGTTTGAGTTTGTCCTTTTTTTTTTTGTCATGAGTTGGTACATTTAATTTTTTATAGTATGTGTATTTTTCCTGAGATTTCATATGCATTGATTGCTTCCACGAATTGATTTTTAATTAATTGCTTCCATGAATTGGATTTTTTTAATTAATTGCTTCCATGAATTGTTTTCCCCCCAACTCATGTGTCCTGAGTTGATAAACTTTAATAGATCTGAGTAGCCTCTAGATTAACAGCTATAAGTAATGAATTGCACTCCAGCTAATATCAGGGGCACGTCGATCACAAAACGAAGATATATACAGTAACATCATTTTTTTACTCTGCTGTATTAGACACGAGTTCTCAATTTTTGGGAGAAAATTCGACCTAGTTCAAGCTGTCATTGTTGGAATAACTACCCTGCCCAACCCTTTTGGTAACATACATTTAGTAATTTACAATTCATTACTTAAGCATATAAAATGACAGCTAGCTGAACTAGGTTGATTTTTTTCCCAGAATTGAGAACTCGTGTCTAATACAGCAGAGTAAAAAAATGATTTACTGTCTATTTCCCTCGAGTCTAATACAGCAGACTAATTCTTAAATTGCTCTTGTCTAGAGAGGATATATACCACTGGAGAAATCCCTGATTTGGCGACAGGTCGAAATTGTCGCCAATTCAATCGGCGACTGAGAGACGACATGGCTACTGTCATTAATTGAAACAGCGATAACTTTCTATCGCCAATTGAATTGGCGACAGATATCTAGTTTTATAATTTTTTCAACTATTTATTTATATAATTATTTTTACAAAATGTATTATTAAAAAAGGCTCTTCTAAGACATGTTATGCAACTATTACAAATCTTATGGTTGAAGGGGTCTCTAAATTCCTAACCTCTGTCCATTAAAAAAAAGGGGAAAAGCTAAAAAAACGCTATAGCGTTGGAAGCCGATCCATCGGGGTAGCAATCTACCGTTGGATCTGAATAAGTTACGTATCCTGACAGCGATCAGCTAACCCTGTTTCTAGGCTATGGCTATCTGGACGTATGCTTTCTTCTGCCCTTGGACCTTTTCCAACCACTTTTCCTTCTCCCCATGTAGCATCACAGATCAGCCATCACCATTAAAAATCCCAATGACTTGTCACACTCACACCTGTAGCTTCTCCACATGGCTATGTGAACGTATGCTTTCTTCTCCCCTTGGACCTTTCTCAACCACTTTCCATTCTCCCCATGTAGCATCACAAATCAGCCACCACCATTTAAAATCCCAATGACTCGTCACACTCACACCTGTAGCTTCTCCACATGTTGCGGGGGTGGCAATGGCGATTGGTGCCGAGATCAAGGAGGACCTAGAGGAGGCGCTGCCACTGCTCCTCGACGAGGCTGTGCGCCCACGACATGTCGCGCTCTTCGTCGAGTCGTCGCCTTTAGCGTAAAAATTCACTCCTGCCTGGGTCAGTCTAGTTGCTTTTCTTGATTGGGCTATGGGGGTTCTTAGACTTATGTGCATTCTTGGCTAGATCAATGGGATTGTTCAAGGAAAAGGTTGGAAGATTCTACTGGGAACAAGCTCTGATGTTCATCCCAAGTCTCATGAAGTTGTGTGACAGTCTTGTGGCTGGCTGGCGGAGATGTGGTTTTATTAAGTTTCATGAAGTTTCATCCCAAGTCTCACGAAGTTTTATTAAGTTTCACGAAGTTTCATTGTGTTTCATCAAGTTTCATATAGTTTCATCCCAAGTCTCATGAAGTTTCATCCCAAGTTTCATCGTGTTTCATCAAGTTTCATCCCAAGTCTCATGAAGTTTTATCCCAAGTTTCATCGTGTTTCATCAAGTTTCATTTCATATAGTTTCATCCCAAGTCAGATGAAGTTTCATTAAGTTTCACGAAGTTCCATCCCAAGTTCCATCGTGTGTCATCAAGTTTCATATAGTTTCATCCCAAATCTCGTCTTGTTTCATCAAGTTTCATCCCAAGTATCATCGTGTTTCATCAAATTACATATAGTTTCATTAAGTTTCATTCCAAGCTTCATCATTCTTCATCAAGTTTCGTATAGTTTCATTAAGTTTCATAAAGTCTTATGAAGTTTCAATCCTGACATCCAAAAGATGTCACAATTTTTTCGAATGTAAAACTCGTTGAAAAGATTTGAACATGATACTCATTTTTTGAATCCTGTATGGCTGTTTCTGAATCCCCCTGTATGGTTGTTTCTGAATCCTAAAATCTACATGCTTCAATAGGCCAACATGGTGGACATCCATGGGGTCATGTACTCGTGGACGGCAACTGCCTGCCACACGCATGGAGGAATATGACGTCTAACTCCTGCGTGTTGTGGTGGATGTCCACACATCTGTGCTCATGGACTGCCATGGGTTTCAGGCTGGCAGACGGCGACGGGCTCGACGAGAAAGGCGTGCACCAGATTCCCTAGGTCGTCCGATTAAATTGAATCGCACGGTATGGACCTACCCTGTTGAGACATGTTTCTATGGTATAGCGCGCGCTAATCCCTTCCTAAAAAAAGTCACACCACAACCACCACCCTTTAGCTTTCTTTGGTGGCAGCTGATCCTAGGGAGCTATACTAAATTTTTGGCAATGCCAAAAACCGGGCAAAAAAAATAGTGTTTAGATTGTAGCCATATCAATTCATAGGCAATGCCGAAATTGATGTGTTTGGATTGCAGCTATGCCAAAATTGTGAGTAGGTCATGTGGGTTCCGCGTGGCATCTTCTTTTTTTTTTTTGCATAAACTTATGTCAACATGGGTCTTATTTTGTTGATAAAATGACAAGGAACACAACGGTTCAAACGGATTGCAAATCGGATACCCGGTTTAAGAAATATCATCATTTAAAGCTTGTTAATCAAACCATTGATACATTTATTGCAACCAATCGTCGAATGCCACGTCACCAAAGCAGACAGGCCCGAAGACATGGGCGTTGCCAAAATCGCAGGCGAGCATTTCAGCCGCTCGGATTTCACCCCGCCAGCGCGCACGAAGACAACGGCATTACCATTTTTTTCGGTAGTATCAAAATTTAACAACAAACCAAATCATAACTAAATTTTATAGACATTACCAATATTTAGTTTAGTTCATTTAGGTTCCAATCCAAATAGCCCCATAATCTGCCTACTTTCGCCACCAACTTTAACTCGGAGGTTTCATCTGAATCAATAAAAAGTGAAAGGAAACTTCCCGACCACACGGTTTCTGTGAGGAATATTACTGTACACTGCTACTTTCCCTTTCCTCCTTTATTGTGTACGTGCCTACGTAGAGTATATACACTGGTGCCCGGGTCTTTTTTTGAAATAAAGCTAAAATGTAAGGATGGCACTGAAAAAAAACTCTCCATTTCCCTTTTCTTCCCAAGAATTCCAAATGGGATTGCTTGGTTTGAAAGAATGCTTAGTTAATGTTTTAATAATAAGTACAGATGGTGGGGCCATTAGTCAGGTCAGAATTAGGTATTGTTGGCAGATTTGCATTCACAAAAGCTAGTACGGCCTGCTGGCTGAGTGCTTCAAGCAATCAATTAGTGTAATCTGGTGGTGAGCTGGAGCTCAGATCTTCTTCTTCCCTTGTTCTTTGGGCAATGTGGGTCTCACATGCCAATTGCAATTTACTTGCGACAGTTGGACAACTGTGAAGGAGGCTAGCATGGACAATGAAATATAATGCATTGTGATTTGTGAAGAGTTTACTGTGTACAGAGATTTTGGTGTTATGAATAGGTTTTGTTTCCTATCCAAGGTGTTGTCGGTAGGGGTGCAATCAGCCCGTTAACTTTAGCCCGCCAGTCCGCTAGTTCGTTCGCATAGAAATTCAGTCCGACCCGTTTGCCCGCTGGGTCAACCGCGCCTCGAGTTCATCGTGAACCCCGTTGGCGCTTAACCAGGATGGCCTGCTGCTCCTCTCCTTCAAGTTCTCTCTCCTCGCCGAAGCCTAAGCCCTCCCCATCTTGCTCCTCGTCGTGGATCCGAAGGTCCCCATCATTGCCGCCATCAAGCACAAGAAGCCACGGGCACCGGCAGCAGAGTCGACACGCAGTGCCGCCTCGCTCACGCTTTCGTGCTCACCGTGGTATGCTGTCTTCACCGCGTTCAATCCTCACTCCTCGCTTCGTCGTCCACCACCGCCGATTCAGTAACCTCGTCCCGCGCCAGATGCTCAATTGCACTTTCTTCTTGCTCTCGCCGCCACGGATTCCTCAATTAAATGCTCCCCTTTGTGTTGTAATGGCGACCGTTCCCCTTCGCAGAAGCGTGGAGAGACGGAGAACGTGGAGGTGCTCAAGACCCACTTGCCGTCGAACTAGAATACCTCGAGGCTCGCGAGGAGACGCGCCACGCCGGCGTCCTCCCCTGCTCCACGCCATCAACAGTGAGTTCATTGGACCGCTTATTTAGTTAAGAAGCTTCCTTGCTTAGCTAGCTAATTCATGGCGGGGATGCTAATCGCGAGCTCTCTCTCTCTCTTTTGGCCAAATTAGTGCGCATAGGTGCAAGGCGGCAAGGCGAGGCTGGGCGTCTTGCAGCTTGCGATCGAGCCACTACCGCTTCATCTTTGTCAGGAGGCACTGCCGAGTGGCGGCGCCGTATGGCACCGCCAAAGTCCACCAAAATTTAGTATCATTGTTTTGCAAGCTGTCGCCACCGCAAATACTTAACAGTCAACACGGAGTAAACATAGGCTATTCACAGTCTGTCCCACTTACACCACTACTTGAACTGGTTTATGCACGAAACTGAACATAAGTACGTTAACTAAATTTCATATCAGTTTAGATTGTACTGCTATGACCTAAGGCCTACTATTTTGTGGTTAGACCAGACATCATAAATTATGATCCATATATGACATACTTTGTCTCCGTCGTGGACCACCGATGCAGGGAGGGCAATAATTGGCAGGTCCCATCAAGGTTGGAATGGACCTGGCCTAGTGGCTGGTGTAGTACCTTGCAGAGTAGGGTGCCACTCGCCAGGTTTTGTTTCCATGCATCCATCTATATATATTATTAGCTGGATAAAGAAGTCATTATATTTACCTTTAAAAACTAGAAATTACCGTGTTAATCGAAGAGAAAAGAGAAAAATCTACATCATTCATCATAGTGGGTCCAGGTTATAACAGTCTAGATTAAAAGAAATAGTCTATGTCAAATACAATCAGAAAAAATTGAAGTTCAAAACAAAAATAAAATAAGCAATTTGATTTCCATAATAATTCCTAAGTAAAATCCATAAATAAATATAATCCAGAATTAAAAATAAACAAAAAGTAACAATTGGATTTGGATACAAATCCCAACAAAAAAACTGAAATTCAGAATAAAAAGGTAAAAAAAGAGAGATATTTGATTTTTATAGGAATTCCAACATAAATCCGTAGATAACTGTAATTCGGAATAAAAGTAACAAAAATTAGCAATCGGATTTGTATATGAATTCGAACAAAAACAACTGAAATTGGGATTAAAAATAAAAGGAAATTTGCAATTTGATTCCAAACTAATTCAAAAGTAAAGTCCCTAAATAACTAAAATTTGAAATAAAATAAAGAAAATTAGCAATTTGATTTGTGGTGGATCCAGATTATAATGGTCAAGATTAAAACAGAGATTCCATGCCAAGTACAATTAGGAGGTCAGAACGGGAGGGGGTCTCAGGGCCGCCTCATGACCTCAGTTAGCCTCCCGAGGAGATGGACCCCATCCTCGGTCCCCACAGAACTCGAATTTCACAGAGATTAAGAATAGATTATTTTTTAAAAATAATGTGACTTTATTTATTAATTTATAATTATTTACTATTTTTAAAAATATAGGTTTAAAATCTATAGCCTAGCACAAATATTCAAGTTTACATCCAAATATATAAGAATAATGTACATATATCATATTAGAAAACAATAATATATAAACAAAATAATATATTTATAATTATTAATGGGTCAGGGGAGGGCGACCCCCCGTCCCTGCCTCGCTAGCCTAGCAGGTAGGGCTGGAAAAATGCTCAAAGCTCGTGAGCCGGCTCGGCTCGGGCTCGTGAAATTTCGAGCCAAGCCGAGTCGAGCCCGAGCTGCCGCGCGAGCTCGGCCCACGAAGGCCCAGGAGCCTCCCAACCCTAAGTCCCTAACCTAATCCCCCCTCACACCTCACCCTACAGTCGCCCCAAACCCAATCTTTGGTTCTCCCCATCCCCTTATTCTCCCTGTGCTCTCCACCGACCCCGTGTTCCTCCGCCGCCGCCTGGACGCCCGGTCCTCCTCACCCGCCCCGACCCCGTGTTCCTCCGCTGCTGCCCGGACGCCCGATCCTCCTCACCCGCCTGATCCCATGTTCCTCCGCTGTCCGCCTGTTCCTCCACCACACACCCATGTTCCGCCACACAGTGTTCTCTCACCATACTGACCTCCTCACCCCTGCACCCCACCCCGTGTTCCTCCATGCCCGTCCCCATGTTACTCCTCGCCTCCTCCAGTGTTCCTCCGTCTTGCCTCCTCCTCCTCCTCATGGCCGATGTAGCGAGCCGCAGGGTCGGCGACGCTAGCTCTTTCCTCGAGGAGGTCCAATCCAGGACGCGACAACGGTGGCGGCGCCGCCCTCCTCTGCCATGCTGGTGTTGTGAGAACCCGGGGTATTTAACTTGTAATGCTTAGCTATTCACTTGACCCTAGCATCACAAACCAAATATCCCGTGCCTCAAAGTAGTATGTACCTCCCCGAAGCGGTACACATACTCCTTCACAAAATATAGCATCTATTCCATACACAAGTCATTATAATACCGAGTCTTAAGTTTACAACACAAAGGACATACACATAATAGAGTTATTACAAAAGAGGCTGACTGGCCAAAAGACAAGGTAAATAAAAAAAGTAGCAACGGAAGCAAAAGCCATAAGATGGCGATAAACAAAAGCCAACCGGTTTGCCCTTACCCACAAGGCAACCGACCAGGCCGCCAAGCTAGTCGTCCTGTACGAAGTCGACCTCACAATAGTTAACCCCTTGGGGGTCAAGCTCTTCTGCAACAATTAAGCAATACAACTGAGTACAAAAATGTACTCGTAAGACTTACACATAACAAACGTATACACAGCTACATGCAAGCTGAAACAAAGGAGAGGTTGTAGGGTTCATTTTCAGCACAAAACAATATTTTATTTGCAATAGTGTAATAGATTGAAGGCAATTTTATCAAATCTGTTTTTATTTGTTAAAATAACAGCGAGACCACATTTATAATCATAAATAACATCCTAGAGGTGACTTTCCAACAGCCACCACAACATAGCACGAATTACCCATTCGTACCACCCGAATTCAAGTTTTAATGAAATCGTTATAGTCTAATTCTTGCGGGAAATAACCAAGCATGTCCATAACCTAGGACAAGGTTATTCGAATAGTTTATACCCTGCAGGGGTGTACAACTTTATCCACATGTCAGACCGCCTTTTTGCCAAGCTATTAATCACACTTCCTTAGGTATGTCGGCACGGCTAAGTCCTACGAGACGTTTTCCAATATTGTGTATTAACTACGAGTCGCCCGTATGATGGAAACCACACGTTGTGTCGGAGTCATCGGCAGAGAGAGAACTTACTGATGCTCCTCGAGTTGGAGAACCTTGAAAGGAACCCGCCCCGTCACACCCAACACACATAGAATATTCTTTTTTATACACAACACACACAACCTCCTGCGACTCGGAGCTGACACACGCCAAAGTACTAAGTCAAGAGAGGTCCCATATCCCCTCATGTGGCTGCACACAAAAGTGCTTGGATCAATGGCGCAAGTAATTCGGTCCTTGTTGACTCGGGCACCATCCATGCACACCCGACAATCACACCATCCAACCAATGTGCCCAAGTCTAAAATATTTTATTTTCAGTTTTAGTTTTCCAAATACAATACATACATGGGTACCCTGACCCAAGTATTTTAAAATGATGATATAACGACCATCTCCGAAGAGACGATCCCCATTCTACCGTTCTAAGCATTTCTAAGCGGCATCAACTCGTATGCTACAAGTAAAGTGACTAGAGCCCATCTATCGAGCTCTAAATCACAACGGATATAAACCTAGGCTCAGTAGTAGAGGATGGATGTTTACCTACAGTTTATTTAACTAATTAGGTAAACTATCGCGACTGAGAAATAACTTGTCAACATAGCCTAAAAACATACAGTTGAAACATTTGAAATATTAGTATGCGCAAATAATAGGATCAACGTGCATCAATGGAAAACTGCTTGTCTTATTGGAGATAACTTTCTTGCTACAGAGGGCCACTTTCGTACTCAACGAATTCGTCAGAACCTATCGAAAGAGCGAAAAGAACCAGTAAGAACGAATAACACCCAAAATACTAAAAAAATCAAAATCCTCCTAAAATCATGAAATTTACACAGAAGGTAGAGCATGATTTTAAATAGATTTAGAAATAAAAATCAAACTATTTGGATGTCTCATGCAAAAGTTATAGCCAAAACAAAATCAACTTTTTGAATAAATGCTGGAAAACCATTCTCAGGTACTGTTCATCCGAAATTAATTTTTTGGCGAAAATTTCCAGAGAGGTTGTGATCATGAAAATTTTATGGTAGACAGAGCACCACATGAGATGAACAATAGAAATTGATTCACCTCATTTGGAGCTAAAATGAATTTCTTAAGATTTTTTTTAAAGTCCTGAAAGTAGTGCACAAACCATATGTAAAATAAGATTTTCAGAGATAGTGTCATGCTCAAAACCTATTCCTCAATAAAGTACAGTAATAGAGGAAACCAACAAGCTTGAGTTTTCTCAATTTGGAGTTACAGAGAAATATTTATGCATTTTTGAAATTAAAGTAATTTTTAGTGCAACAATAACACTAAACCTAAAGTAATTGTACTAACAACATTTTCTGGAATAGCAACATGATTCAAACCAATTTTAGATTCAAGTATATTTAAAATGGAAACCAACAAAATTTGAATCATCCAAAAAGGAGTTAAAATGAATTACTTATGCAGTTTTGAAGTTTAAAACAATTTACAGTACATAAATAATTGATATATGGATTTTCTTATAAACCCTGAGCTGATAACGTTTGGACTGTTGAGATATAATCGGACGGCCCACACAAATGGTTATGTTGGGCGGTCCGAATGGCCCAATTGATCCAGGCGGTTGATTCGAAATCAGACGGTCCAAACGAGAGGGGTGTTCGGACGGTCCGAACGGCCAAAATGATCTGGACCGTTGAATCAAAATCGGACAGTCCAAACGAAGGAGATGTTCGGACGGTCCGAACGGCCACAATGATCTAGACCGTTGAATCAAAATCGGACGGTCCAAATGAAGGTTACGTTCGGACTCTCAACTCAAGCGAACTGACAGGTAGGTCCTACTCGTGAGAGACTCTAGCTTAATCAACGCTTAAACCTAACATTTTCCATACGCGGGTCCCACACGCCATAGACACAAAAACATGTTAAGGCAGCCGTTACTGAAATCTAAGCAATCATTAGCTATTAATGACTGCCATTAGCCCTAATGATTTGCTACAGAGCTGCCAGCTCGTCCGACAACAAAGCTCTGGCTTCGCCGGAGCCTAGCTGGTGTTCCCAGCCATGGCGGCGCAAGCCAAGGGCATGAATGGTCCCATAATAAGCTTGCGCACCTATTAGTGGCACTCACGGTGGCTGAGTTGGCCTGTAGCGGTGGCGCGCCGGAGAGAGGTGGCGGCGCTAATACGGCAACCGTGCATGCAAGGCTAAAGCTTCACATTGTGCCACTACACGGGTGCCAAAGCATCTAAGAGATACTAGGATGCTACCTGAGCACCAGAGGGAGGTCGGGAATAGCCAGAGCAGCTTGACGCCGACAAAGGTCCACGGCGGTGCTACAGCTTTACGAGGAGAGGTTGATCTGGTGAAGGGGATAGGGAGTGAGTGGTCAAGAGAGCTCAAGTGAGGCTCACAGGTGGTGTGCAAGCAAAGAATTGAGCCAAGACTTACCACACCGGAGATGGGGAAGAAGACTATGGTTTAAGATGAAAATGGGACAATCTCCAATTCCTCGGACTCCTGTCACGCATTGCTCAAATTAGTTGAGGGGTTTTCAATGTCACACCTAAAGACACGATATGACGCGCAAGATTTAGGATAAAACTTACCGAAGATAAAGTTGGCACAAAGGTGGCCTTCGGGGCGCGCTCTAGGGCGGAAAATGGCACGGAGGCATTCCGGGCACTACACAAGAAATCAAGAGCTCGCATTAGCCAAAATGAAAATGGCATGCAAGAAGGAAACTAAGGGACTTGGAGGTGAGGATTTTACCAAAAGGATGAGTCGATGTGAGCCTCCTTCTTGGTCGAAAAGAGGAGAAGTGAAGAGAAACTAGGATTTGGAGGGATTTTAACCGGGAAAGATGACGGCAATGGAGGCGACGTTAAGCAACGAAGCTCCAGGAGTGGTCGCAATGGGTGGTGGCTCACGGCGTTGATGGGGCGGTGTAGCATGCAAAGGGCGCGTGGCGTTGAGCTTCTGCGCGAACGCCATAGGAGGTAAGAGACGAAGCTGACAAGTGGGTCCCATCGTGTCATAGATACAAGCGAAAGTGGCTCGGGTCAGTTTGAATGAGCGAGACAGGTTTTGACCATTAGACCAAGATCGGACGGTCCAAGTGACGGGGGCGTTCGGACGGTCCGAACGTCCCACTCAATCCAGACCGTTGATCCCCAATCGGACGATTCACACAATAAGGACGATCGAGTGGTCCGAACGGCCTACTCAATCCTGATCATCGATTTTTAATCGGACAACTCAAAACAAAGGGGTAAATGGCACGGTGCGGCTGAGTTGGTTGGGTTCGGCCGAGTCAAAGTGGCTCGGTCGGCCCAACAGTAAAATCAGGTTTTTGATAAATAGGCTGAGATGGCTAGCGAATTTTTAGAGAGAGTTTAATAGCTTCAAAAATTCTAAAATTTTTATGGAAGGTTACTGGATCTAAGAGCAACCTTGTTGAGTTTTTCCAGAACTTTTTATGTACTGCATTTCTCTATAGAAAAAGTACAAGGTCAAGTCTTAGGGTTTTGACCAAGAGTCAAACTGGTTTGACTGGCGTCTTAGAAATAGTAAATAATTTCTAAAAATTATGAGATTTCTCAGAGCGGTCACCAGGGTGATCTAGAAGCTAGGAAAAATAATCCTAGAGGATGATCACAAGATTTGCTTAAGGAGTATTCAAGGATTATGCTTCATCAATTGAAGCATTGGTCTTTGAAATTTGGAAACTCTTGGGGAAAATTTCCAGAAAATTCAAATGATATCATGAGGCATCAAAAGTTTTAAATTTTTCTCATTTTTATATATTTGAAATACAAACCATTGTTTGGGATGTTACGGGTGGCGTTTGAGGCTCTAAGCTCAGGGTGGTCCTTAGGTAGTTGGGTCTGTCGCGACAACCATGGACGTGCTGCCGAGGCTGCCTTCCACCGATGGGCGCTAGCTCTCCATGTCCATCCCCTTCTTGATTGTTGAATGCACTGATTGTTGAATCTAGTTCTTGTATCTTTACTTGTGATTTTGTTGATTGAATCATTGAATGGATGCATTGATTTTGTGAATTTGTTGATTAAATTGGTGATTTTGTTGATTGAATCGATCCGTTGCTGTTCCTGGGTTCATTCTGCTCCCTGGCTCCGAGCCGCGAGAAGGCACTGTTCTGGCTCGCGAGCCTTCACGAGCCGGCTTGAGCCGTCTTTCGAGCCGAGCCGAAGCCTCTGCTCAAGGCCAAAACGAGCCGAGCTTCAGAGAACGAGAGCTGGCGAGCTCGGCCGAGTTTGGCTCGGCTCGGCTCGTTTCCAACCCTACTAGCAGGGGCATCCCCATTCTCCCACAGGGACAAGTCGGCCCCGCCCCGGCCCCGCCCCACATGGGGATTTTCCTCGTGGACCCGCCTGCATAGGAAAATTGCCATCAAATAACTAAAATTCAGAATAAACAATAAAATAAAATTAGCAATTTGATTTTCATATGAATTCATAAGTAAAATCCCTAAATAAATGTAATTTGGAATAAAAATAAATAAAAAATAGCAATTAGATTTGTATACGAATTCCAACAAAACAATAACTAAAATTGAATAAAAAATAATTTTTTTAGCAATTTGACTTTAATATGAATTCCAAAGTAAAAAATTATAAATAACTATAAATCGAGAATAAAATTAGAGAAAAATTAACATTTGGATTTGTATATGGATTCCAACATAAAATAATTGAAATGCAAAATAAACAATAAAAGAAAATTAGCAATTTGATTTCCATACAAACTCCAAAGTAAAATCCATAAATAACTAAAATTCATAATAGATTAATAAAATTAGCAATTTGATTTGTGTACGACTTATAATAAAAAATAACTGAAAAATTTGAATAACAATTTAAATTATAACGAGGATGACATGAATGGTGTCGGAGGAGCTGCTCGTTGGAGTCGTTGAAGAGAAATGCTAGAGTCGTAGGAGCAAAGGGTTGCGACAACAAGTGGTGAGAGTTGGCGTTGTTGAAGAAGTTAGTGGCCGAAGAAGTTCAATGATCGGAAGCCCTGGCAGAGAGGACATAAAGCTTTGGATTGAAGATGAGCTATGGACAATATGTGGCTATCGGGTAGCTAGGAGTGTTCCATTACTGGTGAGGGGCACGCATCACAACGATGGCGAGAAGATTCTTCATATCGTTAGACAACGACTAAAGCAGTCATACTAGAATATGTGAAGATGGTAGGTCGTCGTGGTTAATGAGGAAGCCGCAACGTTGAGTTGGACAATATCGAAAAAGACTAGCGACTAACACATCGAGCACGTATAACATCTTGCATATGTATATACATGCATGCATCTGTATGAATAAAAGCACGGATGTACAAAAACAGATGAGCAAAGAGCTCGGAGTAGAAATAGCGCAACCATAGGGAATAGGCTCGGGGCCATCAAAGAGAGCGTGGTGGGTGTCCCCGACGGGGATCGACGATGGTTGCAATGTGCATGCGTGTTGGTGTCACAACAATCAGCATTAAGTAATAATTGGAGAGATGTAAAAGATAACTATATCGTAGAGTATTGCATTTGAAGGGGTCACGGCTGAGAGGGATCGATTAAGAATTGGGCTTGCCATTGGAGGTTGAAGCAGAAAAGTTGTAACGGCGAAAAGAGATAGAAGACACATGATTTGATGGGGTAGCTGGCGTGTGAGGGAAGATAAGTTTAAGGTAGGTCGTCCATGGTGCATCGGTGTATACATAAGCAAGGTACTCCAGTACTGTGTAAACTAAAAAGATAATTTGGCGCACACATAATTAATGTATTACTTGAGATTAAATAGGGGTACATGTGCATGCATAAGCTTCTATTGTCATTTCCAATATGCGTAGATATATTTTCAATCATTTTAGTTATATCATTCGATACTACAAACTTTGAAACAAACCTAGCCTCGCAAATGTGCGGGCCACCCTACTAGTTAATTGGTAAACTTGAAGCCGTGTTGTGCTCATCTGTTAAGCTCGAAAAAAATACAACTTGAGGAACATAAGTTTCTAGCTTTTGGAAGCGAACGTGATGGTTTTTTTTATATCACTTTAACCAGGTAATGGATAGATTGTCCCCTTCCAACTTGTACCGAAATGTGCATATGCTCTAACCATGGTGTGTTTACTCTAAAGAGTGAGATCTCATTTCGTCAACAACAGAGTAACATGCTGCCCTCGAAAAGTAGAACAACAGAATAGTAGCAACATAGTGGCATTCTATTTCTTTCAACTTACCTTTGAAGGTACCGTAAAAAAACTCATTATTTGGCCGTCTTTCTTCCAAGTTTTATTCTTCTTTCGAAACGTGGGCACGAGCTCTGCCCATTCATTCGTAGGAGAAGAAAGCTTTGCAAAACAACCAAGAAAAGACAACGCGCGGCACTTGCAGCACAGAGAAGAAGCAACCGTAAAGATTAAAGAGTAGAGGCGAGGCAAAAGAAAGTCTCTTGCAAGTTTAGGATTAGTTAACCCATGTACGCAACGTAACCACGTCCAAATGCCCAAATGGTGGTAGGCACGACGAAATTGTTAGTTGCAGCGGGAAGCAAGCAAGATGGTGATGCCAGAACGCCACCGTTCTACTAGCATAGTGCCATGGTGAAGGGAGCTAATAGTAATGGGAAGGCAGCTTAAGCAACAAGTACGCGCGTCCGCCGTGAACGGAGCGTATCCCTCGCCTCTCTTTTCACCGCGCGGTCGAGCTCGTCGTGTTCGCACGTACGTGGAAGCACGCGCTCCCACCGCCAATGATGATCTAGCCTGGTCCAAGCCACATCAGCTAATTGCAAATCAAACCAAAGGTTGACTTGGGAGACTTGAAACGCAATACTCAAACAAATCGGATTGAATCCAACGAGACCCAGTGCAGACATGTGTGGTACATGTCCACCACGTCTAGCAAATGTGCTCACCTATCTCTCGTTACGGGAGGCCTTCCTTTTTTTTTGTGCGGATTTGATATTTTTTTGGGGCCCGCATTTCATCGAAAGTATCGACAAAGAGGGGGCGAGTCCTTTAAAGCAAGATACCCTTACTAAGAGTATATACAATAGCGTATTGTTAGCTATCTGTAAAATTTATCATGTAAGATATTAGATAATGTGATAAGAGAGAGGGAGCATAGAGAATTGCACCGTCTCTCACGTAGTAGTCGACTGTAATACGAGAAACAAGAAACATTATATATGAAGAAATTGTCTATAGAGATATGTAAAAAGACAATTTATTATAGAAGCTGTCTTTGGTGTTGTCTATAGATGACATATAAAGATAATATAGACAACAGTTATCTATATCATTATACATACCCTAAGCGGTATGGATTAAAAGTGGTGGCCGTCATGTCATTTGCAACGGATCAGGATCCCCTCATTTGTTTACTCCATCCTCTCCTTATCTCTTTAGTTGGACTGTTAATTATCTTGTGTCGCACCACGCTATGATTGGGATCATTCAACGCAGAGGATATGCAGTACATGACATTACGAGTGATATCTATCACTGGATCAAAGGTTGTGGTCAATAGCTATATAGTTTTGCTACAGTAGTTTTTACCTTCCGTAAACTTTCGCAATACATATTTCACCGTTGCTACATGACCATTATATAGCACTATTTATGCACTCACAAAATATTATCCACACAATGAATCTCTATAGTAACGAAGAGGATCTGGATCCCCAAGCTACGGTCATCATGTTGGGGATTTGGGGTAGGGCAGGCACAAAAGCTGGAGCTCCGAGCGCTTGCTTGCAACCTTCTGTGTGCAACTATCATGTTTCCAACTTCCTTCCTAATAAAAAGACGTGCAATTCTATCGCATGCTCTCTTGAATAAAAAGAACTCGAGGCCTGTGGACTACGAGGGGAGATAGTATCCTACCAGTTAAGGCCCTATTTGTCTAGGCTTTTTCTTTGGCTTAAAAGCAAAAAAGCTTAAGCCTAAACAAAAGGGATGCCTTTTTTATTCAGCTCATAAAAAGCTTAAGCCAATTTAAGCCTAAAAGCCATAAGCCATAGGAGAGGTGTTTTTTCTGGCTTTTGCAGAATGGAATGACAGTCTGCCATTGAAGTTCGTTGAAATTACCCGCAAAATGCCATTGCATATAAATACACAAATCGTTCTGTTTTTTTCCTGTTCCACCTCCTCTTCGTCGATTCCCAAATCCCTTCGGTTCCTCCACGCCGCCGCCTCAAATCCCCTCCCCTCCATGCCGCCGCCTCCCCTCCCCCCACTTCGCCGCTCCCCACACCGCCTCCCTCCCCTACACCACCGCCTTCCTCCTCCTCGACGCCATCGCCCCATGGAAGACGCCACCTCCCCGATGCCATCGCTTCAAGAAGGAAGACGTCGTCGCCTCCCCACATGTCGTCGCCCCCGCCTCCCCTCGGAAGACCCTGACACCGGCCCTTCCTCATCCGACGCCGCCTACCCTGGCCCGCTGCCTCCTCCCGACGACACCGACGCCGGCCCTTCCTCATCCGATGCCGCCTCCCCCAGTGAGTCTCTGTCTCCTCCCTTAGCACCATTTTCCTGCATTTGCAAGTTGAAAGTGTGAAATTGAGAAGTTCAGATTAATTTTGCCAGAATGCTCTACTTTGATCATGAGCAAGATACAAGCATTACTGGAGCAATGCTCGCTGGAGCATAGCATCAGTAGGCAGTAGCAATGCTCACTGGAGCATTACATCAATATATACTAGCATTAATTTTGCCACAATGCTATACTTTGATCTTGAGCAAGATGCAAGCATGACTGGAGCAATGCTCACTAAAAGATCTCAGTCGCAAGGTGTAGCAGGATTTTTGTAACAGAAACTTAGGAGGATGTTTTTTTTCGTGTTGCCATGTTTCTCCTTTTGTTAGTGCACTCAGCTTTGCCCTATCACACAAGTTCATTGCCTGAATTGTGTTTTTCTATGGGCATAGTTAGCGAAAGTTGAGGCGAGCTCAGCAGGGCCATGTCGCCCCGATTCTTTTGAACCATCCGATTTAGTGCTGGTTTGCTTCACGCCCGTAAGATCTTTCTTGCATTTTGCTTGCCTGCGAACCCTTCGTTCCGCTTGCTCGCTGCCTTCGCGTAGTCATCTTCTCTCGATTCTTGGTACTTTCCCCTCGCTTAACGCCAAGAGCGAGGCCTCCACTGCCTGTAGTCCCCCCTCCTCGCTCTCACTTCCCCTCCTCCGCCTCCCTCCCTAGTGCCCATGTGGCCTCACTTTTGCTCCCATCGCCGACCCTCGCAGCCTCGCCGCTTCATCCTCCTCCCGGCTTCGGTTCCCCTTTTCTTCCTCCTCCCGTGAGTCTGGTTACCCTTCTCCTTCTTCTGCCCTCCCGTGGCTACCTTCAGGCACCTCCTTCACCGCTGCTTGACCCCTTCCTTCCACCCCACACCCACCCTCTCCCTTCACCCTCCGCCTCCCACGCCCCCCACGCCCCATGTGAGGCGAGCAAAAGCTCCCGAGAGAATCTATTAGGCTTCTTCCCTTTACTGGTGATTCGTCGCATCGTTTGTTGATTTCTGGCTTCTTCTTCCTCCCATCCATTTCTTACTTCACCTCATCTCTCTCCCTCTATTCTTAGCGCCGCCTCTCCTCCCGGTTCGGCCGACGCTGCGCCCAGCCACTGGCACCACTGTGCTCCTCCCCGGCTCCCGCCTTTGGTTGCTACACACAGCTCCCCCTCTGGTTGGCCCGCGACCGGCCTCCGGCTCTTGGCGCCGTCGTCACCTCTAGCCTTCCCCTGACCTCCCCGGCGCGGCCTAGCTCAGCCCCATGCTTGGCTGGCGCCTCCTGGCTTCTCCCTCGGCCCACCTCGCCTGGCTCACAGCGCCCCGGCCGGCTCCGTCGCGCCACACGCACAGCGTCCGGTCACTTCTTGGCTCGGCCAACCATGGCTCGGCTCAGCTCCCCTCTTCTCCCTCCTTTTCCATCTTTCCCAAATTTCTATTTTTGTTTTCTGGTTTGATTTTTGTTTTATTATTCTGATGTTGATGCTTCAGGTTCACTTTCGGATTTGATAGCATTGGTCCAAGGTGAAGAAGAAGTATGAATGCTTGGTGGAGGTGGGAGATGGACCGCTTGTTGTTGTTGGGTTTGCACCGCTATTGAGGTATACTACCCCCCCCAATCCCTCTCTCTACTCCCTCCCCCCTATTGCTCTGTGATGAAAAGCCGATGCTCTAAGGGCTAATGATGAGGCCATTGCGAAATGTTGAAATGTGCTCTTTGTGATGTGGAAATGGGTGATTTATCTGGGCCATGCTTATTTCCAAACTTGTGTAAACTTTTTACCTAATGCAATATGGATGACTTGATAGTTGTGTTGGTAAAGCTGAAGAGGCTATTTTGTTGATATTTAGCAAGTAGAATTTAGTCAAATCTTCTCCTTTTTGATGCTGCCATTGACAATTGCTGAAACCGGGAGTTCAATTCTAAGATGTATGTCATGCTCGTTTTGTTACTGTATAAATATATTAATCTGAATTTAGATAGTAAAACCGTGTAAAATGATGTTTACCATACAAACACTAAAAGGTGCGGTGCGTATTCATTTAACCGTTTACCGTTGTTTACAACATTAATTGGGCTGGACCATATATCTATGTGCATTTGCATATTTATGTACTCCACTTGATGTTCTTGCCCATGAATAATTTCAAGATAATCCTTTCTTTTATTCGCCTTCACTAGGTTCTTGCTTTCCCTGTCTACATTTTTGTACTTTCTCTGAGCCCCATGTCTTGCTATCATGCCTTGCGTTTTACTTCCTGTTAGCTCATGTGGGATTTTCAACTTCAAGCTGCAGTCCTCTTGCCCTATGTCACTCTACATCAATTTCTTGCTAATAAGAGATTTGTCAACATCAATTTGTTTAAATTTCAACTAAATATTTCCATCAGTTGATCTTCTTCCTTTGAAAATGAATACCCAACAAATTATGCTATCTTGAATATTTGCAAAAGCTGGAAAACTTTGCTATAGTGTAGCTTGCTCAGTAGTAGATATGTGACTAGAACAAAAAAGATTGCTATATGAAGCTTATTTGTGTTGCTTTGTACGGTCTGTTTGGAGTTATTTGCCAAGTTTTTCTTCTTTGACTCACTTCAATTTCCTTTATTTGAGTTTCATAGTTTTGAATTAGAAAAACATGGAGACATTTGTTGTCCATGGAGCACTTTAGTTAGGTGAAATTCTTAATGCTTTGTGCCTTTGTGGACAATGATATCATTTAGTTTAGGGCAAATAGGCTATACGACACATAAAAAACCTTATTGTTATGGTACATTAGGTTTTAAGATCCTTTTTCACTCTTTTGTATTGTTCATTTGTTCTTTTAATCAGTTTCATGAGATTGACATGTCTGTATTTGCACTGAACGAATATTCACACAATAACATCTTTCAGGCCTTACAGAATAGTATCTATTCTTAATAGAAAACTTTTGTCCATAGAATGGACAGATTTGTAACACGTTGATTTCTTGAAGTATCAACTTTATAGGCAGGAAGGAGGTTAAGTATGAGACGTTACAACTTACAACTATTTCGATCTGAGATTTCATTTGCTGTGATGTATTTTGCCTGCTCAGGATGACAATATGAGAATATAATTATAGCCTGTATTATGCCAGTGGAATTTGTTTGGCATTACAAACAATTTGCACTTCCTAGAATATAATTTTAGCTTGTAATTTTGGTCTCCATTGGCTGTGACATGACTAGTTTCGATTCAGGAGAAAAATACAGATGGTATTGAATAAGAAACATGAATAGCCTTCTATATTTTCTATGAGTCTGTTCTGCTGTAGAAGTTTATTTATATGATAGAATTAGTTGTTTAGTGTGGTAGTAGAACATAATGTCACACGTTGATTTATTGAAGTATCAACTTTATAGGCAGGAAGGAGGTTAAGTGTGAGACATATCACGGGTCAAGGGAATTTAGTCTCTTTTTATTGAGTTCAGTAGTCAAAATGGTATACAATTGAAATAGAGGAAAGGGTTATTTATACCGTACCTGATATAACATAAGGATTTCTGGTGTTATTTTCGCATTGCCATTTTTACAACATATTTTCCCTTTCTATTTGTGTTGCCTACTAGATGATCCATATCCACTAGTTATTATTTGTAGTGAGGTTGATGATGGTATTAGTTTCTTTTGCGTTAGTTTGATGGATTGTTCATTTGTTGTTTTTGCGTGGGGTAGATGAAAGGATGTGCATAAAATAGGTGCTTGGGCTAACTGGTGCATGTGCTTAGAGTTTTGTTTTTTTTAAATAGATAGACTGATAGATTGATTGTTATCTTAGTGCAGTAGTGCTTGGATCAAGATATATTTAAGTGTAGAAAATGAATAAGGTGCTCCTTGACACTTAGTGGAAGCCAAAGAAATGTGGTTTCCGGCTGCCATTCAACTGCATGATCGTGGTAATATAATAGGTTCTTCCATATCACGTTAGCGTAATTCCCTAAATTTTTCTAGATAAAGAACCACTACGCAATATTTTGCAATGAAGATTACCCAATGAGCGATGCTTGGGGTCTAACCTGGTTTTGTTGGGTTGATTTTATAGCATTTTGAAATTAATTTTGTAGCACACGTTAGCCATGTTATCAAAAAGACCTGGCTGTTGGGGTATAACATGGCTGTAATCTAGAAGGACCACCCTTTATATGGCTATCTACTTAGTCTTCAGAAGGTTTTGTTAATGATCACTTAGACCTGAAAATTTTAATTGATGTGATACGACTTATTGTTTTTCACCTTCAGTGTGCATGTGATAGGAATTAGGAACTTGTGTTACAACTTACAACTATTCGATCTGAGATTTCATTTGCTATAATGTATTTTGCCCGCTCAGGATGACAATATGAGGTATCCTTTACAATAGTCTGTACTTAACTTACAGAACTTTGTAGAAGCTTACAGAAGTTTTTTTTTGCTTTTAGTCATCTGACCCAGTTCATGCACCTTTTACACTTATGTTATGGTGTTAATGTTTGCTAACTGGAGGAGGCTAAGCGTGGCTACAAACAGATGTTATGATAGTCCTCTTAAACTATGTTAATGTGTTGGTTACTGCTATTTCGAATTACAATGGTTGTCTTATCCTATTATGTTGTAATGTATTACAACAGTTTTGTCTATTTTATTGCAAAAAAAAAAGTGCTCTGAGGCGGTTTGAGCCTTTGTGGTCAGGTTGGTATTCTGATGCAAATATTCGGTTTCCTTCTGCTTATTCCGAAATGTTTGTGATAATTATGTGGCTAATTATGTTTGATGACCTCAGATATGGGGATGGGGAACCCACTGATAATGCATCGAAATCTCAAAAAGGGTGTCAGACAATTAATGACTTTGAAAACGCGAAGCGGATCCATAGCAGAAATATCTTTCACCTGTTTATACTCACCGCATTTAGCATAGAGCAATATGCTTTCAGTTAGCACTATAGTTGAAATCACAGTAATTAATTGAAAAAAAAATGTGATGATGCATCAGACATGAAGGTTTTCCATTCCGTTTTTGCTCTGATCATTCTATGGATTCTGGATGTTGGTCTATAGAAGTGCTTGATTGAAAACCATATAATGCAGTTTCTTTGTCTATTTACTAACCAGGTTTTCAAGTGTGGACCTCTCTTCATATCATCCAAAAGTACTCTCTCTCTCTTTCAATCAATGTTGTTTCACCCAGTTTATGTGATGCAAACCTGCAAGGTCAAGAAGTTAAACCTTTCCCATTTGCTTTAGTGCTGTTGTTTGCCTACTCAGATTCTATAGCTAAGTGGAAGGGCCGAATGCTCTGTAGTTTCCTAAGTAGGACAATAAAATTTAAGTATTTTATCGACAATCACATCACATATGCACGCAAAGAACTTTCAAAATTATAGAATTATCTAGAAAAATAACTTTTCTCAAATACCAAGAAGATATGCCGTTTCATGCACGTGAAAGTGAAGGAATCATCAATGCTTATATCAAGAAAAATTAGCTTTGATTCTTCCGATATCGAGAATTAACATGAATGGTTGTATGTACCTTGTCACCAACCTATGTGTATGTCTTTGGTTGGGTAGTCACCGTGTGTGTTTTTTGGAACAGTCCTCCTTTCGCTAATTTACTAGGTGGTTATGTATATGGCGGTGAGATGCGATCAATGATAAATAGTATTCTTTGCTTCGACTCAAGAAATTGATAACGAGTTAACCAAAATAAATTTAGGATCTTTATTCGTAAGTGCGAGCATTTCCACGCATTCGATGTTCGCCTAAAATCGATTCCAAAATGTACATGTGGCATGTTCTAAAAAAAGGATTCCGAAATTTCCCATTTAAGAATTTTAATCTGAAGCTACCAACTTTGCATGAATAGCCATGCATCTAACCATTTCTTCAGATATTTTGCTTGGCCATTGGTAGAGGTGATCTTTCAGGGTACGGGCCAACGAGCTACCTATCAATCATATACTGGAAGAAATTCGACGAGAGGTATCATTTCTCTTCTCAGTTCACATACAATATAATCGCTATGAATAATGCTGATTTCATTGCCACCAACACATACCAAAAAAAATACTGAAAGGTTTTTTCTCTGTTGCCTTGTTGTCCATTAACGCCTTTTCCCTATGATTTCAACATTGCCCAATTAAATTGCTTACATAGAGTAACATTTTGAGGCATGTTATTTAGATGTGCATGGAAGTCATATGTCATTATGTTGATTATTAACAACATAACATGTGCAATTGTTGCGTTTCATGAATACATCTTGCATGTGTGCTGATCATACATGGCCATTCCTTAGAAGATGCTGATGCTTATCCTTTCCCTCTGTCTCAAACAGTATACGATAGTGCACCCATCAATTTTCCCGCAAGAATCTCGCATATCCATTCATGCATTACGTATACTGCCTCTTCTCTTTTGTGCTATCAAATCCAAGGAAACACATGTCACGGCAACCTCTGTTCAAAAAATACTTTTCAAATCATCAGTTACTCCAGAACAGGTTTTTTTTTGCTCTATTGTATTCCTCTTTGGCTCCAGAATAGGTTTTTCGCTCTATTGCATTTCTCTTTGGTCTTTCCCTAATACTGTGTCATGTTAGCAATCGCCCAGAGAAAAATTGACCATTGTGACATTGCCTCGCGTGCCAAGGCGCGCGCAGGGCTACTAGTAACTATAAGGTCCCTGTTCAGGATTACGAGAGGAGATAGTATAAGGTCCCTGTCTTGAACACGGAAATGTTTCCTCATTCCGATGAGAATTACATTGTTTTCTACAAAGCTCTTGCGGAATTTCAATGAAAAGTGGTGGCCACAAGGCAGACCGGTGGGCCTCGAATTATTTTGGCCCAACACGTAGAGAAAAGGCTAAACAGGCCTTAAAGCCCAACCGAAGGCCTACAGTTCCCACGACTGCTTCCGAAGAAGACTGCTCCCTCCCTTCCTCATTTTTTTGACAAAAGGTGAGTTTATTACCCGGCTTTCTAAGGGGCTGTATGGCATGGTTGCAGCTTTTATGAGAAGCAGCTTCTGGTTGGGCTGAAGGGTTGAACGACCGAGTTGAAGACGTTTGGTATTTGGGAGTCTGACTTTTAGTAGGCTGGCTTGAGCTTATAAGTTGGAAAATGTCTGGAATGCCCCTAAGACAAATGATGGCAACTAACGATAAATAACAACAATTAGCAACAACTAATGACAATTAGCGACAACCTACGACAATTAATCGCAATCGACGCCAGCGCGGGAGGAGGAGGGAAGCCGGGGCGGGGGTGGCAACGGTGCTAGAGGAAGAGGGAGGCGATCGAGGCTGGAGGGTGTCGGGACCCGAACATGCAAATGCAGACCCTTTATGTATTCTGAATTAATCCCATGATCAGTAGCTAGTTCACATAGTGACAACATCGATGGCAATCATATCCATACAACAAAATAGCTAAGAAATAAGCAAATTATTATTAAATAGAAGCAGCAGACTTTATGGTCAAAGTTTACATACTTTGCCACACATGACTTTAAAAGACTAATAAATAAATTTTGCAGCGGAAGAAGAAAACTCGTGGTAGCCATCTGACATGCCCATAGGCAATCGAGCGGGGAGCGCATCCTAGTTCGTATAGTCTTCAAAATACTCATCCTCGTACAATTCCGTGTTTCCGGATTCTTCTTCAACAACTGATCAACAATGAATAAAACCGTGAGTACATAAAGTACTCAACAAGTCATAGGTAATAGTGTGCAATTAATATTCATGCAAGGCTTGAACAAGGAATAACTGTATGGTTCTTTTGCAGAAAGTAGTATTAATAGTAAATACAGTAAATAGATTGAAATGCGTAATTGAAAAGAATAATAAATAAATAGACAATTGATTTGAAACAACCAGTGAACCTCTCGCTCTGTTCCTAACCAAACCACTATCCAAAGTTTTATGAAAAACTCTACATCCCATGTGAAATGACTAGACATTGTCCATAAATGGGGATACGGTTGTTCGAACAGTTTTAACACTCTATAGAAGTTGTACAGCTTTACCCACAATAGATAATTAACTTAATATGTCAGCCAAGACACGCTTCTGTAGGCATGCGACTAAGTGATTATCACAAGGCCTTTACAAAGCTATATCTTAACCCAGTTATGCCTGCTAAGGTTTCACCACCGAATGGACCTCGCACCCATTTAGGCACCCCTCTTGCGCCATTGTGAATATCTCTCGTAGAATTCACGCTACCAAAACAGAACTAAAATCAAGACATTGCTAATTAATTAGCTGGGTCTATCCCATACTGGATATGTGGTTGTACGATAAGGCCAAGTTCAATGGCGCACAAGATTAAGTTCTTAGTGATTATCCAGACGAGACTAACTCATCTAAAACAATGTGCCTCGTGCACCAATGTGCCTAACACACCCCCTTTACTGCACGATCACTCGCCTGAGCAAAAAATATTTTGTTTACCCAAGCCAATGACAACCCCTGTCATAGCACACCACAACTTGTACAACAGTGACCTCGCACCACATTTGCATAATAGTGGCATCGCACCACAGTTCCATATATCATTAAGTCAAATTTAACATCATTGAACATGTGATCATGAGCCCATCGTAACTAAACATGACTAAACATCTCTACGATACCCATGTTAGTGATACAAATGTGTCCAACTAATATCAACCCTTCCTATGGTGTCCAAGGATATATGCCATTCACAAATATTCAAGGTGGCATGATGTCATTTAGGTACTTAACTATTCCCGAAAACAATTAATATAAAATTAGCATGCATGTTGATATAAACAATATAATTTTGCAAAAATGGGTACAACATTATCAAAGGTCTATGGCTTGCCTTCGTTGAAGGTTGGAGTTGCTTTGGCAGGCGGGTCTGGGAAGGCTTCGGAAACGCCGGATTCTATACGCACAAAACGAGGCGAATAAATACAATAAATCCAAGTAAAATCCAAAAATTATCAATTATAACCAAAAGAAAGATATCGAATTTAGATGAATTTAGGAACAAGAATCGCCAGAATTGGAGTTCGTATGAAGGAGAACGAACACCTGGAAGATTTGCTGGAAAGGAAATTCCTGGAAAATGAGAAGGGGGAATATTGTAGAGAATATTACTTTTCGGAATTAAATGATTAAATGAAAAATTCTTACATGAGAGTCCCACTTGTGAGTGGCACAAAGGAAGAAATGAGGAAGAAACAGAGCAGCAGGAAGCCGAGCAAGTAGGCTGTGGCTCTGTGTGATAGTGGCGCCAGCAAGCGACGGTGTGGGGAGGTGGGGTGATCGGAAAAATGGGACGACGTCAAGGTGGCGGTCCTCCGGTGGTGGTAGGGGCGGCGAGGGCGGCGGTGGTAGAGGTGCATAGGTGCACGGCGGTGGCGGGCGGCATGAGTACAGGGTGGCCGGCGACACGGGGAAGGTGTAGGGTCGGTCGGGGAGGCGCGGGGATGGCCGAGGAGGTGCAGTGATGGTGGTCGACGGTGGTGTTGATGGAGCAACGTCAACGACATACTACGGCGATGGGAAAAATGAAATTAAGGTGGGGGTTGAGAAGGAGATTACTGGGAACATGTTATGGCGTGGTCAATTTGGTCGGAGGATCATCGGAGAAGAAGATCAACGTGATGACGTCTTGGCCGGACTTGGAGAGGAGAACGGATGGCGTCGGGTGTTCTGGGCAAATGGAGAAGAGTTAGGCTATGAGATTTTAGGCAAAACGAAGAGGGAAGCGAGGGACATGTGATGCTCCTTTTATAATGCGAAGGCGGTACTTGGATCGATGAGGAATGCCTGTGGGAAAAGGGAACGTTTTCGGTTGGAATTGATGAACTACGAGGAAACGTAAAGTTGAATGCAGTTGATGGAGGTGGCGTGCAATTCATGGCTAGACAACGTGGGTGATGAAGGTGGGATCGTGGTGCTTCCGATGGAAATGAAAATGGAGCTTCAAGCGCGGAGAACGGTGACAGGAAGCGATAGCTTGTTGGGCTATTATTGGGCGATCAGGCGGCGGTCTTGATGGAAGCGCAGGCAAGGGCGTGGTGGTCATCGATGAGGGCGGCAGTCGACGGTGGTAGCTGACAAGGCGGCACCATCGGTTGAAGCAAGAAGAAGAACATAACAGAGAAGGAAAAAGAAAGAAGAAAGTGAAAAGAGAAAAGAATGAAAGAAAAAAAGAAAAAAGTAAAGAAATTCCAAAAATTTTGAAAATAAAATAAAATTCAGAAAATTCAATAAAATTCTACAAAAAACCTTGGAACATGAAGAATTTGAATAAATAAAATTTGAATTTAATTGAAGTTTATTTTAATAATTTAAAATGTTTTAAATTATTAAATTTCAATTTAAGCTTTAAATTAATTCAATAAAATGCAAATGATTTTTTTATTTTTAAGGCTTCAAAAAGACTCTGAAAATTTGGGATGTTATAGAGGGAGGAGGCCAAGCGGCGGCGTCGAGGAGGGGAGGTCGGCAGGAGGGGCACCGAGGAGGAGGTCATCTAGAGGGGAAGGGAGGCGGCGCACGGTGATGCGAGCGGGCAGCCTCCTTGCGTGGCTAGGGTTCGGGTCCTGTGGGGAAAGGGGATAGAGGGGTGTGGTTTGGGTTTATATACGTGGTAGGAAGGGGGGTACATTTTTGCAACTCTAGGGGCAAACTCAGAACCCGATCCCACTAAAGCCGTTGGAAGTTGCCTCGGGATGGCTTCTGGCTTCACCAAGTTGAAAACGGCTTCCGAGTTTTGCAAAAGCGGTTGGAGAAAGCAGACTGTTTGGGACGATTTTCGGCTTTTCCAAGTGAAAAACTGAAGCCAATGCCATTCCAAACAGGCCCTAAAAGCCACAGGTTCTCCCTCCACTCGTCTTCCCTAAGACCCAGACCCCCGTTCCTTTGCTCTCCGTGGACCGGGCACCTTGGAGCTAGAGCTCAAAGCAGGAGGAGGCGGAGTAAGCAAGGTAGTGTCCCTCTCTAGCGAAGCCCCGACGATGTCCCTCGGCCGTGGCGACCTTTTCCCGGTTGCGCCGTCTAGTGCCGCTACGTGTCCCTCTGCCTCCTCTATGGCAGGGAGCCTAGGGTCACCTTTGAGGGCATCTGATCCACTAACGAAAACAGAGTGTACCACCACGGCGAGGCGGGCGAGCTTCAGGAGGGAACGAGCTCTCGCTGTCGCTGAAGGCTCCATCATTCTTGGTGGTGTGGAGGAGGGGTAAGGAGGCGGAGGTGGACTCTGCAGTTCTGGACGCGGTGACGAGGCGGAAGAGACAGACGCAGGAGAGGAAGGAGAAGGAGAAAGAGAGGCGAGCCATGGAGGTTACCGATGAGGAGGCGGTGGGTAGTGGAGATTTGGATGCAGAAGTGGAGGATTCAAAATTGGATCTAGCTATTCGGTTCGAGGTGAGCTTGTGCAGTTCATTCTTGCATGGAAATAAAAAGAGTATTGTTTGTGCTCGGGCGTCTGACATAAGAGGGGGGGGGGGGGGACCGGACGCTCATCCCCATGTGTCACTACGACGTGCACAAACCTCTTCCTCTAGACCACCTATTCACCATACTTCACTTAAGCTTCTTCCCCAACGCTAACAAACAAAGCAGAAAGACTTGTGCTACTACTTTTTGCATCTCCATAGGTTAGGTAGGAGTACATCATTAAGATAAGTGCTTTATTAAGGTGAGGTGAGGCGCTTGTTGGAAAAAAAAAATGAGAAATCAAGGTGGAGCAAGATTCTCAGTTAGCTCCTTGACAACTGAGGGGCAGCCTAGAATCTCGAATCTGTTAGTCGTCGCCATGACTGCTCTCAGGGTCGCAGGAGCGTTGAGTAACTCCAAGCATGCCTGCTTACGGTCACCGTAGCGGCGCTCCTCAGCGACCACTAGCATGCTCGCCACGGTGTTGATATGTATGTATCCGCACAACTTTTCTTCGCACGTGAGCTTCAGCCATTGAAGATCATATATGTCTCTTCCTTCTCCGGCAATCCTTCTCCGGCAACCGCACTCACGGTGACGGCGGTCGGAAGGTCACCAGGCTGGCCTTGCCTCGTCAGATCTGTCCATCCCACCCGATGCCGAGAAACCGAGATTGACCGCCGCTGCCTCCTGCTTTGAGCTCAAGCCGTTGTCACCGGCCATGCCCATCCATCCCAAGTAGGTTGTTGCAAGTGTTTTTCCAATTTGTTGCCCCCTTTTTCTTAATTGTTGTAGAAAGTATTTAGCTTTATTGCAGTGTGTTTTTACAAATTATTGTGGTAAGTTATTTTATGTTGCAACGAGAGTTTCATTTTATTGCAGCAACAATTGGTTTGAAATATTGCAGGGAGCGTTTTTTATTGTTACGATGTTGTTGCATCAAATGTTACGGCAATATGTATTTTTTTTGTTGCAATGATGTTTCTGATTTTTTGCACAAGAGTAAATTTTTGTTGGAGCCCTTTCACCATTTGATTGTTGCATCATTATTCCAAAAATGTTGTAACCATTGTTTTCGGATGTTTCCACTGCTATTTGCTAATATTGCAATGTTGTAATATCAAAATTTGTTTGTTTGAGACATTTGAACTAGTTTTTAAAAGCGCAGGTAGTTTCTATACTGATGATTTCCTGCAATTTCGGTGAGAATATGAGTTTTTTTTTCCAATTTTTCTTGTCATTGTATTTGTTATTTGTGCATTTTGTTGCACACATGAGTTAAAATTGTTGCAAACATTGTCTATAGTATTGCGCTGGAGCGTACGATGGGAATACATCCGAGCGCTAGTTGCTCCCAAATAAAAAACAGAACAAATTCCATTCCTGGGCATGCAATTTCCATGCAAAGTTAAATTTGGTTGGGGACAATGTTGTAGCAATGAATTAATATGGCAGCCGAATCAGGTTACATTGGAGTCATAAGCTTGTATTACATTGGCTTTTGATCTTGCCTCTTATGCTTGCTGATTTATGTGGGTATTTCTAAACTATGCTCATTGGTAATGTAAGAAGCCAAGAACAACTGTTTGCTATGGATTTGGACTTGTTTGGCTTAATTGAAGAAACCAAAGATTGCTGCGGAGTTTAGTTTACACATGTTATCGCTCTTTTTTGTTTCTAAACGAACTCAGTCTTGGTGCTGAAGTAGCTTGTTTATTCTTTTGAAATATGAAGTTAGGAAGATAATTCCACTTGACGGTTCACACGGTGTTAAAGCTCTATATGCTTGGATACTTTGGCTATTCCATTTCAGAGTAATAAAGTTTAGTTTTGCCTGTAGAATTCGGGTTCATGTCAGTGGGCCATGCATTTGACAATTACCTAAGGTGAAGGATTGGAATTGGTTTCTGGAGGAAATAAGAAGAAGCGCGGATGATGAAGACGATGAAGCTAATAATGAGGCCTGAACAAGAAGAAGAAAGAGGTAGAAGGCCAAGATGAGGACTGGACTAGTGAGAGTGGATGAAAAAGACTCCCTGTTAAGAGGTCCCAGTGTGAAGAGACCAAAGTATATAACAAGATCTAAAGATCCCCAAAAACCTTGTAAGGAGAACTCAAAGGATAAAAAGGAAAATATGAATGAACGTGGATGAAGAAGACGAGGAAGATGAAACATTGGGAGGTTTTATATGTAATGAAGAGGATGAGCCTATGGAAGAGATGAGTGGAGAAGAGGGGGAAGAGGAGAAATTCGATGATGATTGATAACAATGTCAAGAAAGCTTTTGTACCCTTTTTTGAAACAAGAAAGCTTTTGTACCTTTCACGTGTAGATGTAAGATGAGCGCTGAAAAGTGGTCATATACTCTTGTCTTCTGTAATTGTGTAAATATAGTCTGCTTTTGTCAATGATTGACCACTGTTGTGAGAATGTTTGTTCAGTTGATATATCCATCTCTTTGTTCACTTGGATCCTGGATTATGCATAGTGCATTTCTGAAGTGAGTGGATTTTTTTTCTTACCTGTGCCATCATAATGTGGAAAACACAGTTATACGATGGCCACAAATTCATAAACATTACCCGCAAAAAAAATCATATGCGGGAATAATTGCATTGGGACAATGCTTGCTCATGCTGAGAATATTACTAAGCTTCTGCTCAATACCAACCACTGTCGCAATCAAGATGATTTTCTATGAACAAACATAACTACTCCTACTAATACTGACAAAGAATATGAACCCTTATGCCTACCAGGGTTCTGAAAACCTCTTGAAAATCGGCCGAAAATCGCTCCTAACGGTCCTACCGGACCGCCCACTAAAAGTTCAAAACCGGGCGAAATACTGTTCACGAGTGAATTTTGCTTGTTTTTTTTTTCCCCTTTTTTAAATTTTTTCTTTGAAAATTTTGGCCGAATTTTTTCTGATTTTCGGCCATTTCAGTGGTAGTGGTGATCCCCGGTAAAAATTTAAAACCTGTTTTCAGAACCCTGATGCCTATACGCATACAACACGATAGAACATTGCCACTGATTACCGGAGCATGCAATCGATCGCCCTCTTCTTCCCCGGCACGCCCCCTGTATTACTGCAATTCATCACTATCATGGCAACATCTAGCCACACTTGTAGCAATACCATTATAGTAGCATAATGCCAGTGGCACGCAGCAATATATATAGCGCCTTTGGCTACTATAACCGCCATGCATCCAGCTCTTGCACCTCCTGCTGAGCTGATGATCAATCAAGAATCGGGCGAGCCCAAGCAGTCGTCCATCTGCTGCACAAGCTCATCCACCTCGTCCTCGCTCACCTCCTCCCACGGCTCTGCCTCCTCTGCTGCGGCGACCAGCTCGTCCACCTCGATGTCTATCTTCGTCAGCTCCTCCCTGATCCCGAACAGTTCGTACCATATCATGTTCGTGGTCACGCCCGCGCTCTGTGTTGTCATCGCGGTCGGGGTGGCGGCTCCTTTGACGCCGGCCGCCAGCGCCATCTCCTCGAAGGTGAGACCGTCCGCGGTCGGCGGTGGCATCGAGCAGCTGCCGCTTCTTGCCTTCCACCCCGTGCTCCGGCACGGGGCCGTCTCGGCGCACCACAGTGTCCAGGAAGGCCGGGTTCCTGACCGCGCGTGCGAGGAAGACCAAGCACTGCTCCTGCCGTCGCTCGCTGTCTCCTGCTGCCGCCATCGCAGCTGCGCCAGCGCCTCCCGATCTTGCCGTAGCTTGTCGAGCTCCCTCTCGCCGCCGAAGCCTCCGGTCTCCACGCACAATGACATCATCGCCGACGAGCCCGCGGCCCGGCGTCCGGTCTCGACGCTGCGCCGCCGGCCGAGGAAGTCCGCGTAGGCGAACTCCGAATGTTTTTTTAAATAATATTAATTTAAAAGATAATTACAAAAATAAATAGTCAGATTTTTTTTTTTACAAAACTAGGTGTGTGTTGCTGTTCCAATTGGCGGTAGGACCTGCGATCAATTCAAATGGCAACAGAGATCATCTGCATTGCTTTTGTACTAGCTATTTACGAGCACATGTTTTTGTTGGGTCACAGGTAAACTACAATAGCTCAAAACAAAAATTTAACCGCGCAACCAAGGAACCTCCGCTAGTAATAGATTACGGGATTACCACTAGACGCGTCGACTCGTAGCGGAAGTAGATTTGATGCAGCGAGTTGATGCAGTCATAGTCGTACTTGCCGCATGTCTTCTCCTCCTGCTCCGATGATCGTCACGAGCTGTGGATCGTCATAGTGCTGATGCACATGTTTTTGTTGGGTCACGGGTAAGCTACAATAGCTCAAAACAAAAATTTAACCACGCAACCAAGGAACCTCCGTTAGTAATAGATCACGGGATTACCACTAGACGCGCCGACTTGTAACGGAAGTAGAGTTGATGCAGCGAGTTGATGCAGTCATAGTCGTACTTGCCGCATGTCTTCTCCTGTGTAACATCCTAATTTTTGAGTCTTTTTGAATTTTTAAAACAAAAAGAACCATTTTGTTTTGACGAGAATTCAAAGCTTAACTTGAGAATTTTAGAATGGATTTTAATTGATTAAATCAAACTTTAACTAAAACTCGCATTTAGTTAATTGGGTTTGTGGAGTTTTAGTGATTCCCTCTTTCCTACGCTGGCTCTGTTCTTCCCTGGTCCGGACCTCCTTAGGTCTAGACCTTCCAAGTGGTTAGATTTTCTCTGATCCAGACCTCCCTTCCCAAGTCTAAACCTCACTCATGTTCATTCGAACTCACTCTCTGTTCTGTTGGAACTACTCCTTGTTTATTTGGACCTCCCCATATCCTCTAGAACCTCTTCCTTGTTTATTTGGACCTCCCTCGCGTCCGTTCGAGCCTTCCGCTTGATCCAGACCTCTATTGTTTGTGTACCGTTCGATTTACGTTGGATGGTTTGATCTTGGTGAGACGTTCGGATGGTCCGAACGTCCCACCCTCTTTGAGCCCTCAGATTTTTGCTGGACGGTCCGATCTGCAGAGGCGTTCGGCCGGTCCGAACGTCCCAACCATTTTGGACCGCCCGATCCAATTCAATGACTGAGATCTAGCGTTAGCTCTGGATGGTCCGAACGGTCCAATCATTTTGGTCCGTTCGATTGAAATCCAATGGCTCCTGCTTCTCCCGCTCCTTATCTTGCTATCGCTCCTCTCCTTGTTAGTTTTGACCGTTAGGACCTCCCCTTTGGAGATCCTAACCGTCCAGACCTCCCCCTTGTTAGATCTGACCGTTAGGACCTCCCCTTTGGAGATCCTAACCGTCCAGACCTCCCCCTTGTTAGATCTGACCGTTAGAACCTCCCATCCAGACCTCCCCCTTGTTAGATCTGACCGTTAGGACCTCCCCTTTGGAGATCCTAACCGTCCAGACCTCCCCTTGTTAGATCTGACCGTTAGGACCTCCTCTTTAGAGATCCTAACTGTCTAGACCTCCCCCTTGTTAGATCTGACCGTTAGGACCTCTCTTTTTGGAGATCTTAACCGTTCAGACCTCCCCTTAATTTGATCTGACCATCAGGACCTCCCCGTTGTGGTGTCTGTTGGACTTCCTGTCCGCATGACCTCCCCCTCAAGTTTTGACTGGCCCCATTTGTCAGTCACAACCTCTTTCTTTATCCTTTGACCATGTCCTTCGCACTGGGAAGTCCTCAAAGCATTTAATGCCTGTTGTGTCACATTAAATGCTGCTACCTTTTGGTAGCACCAGGCTATCTTTTGTCTCATCCATTACCTGCTCCTATCATTTCCTCAACAACTCTTGAACACGTTCATCCTTGGAAATCTAAGCGGTTCTGACTATATAAGCTTGGCAGCCCTTCCACACCATTTTGCTTATTTCCACTCTCTGGACCTCCTCCTAAAGCTTTAGACCTCCTCCAGCAAGCTCTTAGACCTCCTCCAAAGCTCTCAAGACCTTCCTCCAAAGCTCTCAGGACCTCCTCTCTAAAGCTTCGGACCTCCTCCAGCAAGCTCATTGGACCTCCCCCTGATCACCTAGCCTCTCTGTTGGTTTTATTTCAGTGTTTTATTGAAGTTTCTTTGGATCTTACTTGAGCTCTATTTGAGTTGTTTTGTTTCCCACCGTGTAGATTGCGAAGGCAGTGAAGAAAGAGTTCCTTGAGGAAGAAGAAGACAGTCAAGCCTATGAGCAAGACAAGTTACACTCTTGATCATATTGCACCCATTATTTCAACCTATTTATGTCCCATTTCAAAGGTTAATGCATGCTTACTTTACTAAGTTATTTCAATACCTGTCTTTAAGGTTGTAGCTATGCCTAATTTCCATTGTATGGCCACTGTCGACATTAAACCAAATCCATTGTCACCCTAGACAAAATCTAGTTTTTACAATAGTGAGAACCAGAGGCATTTGAAAAATGTACGCTTAGTCTTGCTAGACCAAAATCTTGATTTGGGAAGTATTTCTACCAAAAGACCAAAGTATTCTGTGTTTTTAAAGCCATGACATTGGGTTGTCATGGAGGTTTGGCAAATGTTTTCGGAAAAAACAGAAATGGCAAATGGATTTGGACTTGGGCGGATTGGTTTGGCTGGCTGGTGCATGTCCATGCACGGGCTCAACCCAGGTAGGGTTGAGGCTTAGGGTTCTGTGGTAGCCGCCCAAGACAGTTAAGGACCGGTCTGCGAGCTGCATCTTGCTAGCCACCATCGTGCAACCACATGTCCTGTGTGGGCGGGACCTGGCCGACTAATTTGCAAAGTTCCATCGCGGTTGATCCGGCTGGGGTGTGGGTGGTCTTTTATGGCCTGTCTTTTTTTTGACTATGTAATTCCCACTGGCTCAAGAGGGGACCCTCGATCTCTACGGGGTTCTATCCGTAGGGTGGGGTGAAACCTTAGAGTTAGGTGGATTGCGGTGGAATGATGCATTGTAAAGGCCTTGTCATGTGCTCTAGACCTCTCACCAAAGGAAGTGTGAGGTGGCGTTGACGGATGCCAAACAAACTAGAGAAAACATGTCTTGTGGGTAAAGCTGTACTCCTCTGCAGAGCGTAAAACTATTCGAATAGTCGTGTCCATGGTTATGGACATGCTAGCAAAGCCACTCAAAGTTAGCTCTTGGTTTTGGTTTCCAAAGAACTTATGAAATTGGTTTTGGATTTCTATCCAAATGGTTTATGGGCGGGTAGCCTTATGACAGGAGGGTATCCTTCACACTTTGTTGATGAATGCTATCCAACTGTAAAATTGATCTTTGCAAATGAATTTTTAATTATTATTATCTGCCTTGGAACTTACTACTTGTAATTGGAAACAAACTTGGCTTTATGCAAATCAACCATATTATGTCTTCCTTTGAGATATCCATTTATTCATATCATTCTATTAATTGACGGGTGTAACTTGCGAGCATGGTTGTTGTGCTCATTCTTGCTTGATTGATGAATTGAGCAGGAGAAGACTTCTTTGATGATGATGAGGACCAGATCAACTAGGCCGCGCCCTCCAGCCAATTACCTGTGGTATATTGGATGGGCTTGGTTTTGCTTCCGCTGTGTATTTTGCTTTGTTGTCATGGCTTGTAAGCAACTTTGTAATCAACTCTTTTGCTATCAATAAAGTCTCTCGTGGATGTATGTTACCACTGTGTATCTTTGTGTGAACCACCTTTGATCCTTGGGGTGGTTCGGATCACGGGAGGTTAGGACTTCTCCAAGTCCCATGACCTCCTCGGGTTGGTCTCTGGACCTCCCAGTGTCAGTCATGGCTCTTGGGAGGTCTGAGCCTCAAGACCTCCTCAGGTCAGTTCCCTGGACCTCCAGGAGGTCCGGCTAGACCTCCTAGGAGGCCTAGAAAGACTGCCCGAGAGGTCCTTGGGGCCTCCTGGGAGGTCCTGGTGGACTCCCAGGGAGGTCTTGGAGGACCTCTCGGGTGAAGCCCCTGGCCGGGTCGCCATAAGTGGTATTAGAGTATCTTGACTGCAGGACGCAACCTAATAGAATGGTCATTAGGAAAAAAGTTCAAAATGTGTTTTACTAAACAAGAGAAATAAATTGTTCTCTCCTTACCGGAGTCATCTATCTATTCTTATCCCCTTCTCTGTATCCCCCCTTACCTTACATTCCCCTTATCTTTTTGCTTGCCTCAACGTTTCATAAAGTTGAATGGACCCTTTTTCCTTGAAATATCAGTAGGGCCGATTTAGATCCTTGTTGTAGCATTAAGGACCTCCCTGCTCATGGCTTTGAGTGGTAGTCCCTTGCAAAGACCACCCATGGGGTTTCTTTGCAAAAGACCATCCCTCATGGCCACGACCTCCTTGCTTGCAGCCCTGAGGGCAGTGAGCCTTGAGTAGAACGTGTTTGAGCTTTTGAGTTGCTGGCTTTTGCTGGTTTTGGTGGTTTGGTTGTTTTAACCTCTTCCCCCTTAGCTCTCTCATCTCCTTCCTACCCCTTGGACCTTTGGCAGATGGTGACAACTAGGGGCAGTGGCAGCACTAGTGGTCAAGGCCGAGCCTCTGGGGGTGATCCAGAGACCCCAGTGCCGCAACCACCTTCTCCTCCAGCTCAAGGTCCAGATTGGAACCAAATGATGGCAAATCAAGCACGGTTGATCAACTTATTGGCTCAGTCCATCATCAACACCCAGAACCTTCAAGCAGCAGCAGCAGCCCAACCTCCTGTATATGTTCCACCTCCAAGGGCAAATATTTTTGAGTTCATGAGAATGAGGCCACCCACATTCTCTAGTACTACTGAGCCTATGGAAGCTGATGACTGACTTAGGGCAGTGGGAAGAAAGCTGGACATGATCCAGTGTACTGATCGTGAGAGGGTTTTGTTTGCCTCTCACTAACTTCATGGACCAGCCTCTGAGTGGTGGGACAACTTCACTCAGTCCCATGTTGATGCTCAAACTATAACTTGGGAGGAATTTGTGCAAGCTTTTCGTCATGCACACATTCCACATGGTATGATGTTGCTAAAGAAGAAGGAGTTCAGATCTTTGCGCCAAGGAAATCGTACTGTAAGTGAATATCTTCACAAATTCAACCAATTGGCAAGATATGCACCCGAAGATGTGGCCACTAATGAGTCCAAGCAAGAGCGCTTCCTGGAAGGGCTCAATGATGATCTCTCGGTTCAGCTCCTTACCCATGACTACCCAGATTTTTAGCAGCTTGTGAGCAAGGCAATTCGTCAAGAGGGCAAGCATATTGAGATGGAGAACCATAAGAAGAGGAAGGCAGCTCAGCAGTTCAGATTAGAGGGTTTTTCCAGGCCCAAGACCTCTCAATTTCAGCACAAGAGACCTGCGACCTCCTCCCCTTCAAAGTCTCCCATGCAAGCAAGACGTCCCTACACTTCTAGTTCCACTACCCCAGGAAGCCATGTCCAAAAGAAGACATCCATGTCCTCAGCAGCTGGAGTTACATGTTTTTACTGCCATGAAGTTGGGCACTATGCTAGCAAATGCCCGAAGAAGTTTCAAGCTGTAGCCCCAACTTCCAACCGATCTGGACAAGGGCCCTCAGCTCTTGGCAGCAACACCAATTCGAAGCCTTCAGTGCAATATATTAAGGGATGTGTAAATCATGTCACGGCCGAAGAAGCTCAAACCGCATCGGACGTGGTCCTTGGTACGTTTCTTGTTAATTCCGTACCAGCCCCAGTTCTTTTTGATTCCAAAACTTCTCATTCATTTGTCTTTTCTAAGTTTGTGGGTAGTAATGGGCTATCTATATCCTCTCTAGTAAACCCCATGCTGATCCACTCTCCGGGCTCTAAAATGAGGACTAATTCCTTGTGCCCAAATCTTTCATTGGAAATCTTGAGAGTTCCATTCTCTGCAGACCTTATAGTCTTGCACTCCCAAGGGTTAGATGTGATTTTTGGAATGGACTGGTTAGCCAAGAACCAAGGTCAAATAGATTGTGCTAAAAAGTCTATTGTGCTCACCAATAAGCAAGGTATACAAGTTGAATTCAGCCCTGAGACCTCTCCTAGAGCAGGTCCTAGCTTGGCCTGTTTGAGAGAAGTTAAGCTTGAAGACCTCCCTGTGGTGAGGGAATACCTAGATATGTTCCCAAGTGAGCTACCTAGAATGCCTCTGGACAGAGATTTGGATTTTGTCATTAACTTGATTCCAGGGACAGCACCTATTTTCAAGAGACCCTATAGATTGCCAGTAAATGATCTTATTGAGTTGAAACAACAAATTGAAGAAATACAAAGCAAAGGATTTGTTAGGCCGAGTTCCTCTCCTTGGGGAGCTCCAGTGATCTTTGTGGCAAAGAAGGATGGTACACAACGCATGTGTGTGGATTATAGAGCTCTCAATGATGTTACCATCAAGAATAAGTACCCTTTGCCCAGGATTGATGACTTGTTTGACCAACTAAAGGGAGCAGCAGTGTTCTCCAAGATTAATTTGAGATCAGGTTATCATCAATTGAAGATTCGACAAGAGGACATCCCAAAGATAGCCTTCTCAACTCGGTATGGACTTTATGAGTTCATAGTCATGTCTTTTGGATGGACCAATGCTCCTGCATACTTTATGAACTTGATGAATAAGGTATTTATGGAGTATTTGGATAAGTTTGTCATTGTCTTTATAGATGACATCCTAGTATACTCCAAGACTTAAAAAGAGCATGAAGACCACCTTCGGTTGGTCCTAGACAAGCTCAGAGACCACCAACTATATGCAAAATTTGAGAAGTGTGATTTTTGGCTGAAGGAAGTCACCTTTTTAGGCCATGTAATATCAGCTGCAGGTGTAGCAGTCAACCCTAGCAAGGTTCAAGATGTTTTAAATTGGAAGCCTCTCAATTCAGTGTCTCAAATTAGAAGCTTTCTTAGCATGGCAGGGTATTATTGCCGGTTTATTGAAGGCTTTTCAAAGATAGCAAGGCCTCTTACTCAGTTGCTCAAGAAGGAAAGCAAGTTTATTTGGACCACAGTTTGTGAGCAAAGTTTTCAAGAATTGAAGAAGAGGTCGACCTCTGCCCCAGTGTTGATTTTGCTAGACATCCAAAAAGATTTTGAAGTCTTTTGTGATGCCTCTAGGCAGGGTCTTGGTTGTGTCTTGATGCAAGAAGGAAGAGTGGTAGCTTATGCTTCTCGGCAATTGAAGCCCCATGAAGCCAACTACCCCACTCATGATTTGGAATTGGCTGCCGTAGTGCATGCTCTGAAAATTTGACGCCATTGCCTCATTGGTAACCGTTGTGAGGTCTTTACAGACCACAAGAGCTTGAAATACATCTTTACTCAAGCAGACCTCAACCTTAGGCAAAGAAGGTGGTTGGAGCTCATCAAAGACTATGATATTGGAATCCACTACCACCCAGGCAAGGCAAATATGGTGGCTGATGCTTTGAGCTGAAAGAGTTATTGCAGCACCTTAATGGTCCAAGAAAGTCAACCCAGTTTGTGCGAAGAATTAGGATGCCTAAATCTGAAAATTGTCAACCAAGGTTGTGTGTATGCTCTGGAAGTTGAGCCCACTGTCCAGAGACAAATCCGTGAGAATCAAGCTAAAGATGAAAACATGCAAGAGATCGAAGACAACATAAAAAGAGAGAAAGCTCCTGGATTTTCAGAAGATGAACAGTGAATTCTTTGGTTCGGCAACAAGTTTTGTGTGCCAGACTGTCAAGAAATAAAACAGATCCTACTTAAAGAAGCTCATGAATCTCGTTACCCCATTCATCCAGGGAGTACTAAGATGTACCATGACCTTAAGGAAAAGTATTGGTGGGTCGGCATGGAGAGAGAAATAGTTGAGTTTGTGGCACGTTGTGACGTATGCCAAAGGGTCAAGGCTGAGTACCAAAGACCTGCTGGGTTGCTGCAGCCTTTGCCCATTCCCGAGTGGAAATAGGAGCAAATCGGTATGGACTTTATCACTGGTTTGCCCAGGACCCAATCGGGCTATGACTCCATTTGGGTTATTGTTGATCGCTTAACCAAAGTGGCACATTTTGTCCCTGTCAAGACTACCTACCGGAGTAGCAAGTTAGCTGAGTTGTACCTAGCCAGAATTGTGTGTCTACATGGTGTGCCCAAGAGTATAGTGTCTGATAGAGGTTCTCAATTTACCTCAAGATTTTGGGAAAGTCTCTATGAAGCCTTAGGGACAAGACTCAATTTCAGCACAGCTTACCATCCTCAAACTAATGGACAGACATAGAGGGTGAATCAAATTCTTGAAGATATGCTTAGAGCTTGTGCCTTAGACTATGGGAAAAGCTGGGACAAAAATCTCCTCTATGCTGAGTTCTCCTACAACAATAGCTACCAAGCTAGCTTGAAGATGTCCCCATTTGAAGCTCTGTATGGGAGACAATGTAGAACCCCTCTCCTTTGGGATCAAGTTGGCGAACGCCAATTCTTTGGGCCCGATGTAATCAAAGAAGCTGAAGGAAAAGTGAAGCTCATAAGAGAACGTTTGAGAGTAGCTCAGTCCCGACAAAAGAGCTATGCGGACAATCAAAGAAGAGAGTTATCTTTTGAAGTTGGTGATTTTGTGTACCTCAGGGTAACTCCGCTCAGAGGAGTTAGAAGATTTCGGACTAGAGGAAAGCTAGCACCAAGATTCGTTGGACCATACAAGATCTTGGCAAGGCAGGGTGAAGTAGCTTATCAATTGGGCCGCCACAGACCTTGTCGTGATTGCATAATGTCTTTCATGTGTCCCAATTGAGGAAATGCCTTCGAGTCCCTGAAGACAATACCCTACTGGAAAGCATTGACCTTCACGAAGACCTCACTTATGTGGAGCGAGCAATCAAAATTCTGGACATCGCGGAGCGTGTCACTAGAAGCAAGATCATCAGAACATACAAAGTGCAGTGGAGTCATCACCCTGAAAGTGAAGCCACATGGGAAAATGAAGAAGACCTCAAGACTAACTATCCCTACCTCTTTACTGGCCAAGCTTGAATCTCGGGGTCGAGATTCCCTTAACGGGGGTAGGTTTGTAACACCCTAATTTTTAGAGCCTTTTTGAATTTTCAAAACAAAAAAGAACCATTTTGTTTTGAAGAGAATTCAAAGCTTAACTTGAGAATTTCAGAATGGATTTTAATTGATTAAATCAAACTTTAACTAAAACTCGCATTTGGTTAATTGGGTTTGTGGAGTTTTGGTGATTCCCTCTTTTCTGCGCTGGCTCTGTTCTTCCCTGGTCCGGACCTCCTTAGGTCTAGACCTCCCAAGTGGTTGGATTTTCTCTAGTCTAGACCTCCCTTCCCAGGTCTAAACCTCACTCATGTTCATTCGAACTCACTTTCTATTCTGTTGGAACTCCTCCTTGTCTATTTGGACCTCCCCGTGTTCTTTAGGACCTCCCCATGTCCTCTAGGACCTCTTCCTTGTTTATTTAGACATCCCTCGCGTCCGTTCGAGCCTTCCGCTTGATCCAGACATCTATTGCTTGTGTACCATTCGATTTACATTGGACGGTTTGATCTTGGTGAGACGTTTGGATGGTCTGAACGTCCCACCCTCTCTGAGCCCTCAGATCTTTGCTGGACGGTCCGATCCGCAGAGGCGTTCGGCCGGTCCGAATGTCCCAACCATTTTGGACCGCCCAATCCAGTTCAATGGCTAAGATCTAGCGTTAGCTCTGGATAGTCCGAATGGCCCAATCACTTTGGTCCGTTCGATTGAAATCCAATGGCTCCCGCTTCTCCCGCTCCTTATCTCGCTATCGCTCCTCCCCCTTGTTAGATCTGACCATTAGGACCTCCCCTTTGGAGATCCTAACCGTCCAGACCTCCCCCTTATTAGATCTGACTGTTAGGACCTCCCCTTTGGAGATCCTAACCGTCTAGACCGGCCTCCCCCTTGTTACATCTGACCGTTAGGACCTCCCATTTGGAGATCCTAACCGTCCAGACCACCCCCTTGTTAAATCTGACCGTTAGGACCTCCTCTTTGAAGATCCTAACCGTCCAGACCCCCCCTTGTTAGATCTGACTGTTAGGACCTCCCCTTAGGAGATCCTAACTGTCCATACCTCTCCCTTGTTAGATCTGACCGTTAGGACCTCCCCTTTGGAGATCCTAACCGTCCAGACCTCCCCCTTGTTAGATATGACCGTTAGGACCTCCCTTTTGGAGATCCTAACCGTCCAGACCTTCCCCTTGTTAAATCTAGCCGTTAGGACCTCCCCTTTAGATATCCTAACCGTCCGGACCTTCCCCTTGTTAAATCAGACTGTTAGGACCTCCCCTTTGAAGATCCTAACCGTCCAGACCTCCCCCTTGTTAAATCTGACCGTTAGGACCTCCCCTTGGAGATCCTAACAGTCCAGACCTCCCCATTGTTAGATCTGACCGTTAGGACCTCCCCTTTGGAGATCCTAACCGTCCAGACCTCCCCCTTGTTAGATCTGACTGTTAGGACATCCCTTTTTGGAGATCTTAACCGTTCAGACCTCCTCTTGATTTGATCCGACCATCAGGACCTCCCCGTTGTGGTGTCTGTTGGACCTTCTGTCCGCAGGACCTCCCCCTCAAGCTTTGACTGGCCACATTTGTCAGTCACGACCTCTTTCTTTATCCTTTAACCATGTCCTTCGCACTTGGAAGTCCTCAAAGCATTTAATGCCTATTGTGTCGCATTAAATGCTGCTACATTTTGGTAGCACCAGGCTATCTTTTGTCTCATCCATTACCTGCTCCTATCATTTCCTCAACAACTCTTGAACACGTTCATCCTTGGAAATTTGAGCGGTTCTGGCTATATAAGCTGGGGCAGCCCTTCCTCTACACCATTTTGCTCATTTCCACTCTCTGGACCTCCTCCTAAAGCTTTAGACCTCCTCCAGCAGGCTCTTAGACCTCCTCCAAAGCTCTCAGGACCTTCCTCCTAAAGCTTCAGACCTCCTCCAGGAAGTTCTTGGACCTCCCTCCAAGCTCTCAGGACCTCCTCTCTAAGGCTTCGGACCTCTCCCAGCAAGCTCCTTGGACCTCCTCCTGATCACCTAGCCTCTCTGTTGGTTTTATTTTGGAATTTCATTGGAGTTTCTTTGGATCTTACTTGAGCTCTATTTGAGTTGTTTTGTTTCCCACCGTGTAGATTGTGAAGGCAGTGAAGAAGAAGAGTTCCTTGAGGAAGAAGAAGACACTCAAGCCTTTGAGCAAGGCAAGTTACACTCTTGATCATATTGCACCCATTATTTCAACCTATTTATGTCCCATTTCAAAGGTTAATGCATGCTTACTTTACTAAGTTATTTCAATACCTGTCTTTAAGGTTGTAGCTATGCCTAATTTCCATTGTATGGCCACTGTCGACATTGAACCAAATCCATTGTCACCCTAGATAAAATCTGGTTTTTGCAATAGTGAGAACCAGAGGCATTTGAAAAATGTACGCTTAGTCATGCTAGACCAAAATCTTGATTTGGGAACTATTTCTACCAAAAGAGCAAAGTATTCTATGTTTTTAAAGCTATGACATTGGATTGTCATGGAGGTTTGGCAAATGTTTTTGGAAAAAACAGAAATGGCAAATGGATTTGGACTTGGGCGGATTGGTTTGGCTGGTTGGTGCATGTCCATGCATGGGCTCAACCCAGGTAGGGTTGAGGCCTAGGGTTCTGTGGTAGCCGCCCAAGACAGTTAAGGACCGGTCTACGAGCCGCATCTTGCTAGCCACCATCGTGCAACCACATGTCCTGTGTGGGCAGGACCTGGCCGACTAATTTGCAAAGTTCCATCGCGGTTGATTTGGCTGGGGTGTGGGTGGTCTTTTATGGCCTGTTTTTTTACTATGTAATTCCCACTGGCTCAAGAGGGGGCCATCGATCTCTACGGGGTTCTATCCGTAGGGTGGGGTGAAACCTTAGAGTAGGGTGGATTGTGGTGGAATAATGCATTGTAAAGGCCTTGTCATGTACTCTAGACCTCTCACCGAAGGAAGTGTGAGGTGGTGTTGACGGATGCCAAACAAACTAGAGAAAACATGTCTTGTGGGTAAAGCTGTACTCCTCTGCAGAGCGTAAAACTATTCGAATAGCCGTGTCCACGGTTATGGACATGCTAGCAAAGCCACTCAAAGTTAGCTCTTGGTTTTGGTTTCCAAAGGACTTATGAAATTGGTTTTGGATTTCTATCCAAATGGTTTATGGGCAGGTAGTCTTATGACAGAAGGGTATCCTTTACACTTTATTGATGAATGTTATCCAACTGTAAAATTGATTTTTGCAAATGAATTTTTTTTATTATCTGCCTTGGAACTTACTACTTGTAATTGGAAACAAACTTGGCTTTATGCAAATGAACCATATTATGCCTTCCTTTGAGATATCCATTTATGCATGTCATTCTGTTAATTGACGGGTGTAACTTGCGAGCACGGTTGTTGTACTCATTCTTGCTTGATTGATGAATTGAGCAGGAGAAGACTTCTTTGATGATGATGAGGACTAGATCAACTAGGTCACGCCCTCCAGTCAATTACCTGTGGTATATTGGATGGGCTTGGTTTTGCTTCCGCTGTGTATTTTGCTTTGTTGTAATGGCTTGTAAGCAACTTTGTAATCAACTCTTTTGCTATCAATAAAGTCTCTCGTGGATGTATGTTACAACTCGTGTATGCTATGTAAACCAGCCATTGATCCTTGGGACTGGTTCGGATCACAGGAAGGTTAGGACTTCTTCAAGTCCCATGACCTCCTTGGGTTGGTTTCTGGACCTCCCCTAGGTCTGGTCGTGGCTCTTGGGGAGGTCCTGAGCCTCAAGACCTCCTCCGGTCAGTTCCCTAGACCTCCTGGGAGGCCTGGGAAGACTACCCGAGAGGTCCTTGGGGGCCTCTTGGGAGGTCCTAGTGGACTCCCAGGGAGGTCTTGGAGGACCTCTCGGGTGAAGCCCCTGGCCGGGTCGCCACATCCTGCTCCAATGATCGTCACGAGCTGCGGATCGTCCTAGTGCTGATGCTTTGCAACAACACCTCCAAGGTATCCACACGTACGGGGCAGGGACACCACGCGCTAGAGTGCTAGTGCCTGTGGCGTGGTTGAGGAAGACGTGGCTGTTACGGTTTCGGGAGTTCTTCCAAAAAAACTCGTCTCATCCCCTGCCACCGCCCCTCTATATATAGGCATCCATAATGGGTTTCGAGCTTAAGGCCCATTAGGAACTCGTGGCCTACAAGAATTCGGATCACTATCCAAATCAAATACAAGCCCTTTATGTGTGCAACCCTACAGGTTCATGTGTAATCGGTTGTGACTCGAAAACTCTTTTTCGACCACGAGTCGTTAGCGGTACCTAGCAGGACATGACGATTCCCGAATACACATAGAATATATCGGACAAACCTTAATGCAATATGATCTAAGACCAGGTCCTTATCACTTACAACCAACTCGTACTTAGTGACGACCAGTCCATACTTTGTTACGACCAGTTTGTAACTCCTTACGACCAGTTGGTGATTACGTTTGACTAGTCTACAACATGCTCGTATCTTCATACGACCTATTTTTGACCAGCTTCGACCAGTTCTACAACCAGCTCCAAGATGTCCTATTGGACCTCCTCGAAAGGTTTCTCCAAGACCACTCCCAGACCACTCCTAGACGAGGAGGTCCTAGGCAGAAGAGGTCCTAGAAAACGGTTATCCACATATGGTTAATGATAATTATACATGGAGAAAGGATATTAGCCGTATTATCTGGTCAAACTGAACAACCTGTTTGTGTATTATCCCTTTGCTTCACGACATCTGGTTGAACTCCAAGTGATATTATTTGTCATCCATGGACTGTTCAATGCTTTGTCGATCAAGTGTCAAATAACTTCATGTCGTCGACACTTTGACCACTAGTGGCATGGCTATGCACTTTCTTTATCCGACCACAACGAGGGTCCCAAAGACATCTCTCCTGTTATGTTAGAAGGGAAAAATCACATATCCGACTAGTCACATCCCTTCGCACGTTTCATAGCATACTCGAAAGCTACCTTTATAACTACCTAGTTATGAGTAGCGTTTGGCAACCCCTAAGAGTGCTATTACACATGTAGGAAATCATTGCTTGAGACCAACTGATGACACACGAAATCTTAACAATATCAACAGTGTCTCAAGGTGGGTCAAACCAATACTATGTTCTCTAACATGTGTCCATATTGTTGGTTTGATATCTCCATATCTATGACCTGTGAAACATAGTCATCAACTAATACATATGCTAGTCTATGCATATGTGTTCTCATATGTTTCCGACTAGGAAACGTTTAAGAATAATCATCGCAGAAATACAGAGTTTCACAATCAAGTCACATACTTGATAATAAATATTAACGATATTATTCTAGGAACAAGATAACATATTATCCAATGTTATGAACATAACGAAATATAATCATCTCCATGATTGCCTCTAGGGCATATTTCCAACAGTTTTGTCGAAAAATCACACTGATATTACATGACATTCAGCACAACGTCATAACATCTTTTGTCGACAAATCACAATGACACATAACATTCAATGGAACGTCCTCACATATTTTGTAGACAAATCACAATGATGTTACATAACATTCAGCACAACGTCGTCACATATTTTATCGATAAATCACACTTGCGTTATAGACCATTCACCACAACATCATCACCTAGTTTTTAACAAATCAAAGTGATATTACAAAGCATTGGGCAGCACATATTTCAACAAAATGAACCTTTCCCATGGCCGCGACCTCAACGTTTGCCATGGGGACCACCTCGAGTGGGGCGGTCGGATGAGGTTCCTGCGGCGATGTCTGAATTGCCGATGTCTCCTTCGTCCTGTGGATTTCTCGTAGGTCATTTCTTGAAGGTATGCTAAGACTCCCTGCAAAAGCACTTCTTCATACGATGCCTGGCTTCTGCTTCGTCCATGTCGCTCCTGATATGTTGTATGTAACATCCCAAGTTTCTGAGTATTAAAAATCTTTTGATTAGTTAGTAGTTAAAAATTCACCTTTGAGTTTTATTTGAATTTAATTCAAAATCTTAACTCGGACTTTTAGTACCAAAATAATTTAATGTAATTAAAGTCAACATCTGTAACACCCTAAATTTTCTGAGCCCCTTTTTGAAAATTTCAAAATAAAAAGAACCATTTGGTTTTGTTGAAGTCCTAAAGCTTAACTTGAGATTTTCAGAATTTGAGTGTTTAAAATGACTAAGTCAAACTTCACCTAATCCCAAAAGTTAGTTTATTTGGTGTTGATCGAGCTCTGGAGCTATCTCTCCCTTTCTCTGTTAGTTCTGCTCTCCCTCTAGGCTAGCTCATGTGCCCAGATCTCCTTCCCTTCATTTCGCTTGGACATTCTCTTATGCCTAGACCTTCTCAGTGTCTAGACCTCTTCTGTGTCTGGACCTCCCTTGTGCCTAGACCTCTCTCCTTGTTCAAGACCTCCCCTCGTGTCTTTTGTTTGAATTTCCTTTAGTCCAGACCTCTTTGTTGGTTTGAATCTCTCTGTGGTTTAGACCTCCTTTTGGTCCAATCCTTCTTCTCTGTTTAGACCTCCTTTTCTGATTGAACCTTCTTTCGGTTTTGACCTCTTCTTTGAGTCACGACCACCCCGTGGCATCTTAGCTCGGGTTTGTATTTCAAACGTCTTTGATTTCCGAAATTCAATTTGAGTTGAATTTCTCCTTTCTGGAACTCTCCTATTTAATTTTCTGTCATCCCTTGTGTTCATTTGAACCTTCCTGTATTCCTTTGGACCTCCCCGGGTCCGTTAGGACCTCCTTGGCCCTTCTTTTTAGCCGTCAGGACCTCCTCGGGTTCATCCTGACCACCAAGACCTCCTTTGGTTCTATCTTGACCGTTGAGACCTCCCCTGTGTTGGTCTTGACCATCGAGATCTCCTTTGGTTCTATCTTGACCGTTGAGACCTCCCCCTGTGTTGGTCTTGACCGTCGAGATCTCCTTTGGTTCCCTCTTGACCGTTGAGACCTTCCCTGTGTTGGTCTTGACCGTCGAGATCTCCCTTGTTACATCTTGACCGTTGAGACCTCCCCCATGTTGGTCTTGACCGTCAAGATCTCCTTTAGCTCCATCTTGACCGTTGAGACCTTCCTTGTGTTGGTCTTGACCGTCGAGATCTTCTTTGATCTCCACTTGACCGTCGGGATCTCCTTTGAGTTCATCCTGATCGTCAAGACCTCCTTTGGACCATCTTCTGTGGATCTCCTCTGTTGGATCCCTCCCCCTTTGAAACCCCTCCGCCTGGACCTCCCTTCGTTTGGAATTAAGGGCCCAGACCTCCCCGTGGCTTAGACCTCCTTCTAGTCTAAGACCTCCCCGTGCGGCTCAGCTCCGCGCCTTCGTTTGGAGCTGCCCAATTTGCATTGGACGGCCTGATCTTGTGGCACATTCGGCTAGTCCGAACGTCCCATCCTTTTTGAGCCACCCGATCTGAATCAGATGGCCCTGTTTCACTGTACCCTTCCCTTTGCCCTTTTGACCTCCTTCCCTTCAGGACCTCGTGGTCTACTTGTAAAGACCACCCCTTGGACTTTTCGTAAAGACCACCCTTGTTGATCAGGACCTCCCTGTCTGCAGAACCTCTTTATCCTTTGGACCTCCTTGTCCCTTTGACCTCTTAGCCTTTCAGACCTCCTCAAAGATCTCCTTTGGTCTTGTAGGACCTCCCTGTCCAGCGAACCTCCTCTATGGTTTTTGCAAAGACCACCCTCTGTGGTCTCTTTGCGAAGACCACCCCTTGCGGTCTTTTTGCAAAGACCACCCCTGCGGGTCACGACCTCCCCTCGAGCCGTGACCACTCCTCTTTGACCAGACTGTTTTTCAAGTTGACTTGTTCCACTTGACAGTCTTGCTTACCCTCATCCTTATCCGCCACCTAAGCCTTTGTGCATTTAATGCCATTTGAGCCGTATAAAATGTAGTCACTTACGTGGCCCTTTGCTTTCTCTCCTTGTCTCCTCACCTCATAGCATATCTTGTCCTTTTTGCCCTCTCCTTTCACCGGCTGGCCTTATTCTGTCCTGTTCTCTCCAGCCAGCTGGCCATACCTTGTCTTGTCCTTCAACTACCTTTGACCCATGTGTCGCTGAGTCTCAGTGACACTTTCCTCCTCTTTCTTCACTGGCTATTAATAGCCCGAGCAGTCCTTCTCACCCTTGGCCACATACACTTTCCTCGCTCTTGCTCAGCTTTCTCCTTGCTTGGAGTTTCACCTAGAAGGCAACTGGAAATCACACCATCGCCTCCTCGTCGCCAAGAAGACCACTGGAGGTTGCGCCGCCACCTCGCCGCCAAAGGAGCTCGCTGGAGTGCTAGCGCCAGTGCCGCCTTCAATTGTTGCCTCTATCTCTTGACCTCCTCTTTTACCTCCCTCTTGGCCTTGGTAAGTTCCCTCGTGCCTTGCTCTTTCTTCAATTCCTACGGCCCCACTGTGTAGTCGTATCTTTCCCAGGACCTCCTCCTGAGGATCTCCTCAGGACCTCCCTGGTCTTTTTGCAGAGATGACCCTGTCAGTCCCTTTGCAAAGATGACCCTCTTGGGTCCTTCTCTGGACCTTTCCCTTTCAAAGACCTCCCATGACCTCCTCGGGGCATCCCCCTCAGGACATCCCTTGAGCCTCTCAGGACCTCCCTTCTGGTCTTTTGTAAAGACCACCTGCTTTGATCTTTTGCAAAGACCACCCTCTCGGTCTTTGCTGGTCTCTTCGCAAAAGACCAACCACTTTGGTCTTTTGCAACGACCACCCTTTCCCGTGGACCTCCCCTTACCCGTAGGACCTCCTCCTGAGAGCCCTTTTTTTAGTTCTTCTAGTCTAGTTCTTTGCTATTTGGGTTTGTTTGGAGTTCATTTGGATCTTATTAGCTGTTATTTGATTTTGCTTTGCTTTGTCTCGTGTAGGTTGCGACTCTTCGGGGAGCCCGAGTTCTCCCAATTAGTTCCTCAAGCTTTCGGACCAGGCAAGTTACACTCTTGATCATATCGCACCCAATATCTCAAATTATTTAAGTTCTGTTTCCAAAATTACTGCATGCTTATTTCAATTCAAGTATTTCAATCCCTGTTTTAACTTTGTAGTTACTCCTAATTCCTTTGTACAACCAATCTTGACTATTGAATTGATTACCCCTTGACACCGTTGTAAAGGCTGGTTGGTACATTAGTATGAACCAGCATGTGTTGATAAACTTTGAGTTTAGACATGCTTAGACCAAAACTCTTGTTTTGTGATATCTTACTGCCAAAAGACCAATGTTGTCTAAATATTTTAATCCATGACATTGGGTTATCATGGTAGTTTGCAAATGTGTTTTGAAAAGCAAAGAAAAAGGAAAATTTGGTTTGGACTTGGGCGAAATGGTTGCTTGGATGGTGCATGTTTATGCACGGGCCTTAAGCTGGGTAGGCCTGAGGCCTAGGGTTTTGTGGAAGTCGCCCAGGTCAGTTAAGGACCGGTCTTCGAGTGTATTTTGTCATGCCACACCATGCAACCACATGTCCAGGATAGGATGGACCTAGCCAATTAATTTGCAGAGTTCCATCACGGTTGACCCTGTTGGTACGTGGGAGGTCTTTTATGGCCGTCTTTCATGACTATGTTTTTCCACCTGGCGCAAGAGGGGGCCCTTGACCTCTACGTAGTTGTTATCCGGAGGGTAGGGCGAAACCTTAGTGAGGGTGGGCTGCGGTGGAATGATGCATTGTAAAGGCCTTGTCATGAGCTCTAGACCACTTACCTTCGGAAGTGAGTGGTGGCATTGTCGGTCGCCAAACAAACTAGAGTAATCATGTCATGTGGGTAAAGTTGTACACATCTGCAGAGTGAAAATCTATTCGAATAGCCGAGTCTGCGGTCAAGGACATGCTGGCAAAGCTGCTCCTAGTTAGATGTTGGTTTTGATTTTAAAATGTGTTATTAAACTGTTTTGGATCTCTATCCAAATGGGTTTTGGGCGGGGAGCCTTGTGACAGGAGGGTATCCTTCACCACTTGTGATGAATGTTACCAACTGAAAACTGAAATTTAGAAAATAAGTTTTAATTATTGTTATCTGCCTTGGAACTTAGTACTTGTATTTGAAATAAACTTGGCCTTATGCAAATCAACCATATTATGCATTCCTTTGTGATAACCATTTATGCATGTCATTTTGTTATTTGACGGGTGTAACTTGCGAGCACGGTTATTGTGCTCACCCTTGCTTGATAACTGTTTTGAGTAGGAAAGAAAGCTTTGAGGAGATCTTCGTAGTGGACCAAAAGGTCCTGGCTGACTAGGATGCGCCCTCTAGCCGATTGCTTGTGGTGTATCGGGTGGCCTATATGTGTATCTTCCACTGTGTTTTGGTTGCCGGCTGGTAAGCCTCCCTTGTAAACAACTTTGTTGATATTAATAAAGTTCTTGTTGCTGTATGTTACCACTTTTGTATGCTATGAAGAGCTAGCAATTGACCCTTGGGACTAGCTCGATTCACACTAAGGACTTGGGACCTCACCAGGCCCCACAACCTCCTCGGGCTTGATCTCTCGACCTCCCCCGAGCTAGGTCGTGGCACTTGGGGACATCCCGTGCCTCACGCCCACCTTCGGACCCTCGGGTCTGGTCTCCAGACCTCCAGGTGATCCTGCTGGACCTCCTGGGTGGTCTTGGAGGTCCCCTCGGGTGGTCCCACTTGGACCTCTGAGATCTGGAGGACCTCTTGGGTGGCCTCGGGTCGGGGTGTTACAACATCAGCAGTTGTCAAAACTATTTTATTTGGATACTATGTGCTTGGATATATTTTCTAGAATTTTTTTCCGAGTTCATTTGCTATTTTCTAATTGCCATTTGGATTTTCTGCTATTTACTGAAAAGAAAAACCAAATAAAATCTCAGATAATGTTGTGGGCCAAAACCCAGCCCTATTCCGATTCTCGGGCGGTGTGCAGTGACAAAGACCACGCTGCTGCCTCGACCGACATGCGGGCCCCGCATGTCAGCCTCTCACTTCCTCTCTCCACGCGCAGCCACCTTGGTCCCACCTGTTAGCGTGTCCGTCTTTGTGTGCGCGACGCGACTCATGTGAGCCATCACATCGATGTGTGGGCCCCACCAAATCTCCTATGCTTGCTCTCGAATCCGCTGAGGATTACATGCTTGCGCCAACAGCCGATTTGGGCGTCTATGCCCTAGACTCTTCCGAGCCGCCGGGTATAAATAGAGAGGTAGCCCTTGGCATCCGCACCTCAACCCTAGCCGCTTCAGTGCTGAAGCCGAACCCTAGCCGCCGTAGGAGCTCGAGGAAGCATCTGTGCCACCGCCAACTCCAACGAGCAATATCGTCGTCGCCCGAGCCTCGTGGTCTGCACCGTCGGCATCACACGGAGTTGCGCTTCATCGTGGATGCCTTGGTTTCGTAGGAGCGTCACTGGAGAGCAGATCCCGATGAGCCCATGTCTTCTCCATCACTTCGACCTTATCGTCGATCACCACAGTCGTCCTTGAGCACCCGTGAGCACACCTACGAGATCCCCACGTCATCCTCTACCTCCTGGTACTACCCATCGCCGGCGAGGAGCCGCCGTTCGCCGAAACCCTCGGTTCCCAAACCTCACCGCCGCCGATCTGACATGGTCATCCACATTGGCAGCCACATTAGCGCCCTTGCTTGTGTGTCATCTGGTGTGGCGATGTGTCAGCAGCCACGTGTGCGCCCGTGTGTCTAGTTCACCCAATCCTAGATCCAAAGGCTCGGTGGATCTAGTCCACCGTGAGCCGTCTCATTGATATGTGGGTCCCACATGTCAGAATTTTCTTTTTATTCTTTTTCAAGCGAAAATCTCAGGGCTGGCGTCATACATCAATTTTCCAGTAGAAAAATAAATCCCGAAAATCCAATAATTCCAATTTATGTTATTTCTTGAGATTTAAACGTCCAAAGGCCATATCTTCTTCATCCAAACTCCGATTGAGCCCATTCAAATTTCTAAATTCATCTAAATTCGAGATCTATTTATTTGAGATTTTTATTTAATTTTTGAAGTTTGTTTTCTCTCTGTTATTTAATTGTTTTGTTTATTTACTTCGTTTGCGAGTAGACGTCATTACTTCGAGGAACTTTGAAGAAGAAGGAGTGCATCAAGATGAAGACCAGTACCTAGATCTATTCTAAGACAAGTTGTACCTTTGATCATATTGAACCCAGTTTTCAAAAGTTATATTGATTCAAGTTAATGCATTTACTTTAAAGTATTTATTTAAATGCTTTTGGGTGTAGTTATTAATCCTAATTTGTTATATCCACCTTGTCTATTGTTATGCCATAATCTTTTGTCACCCTAGAATGGTTCATTATTTAGTTGGTAATATCGTAGCACCAACATGAGTTGGTTAGATACGAGTAGATTACTTAGCCATGCCACGAGTCATCATTTCATGTGAGTTGCAAATATGAATCTGACTAAGTGGTTGTGGAACTTCATGATAAAACTGTGTGCACTGTGTGTTATTACTCGTTGGTGGCATGTGTTGCACTTAATCAATAGGGTGAGAAAAGATTTAGACTGAGGCAAGTAGTGGATACTGTGTGACATGGTGGGCTGTGTGAATGGGAACGTTAATCTGTGTGGTATAGTTAGAATTTGGAAGTCTTGCCTTGGTCAATTAAGGACTTAACTTTGTGTGCTATTGAACTGAGCCTTACTGCACGACCACATGCCTGATGGGACGGGCCTAACTTAGTAAGTAACAGAGTCTTGACATTGATTACTTAGGTTGTAGGTTAGGAGCTGAGTGATGGTTGGAGGTGTGAACTACCAGGTAGTCGCATCGTGGGGTGGTTCACCGTTTCCCTGTCCATGTGCGTGTTATGCCAAAGCACTATGTTTGGATTGTTATGACGGTAAAGCACACTGGGAGTGTCAATGTTTGGGATGAAGTTTCTGAAACGTTTTGTTATGATTAGTACTTGCAACATTAGTTAAATCATGTGGGTAAAGTGTACAACCTCTGCAGAGTGTTAATCAATCTATTCGAATAGTCGCGTCCGCAGTCATGGACATACTTGGGGATTTCACACGAGGGGTAGTGTTCATAAAATATTTGGGGAGGAAGCTGTGTGGTCTAAGTCATATGGTTGTGTGAATAACTTGTTTAGACTTTATGCTCTTTGTGAAAACAACTGTTAAAATTAATATTGTTTATTTGTTTTACTTCATGTTTTAATCTATTATTCATACTTAATTGCAAATATTGCATTTATGCAAAAGAACCACAGAAGCCATTCCTTTGGAATAAGCCATTATGCACAAATTGTATTCTGTGGTATGACTTGCGAGTACGGTTGTGTACTGATGCTTGCTGCAAACATTCAGCAGAAGTGGAGGAGTCTTCGCCTGCTTTTGAGGAGGAGTTCTACGAAGGTGATGATCATTAGGGTCTTGATCCTAGTTGATTGCCTGTGGCGAATCGATGGGATTTCGTTGGAGTTTGGTTTTATTCCGCTGCTGCTATTTATTGCTTGTCAGCCCTGCGTGGCTTAATAAATGTAAACTCGACCATAAGGTCAAAATGGTTATTTGTTATTCAAATTAGTTTTTTATTCTATTAATCATCTTGTGTGGGTCAATATTAATCTATGTTGATACTGTGTGCACTAGCGTGTTCCTGAACAAGTGCATTATACACAGAGGGTTCATAATTGTATTTTTGGGTCCCGACACCGTACCTGTCACCGGCCAACCTTTCTCTTTAGCCTATCAATGCCCGTGGCCTGGACAAGTTGCTCCTAGGTTGGATGGCCAGTGAAATAGCCAACAACGCCGTAACCATACATCTCTGCATTTCAAGTTTGCATCACCTCCTCCTTGTTGAAATAGTCAGAGAGGTACTGGCCGAACTGCTGCGCCACTGTCGAACATGCGGCCATGACATGGAAGAAGGGCCTATGCAAAAGAAGGGGCTTGTTGCAAGTGCATATGCAACTAGCGCGACGTAGCGTGCACTCATGGGTGATTCTCTCATGGTTCATTCCGCGGCGTCCTTTATCCTTGCATAGTTTCTCGAAGTGAAGCTCCCTTGTGCCCATCGAATGCCCGGTGCATCTCACCCTTCCTGCTCTTCTCCTCCATGTACTTGGTGATCATGGCGTAGTAGAGTACTCTGTTATTTGCCATGGCAAGCGACACGCTGTTCAGCCGCCGATGCAGGAGTGGGCTTGGCATATGCCTAGGCCAGAAGGACCAAATCCCACCGTTCCACCTTCGCCCTACGTACATATGACTGCCATGACCTTGTTTCCTTGAGCTGCACTAACTCCCTATATGTGCCCGGTGTTGCTCGGTTGGCAAGGAAACTCAATCTCATATCATACACGGCTTGGTCCAAATCGAATGAGTGAAACAACCACCACATCATAGCGCCCCATGTACGCTACTCTGGTCTTGTTAGGGTTACAGTTGCCGATTGAAAATAGCGCAAATCAATCCTCCCGGGACCCTAAAAAATAGTCCCCTGGCCGTAGTAAATTTTGAAGTTGGTGGTGTCTGACATATTTGGCGTACTGTACAGTAAACAAGATTTTCACGATTAACCACATATCTAAAACTAAACTACCCACCGGAAGGATTATGTACAACATACTACACTACGCAACTGTACATCTAAAACTATGTAATCCATTCGGTTAAAAAAATTACCTGAAAGGTGGGTGACCTGATGGGCAGTGCTTCCTCCCCTCTGCTCCTCTCCCTTCCCTCCCCTCTTTCTCTTTTTTCTAAATAAAAGTGAGTTATGCTAGAATTTTGAGGTCTTTTATATGGTACATTGTGTCGCCAGTTGGAATGACGACAGGGACTTACGGGATCCATATTGCCATTTGAAATGCCAGTTTTTCAAATTTTAATATTACAAAATTTAGGATCCCCGTCATCAATTGTGATGTGACAATATATGTCCCGAACTTTCGATGAGAAGGATACTTCGATTTGGGGAGACGACTCTCACGATTCGGCTACCAATCGTACATGACCAATATGCCCGACAATTGCTGAACCAACTCCGAGATTGTTATCAACCTTGCTAGAAGTACGATCGACTTGATCACGAAGATCAATTCCTGCAAGCAATCGAAGAGCAAGCATGAACGAGGGATATAAGCAATCTGAAATTGCGAATAAGAATAAGATTTATATTGAAAAAGTGGGGTTCCGAAGACAACGTCGCTGTTGTACTCGTCGAACAAAAGGACAATATATAAAGTAGCATAAGCTAAACTTCAATCTAACAAAATACACACCCTAAAGTGTCGCACACATGAGTATATATGAGAGAGACGGCCAGGGGGTGGTAGCCACGGGGTGGATGCACGCCCCTAGGAGGTAAAAGGCCTGTGGGCCCAAGTGGAGGTGGCGTAGCACCCTTTTCACTCGGACTCAGAATCAGCGCTGGATTGTTTTGGCGACTGCAGCGTGCACAGAAGGAATTTAGAGGTGTGGCTAGATCCATTGGAAAGAGGACGAGATAAGCATTTCATCGTGTACTCATACACCTCAAACGGAGTCCGTATGTGACTTGTATGCACATTTGAAGTCTGTGTCCAGAGGTCGAATTGGATTCCAAAATGTGTCCCACTGGAACTCATGCTTGACTTGGAACCAAAGTGATGTGGCGACCTTCCTTGTACCATGCTTGCCCATGCTTCTCTTTATGTTGTACTCCTCCTTGTGCTTGATCAGCTCCTAAGTTCCTGAGTAAAAGAACAACACATGCATCAGGTAGCAGGCTATCCTCCACTGCACGATTATACATTCCTAGGAATGAGTTCACCTAATAATTTAGTTGTCATGCACGTGCCCTTGTAATTGGCCCTTGTGTTGCATCAAGTTGAGGAGTGGCATTTGTAGTAGTAGCAGGAGGCATGGTTGTATCAGTGGAAGGGATGTTCTCATCATTCTCCCCCTCTTGAATTGGAGTTGTCCTCGACTCAAAGTCATCTTCTTCTCCCAAGTATGGCTTCAAATCTGCAATGTTAAATGTGGGACTAACCTCAAAATCTATAGGCAGATCAAGCTTATATGTATTATCATTAATCTTTTCTAACACTTTAAATAGACCATCAGCTCTGGGCACCAATTTTGATTTTCTCAAGTTAAGGAACCTATCTTTGAGGAAATGCAACAAAATAAGATCTCTAGGTTCAAATGCTATTTCTTTTCTATCCTGACTACCCGCAAGTTTATATTTTGTGTTCATACGCTCTATATTCTCCTTAGTTGTTTCATGCATTTTCAGAATCAATTCAGCACATTGTTTAGCGTCAATGTTTACCTTTTCTGAAGATGGTAGAGGTAATAAATCAACAGGAGCGCGAGAAGTAAATCTATATACTACCTGAAAAGGGCACATCTTTGTGGTTGAATGCAGTGAACGGTTGCAAGCAAACTCCACATGAGGTAAGCATTCTTCCCACATCTTTAAGTTATTCAAAACAACCCTCAACATAGTTGACAATGTCTAGTTGACAACTTCAGTTTGTCTATCTGTTTGGGAATGACATGTGGTAGAAAACAGCAACTTTGTCCCCAATTTAGCCCATAGTGTGCTCCAAAAGTGACTCAGAAACTTCATATCACGATCATACACAATTGTATTGGGCACTCCATGTAGTCGAATGTTTTCTCTGAAAAATAAATCAACAATATTTGTAGCATCATCGCTCTTATGATAAGGTATAAAATATTCCATCTTAGAAAACCGATCCACAACAACAAAAATACTATCCCTCCCCCTCTTTGTTCTAGGCAGTCCTAAAACAAAGTCCATATAAATATATTCCCAAGGTACGCTAGGAACAGAAAGAGGCATATATAAACAATGTGAATTAAGACGTGACTTAGGTTTGTTGCATGTAGTGCAGCGAGACACATAGAGCTCAACGTCGCGCCTCAACTTAGGCCAATAGAAATGATCGGTCAAAATATCCCCTGTCTTCTTGACACCAAAATGTACCATAAGTCCTCCTCCATGCGCCTCCTATAACAACAAAAGACGAACGGAGCTAGCTGGAATGCATAGCTTGTTAGCACGAAACAAAAATCCATTATTCACAACAAACTTATTCCAGCCTTTGCCTGCTTTACAATTATGAAATATATCTTTGAAATCAACATCATGCACATATTGCTCTTTAATTGTCTCTAAACCAAATATTCTGAAATCAAGTTGAGATAACATGGTATAACGACGAGATAAAGCATCAGCAATAACATTATCATTTCCTTTCTTGTGCTTAATGACATATGGAAACAATTCAATGAACTCAACCCATTTAGCATGTCTACGGTTCAGATTTGATTGACTATGAATGTGCTTTAACGATTCATGATCAGAATGTATAACAAATTCTTTGTACCATAAATAATGTTGGCATGTCTCTAATGTCCGGACTAAAGCATATAATTCTTTATCATAAGTAGAATAATTCAGACTAGGCCCACTTAATTTCTCACTGAAATACGCAATAGGTTTACCTTCTTGAATAAGCACACCTCCAAGTCCAATTCCACTAGTATCACATTCAAGCTCAAAAGTCTTACCAAAATTAGGAAGTTGGAGAAGTGGTGCATGTGTAAGCTTATCTTTCAAAATCTGAAACGATTGTTCTTGTGTTGGGCCCCACATAAACGGAACACCTTTGTTCGTAAGCTCATTCATTGGTGTGGTAATGATGTTGAAATCTTTGACAAAGCGTCGATAAAATCTAACAAGTCTGAGAAAACTCCACACTTGTGTGACCATGTTAGGAGTCGGCCAACTCTGTATAGCTGCGATCTTGGCTTGATCAACCTCAATACCCTGTGGAAAAACAATATAGCCAAGAAACGATACTTGATCGGTGCAAACGGTGTACTTCTCAAGGTTACCAAACAAACGTGCATCACGTAGAGCATTAAAAACATCACTCAAGTGTTCAAGATGTTCCTCTAATGTTTTGCTATAGATCAATATGTCATCAAAATATACCACCACAAATTTGCCTATGAAAACATGTAAAACTGCATTCATTAATCTCATGAAAGTACTAGGTGCATTAGTTAACCCAAAAGGCATCACTAACCACTCATATAACCCAAACTTAGTTTTGAATGTTGTTTTCCATTCATCGCCTAACTTCATGCAAATTTGGTGATATCTACTACGCAAATCAACTTTAGAGAACACAGTAGAGCCACTTAATTCATCAAGCATATCATCTAGCCTAGGAGTAGGATGACGATATCGAATAGTAATATTATTGATAGCTCTACAATCAACACACATTCGCCATGATCCATCTTTATTAGGTATTAAAATTATAGGAACAACACAAGGACTAAGGCTTTCGTGTACGTACCCTTTGTCAAGCAAGTCTTGCACTTGACGCTGAATTTCCTTAGTCTCTTCGGGATTAGTCCTATAGGGCGCACGGTTGGGAAGCGAGGCTCCTAGAATTAAATCAATTTGATGCTCAATTTCCCTAATTGGAGGCAGCCCTAGGGGTATTTCACTTGAAAACACATCAGCAAACTCTTGCAAAAATGTTAGCAACAGCAGGAGGCAAAGAAGGAGGCATATCCTCAAAAGAAAACAATGCTTCTTTGCACACTAAAGCATAGCAATCAGATTTTCTATCTTCCATCTCACAAATATTAGATTTAGTAGCAAGTAAAATATAACCTTTCAATTTAATTTCACTTTTCCTAGCACTAAGTTCCTTCTTCTTCTGTGGCACAAGTTCTTTAGCTACAATCTGATTTTTACTTTTGCTACTCTCCTTTTCTCTACTATTTCTCTCTAATTCATCATTTAAAATAGCTTCAGGAGACATGGGCAACAACGTGATTTTCTTTTCTTCAAACATGAGAGTATACTTATTAGTTCTACCATGATGCACCGTATCTCTATTATATTGCCAAGGCCTACCTAACAACAAAGAACATGCTTGCATAGGTACTACATCATAATCAACAAAATCATGATAGGAACCAATAGAAAAGTGTACTATCACAATGCGGGTTACCTTCAGCTGACCACAATTGTTGAACCTATGAATGTAATATGAACGAGAGTGCTGTTGTGTGGTCAATGCAAGCTTCTCAACCATGTCCATGCTTGCCAAATTGTTGCAACTTCCTCCATCAATGATCACATGACATGAACGCTCTTTGGTGACAAGCTTTGTTTGGAACAGATTGTGGCGTTGATTCTGTTCAACACGTGCTATTTGTGCACTAAGTACATACTTCACTATAAGGCTTAAATACTTATCTGAAAGTTCAACACCATATTGTTCCTCTTCTCGCTCAGATTCTTTGTCGTCACTTGCAGGGTCAGTTGCAAGCATAGTATATTCTTTCTCAATGTCACTAACTGAAGTATACTCACCATTATTCTTTATCAAGATAGCTCGCTTGTTAGGGCAATCCTGTATCATGTGTCTATAGCCCTTGCAGCAATGACATTGTGTTTCTCGTGTTCTACCTGTTGAAGCAACCAAAGATGAACTTTGTGCAGGGGCTTGTACCATGCTCTTGCTTGTTTCTAGTGCATGTGATGGTGTAGTGGAAGTAGATGGACACCGGTTGTTGGAGGAGTTTGTAGGTGCAGGTGTTCGGCTAGAGGGAATAATTGGTGCTCTTGATTGCACTTGAGTTGCACGACCTGCAAAAGAACCTCCAAAATTTACTTTGTTGCTGGATTGACGTCCATGTACCTCTCTTTCTGCTTTACAAGCAAGATGAAACAAGCAAGTGATAGAATTGTATTCTTTACAATCAAGTATGTCCTGATTTCACGGTTTAAGCCTCCCAAAATCTAGCCATCTTAGCATCTTTAGTTTCTTCTAAACCACAACGCAACAAACTAGTTTGCAATTATTGATAAAAGTCCTCTACAGAACTACTACCGCGTATTAAGCATTGCAATTTATTAAGCAAATCAGGAGAATAATATGAAGGTACAAATTGATTTCTCATTGCTCTCTTCAAAGCATTCCATGTTCTAGGTATGTTCTGATTAGTACGATAATATTCACTCCACCAAATAGAGGTAAAATCAACAAACTCACTAGTAGCAGCCCTAACTTTCTTATCTTCAGAGAATTCATGACAAGCAAATTTTTGTTCTACGGTTAATTCCCATGTAAGATAAGCATCAGAATCATATTTTCCAGCAAAAGAAGGTATTGTGAATTTAATTTTACCAAATGCATTATTATGGTCACGTACCTCACGTGGTGGGTCTCTCCTCATACCTTATCGATTGAGGCGTCTTCACCGATGGTCACGATCATTATTGGGGTTAAAACCTCCATCGGACTCCGTATCACCAACATATTGATTTGCTTCATTATCGACCTCATCTTATTGTTCTACCTCTTCGGCCCATGATTGAGCAACGGAAGGGGTATGGTATTGTCATGGAACACTGGTAGTAGGGGGGCAGCAGGTATAGGAGCTGTAGCCTGTGGTGGTGGAGCTCTCTCCAATTGCTCCACACGTGCGTGGATGGCATCAATAGCCACCTCAAGACGCTCGGATTGTTGATTCAACAAGTGTGTGAAGTGTTGTACAATTTCTTTCGTACGAGGTGTCAGAGGGTTTTCCTCCTCGGAGTGATTAGCGAGACCTGCCATTATTAGTAGAAAACAAGGAACAAATCATAGTGTACATGTCCCGATCAACTGTTAGGTGTTGGAGGTTCAAAAGTCGCTCACACTCAAGCTTATACCAAGTTCTTACCAGTTCTTACCAAGCAAAACTGGTGGTGACCGGTAACTAGTGTAGGTGTCAAACACTCTCCGAAGATTGACAAAGCGATTGCAAGCAAATGATACCTGTGCAATGGTAGAAGGTGGAGCTAGGATAGGCTTCAATATGGTAGCAAGGATTAGCAACAATCAAATCAATAAATGCAAGTTGAAAAATTGCTCAAAGTACTAGTCAATGTTGCTGATCCTAGCCTAGAAAGCTAGCTATTCAAAGCCTATGAAGCAAAGTGTAAAAGGAGCCCTACTAAGAGAAGTGTATGAACGCACACGCAAAGATAAATATGACCTAATGCAAACAAAGGGATGAGCTAGTGAGAAGCAATCTGAAATTGAGGTGAAAACTAGCTCATTTTTCACTAAGTACTAGGAGAGACGCTAGCCAATTGCAAATGTATATGTAAGAATTCAACGATGCAAATTACTGACAAGAAAATTGCAGGGCACATATTGGTTTGGACAAGATGACATAACCCTATTTTTTTTTAATTTTTCATGGCTTTTGTGGACTGTAGGTAAAGGATTAAACTCGAAATTTCTCACTGATCAACTTGTGCTCTGATACCACTTGATGCGACAATATGTGTCCCGATCTTTCGATGAGAAGGATAATTCGATTTGGGGAGACGACTCTCACGATTCGGCTACCAATCATATATGACCAATATGCCCAACAATCACTGAACAAGCTCTAAGATTGTTATCAACCTTGCTAGAAGCACGATCGACTTGATCACAAAGATCAATTCCTGCAAGCAATCGAAGAACAAGCAAGAACGAGGGAGATAAGCAATCTAAAATTGCGAATATGGATAAGCTTTATATTTAAAAAGTGGGGTTTCGAAGACAATGTCGCCATTGTACTCGTCGAACGAGAGGACAACGTATAAAGTAGCATAAGCTAAACTTTAATCCAACAAAACCCAAACCCTAAAGTGTTGCACACATGAGAATATATGAGGGAGACGGCCAGGGGGTGGAGGCCAGGGGGTGGACGCACACCCTTAGGAGGTACAAGGCCCGTGGGCCCAAGTGAAGGTGGTGTAGCACCCTTTTGACTCGGACTCAGAATTAGTGCCGAATTGTTTTGGCGATTGAAGCACACACAGAAGGAATTTGGAGGTGAGGCTAGATCCGTTGGAAAGAGGACGAGATAAGCTTTCCATCATGTACTCATACAGCTCAAACGGAGTCCGTATGCAACTTCTATGCATGTTTGAAGTCGGTGTTTTGTCTGAAGGCCGAATTAGATTCCAAAATATGTCCCACTGGAACTCTCGCTTGACTTAGAACCAAAGTGACATGGGGACCTTCCTTGTACCATGCTTGCACATGTTTCTCTTCATGTTGTAGTCCTCCTTGTGCTTGATCAGCTCCTAAGTTCCTGAGTAAACGAACAACACATGCATCAGGTAGCGGTCTATTCTCCATTGCACAATTATACATTTCTAGGAATGAGTTCACCTGATAATTTAGTTGTCATGCACGTGCCCTTGTAATTGGCCCTTGTGTTGCATCAAGTTGAGGAGTGGCATTTGTAGTAGTAGCAGGAGGCATGATAGGGACTAGTCGCCAATTCAACTTGAAGGGATGTCCTCATCAAGTTGAATTGGCGACTAGTCCCTATCACCAATTCAACTGGCGACAGGGACCTCTCTATACTGTTGAGCCCCCTGTCGCCAATGCATAGGTCCTGTCGCCAATTTGAATGACGACAGGAGCCTGTCGCCAATTATAATGGTGACCGGAGCCTGTCACCATTCCAATTGGCGATAGACACCTAGTTTCTTAAAAAAATTAACTATTTATTCTGTAATTATATTTTAATTAATATTATTTAAAAAAAAATCGGCGAACTCCTACCTATCCGGGTTCACCTAACGGAATCCCTACAAACTAACATAGTATCAGTAAAAAACAACAATTAGCAAAGCATCATTGTAATTGATTCACCGATGCAATGCTCTTAGCACTAACATTGCATCGGTGAATCAATCGATTGCGGTGCTAATTACTAATTAGTGGTGATGATCAAGCTAGATGGTAGTGAAGGAAGGAAATTAAAGGAGAGGTAAGTACGGACGTAGGTGCATAGTTATAAAACCCGGATAGGTCATCGATCTGGTTGAGGTTTCAGGTCACTGATCCGATGGTCAGACCACATGTTTTAAAATTACACACACACACACACCACAAAAAAACAATAATAATTAAATAATCTAAATTCTAAACAACAAATTAAGTCTGTCAAAAGGGACATCATAGACTCACACAATAACGACATCATTCAAACAGTTGACGTTCTAGTCTATTTTTCTTCTTTGGATGAATATGTTTTAATATGCTTCAATTCATCTAACATCTAGATGCACTACATGTTTGGCTTAATACATGAATTGCCAACTTACATCTTACTACATATATATCTTAGATCTAACTATATATTACTCTGATTAAAAAATAGAATGGTAAAATCTAACGCTTACATCTTAACAAAGACTAGAGAGTAGAGACAAGCAAAGCAAGCAAGTAGGGAAATGCACCATATCTTGCTGATTAAGAAAAAGCTGAGGAAAGAATGGAGAGGAGCTGCTGACCGGAGTGAGAGAATGAGAAAGATGGAAATTATTTATGTGTAGTCGCCAATTTCATAAGGGTGTCAGAACCCCGAGCGTGGAATACCCGTGGATCTTATGTGTATACTGTGATAGTCCCAGGAATAAGGCTAGCACACACATTCACAATATTTGGCATCATATTCATACATTCACATACTAAAGTAAAGCAAAAGGGTGTAATCTACTTAAGCTGTAACAAGAGTTATTACAACCCGCGGCCGATCGGCCAAATAAAAGTAGTCATCAGAGAACGTAAAATAGCAGCGGAAGATATAGTAGTAGTAGCAAAAGTCCAGCGGTATGCCCATCTGATCCCTCAGGCAACCGACAAGGAAATAAGGCCTAAGTAGACCCGTCACCGAACCCCTCAGTGCCAGGTGCAAATAACTCGTCGTGAGGCATTGGTTCATCTGCAAAGTCTAAAGCAACAACAACAGCAAGATTGAGTACTTGTGTACTTAGCAAGACTTGTAGTGTATCACAAAAATTATATTAGATGCAAGGCTAACAAGTGTATGGCTCTACTCTACAAGTTCATTTGCTCAAATCCAAGTTTATTTGCAATAAACATAAGTAATAATTTGCAACGGTATTTGAAAGAGCAGTTTATGAAAAAGTAAGTACATGACAGTAAATAAGGTAACTGAATAAGTATCAACAAACATTCACAACCATACCCGGTTGTAAGCAAAAATATAATCAATATTATGCCATAGAAATGGCTCTAACAGATTCAAGTTCAACCATAGACATGGCAATCCTGCTATAGAAATAGCAAATCAGTCATAAAATGACAATTAGCTATAGACATAGCAACAAAACCATAGACATGGCAGTTAACTCAACAAAGTAAAACCCCATGTCATTACCCCAATCATTTTGTGACAAAACAGTTTGGAAAACAAAAGCTACCGCCATACCAGTCGCACTAAGCATGCTCATGACCGCGAGCGCGTCTATTCGAATAATTTATCACTCTGCAGAAGTGTACAACTTTAACAATAGTACATGGTATTCCAGTTGCCTGAAATATCTCTATATCGTTGCTCACTACCGAAGGTAAGCAACTTAGAGTTCGTGACGCAGCCTTTACATTATCTAGTCCTAACCTTGCACTAGCCCTACGAATCTTTATCCTCATCCATTGGGATAATAATAACAACACTGATAGTAACATAGTAACACATCGGATGAGGAGCCTTGCTCACCCGGATGGAAACTCATTGAGCAAGTCCCTCACTTCGCCCGAATGGAAACCCGTCGAAGTGAGGCATTCGCAATTGTGTCGACATTACCGGTCCTCCGGCAATGTGTGCACTACTTCTGCCTACTTTCATACAAGGCTAAGGTTTTGATAACTAAGTTAGCTACGATCATCCTATAATAGCACATACGATTGTACGATTAGGTCTTAGTCCCGGATTTGCTGGCTTCAGTCCTTAACCGACTACAGGCAAGATCTCCATCCTATCTATTGGTGAGTTTCAATCCCCACTTTTTTAGAATACAACAATAACTTGCCCGTGTCTAAAGACTAAAGTTTTCATGTCATTTTAATAAAAATAATAGAGGTAACTCCTCTGGACATTTTGCAAAATATTCTCAAACTCACAAATTAACATATTGTCCTTTTATCAATTTTCAGAAATTCTATTGCTCTAGTTGCATTTGTGTAGAGACTACACTCGAAAATTCCCAATTGACATTACATATTGTCTAACCCATAACCTAAAGATTACAACAGTAAGAGATCAATAATCCAAGGAGACATATGCAGCAAGTAAGATGTACAACTACCATTTTCCCGATAATAGCATTTTCATACAAACATACACGCATGCATAATAGAATTTGCAAAACAAAGTACAATAAGTAAAATACTGGGATCAATATGATCAAAGGGGGTGGTTGCCTTGCTCTTGCTATTCTGGAGGTATAACGGATTGATCGTCGCAAGAATAACCCGAATAATCGATGTCTAAAAAGAACTAGAAAAGAATTAGAATAACATCCAACGAAAGCAGCAGCAATCAAAATAAAATATTTTTTACATATTTAGGTAGATCATGATTTTATACGAATTTAGAGACTGATTTCACTAAATTTGAAGATGTGTAGCAAAAGTTATTAAGGTTTTACTACAATCGGTTTGATAAATCCTGAATAAATAAAAAGTACGTTTTCTAACAGAGAAAGCGTATTTTTCATTGGATTTCCGATTCAGGCTGACAGGTGGGGCCTACTGTTAGTGACTAGGTTCACTGGCTTTCACTGTGTACTTACACCGTGGGGCCCGCATGTCATAGATTCAAGCGAGGTTAACAGTTTAAGTTAACTTAAAAGTTTGGTCCCACATGTCAATGACTCAATAGAATCAACTAAATAGTTAAACACTTTGTTAACCCTAATGACAAGTTTTGACACACTGATGACGTGCTACAGTGCCGTCATCGCGGTGGTGCTCACGGTTGCGCTACTCACCGGCGATGTGGGGCTTAGCGAGGCAAGTGAGTGATCAAAATAGGGACTACACACTATTGCGCACCTGCCGGCACCAGCAGCGTGGCTTGAGGTGGCTCAACGCGGTGGCACGCCGGCGGCTAGCGGAAAGGTTGCTACGGCTATCAACGACAAGGCAAATGAGCGAAGCTCTTAGCAAACTAACGCGCGCATAAGCAACTAGGGACTACTAGGAGTGTACCGGAATGACGCGGAGGGGCTGAGATGGCCTGAGGCGGTTTGTCAACGGTGAGGTGCGGCGGCGAAGTCGGTTGCTCATAGAGAAGAAGCTCGAGTGAAGGAGAGTGAAATCCAATGATCGTAGAAGTTTCAGTGAGTCTTGGCAATGCTTCAGGTGTAGTGAATTAGCTCGAGGTGCACTAAATCGCCGGTGAGGCCTTCGCGGTGGTTTTGGTCGGAGACGAGGAAGAAGGACCCAAACGAGAGCTCCTGTGGATCAAAGGCTAAATTGAGTGAAGAGAAATACTCAAGGTGTCAAAGGACACGATGTGACGTGAACAAAACGACACCAAACCCTTCACGGCGCCGGAGACGTAGACGACGGCGCACGGTGGTTTTAGGGTTTTAGCTCTCAGAGCTCTAGAGTTGGATTAAGTAGATGAAATGAGAAATGGGTGAGCGCATGGAGTTGAAAAAGAGAATGCGAAGCTCGGGGGTGGCCTTTTTATAGGCTGAGCGGCGGAGATGAACGAGAAAGGGCTCGGGTAATGGCGGTCAACAGGGCGGAGCTTCACAACGATGTACAGGCAGGTAAAGGTTGGTGTGGGCAAGCATGGGCGCGGCGTTAAATGGCGATGCGACTGGAGTAGCTGATTTGTAGCAAAACCACTAGCGGTGAGGTCAAAACCGGTGGGCAGCGGAGCTCAACAAGGTGCTGCGCTAGACCTTCCAGGCGCGAGGTGGACGAAGGTCCCTACGCTCGGGGCCCACCAGCCAGTGGCTCCAACGAAGCGATACGAGTTGAGTTAATCTTGGCGATACGATTAGAAATGAACGGCTACGATTAATTGTGCTGTTCGGATGGTCTGAACGGCCCAACTAATCTGGAGCGTTCATCTGATAACCAACGGCTCAAATGGAGTGTGCTGTTCGGATGGTCCGAACGGCCCACTTGATCTGGATCATCCGATAAGGATCTAATGATGCGCGCATGTGTTTGCTGGGATGGCCCGATCAAAAATTGAACAGCCCAGATTGCGCAAACGTTTGGACAGTCCGAATGTCCCAGTTGATCGGGGCGCTTGGCTTTAGATCCAACGGCTCACAAGGGTTGTGCTGTTCGGATGGTCCGAACGACACATTGGATCTGGACGGTTGGTTTCTAAATCCAACGACTCACATTGCTTGCGCACTTTCGGACTGGCCTGATAGCGAAGGGGTTGGGTTCAACCATGAGGGTTTTAACTCGAGCCCGATGAACAATACATGCTTTAGGGTTTTGAATTATCAGCTGATTTATTTGCTGATTTAATTCACCACACAAACGAAGTCCAAAATTTATGAAATTTTTTGTGTAGGCTACTGGGCTCAAGTAGTTCTTACAGTAAAATTTTCAGAGGCTAACACTTTTTGTGAATTTCTACAAAATTCAAACGAGGTGCTAATCCTAGGTGTTTTCAAAGATTTTCGTAAACAAAATTTCATATAGAAATTTTGGTTGAATAGTTCCTAGGATAAAAGTCCGAAACCATTCTCTTACTTAGAGAAATTTTATTTTGTTTTCTCTATTTGTTTTTTAGCTCCTAATGTTGTTCAAGTTTTAGTTTTAAAACCAACACAAGATTTTCAAAAGGACAAAGTTTAAATGCAAATGTTCAAAGGAATTTTTCCTAATGCATTTTATATTACTTAATCCTAAGATTAGGATTTTGGGATGTTACAAGGGGATTCCTACTAAAACCTAGAAGCACCCAAAGTATGAACATGTCGTTCAGCTTTGTCTTTAAAAACTCTTTCATTTGAGGGGTTTCTTGAAAATTGGTCTCGTGAGGAAAACCGGCCGGATCAAGCAAAACCGACCGGGTCAGACGGGTCGATGAAAACCTGGCTGGGTCGTGCGGGTCGATGGAAACTCGGTCGGGTCGATGAAAACCTAGCCCGGTTGATCGGGTTTTTCTGGGTCAATTGCATCTCAGATCTTGTGGGTATGTTCGGTCTGGCAAAGTCTCTGGGTTTGAGTTTTTCCGGTTTAACCATTGGTCCGGTCCGGATTTTATAATCATGCGTATGTGTTGAGCTGGCGGAGGAGGCTGGAGAAGTTGGTGCGCTTGAAGTGGAGCGGGAGGAGGCATACGACGAAGGCGTGCGGGTCCCATACCAAGAAGCTGTTCCGCGCAGGGCCCATGACACCACCGCATCTGATGCGATCTCTAACGTCTTCACAGGAACGGCGCCACCGCCGACATCTCCATCGGCACTAGCGCCGGGGCCACACTGTCCAGCCAGTCGTCGCAGTCGGCGTCCAGCACCACCATCTCGATCCCTCTTACTTCACCGTTACAACAACGGGGTCCATCTGGGCTCTAGCAAGTGATGGTGAGCTCGTTGGGTCGATTGGTTAGTCCGTATTGGCGGGAGAAGTTGGGGTTGAGGTATTTATAGGAAAGGAACAATTCATTTTGGAATCCTCGGCCATGTTCCGAGCGTGGGCTCGTAGGCCGGGTGAATCTATTGTGGCCCAATCCAGATTACTTTTCTCTTTTTGAAATCCATCGAGCCAAACTTACTAGACCCGGTCCAACTCAGGTCTCTGGAAAGTATATCTTATCTTAATTAATAAAAAGAAGATTTACTCCTACGCAGCGGGACTCACCCAATAAACCGCTCCTCAACTCTATAATTGATTTGTGGCAACTGCTAGCATGATCCAGTTCTTATCCTTCCTTCCCTGATCGCATTGCCTTCTCCCTCCCTCTTGTCCTCTCAACCGTGGGGCGCTAACGCGTGATTCATCGCACTGGTTACCGACCTCATCGCCTTTAATGGCTCTGTTTCCTTCTCACCCCTGGACACTTAGTCAAATTCTCCGTTGCATTTACTGCCTCCAAGCACTGTGATGCCCTTGGGCGAGCATGGCAGTCAAGGCCTTGGGTGAGAGCAATGGTAGCCTAGGGCAGACGACGCATGTCTAGATCGCTAGCGTAATTGCACCTGCCGTCTGTGTGCACTGCTACTCATTCCGTCTCGAGTGCATAGAAGAGGTGGGGTGGGCGGCGACAAGCCGACAACACAGCTAAGGAAACCCTAAGCGATTCGGCAGCGACAACGAGCGCCTTCCATGCCCACACCTCCACACCGGCTCCCTCACCCTCACCCATCACCAACACCTGCCCCGTCGCCGCCTTCCTCTCCCGCTTCACCGTTCCAAGCTCACCATGGAGGCTGCCCTCTCTGCCTGTCGCTTTCTCCTGTTGCGGCAGTGAATGTGCTCATGAGGATGCGGTGGAAGACCTGGTTCACGAGGAGAAGCGCCAAGAGCCTTTGCTAGATCGCGTGTGGTAGGGACCACTTGGAGAAGAGAGGAGGCGGGGTGTGGGCGATAGAGATGGAGGGGAAGGCAAGGGCGCGGAGTTGGTATTGGCGGTGGGGTGGGGTCGTGAGGCATAGGTGGCAGACGAGCAGGCGGTGACTTGATGGATGGAGACAGGAAGTAGGATTTGGAGCTGGCATCGGCACTGGATAGGTGGTGTTCTGGTGGAGAGGGTGGAACGGAAGAGAAGCGGCGACTTTGGACAACAAGAAGGGAGAGAGGTCGGGGGCGGGGATAGCAACGTCGGGTAGCATGAGGTGAATGTCATGTGACTACAAGAGGGGGTGGCAGTGCCCTATGCAGTGGTGACGGCATGGCCAAGCCCTGCGGAAGAGGTGGTGGAAGGCCTACTTTAAGAATTCCGAGCCTTGTCTGCTTAGATGCGCCTCCCCGTCTATGGCCAGCCCTTGATCCCTCACTACTCTCCACCGTTCTCCCATCAAGTAGAGTGGATCTCCGGTGAGCTCCAGCTCTAATGGCACACGGAGGTGGCTACGGCTGGACCCTCGCTGCGGGCATCAATGCCACGCTCACTGCCATCTCTACCAAGTTAGCTGCGCCTCTGGTACCAAACTAACTCTTCCCTTTACCTTCGATCTGAATTTTTCCCTTCCTGCAACCTCCTTTAGGTTGCCATAGCCTTCAGGTTGTTAGTTATTGATGTTCAGCCGGCCCCATGAAAAGTTAGATGTTCAGTTCGTATACATGAATCGTTGTCTTTGAGTCTAAGTATAGCGAATTCGATGGTAGATGTGGCCTTCTTACGTTTGGTAGTATAACTGAGATCATGGAGAAATTACTCGTTTTTTGAAAGAAATGGAGAAATTACTCATAAGTGTCAACTAACATGAAGGTAAAGTAGTAAGTAGCTTAACATCAACTTGTGAAAGTGGCTTTGTTGTATCGGTTTAACTTGTAGTTCGGGTTAATTTCTCCTACTAATGTGTTGGTACTTAGTACTACTGCCTTAGCTTTGGAGCCCATGGTTGATACTATCACTGACTTTGATCTCGCCTTACACAGTTGCCGAAATATGGCATGCTGATACTTTTCAATGTGATATTGTGGGCGTGCTATCAGAATAGCCTCAAAGCTTTGTCGTCACTCTAGTCAACCGTCACAAACTTCGCCGCCAACTTCATCTTGTCAGGTCTTGCAAGGTTTTTTTTTGTTCCAGGAGGCCCTGCCTTCGTAGGTACTAACATGGCAACTCTTCATTTTCTGTAGCGGCAGTCGCGCAGATTGAGCAAGTGTTTAATGCAAAGCAAACATAATGCGAGTGTATTTGTTTTAGTTTACGGCCACTATAAGAAATTGGCTCTTTCCCCCTTTTTCAAGTAACGTGGATTTTCCTAGGTTGATTTATCACCTTGCATCTTGCTTAGTAGCAATGAACTAGTGAGTGTATCAATAGTACCCAATGATGACAATGAAGATAAATTTGATTACTTAGTTCGATTCTGAATTGGTCATCTGAAGAGTCACTGTCAGACTCAAATTTGTAATTCGAGATCTTCTGTGTTCATAGCACTAGTCTCTATATTAGTACCTAGTGTCCACAGTTACATAATTGAATATCAAACACATATCACGAAAATGTAAAGCTATTGTATAATAATAAACAAGCGTAAATATACCTTACGACCTTTTGACTTTGCAGATCGACCGGCCAGGCCAAATACCTTTAAAGAACAGCAACGGAAGTAGAATTAAAACATAACGCGTGGGACCCTCAAGATATACCCACAAGCAATCAACTAGGGCCCGCGACCTAGTTTTTGTCCTTCTCGACTTCCAATCTTGATGAATGCTCATACGTGCTCACATAGTCTTCTTCTTTTATATTTACTGAATAATAAGGCCATGTTTGGTACAGCTTCTACTCCCAACTTCTCGTTCGGATTTGGTGGAGCTGTACCAAACACCCAGCTTCCCAAACTAACCGATTCTGCTTCTCGCGAGGAGCTGTCTCAAAAATAAACTAGGGAGGAGAAGCAGCCTTTCCGCAGATTCTCGTGGGAAGCCAGCCTACTAGAAACAAAAATACCACTTGAAGTTCAATCTATTTACCCGCAAATGCCATCCACTTACCCCCCCCTCTCGTTCCATCGCAAGACGGCTCGACCCTGTACCCCGTTTTTTCCCTCACCTCCTCATCTCCTCCCCCGGCTCTGGCGACTTGGCAATTTCCGTGCGGGACTCCATCAGATCGCTCGCCCCGTGTGCACCTCGCCGATCCTCCATCGGCTGCTGTTGCGGATCTGAAGCGCCGCCACGAAAGGCATTTACGCCGCTAACCCCGGAAACCCTAGAGACCGCCGTTCCCCCACCATCTTCGTCACCGCCGTTTCCCGAGCACCATCGGCCAGCTCCTGTGAAGGTAAGGTCCTTATCTGGCCGCCCCCTTGCCCTCCCTACTCCTCCCTTTGTCTCCTTCTTGTTCATTGGCCGCCATCAATTTTCTTTGTGAATCTGTGAATGTAGTTTCATGCATCTGTGAATGTTGTAGGCACAAAATCACATCTGTGAATCTGATTATCATGAAACGAGTGATTTAATCTATGAATGGAATTCTTTCTCAATGATTGATGATTTTTGTCATGCATCTGTGAATGATTTGTCATGAAACGAGTAGTAGGCACAAATGAATTTTGTCATGCATCTATGAATGATTTGTGATGAAACGAGTAGTAGGCACAAATGAATTTTCTTAGTGAATCTGTGAATGATTTTTTTCATGCATCTGTGAATGATCTGTGAATGAATTTTTTCGTGGCATAGCGTTTGACCATTTTGATTTGTCATGAAACTAGTGATTGATGATTTTTTTCATGCATCTATGAATGATTTGTCATGAAACGAGTAGTAGGCACAAATGATTTTTTTCATGCATCTGTGAATGATCGGTGAAGCTAATGTACAGAAGTGAAGTATCTGAATGTCTTGGGGAACTGAAGTATCTGTGAAACTAATTCATCTGTGAACTGAAGTATGTGTGAATGATTTGTTTCCCTTGTACACATAGTAGTATATGAAGCTAATGTACAGAACTGAAGCTTCTGTGTTGCATCTCTTGGGGAGGATTTAACTTGGAATTTTCTGAGATAACTTCTAGTGAGGTTTAAGGCTTCTTGAGCCTAAATGCGGCTATGGTACATACATGTTCATTATTGCTTGCCATAATTTTGCTACTTTCTGAAGTTTCAAAGCCAAAATTTTGCTAATTTCTGAAGTTTCAAAGCCATAATTTTGCTACTTTCTGAATGTTTTGTTTTGTTGATTGTTTGATTGTGTTTGATGAGAAATTGTCGAAGACTGCCACAGACCATTGTTTGGCCGCACAAGTCCAATCATATGATGAGAAATATATTTGCAGCAGCTTGATTGTTTGATTGTTGAAGTTTCAGAAATTCAGAGTCGTTGTTTGCAACAACCTGAACTGCATGAGTCATTGTAGAAGACAGGAAAAAGACGAAACTTTTGTGCATGCTTTATTTTGATTGTTTGTAGCTAATCATTATTTTTAATGTGAAATGTAAATAATGGTCCGTTTTTTCCTACTAGTAGCTAAGTAATGAACAATGTACTGAGAAATCAACAATCACTAGCAGAGAATTGTAATATAATTCTTTTTTTTCCAGCACATTGTTTCTTGTGAAGTCTACTCTTGTGAAGTTCATAAAGGGTGTTGGATGCCTCAGCCATGAGCAATGGCAGTCATTCCACAACGATAAGAAGACAGCGGAGGCCCAAAATTTCCTGGATGGTGACTTGATCGAGTCATTCCTTGACCTTAACAGAAGCAAGATGGAGGAGGTCTCCAAGGCTATTGGAGTTTCAGTTGAGGAGCTGTCCAAGAGGGTGGAAGAGTTGACGAGATTGCACTAGATCAATTAGTGGAAGTTTGCTATAACTTTTATGGCATGTATATCCTTTTTAACCTTTTTACTGTTGCATGTAGTTCCATTGCAGTGACTTGTCTCTGCAATGGCGATGATGCGGCGCACAAGAATGATCCTAGTAAAGTGCTCCCCATGGCTGTAATTTATTTTGTTGGTTGGATGGTCCAATAACATTTCAGCTGTTAGTTTGATGAGGTTTCTCTGCAATGCCGATGATGCACCGCACAAGAATGATCCTAGTAAAGTGCTCCCCATGGTTGCAATTTATCTTGTTGGTTGGATGGTCCAATAATATATATTTGGTTGGCTGAAAATGGAATTTTAGTGCTGAATATTGTGATCCTGTTATGTGCAGGACCTGCTGTCAAATAATGTATGTAGCCATGTAGGTATTTCATGCTGTTTCAAGTAAAGATTAGTAAACAAGGTGAAATCCACAAATCCGGGCCATTTGTTATTTTGTTCCTACACAATCTTTCAGTTCATCCTGTGGGCAAGAGATGAACAGCTTTCGGTACAAAGTGCGCATATGGATAAGCTTGCATCTCTTCCAGCTGCCTTACTAGGACTTTTGGATCCTTAAACTTATACGATACGAATACAATATCTCCCGCATCTATCGTAGCATGAACACTACAAAATTTGCTTATACACAATCAATAGTTGTGCATCAATTCGTTATTCGCCAACAGTTGTAATCCACCATGAAGTGTAAATGCAATGTAACTTTGCATTGTGTACAAATACAATGTATATACATTCATATGGTCTAAACAAATTGGGGGGGAAATTCTATAATTTGTTTACAAATACATAGGAGAAAGACACAAATACAATTGAAGTATTATAACCAGGGGTAATATGGTTTATTTGCCTGTAATCCTCCCTGATATGGTTTTTGGAGCCAACCTACTAGCCAAACGCTTTCAACAGACAGCTCCAGATTCTCAGAGAAGTGGATTCTCAAAGAATCAGGAGCAGAAACTGGAAAATGAGAATCTAGAGCTGTACTAAACAGGGCCTAATATTGAGCGAGTGTGAGTACACAGCCGTACCCAACGAGCCAACACACAGAATGCAGTTATAATATATGCAAGACTAATCAAGGTAAGGTTCATGGTTCTTTTATTTGCACAAATCTTTGTTTGAATTAGAATAATTAGTAGGCAATTCCTAAGACCTAGCATTTTCGACTAACACAGGTTTGAATGGAATTGAGTATTTGTTGTAAAATATTAGTGGAGGTTCCAACCTGCTATATCACTGAGTGGCTTCATCCACCCAATGCTCATATTCTTTCTCGGATCACATCTCGTGCTTCCCACTGGTTCTTAACCAGGTCATCTAAAATTTTAAAGCTTCATCCCGATAGTTCATCCCACCACAATTGTTTTATAAAAATAAAAGTTAATTCAAGTAAGTTCTCGGCATCACCCATAACTGTGGGTATGGCTGTCCAGACAGTTTACATACTCTACAGAGGTGCACACTTTACCCACAAGAGACAATCGTCTTGTACTGTCAACACACGACCGTAGGCGTGAGACTAAGATAATCATCACAAGGCCTTTACAATGCTCCACCTCAACGCAACCCCACCCGCTAGGTATCACCTCCGTGGGCTGCACCCCCGGGAGGTCTCCCTTTTGCGTCGTGTGATTTTCCTATGGCTTCTACCCATACCCACGCCACACACCCACCAATGGTGAAGCCACGTTGGGGTGAACAAATTAATCATCCAGGTCGTACCCATTATGGACTTGTGGTTGCACTATTTTTACATAAGAAGGTTGTTACATGAATCAGGTCCTTAATTTACTTGTGGTACTTCCTCATACTCACTCTGTCGTGCTCTTATCCACACCCAGCAGTTCCCAGCTGCCCAAGTCGAAATCTGTTTTTGGTTTTATTTTGTTTTGAAACTCTTTTCTATTTCAACATACCAGTCAGGCTCTAGCCTCGACAGCCCAAATCCAGTTTTGAGTTTTGAGTTTTGAAAGTTGTCGGGGCAATTTAATACCCACATGTTAATTTATCTAAGCAAGGCTAAGCACAACACTTAGATACGGACTTAGCAACTAGTCATGTATACCATTATTACTAGGGTGACAAAGGAAGTGTCCAAGTTCAAGGAATGAAAGGTTATACTCAATTATCATTAAGGTATTAACTATGAGCTACTTCAACATAATTGTATAAAGCATAGCAATGCAATTTCATAATTGAAAACAATATAATTGTATTTCAAAAGGTAGGTGCAAAATGATCAAAGTGTTAACTCATCGTGCTCAATGTTCTGATAACCTTGGTCCTGTTCTTACTCTTGCTTAAACTATTGCTTCGTCGTGGCTTCTGATTCTAATTACGTGAAATATGATTGAACCCAAGAACATCTGAAAATAATCATATGCAATCCAATAAATCCAAAAGTACTTGAAACAATAGGAAACACTTATAGCGAAAATCAATAAACCTAAGAGTATTTGAAGCAGGAGATATTTCAAATGAAACTAAATATATCTAATGGTATCTTGAAAGAAGGAAGTATTCCAGATGAAATCAAATACACCTAAGGGGATTTGATGAAGGAAATACTTCAGACGAAATATATCCAAAGGTAGTTGACGAAGAAAATACTTTAGACGGAATGAAGTACATCCCAGGATATTTGGAATGAAGGGAATACTTCTGACCAAAGTAGATACACCCAAACTTTATTCGTTTGGCCTAACGTGGGATCAGGCTCTCGGAAAGTTCGTTGGTAAAGAACGTTACAAATCCAACAGAAGGGAGAGAATATTCTTAGGGACACTCCGGATTGATTACCTAGATGGAAGAGAACACCTTGTTAGGCAGGATTCTCTTATCCACATTCGATTAACGAATTGCCCTTTTATTGGATGGGAATGCCAACGCGTGCTAGATAGGTCTGACCTGACCTGGACTGATTGATGTATTACTAACGTTCCCTTGAGGATATTCTATCGCTACTCCCACGCGGGGCCAACTAATCCGATGATCTTCTTTTATTATTATTTCCTATTTATCAAGGAAATTCCATGAAAAATCATGTGAGATCTATGTATAGGTACGAGGTTCGCATAGGGTAGACATAAGTCTCACCGACACATGAGACCTAGTTTACTTAATGATATCTTTTATCATTTTACATTTATGAAGGAAACATGAGTTAGGTGGAACTTCCCAGCATTAGTTAGACATCAACCTTATAACTTGATCAGGGGTGTCTACGAGTTTGGGTTTCATCATTGATGTGATTTTTACTTAATCTTATTACTTATGTGGCTCGACATACCCTAAAGTACACTTACCATACTAGGTTAACCTCTAGTTATAATGCCTACTAATGAATATTTCTAGTTAAGCAGATAACTACTATATAAGGACTATGTGCTTTTGTCTATTAATTCTTGTTTAGTGATTATCTTATCATTGTTTTACTTGGATTGGATTTGTTGAATACATTAACCCTCCAATTTGACCATTGCCAATGGCCTAGGGTTAATGGCCACCTGAACATCCCTTAAGCTTATATAACTAATTCTTATTAAGGTGCAAACTTGTGGTTTTGACAAAGACTGCCGGACCGAGAGTAACACCCCCAAATCATCTGTGCATTTCTGAACTAGTCCCATGATCAGTAGTTAGTTCACACAGTAAACATATATGGTAACATTCATAAATCGCATATCTTTATTAATAATCAACAGAGTTTATTACCAGAAAGGCTTACAAGCCAACAATAAAGAACACAGCGGAAGACGAAGAAGATGTAGTAGAGTCCAGCTGATCTACCATAGGCAATTGACTGGGGTAGCGGCCTAGTCGTCGAGATCCACACCGGTAGCAAAGTCCAGCTCCTCTAAAATTTATTTGCATTAAGCAAGGATGAGAACAACTTCCGTGCTCACAAGTTACACCCAATAACAGATTATAATACATGCAAGGATATAACAAAGGAAAGCTTATTGGTTGAATTTGCATAAAGCAGTATTTTCTTTAAATACTTGTACTAAGTTCCAAAGTAGTTATTCTATAGCTAAAATTCATTTTATAAATTCTCAATTTTATAGTCAGATAACATTCACACAAGAATGGTGAAGGTTACCCTCCTATCACATGGCTTCCTGCCCAATTTTCCAATGCATAAACCAGTTGATAAAGTCTTTTGAAAAGAAAATCTAACTTGGAGTACCTTTGCTAGGCATGTCTATGACCGCGGACACGGCTATTCGAATAGTTTTACACTCTACAGAGATTATACAACTTTACCCACATGACACGATTTCTCTAGTTTGTTTGGCATCCGTCGATACCGCTGCTCACTACCTTAGGTAAGCAGTCTAGAGCATGTAACAAGGCCTTTACAATGCATCATTCCAACGTAGTCCCGCCTTGCTAAGGTTTCACTTCCTTTGGACTAACCATCCGTCGGATTTAAGCCCCCTCTTACGCCAGGTGGGAATACATAAAAGTAGGTCATAAGAGACACCCACGCAACTGGATGGCACGACCACGATGGAATGTTGCAAATTAGTTCGCCAAGTCCCGCCCACACAAGACATGTGGTAGTACGGTATGTCTTAGCAAAATACACTCGAGGATTGGTCCTTAATTGACTTAGGTGACTTTCCATAAAAGCCATGGGCCTTGATCATAGAAATGACTCGATCCCGTGCATCAACATGCACCATCTGAACAACCATTTCTCCCAAGTACAAACCATCATTTTATTTCATTTTTCAAAGTCATTTATAAACTTCCATAACACACCAATGCCATGGATACAATTTAAACAACATTTGATTTTTGGCTGAAATTCCCCAAATCAAATATTTTTGGTCTAAGCATGTCTTTGCATCATATTTTCAAATGATCCTAGTTCATAATATTGTATCAACTAGGTTTTATCTAGGGTGACAATATATTTAATTCAAATATCAACTTTGGCCACACAAGGATTTAGACATAACTATAAATTTAAACAGAATTTAAATTACTGAATAAAAATAAGCATGCAATAATAATTTAAAACAGAATTTAAATAATTTAAAATAATGGGTTCAAATATGATCAAAGATGTAACTTGCCTTGTTCAATTAGTTGCTCTCAAACGGCGTTGAAATCTGACTCTCCGAAGTCGTCAAATCTATACGCAAAAATAAGCCAGATTCAAACAAAATTCAAAATAGAATTCAAATTAACTCCAAATAAAATAATTTTGGTTTAGTTAGCTAGATCTTGAATTTATATGAATTTATAAATTTGAATTGATGAAATCGGAGCTCGTATGAAGGAGGACGAACCCCGGGAAGTTTTAAAATCACATGAAATGATGAAATTTGGAATTTGTTGGATTTCGGAATTATTTTTGTAAAGAAAAACCGGAATTCTGCGTCACACTGATGTCATCAACCGAATTTTTCCACGGTTAAAGAGTGCGCCATGTCAGCGACACATGGGCATGCCACATCAGCGAAATGGTGAGGTGGCGCATGCGTGGCCGTCAGGTGGCACCCACGTGGCGGTGCCACGTTACCCAAAACCGGTGGCGGCTCGGCCGTGAGCTCGCCGGAGCTATGCGCCACGGCGAGCTCCGGCGAGGGGCTCAACGAGAAGAGGGGGAGGTGGGGAACGCGTTGCTCACCAAGGCAACGATTGGGTGCGGGCGGTGGTCGGCGCGAGATATGGCTCTGGGCTACAAGATGGTTCGGGAGGCGCTCCGGCGAGGGCGAGGTGCGCACGGGGTAGGCGTTGAGGCGGCGATGCTGACGGTGAGGTCGGGGTGGCCGGGGGAGGCTTGACGGCGTCGGAGGAGACGAACATCGAAGTTTTGGCCGGCGGGGAAAAACTCCAAAATCCGGCGAAAAGAGGAGAGGAGAGAAGGGGTGAGTGAGGAGTTCAGGGTGTGGGATGAAAGGTGCACCCCATGCTCCTTCTTATAGGGGCGGGGGAGGCCGGAGAAGAGAGATCGGGGGCGAGTCTGATAGAGGGGGAAAACGGCCGGTGAAGGCGCGGCGAGATTAGGGGGAGTTAATGCGCACGAAACCATAAAGGAAGGGGGTGAAAATGGCACCGGATTTGGAGCTTGAGGGGGCGGTAATGGCGGCGTCGGCTCGGGCACGTTGGAGAAGAAAGAAAGAAAGAAGAAGGGCACTGCCCACGCCAGTGAGGGAGGAGGGTGACCAAAGGGGGGGAGGTGAGGAGAGAGAGGGTGCAAAGTGCCGAATGGGCCAAGTGGGCTGGAGGCGCAGTGAAGGAGAAATGGGCCGGAGAAGGTTTCGGCCCAAAGCAGTGTTGAAGGACTAAATTGATTAAGATTTTAAATAATTCGATTAATTCATTTAAGCTTTAAAAAATAGCACATAAAATCCAAAAATTCTAGAAAAATTCACAAAAATTCCTAGAGTTATTTTGGACTTAAATAAAATACTTCCAACATATAATTGGTAATAGATTTTGAAAATAAATTTATTTTAGCTTTAAAGTAATTAAGGAAAAGCTTTTAAAATTCCAGAAAATTCTAGAAATTAATTAAAATTTTATTTTTGAATTTAAATCCAATAAAACCTTAGAAAACTCCAATAAATTATTTTTTTGACTTTAAAACCAAGAAATTAAATAATTAATTTTTTAACAAATAAAACTCTTTTAAATTACAGAAAATCAAGAAAAATCTTTGATAGCCGTAAAATTCAATAAAATAATATCTTTATTTTGGTAACCGAACTTCGGGATGTTACAAACTACCCCCCTTAAAAGGAATCTCGTCCCCGAGATTCAGAGAGGCTAGAAAGAAAGAAGACGAATGAATTGAGAGATGAAAAGAGTCTATCTTCAGGTTGGTTTCATGTCCAAGGGTGTTGGATTGTTCAAAGTATCGATTTGTCCTTCAAGTCCATTGTGCATCGATAGGTTAGGTTGTCCAATAGATTGTTAGAGAAGAAGCAAAAAGTAAAGAATGAGAAAGAAAGCTATGAGGAGAGAAGTCTACCCATTTAAAGAAAACGTTGTACATAAGATCAGAAGATCTATGTATGACGTACTAAAAGAAAATACACCGTACAAATTAAGAAACAATACAACGTTCTACTCGATCGATAATCGTAAACTGGTGAAACGACTCAATACACAGAATGAGTCTTTGACAAACTTAAGCTATATGGTTGGGCTTACATGGCGTTCTTCGGTAAGTCTTGTCCGTTGTCATTGGATGGTGGAGACGGTGATACTTTCTCAATGGCTCCATGTCTTGTAGTCTTGAACGTAAGGGTTAAGAACATGCTGACCATCTATAGAAATTTTTCAAGGGAAAGAGGATCAATTTAACATTATAAAATGGTGAAAGGAGAACAGGGTAAGAAAGAATTGCTATAAGGAAGCTAAAGACATATAGATGACCAAGATGAGGAGAGAACAAATTATTTTTCTTGTTATATAAAATAAGTTTTAAAGTTTTTCAACTAATGGCCATTCTAACTAGGTCACGACCTACAGTCGAACCTGGCTCTAATACCACTTCTGTCGGACCTGGGAGTAACACCCCCAAATCCTCTGTGCATTTCTGAACTAGTCCCATGTTCAGTAGCTAGTTCACCCAGTAAACAGATATGGTAACATTCATAAATCGCATATCTTTATTAATAATCAACAGAGTTTATTACAAGAAAGACTTACAAGCCAACAATAAAGAACACAGCGAAAGACGAAGAAGATGTAGTAGAGTCCAACTGATCTGCTGTAGGCAATCGACTGGGGTAGTGGCCTACTCGTCGAGATCCACACAGCCGCCTCCTCGAACCCGACGCCTCCTCTCGAGCCCAACAAGACCTCCTCCCGAGCCCAAGATCCTCCTCCCCAAGCACGATCGCCTCCTCGAGGCCGGGCGCGCCTCCTCCCCCGAGCGCCTCCCAAGCACCCTCGGCTTTGTGAGTATCTCTGTAATCCACTTTGCAGTTCACTTCGCATATATATGGTGTACTTGTCAAAATCTGAAATTGGTTTGATTTAGACTGGGAGATATAACAAGTGTTTCTGTGGGTTCGTTTCATTAGCTCAATGATGATTATTGTCATATTATGAAATTCGAATGGTAACCAGAATCAGACTTGAGCTTTATTTCAATTGCTTGCTTTTGTTATTTTGGTTTCTGCCAGCATTGGTTCTGATACTGTCAGTTTTCGGTTGTATATAGATAGAACTTGAGAATCTTTGTGCTCTTTGATATTGCTGATTCCCTATTTTCAGATTGTCTTAATTGTCAGAGTTAGTAATTTCTGTGCACTGTTAGATGATCAATTATCTATTTGCCAAAAATTAAATATGCTAAGATCGTGTCTCTTTTGCACTGTTAATCAAAAGATCCTTTGTTGATTGAAAGGTTAATTGGTTGTCTTGAGATAGTTCTTGACATATTAGTAAAGCATTAAATTTTGAGCTCAAAGTCTGGTTTAGTGTTATCATATTCAATTGATGAAGAATATTGGCATAAGTGCTGTGATGGCCAAGATTAAATCTTGTGCAACTAGTTTTCTGAGATCAATAATCAATATTCTATATCTGAGCTTTATGCTGATTTCATTAGTATACATGTGGTATATGTTGCGCATATTATTCATTTTAAATGACTTGGAGAAATTACATGTGCATATGTTTAAATTATGAATATAGACGGTTTACATTTCTCTAACTCTCCCTCCTCAAACAAGTTACATTTCTCTAACTCTCCCTCCTCCCCCGAGCCCGTCGCCTCTTCCCCGAGCAAGAGCATGAGCCGCCGCCCCCTCCTCCCCGAGCCTGGCGCACCTCCTCCCCGAGCCCGCCTCCTCTGCCCCGAGCACAAGCCGCTGCCTGATCTCTTCTCTATAAAGTCTCCAAGCAGTGGCTGCTTGTGCCTTTAAATCCATATTTAATTATTTATCTGTAATTCTTATTATGTATAAAAATGTCGTCATATGGTTCTTGAGTATACCCCTTAATATTCATAAGGGAGAAGCTGGTGGTCGTAAGTTCTTCTACGACCACCCTAGAGTCGTAAGTCCTTCTACTACTATCCCCTGACTGTAAGTCCTCCTAGGATCAGTATGTGGTTGTAAGCTTTACTACGACCACCACTTGGTCGTAAGCTCTTCTACGACCAGTCTCTGGTCGATGGGGCTTACAGACATGTGGGCCTAGTCGATCAGGGAATTTTCTGCATCATATCTAAGATATGGACAGTTAATTACGTTGTTATTCTCTAGAATAATGGCATGACTTAACTCTCTGTCCTGGTGATAATTGTCTAACGACGTGGGAATGTTACTACTCCCACAATAATCTCCGGTAATGGCTCCATTATCTACAGCATTAAGGCACCCTTTGGACTGGAGAAACAGTAGCCCACTTCGAGTACTGTATAAAAGGCGGGATCATCAGGAGGAAAAGGAAGAGAGGGCAATCAGGAGCACAAGACATCACACTCTAGTCTTTCTCCACAAGGGAGTAGGGTTGTTATTCTCTCCGGAGAAGGCCCGAACTCAGTATAAAATCTTCGTGTCATTCGCTTCAAGGTGGTTTGAGTCCCGAGACCCCTTAATCAAACAATTATTATGTAAGATCGGTTCTAAAACACTGACAGTTGACACCGTCCATGGGGTATCTTCGAGTCATCTGGTTTCCTTTGTTTTTCCCAACTCTAATGCTTCCATGGTAGGAGAGTGAAATGAGAACTGGTTCGACTTAGTCGATTACGCAGATATTGATATGGATGCCGGTTTCGACTACGAGCCGAGTATTACATATTACATCATCCGATGGTGATGTCCCCTCTGGAGATCATTCTCCAGGAGACCATACCATCGACGGAGTTGAGGAGGGATCCTTATCCCCTACAAAATTACGTCCAAACGAGGAACCAGCTTCTTCAAAGGGCAAGGGTCAATCCGACCAGAATTAGAACTGCTCCGAGGCGGACCCAGGACATGACGAGGGTTCCCCCTCCAAATGTTCAAGTCTGTCAAAGGTAGTCCAACCTGCCACGACAAGTTCTGGAAGCTTTCATTTCGGAGCTTCATCGGCACTTGGTAATCCTCTCCCTCTGGTTAGCCCTACAGAGGATGGGGTCGAACATGCTTTTCCTGCGAGTTTGACCATCCCATCGCAGGGCTCACTTACGGACGAAGATGGTTATAACCCAGAATTCCCCTTCCTGGAGGGGTTTGCTCCAACCCGGAATTCCCCTTCCTAGAGGGGTTTGCTCCAAGTCGCCAGACGGTGTCTTTCGACTTCTCCTCAAGTGAGGAGGCCTCGAGCGCAGTGGAGATCATCAACGGGAGGTCTTCGTCCTTCCCTCAGGTGATGATCACTATCCTAGAGACATGATTGAGGATGCTCCCCGATGATCATACTCTGCGACCCCTCGTGGCAATGGTAAGGATACCTCCGGTGATGAACATGGTCAACACTCTGATGAGTGTGCAAAAAATCCTTGAGATAATCGCACTTCATTGAGGCAAATTCAAGGATCAGACATGGACGATCCTGAGACAACTCGACAAAGAAGAATAGCAGCCTAGAGAAATTTGCCTAGGTGCTTTCAGTATCAGTCAGAGGAAGCTCAGGAACTTCAACATATCAATGATCTACTCCAGAACCCAACTCGAGAACTTGCCCGAGTGCCCGACTATGACCTCTTCGCCGAAGAGATTGCATGAAGGCTTCGAAGCGCGATGATCAAACTCGAGCACCCTCGCCGTCATCATTCTGAAAGTCGTAGCGATACGACTCCATCAGCTTCCAGTCATTCAAACAATTCGCCACATGGAGATCGACGCGACAATAGGTCACGATGTTCTCCTGATCTTCGCTCTAGTCGAAGAAGGGTTCCTCGAATGCCTGATGATCAGCAAGCTCTCAGGAGAGTTGATCGCTCACCACTCCGACTCAGAGGTCTGCAGCAGCAGACAAAACACGAGGAGTATTACTGTAACACCCTAGCCCAACATAGAGCCTAGGATGCTACGAAACAACCTTATAGAACCACTTTACTTCAACTTACTAACATAATTTCAGCAAGACATATACTATCAAATGTTTTAGTTCTAACCCACAAGAACTAGCACAAGCTACAACTAGACAAGTTAAATAATACCACCAATCAATTATTAATAACCTAGGCATGGATCTTGCTCAGACTTAACCAAAAACCGAACTAAAAGAATAAAGGTACACAATGAGAGTAGCTCTTTATCAAACAAATCTAAAACATCAAGATTCATCAGATTTACGAGGTTGTAAGACTAATCAAGCACTTCAATTTATTCTATCAAATAGAACTAAATAAATCAATGTTTGAAATTTAAAAGCATAACTTGAAACATCCACGATAAAACTTGGCTACCACGGTTAAAGTTAAATCAATCACCATGAAGGATGAACATAGTCTGAAAAATAAAGATAATAGCAAGAACATGTGGTTATAGGTAAATAAGCTAATTTATTTGCCATGAGTGGTCATGTGTGAAGTGCATCAAAACTATCCTTTCCCATGCATGTCGCTGCCTCGAGAGGTACCTAAAAAGAATATCAACGACAAGCGTGAGACCACGACTCAGCAAAGTACAACAGTGATAAAAGACAAAACATCACTATTAGAAAATGAAGATATCCAATCCTCATATGAACATCAGCAAGGAGACCATAAATAAAACTCTTATACTTGCATGTAATGCATATGTCAAGAATGCTCTTTCCTCCTTCGATGCATACTCAAGCCTGTGCCCTCAGGCACAGGGACCTCAAGCCCACACTCCACGAGTGTGGGGACCCATGGCCATCCAATGCATGACGGGGACCTCATGCCCATCCAATGCATGACGGGGACCTCAAAAGAAACAATCCTTGGCTACCACGTAGTCCAAGGTTCAAGAATGAATGCCATGATGCAAATGAACTTTATATTCTCAATCCATCATGAGAAAATAATATTCAGCGAAATTATCATAGATAAAGTTCATACAAATAAACCATGGCAATAATCAAGAGTTTAACATCACAATTTACTCTAAATTGCTTGCACTTGCCTCAACCGCGAGACGGATGACGACGACAGAAGGACTCTATCCTCGGTTCTCACCACCGTCTGGCATTCGTAAAGTATACTAAGAATAACTTTCAAATGTGCACAACATATCAATAAAACAAAATGAAATCATTCGCTCCTAATCGCAACCCGAAACTTTAACAATACATTCCCAGATCCCAGTCTGTCCAAACAGACAACCACCAAAGGAAAAACCATAACTTTTGATTCAAAGCTCCAAAAATCATGAACCTAAGTTCTCTGGAATCTACACACACATACCTACAACTTCTCAGGTGACTGGAAGTTCAAATTATTTCATCTAAGTCTTTGTTTTTTTTTATCTCTGAAGACAGTTCTGTCATCTTCGGTACTGACGACTTAAGAATTCCGTATCTTTCAATTGGTACAACCAAACCTACTGATCTAAGTCATTTTGGAAACTACAGGGAACTATATTTCACAATAAATTTATTATAATGTTTCCCATTGTGCAACAATGGTTGCTAACAGAGCAATCTTTCCCTACTGTTCTCAACAGAAGGACAGAACTACAACAACAGCTTCAAAATTTCATAACTTTCGTTCTAACTGTTCAAAAATTATGAACTTGGTCTCCCTAGAATCATCATAAAGTTATCTACATAATTCATGGATATCAACTAACCAGATTCGTCCATCTCCAGACCGTAATTCATAGAACTATGCTCGCTGCCCGAATCCAGAGACTGAACAGGCACTCAGACTTGCAAAAATCATAACTAAATCATTATCCATCCAAAACTTACGAATTAGTACTTTCCAGAAAGGCATCGAAATTACCGACATAACTATAGGAGGCCCAATCCTCTAGTTTCGCCCTAATCTAGACCTAAGCTGCCGAACAAGAAGACTGCAGAATACCAACTCAATCTCGGTAGGATAAAAAAACACTAAATGACATCGTCTCCTCGAAAATACTTAAACTAATAGTGAGGATTAGAGATATTACCCTAGAAGACACAAATGACTTGCTGGAAATCCCCCTCGAAGAACTCCTTCTTCCACTTCCCCTTCCTGTCACCCTTTGGCTGGCACACCCACGGGCTTCTCCCTTCTTCCTTAGCTTCGGCTAGCAGCAATGGAGGCAGCACCAAGGGGATGAAGGGCTGGGAGGTCTGTTGGACAAGAGGGAGGGTGGCGCAAGGTTGGGAAGATGGGGCGACGGCTCTAGGGGGAGGAGAGGTGGCGCAAGGGAGGGGGGAGGCTCTAGGGTTCAGCCAAACCCTCCCCCCTTTTTCCCCCACTTGGTCGGCCACCTAATGGGCCTCTTGGGCCAAGGCCCGAGGCCCAGGTTCTCGAACAAAAGCAAACCCCCCCCTTTTCTTAATTCTATTTTCTCTGTCAAATACTTTCTTTGCTAGAATAAATTCAGAGTGTTACAATTACCCTCATAGGGCCAAGACTTATTATAAGTCGGGTTCACCCACTGCCGGGTATCATCGTGTACGATCGCCTGGCGACATCAACCCTTCTTTCCTGCAAAGGAGGCATTATGACGTGATTACCAGATGTAGGGCATTTTCGCCTAACCTCCGAGTAGTTCACTGGCCGCCGCGGTTTCGACCAGTGAATATGGAGAAGTTCTATGGGTCTCAGAATCCCATCGAGTTCCTCCAAATCTACACGACCGCTGTCCGAGCAGCAGTAGGAGGAGAGAGCGTCATGGCGAATTACCTTCTGACTGTGCTCAAAGGGTCCACTCGATCATGGTTGCTAAACCAACCACTCAAGTCGATCTACTCGTGGCAACACCTTTATGACCTTCTGCATGCTAACTTTCAGGGTGCCTACAATCGCCCTGGAAAGGAGGACGACCTACACAGGATAAGACAAAACGACCATGAGACCTTATGCCAATTCATCAGGCATTTCAGTTAGGTTCGAAATTCAATTCTTGAGGTTTCTGACCCATCTGTTATTGGAACCTTCAAGTAGGGAGTCTGCAGCAGAAGAATTACAAAGGACATTTCTCTAAATCCTTCGACTACTATCGCTGAACTCTTTGAGATGGCCAATTGATCTGCAACTGTTGCAGAAACAATCGAATGGAACAAAACCATCGATCGAGACGACAAGAATCCTCTAGAAGTAGGCGGAAGTAGCAAGAAGGAACAAAAAAGCTAAGAAATCCAAGAACAAGGCGAAGGGCCAAAAACCTCAAGCCAACAGTTTTAAGGAGGTATTGGCTGTAAGCGACAAGGAACCATGAAGTTCCAAGCAATATCCCAATCGAGGCAAAGATAAGCACCCCGAGCGGAAGAACGATAAGCCTAGGTGGTGCCCTTTCCATAAAAAGGAAGGGCACGACCTTCGCAACTGTTGGGTTTTTCAACGAAAACTCGAGGACTACTACAACGGCAAAGGACCACTTCCTACTCTCGAGGAGGTAGGTTAAGCGTGTGGTCGTAAATAGTCGGATGATAACGGGGAGATGCCATTCCAAGATCCCGAGCATACCATCGAGCATATCTTTGGGGGATCATCGGTATACGAGTCAAAACGACAACTTGAAGCTGTCAAATGTGAGATAGATTCCATTGACCCTCCTCTTGTCAATAAGCTACCAAAGTGGTCAGAAGTCACCATCTCTTTCGAGAAGAGTGGTTGCCCGATCCCTTCTATTCGACTAGGTCGATTTTCGATCATGGTCGAGCCCACCATCAACAACTGTCGAGTAAATCGAGTGTTAGTTGATGGTGGCAACTCGTTAAACATTTTGTTTACCAGTACCCTAGACGAGATGCCAGGACAAAGGTAAGACCGGTATGATACTCTTTTTATGGTATTGTACCGTGGTCATCGGCCAAACTCATTAGCCAAGTTTCTCTTCCTTTAACATTTGGTTCTCCAAGTAATTTCAGGACAGAGAAGATCTCCCTTGATGTGGTCGATTTCGATATGGCATATAACGCCATACTCGAATGACCAACTTTGGCAAAATTCTTAATCGCTACTCATTATGAGTATTAATGTCTTAAGATGCTAGGTCTGAAAGGAGTAATCACAATTCATTGTGATAAAAAGATGGCGCATACATGTGACCGTCGATCCCTCGAGATGGTTGGCCAGGTACCAGCTCAAGAAGAAAATAAGGGGCAGCCTTCGACCAAGCAGTTGAAGCCTAAAGCTGCACCTATGCCGAACAACCAGGTCAAAGTGGTTTCTCTGGATCCAAAGGAGCCCTCGAAGACTATTTGCATTGGGGATACTTCCGACCCCAAATAGGAAGGCACCCTCATCACTTTCCTCTGGGCAAACACAGATGTCTTCGCGTGGCAAGTATCCGACATGCCCGGAGTCCCCAGGGAAGTGATCGAGCATAGGCTAGCTCTACGGCCCGACAAAGTACCCATAAAACAAAAATTACGGAGATTTGCCCCAGATTGATGAGATGCTATAAGATCAGAATTGGACAAGCTACTTAAAGCAGGCTTAATAAGAGAATTCGACCACCTAGAGTGGTTGGCCAACCTTGTAATGGTTAGAAGTCTAATGGCAAGTGGTGAATGTGTGTAGACTTCACTGATCTGAATAAAGCTTGTCCAAAAGATGATTTCCCTTTACCTTGTATCGATCAGTTGGTTGATTCTATTACTGGTTGCGAAACATTAAGTTTTCTATATGTATATTCTGGCTACCATCAGATTAATATGTGTCTAGAAGATGAAGAAAAAATCGCATTTATTACACCATTTGGAATATTGTGCTGTGTCAAAATGTCATTTGGTCTAAAAAATGTTGGCGCTTCTTTTCAACGCTTGATGCAATCGACTTTTTCACCTCAACTAGGCCGAAATTTGGAAGCCTATATTGACGATCTAGTCGTAAAAAGCATCAAGCGACTTAATCATGTTTCCAACTTGAAAGAAACATTCGACAACCTCAGAAACACCGCCTGAAACTCAATCCTGAGAAGTATGTGTTCGGAGTCTCTTCAGGAAAATAGCTTGGATTCCTTGTCTCTGTACGAGGGATCGAAGCAAATCCCTAAAAGATAAAGACCATCGTGCAAATGTGTCATCCGACCATGAAGAAAGAAGTCCAGAAACTCACAGGTTGCATGGCGGCTTTAAGTCGTTTCATCGGACGACTGGGAGAGAAAGAACTACCTTTCTTCAAACTTCTAAGGAAGCACGAGGATTTTGAGTTGTCAGAAGAGGCAAACGCTACCTTTGAGGATGTCAAGAGGTATCTTACGAGTGCTCTTGTTTTGGTTTCTCCAAAACCAGAAGAGACGCTCTTAATTTATCTAGCTGCCATGCCACAGGCAGTGAGCGCAGTACTGGTCGTAGAGCGTGAAAATGTTCAACGACTAGTTTATTACGTAAGTGAAGTTTTGCACGGGCCTAAGGAACGTTACCCTTAGGTCCAAAAACTTCTATATGCCCTCCTCATGTCTTCGAGGAAACCGCGACATTATTTTCAGGCGCACAAGTTAATTGTGTAGTTTGAGTTTTCCTTAGGAGTGGTCCTCCAAAACAGGGAAGTAGCGGACGCATGGCAAAATAGTCAGTAGAACTGGGGGAGTTCGGCCTCCATTTCATGTCCCAAACGGCCATTAAATCCCAGATCTTGGCAGACTTTGTCGCCGAATGGACAAATCTTGAACCTGCTCAGATCCCAAAGACGATACCCACGCATCAAAGGATCTATGTACTTTGATGGGTCGCCATTTTAAGTGGCTCTGGGCTAGGGTCGCCCCAAATCTCCTACCAAGAGACCTTAAAGTATTCCATTCAATCAAATTTTCGTGCCACTAATAACGTGGGCGTATCACGGTTTGTCGGTCGGCATACGAGCCGAAAAGCGCCATGATTCGACGACTACTCGTGAGAGGAGACTCTCAACTAGTCATGAATCAGTCGAAAAGAGTACCAAGGTTTCTAATCCCACCATGTCTCTAAGATTTATCGGAGGTTCAAAAGCTTGAAAAGTATTTTTTTGGTTTCGAGGTACAATTTATCCCTCGAAAGGATAATTTCCTCGCGGACCAGTTTGCTCGTATAGCTTCTTCCTGATCGCAAGTACCAAAAGGAGTTTTCTTAGAGCAGCTCCAAAAGCCGTCTCTAGTCGACACACCAGAGACAACTCCCATTGAGACAGCCTCTCTAGAATACGAGATACCTGGATGAATCCCATCTACGAGTATCTTTAGACGGATACCATACCCGACGATGATCTCAAGGCAGATCGCTTATCCTGAAAGGCCAAAATGTATACTTTGGTCGAAGGAGTCCTCTATAAACGAGGCACTCAAGTGGTACTCATGCGATGCATATCGCAGAGAGAAGGGCTAAAATTCCTTCACGGCCTACACGGGAGTATCTGTGGAACTCATGCTTCCTATAGAACGCTGGTTGGAAAGGCCTTTCGACAAGGTTTTTACTGGCCAATAGCTCTCTACGATGCCAAAGAGCTGGTTAAGAAATGTGTACAATGCCAGTTTCATAGCAGGCAAATACACCAACCGGCTTGGGTATTACAAATAATTCTTCTATCTTGGCCTTTTGTGACCTGGGGTCTCGATATTCTAGGACCATTCCCAAAAGCTCCGGATGGCTTCAAGTTCCTTTTTGTGCCTATTGTTATGTTCACAAAGTGGATCGGGTTTAACTCAGGATCGATAACAAATGTATAAAGAAACAATTCATGATGAGAAACGTGATTACTCGGTTTGGGGTCCCAAGTTGAATAATCACATATAATGGTAAGCAATTTTCGAGCGCAAAATTCCAAGAATTTTGCGACGAGTTGGGTACTAAACTTTGTTACGCCTCTGTCGTCCATCCTCAAAGCAATGGGGTAGTCGAAAGAGCGAATGGCCAAATAATGCAGAGAATCAAAACTCGAGTCTTCGACCAGCTTGTCAAGCGCTCGGGGGCTTAGGTAGAAGAATTAGCCTCAGTGTTATGGGCAGTTCATACGACTGCTAGTTGGGCTACATAACTAAAGATCAGGTCAACAAGGGTCAAAACATCTTTTTTTCCTAGTTTTCGGTGCCGAAGCCATACTTCCACCAGAACTAAAGATCAGGTCAACAAGGGTCAAAACTATCAATGACTCTAACCAAGAACAACTTCGAGCAGATGACATCAACTTGCTCAAAGAGAAGAGAAATCAAGCTTTAATCTGTTCAGCAGTCTACCAACAAGCCCTGCGCAAATACTACAATCGTAAGGTCCAACCTCACAGCCTTGCTGTAGGTGACCTGGTATTGAGATAGATTCAATCCTAGTCTAATCGAAAAAAACTTTCCCCCAAGTGGAAATGTCCTTACACAGTGGTCGAAGTTATGCGACCAGGTTTGGTACGACTAGCAATGGAAGACGGCTGAATTCTCTCCAACTCTTGGAACATCGACAGTTACACAAATTTTATGTGTAACCAACCAACCCTACAATAAAGTAACATGTTATTTCTATCTTTATTGTATTACTTTGAGTAGCGCTTTGATAATTTTTCGACCATTACTTGGTCGTAAGTTGTTCTACGATCAGTACCCAGACTCTCTTTACACTGGTCGAAAGGATGGTGACATGACCTAGTCGAAGTTTTTCCTTTCTGCACATGGTCCTGCCTACTAGAAGGAACTTCCTAGTGTCGATACGTTCATCCCTTTTTGCTGCCAACAAAAAGAGCTCGGGTTCAATACACGTGGTCGAAATATTTTCAAAGCCAACTCTTAGTACCTTAGTTTATTTCTTCATTCATTTTGAAAAATACTCTAAGCATAGTACACTTTTATAATTTGCTCGACTACTTTTGGTAAACTTGTTTTGTTTTAACTGGTCAGAGAAAGATACAACACCTAGTCGAAGTCTTTCCTCTCTGCACGTGATCCTGCCCACTAGAAGGAACTTTCTAGCGTCGTCCTGTTTCTAACTCTTGCTACCAGAGCGAACCTACCAAGTGCACTGGATTAAGTTGAATGAATTTTTAAGGTACTCTAGACGTTTGTCTAACTCAAGTATCCGTTCTTGATTTGATTAATCTGGTCTGAGAAGGTAACATCACTTAGTCGAAACCTTTCCTTTCTGCACGTGGTCCTGCCCACTAGAAGGAACTTCCTATTGTCGACTCGTTCCTACTCTTTCGACCAGTGCATGATAATCGTGATCGAAAATTATAAGTTAAATAAACCTCTTTTTATTTTAAAGAAAACCCATTTCACACTATTTACTTAGTTTATCTAAATAAACTAAGCAAATAGTCAGGGCTAGGATAAAGTTATTAATATGACTTCAATTTTTAGTCTTAATTTCTTTTTCCGTTCATTATCTTATGAGTTACTAACTACTCGACAAGATGATTTGCAGGAAGAAGAAATGATTATATATATCAACAACAAAAACTTGCCTTTACAGGTTTAAAGTACAGACTACTCTAACGAGGGAGATCCTATTTGCATCTCCTCAGTGACTTCCTTGCTGATCGACTGCATATCTTTCATCAACCGCTCCTTTTCTGCTTCAGAGCAGTCGAAGTTGGCTTTGATTGATTGCAGATTAAGACTGGGGTCATGAGCTTTAAGTTTTGTCAGAACAAAACTTATTCCCTCTTCGACCGCTTCTTTTATCGAATCAGCTTGGTTGGTCTTCAGAGTGGTCACCAACTCTTGTAAAGTCCCGATTTGTTCACCAATGGTACTCGTGTGAGCAATTATCGTGTCTTCACGAGGAGTTACCTCCTCAGCACATGGCCCACTGAGCACATTGTTCAGGAGAGAAATGTTGTCCTGAAGGTTGATCTTTATCGACTTCATCTCCTCCTAATCGCGAGTCGAAGTCTCACAGAGTTGTTTTATTTCGACTGCTTGCTCTGAAAAGAATAAGACTAGTCAGATAAAATAACCCCAACAGGAAAACAAAACTGGTCGTAGGTAAAGAATTGCTTACCTGCTAGTCGAGAATTTAACTTCTTGACTTCATCATCATGAAAGGCAGTGCACTTTATATAGCGCTCTTCCCACAACTTGGCCTCCTAATCTTTTTCTTTGGCGATACGGGAAATCTCGTGAACAACCATGGTCTTTTCTTTGACCTCGGTTTCGAGTTTTCCCATTTTGACCTCTTTTTCTGAAAAGAAATAAGGGTTATAAAAAGAAAAGAAGGTCACAAACAGTTTTAAGTTCGGCACTTACCGTTTATTCGTCCCTACAACTTTTGAATTGCAGAGTTTGCCTCCTGAAGTTTCTTCAGAAGGTCTTCCTTCTCCTCGCTTATTTTTTTCGTCTCGACTCTCTCGTAGTCGAGTGAATCAACCAAGGTCTTCTCGTCGCTTTTGAACCTACAGAGAAAAAGAGAAGACATGAGAATAGAACATGTGGTCGTAATTTTTTCTACGACAATCCTCCGGTTGTAAGCTCTCCTACGACCAGTACCTAGTCGTAAGTTTTTCTACGACAATCCTTTGGTCGTAAGTTCTCCTACGACTAGTACCCAGTCGTAGGTTTTTCTACGATAATTCTCTAGTCGCAAGTCTTTCTACGACCAGTACCTAGTCGTAAATTCTTCTACGACAATCCCCATAAGCATTGTGCAAGTGGTCAAAACATAAACAACTACGAGTAACAGTGACTTACCACCTCTCTGCCTCCTCGCAGAGTTTCGCTTTCTCCTGTCGCAGTTGTACATGTTGTCGGTTGTACTCTATAACAATGACAATTTACTCTAGAGCTCTCTGCATAAAGAAAAACAGTGAGAAGCGAGAAAGGTCACATATTTAAATATGGGGCGACAAGTACTTACGTTAATGCTCGTTCGAGCAAACATGGAGAGTACGTTTGTAGGGTTCTTCAGCTTATCAAGCTCTTGAACCCGATTCCACCACACCTTTTTGAGACGCTCATCATCGAAAATATTCCCTCTGTTAGGAATATCCTTAGGGTGGGGAACTCAGTTACGAGACCTGAAAGCAGAAGTCCCCACAACAGAAGCTGAGCCAAAGAACTTAGAAAAGAAGTTGTTGTATTCTTCATCTTCTGATTCAGTGACGCCAGCTCCTTCTTGGGGACCAGGAGGAACGTTTACGACGACTTCCTTCCCAGCGCGATGGTCCAACGATCCATCGCCTTGGCCTGATGCCTCTGCGGCATCATGCGCTGTTTTTGTCTCGACTTCTATGATCACTCCCGTGGTCGCAGCTTGTTTCAAGAAGAATGACTTCTTCCACCACCCAACAAAGGATGACACTCGACCACCGCCACCGCTATTTCGCCGACCATCGAGAAATAGCAGTGGAGTCCTCGACAGGAAGGACCTTGAGGGCTGGAGGAGTCGGGCTAAGATCACAAAAAGGGAAACACGTCAAATGGTAAAAAGCAAAAGGTAAATATTGTTCTTACACTTTTGTCTTTCTACATACCTTCGTGTGCCAGATTTGATCTTAAATTTGAAAGAAACCTTCCCTAAGGAAGATTTCTTCGACTTCTTCTTAACCACATCTGGTCGAAACTTGAGTTGAGGAATGAGATCAGCCATGACCACGTCTGGTCGTGGGTCTTGAGCTAGAACTACCGCTCCTTGAGCCTCTTGGCTCTTTGGATGGTTGAGAGTCGCCTCGAACACTCAAGGGCAAGATCGCCGACCATAGGCACCGTGCAAAATATGCTTCACATTAAAAGACATAAAACTCTTCCAGTTTTGCTTTTCTACTTGCTTGATAAAGCCACGAGAGGCAGAAACTGCGAAAGTCTTATTGTCGTAGTAGAAGGGTATCTTAATCTTGGGGGGTTTGCGTTTGAGTGCCTCGACCGCCCTCGCCTTCTTTGCAATAGCCATGTCTACAGTGAATTTTGCAAAGGGCCCGGTCAGAGAAGCAGAGCTTGAACTTGCGCCGCCATTGTCGGCAACTTGCACAAGCCGACGCTTTTTGGCTGGAGGAGTGTCATCTTGCTCCGCCACCACGACGATGACCATCAGTTCGACCTCTTCATCGTCTTAACGGCCTTCCATGCCTACTTTCTGCAGACGTTAGAAAAATAAATATTACTAAGTGGTCGTAAGTTTCTCTACGACCAGTACCAAGTCCTAAGTTTTTCCCAATCTCCCCTGATGGCCAATGTTGCCCAGCAGCTTCAATCCACTTGACAAACTCCCTCTTCGGGATCTTTTCGGCGACGACCAAAGCCTTCATCTTGGTCGCGTCCATCTCCAATTCGGTCCACTAGGAAGCAGTTCTGGCCATTTTTCTCAAGAAAGGGAGATTTGTATTTGGAAAGGTCTTGAAAGGGCGTACGATTTGGTTGGCGGCGGAGAGCGCAAGAACTTGATGAACAGCGGAGCAATTTGGGGAAGGTAAAAAACCCTGAGTCTCACCCACGGTAAGTTTTTATAACCGCGTGCTTGAGTTAAAGACGTGGCAACCCAACAGTTGCCACCTCTTTGGGAACCGCTCCTATAGACAGGTCTATGAGAGTTGATTGTGATTCTTTAATTTGTCTGCTCGAGAAAACCGAGTCTGTCTTTACACCTCAAGTAAAATTACCTTCTTGACTAAGTATTTTTCTGGTCAAATGAAAAACCCAGTCGGAAAGGCTTTGCTTCCGATTGCAGTACTGCGACCACCTTGTGGTTGTAACATCTTCTACAACCTTCTTGACCAAGTCAATTTCTGGTCAAATGAAATATCGATCGAAGAGTTTTTCTTTCGACCACCATTTACGGCCATCTACTAGTCATAAGATCATCCACGTCTCCTTTTCTAAGTAAGTTATTTTCACTTGAAGCTGGGGGGCTAGATGATGACGATCTAATAAATCCTCATTTAATTATTTATCTGTAATTCTTATTATGGATAAAAATGACGTCATATGGTTCTTGAGTATACCCCTTAATATTCATAAGGGAGAAGATGGTGGTCGTAAGTTCTTCTACGACCACCCCATAGTCGTAAGTCCTTCTACGACTATCCCCTGATCGTAAGTCCTCCTACGATCAGTATGTGGTCGTAGCTTTACTACTTACCACCACCGTCGTAGAAGCTCTTCTACCACCGCCGATCGATGGGGCTTACTGACATGTGGGCCTAGTCGGTCAAGGAATCTTCTGCATCATATCTGAGATATGGGCAATTAATTATGCTGTTATTCTCTAGAATAATGGCATGACTTAACTCTCATTCCCTAGTGATAATCGCTTAACGACGGGGAACGCATTACTCCCACAATAATCTCTAGTAACGGCTCCATTATCTGTAGCATTAAGGCACCCTTTGGACTGGAGAAACGGCAGCCCACTTCGAGTACTGTATAAAAGGCAGGATCATCAGGAGGAAAAGGAAGAGAGGGCAATCAGGAGTACGAGACATCCCACTTTAGTATTTCTCTTGATTTGTAACCAGCATACTCAATACATACACACATGAGTAGGGTTGTTATTCTCTCCGGAGAAGACCCGAACCTCTATAAAAATCCATGTGTCATTCTCTCTGCATGGTTTGAGTCTTGGAGACCCCCCGAATCAAACAATTATTACGTAAGATCGGAAACATCGATATATATATATATATATATATATATATATATATATATATATATATATATATATATATATATATATATATATAGTTCGTAGTCCCTTGTTAGCAAACTCGAGGCCCAATTCATTTAGCTAGCTCGCTTCCTCATGCTCATCCTAAATGTGCAGTGAACCACAAATTACTTCATCGAACTTACACAATCGGAGTATGTGATTTGCTTCATGCCAATCCTCCAAGTGCTTGTAGAATCCTCCTAAACCACGGCCTCAGAAGTAATAGCAGTAGAACCGAACTTGAAGTTATTAATTACAAGCATGCAATTGTCTTTAAACCCAACAAGAACACCAAGCAACTTGAGTTTTGGTTTATATGTAAGGATGGCCTCACCATAGAACTTGACATCAAGGAATGGTTGCTTACTGATTCATGATGTCACTTCCTAGTCGGAGTACCTACGCGTTCACGCCACTTTTTGAACATAGCGTCGTCCAATTACCTATCGATGACATCCAGGTAATTGGATGTCCACGCGCTCTCCTAATAGCTATGCTTCTTAAACTTACAGGCTCGATGGAGTAGGCTGTGGCTATTGTCTCATCCTCCTCATGCTGCGTGGATGACCCCCCCCCCAGCGAAAAAAATCATGCTTCGTGGTGAGCTTGGTTGGTTTCTTAGGCGTACTCGTTGTCTTCATCAAAGCAGCTGCATGTTTGTAGTCTAGATCTATCTCTGGTATGCGGTTGCTTTGAAAAAGATGGCGAGTACATCTAAGAAAGCAACCAAGCCCATCACGAAGCATGATTTTTTTGGGGGGAGGGGGGTGGTTGCCCACGCAGCATGAGGAGGATGAGACAGCAGCCACAACCTACTTCATCGAGCTTGCAAGTTCAAGAAGTATGGCTGCCAAGAGAGCGCATGTACATCTGATTAATTGGATGTTGTCGATAGGTAATTGGACGACACTATGTTCAGAAAGTGGCGTGGACGCGTAGGTACTTTGACTAGGAAGTGGCATCATGTATCAGCAACCAACCATTCCTTGATGTCAAGTTCTACGGTGAGGCCATCCTTACATATAAAACCGTAACTCGTTGCTTGGTGTTCTTGTTGGGTTTAAAGACAATTACATGCTTGTAATTAATAACTTCAAGTTCGGGCCATCGCTATTACTCGAGGCCGTTTTTAGGAGGATTCTACAAGCACTTGGAGGATTGGCATGAAGCAAATCACACACTCCAGTGTGTCAGGTTCGATGAAGTAGGCCATGGTTCACTTAACATTTAGAATGAACGCCCAAGGAGTGAGCTAGCTAACAAGGGACTACGAACTATATATATGTGTGTATACGTGTGTGTGTGTGTGCGTATGTATGTATGTATGTATGTACGTACATATACATATACATATGCATGTGTGTGTGTCTATATATATAAGATGGCCATTTCGTACTCCTGGGAGTATGTACTCCCACTTCTAATATGCCACTTAAACGAACATTGAGTTAGCTAACAAAGGACTACTTAACTATATATACACATATACATATACATATACATACATACATATATACCTACATATGTATATATATGTGTGTGTATGTATGTATGTATATATATATATGTACACACACACACATATTTATACCTACATATGTGTATATATATGTGTATGTATGTATATATACATATGTATACATATATATATATATGTACATATATATGTATATGTACATATGTGTGTGTGTGTATATAAGACTGTCATTTCAGACTCTTGGGAGTATGTACTCCCACTTCCAATATACCACTAAAACTAACATATTATACTTTTTATCACTTTCAAAGATATTTACATACCAATTATAAGATACCCTAATGCAACTTGATTGAAAAAATTAATTGGAGCCCTTTATTTTTCTATATACCCTTTTTCATATATAAAAGAACTATATACATAAATTTTGCTATAAAATGAACTTTAATAAAAAAATTCATGGAACTCAATTTGGAGTATCTTATAATCATTATTGGAGTATGCTCAAATTGATAAAGAGATATCATCATACAATTTAAGTAGTATATGAGAGGTGGGAGTAGGTACTCCTGTGAGTACCATACCATATTATATATATATATATATATATATATATATATATATATATATATATATATATATATATATATATATATATATATATATATATATATATATATATATATATATATATATATGGGAACATATCTAGTGCTAATGGGTAATTAAAGGTGCTAATGTCAATCTTGACCGTTGATCTGGATTGAGCAACCAAGATTAATGCGGCCTCACCTTCAAAGCATTTAATCACCTTGCATGCTCCCACCTCCAATGTGGCTTCATTAATGCGCCTACATTAAACACCCTCGCATGCTCCCACCTCCAATGGTCAAGATTGTAATTAGCACCTTAACACTAATTACCTATTAGCTTAGATATATTCCCTATATATATATATATATATATATATATATATATATATATATATATATATATATATATATATATATATATAGGAAAATACTTTCTACTCCCTGTGTAGTTACTCCCACTTTTGATATACCACCTAAAAGAACTTGACATACTCCTTTATCACTTTAGGTATACTCATATACTAATTATAAGATACTCCAATGTGAACCATACTAAAAAATTGCAAGAGAGTATATAGTTTTTAGCATATTTTGTAAATACCTTCATATTCGCACATAAAAAGGAGTATGTCACATAAAAAGGAGTATGTCTAAAAATTATACATACCAATTTCCTAAAAGGTGTGAATACCACCTAGGTTGTCTTATATACACGTGATACTACACATACATACTCTTGCTATGCAAAATACTCCCTATGTTGTGAGATACTTTAATAGAGAGTAACTACACCCTGAGTAGGAAAGGCTTCCTATATATATATATATATATATATATATATATATATATATATATATATATATATATATATATATATATATATATATATATATATATATATATATTAAGTCGGTTTAAAGGCACAAGCTACCACCGCTGGAGACTTTATAGAGAAAAGATCATCACAGACGGTTTCATCTACAAACCGCATGTGATACATAAGACATCACAGACGGTTTCATCTACAAACCATCTGTGATAGTCAACTATCACAGACAGTTTTGAGTTAATAATCGTCTATGGTAGTTCACATCACGCACGCTCAAAAACCGCTTGTGATGACCTCATGTCATTATCGACCATAAACTCGCATTTGGCCACTAAACCGTTCGTGATGACGTTTTTGAACCGTCTGTAATGACCTTTTTCTATAGTAGTGTAATTAGGTGGCCCTAGGTGTATTTGGACTATATAGCAAGTTTCTTATGTCTGGCTTAATCACCATTGTAGAATTCCACTAGTTATTATTACTACTAATTATTATCTAGGTCCTATGTGTCAATGTTATACTATCCTACCCTAGTTAGCTGAATTAAAATGTCTTTGCTAATTAAAGGTGTGACCCACTGTCATTGATCTACTATATGCATAGTTATGTATTAATAGGGACAAAGTTTTGTGTTCATGGACTCTACATAAATTAACATCTTCGTGTAAGGACATACTAATCGACTTAATCGATTCATTATTATTATTATTATTATTATTATTATTATTATTATTATTATTATTATTATTATTATTATTATTATTATTATAGTAATGACCTAGGGTTTGTATGTTATTGGGATCACTACTTTATTTATTAACCTACTAACTAGCTTTCACTAATAAGTTAATTAGGTGGGACACAACCGTTATACGGAATACTCACTACTACAAAAAGGCTAATACTTGACACTTCATCACGCATTGCTGACTAAAACTGTCAGATAAATACAATCACATACGGTTTTGGTTTAGCGACCGCTTATGTTATCGGGTCGCTTAAAACCGCTCGTGAATATCACAGATGGTTCGTGTTGAAAATCGTCAGGAAGTATCACGCATTTGCTCAACAAGAACCGCTTTGTGATATTTCTAAATATCACGCATTTGTTTAGTTTAGAACCGCTCTGTGATAGTTCATGCACGTTTTCAACACGAACTGCCTATGACTTCCTCATTCATCATGCACGGCTTGTATTAAAACCGCTCTCGTGATAAGTATTTCGATTTACCTCGATTCTCGCACGCTCGGGCGAGGAGACATAGCCGACGACAACGAGGAGGAGGGATGTGGAGGAGCTCCTTATCTGTCGCAAGAGGTAGACCGCCAAGGTACGGTACATCTCCAAAACATACACAATTTGTTGGTTGTTTGTTGTAAAGAAAATTATCTTAATTTTGTGTTACCTAAGGCCTGAGCGCCACCGAAGGTTTTCATTGCCTCTCCTGTCGACGAGCTTGAGTTGAACTCGACGACATGCAAGAACATCTTGTGATATGTCAAGAGGTACAGAGAGGGCAGCTTGAGGGTGTGAAATCTTTTGATTTCCTTTCCTATAATGTGTTTGCCATCGTAATTTTAATTGATTTTAGTTGTCTTGCTAGAGGTTGCATATGGAAACTATCGCTGCAATTGATTGGTTTGGCTCAAAATCCGATTTTTTTTGCAATAGAAAAGCTATAACAGACGATTCTCGAACAAGAACCGCTCAGGATATGCCACGCATGCATTAAAACCGCTCTGTGATGACCTCATGTCATCATCGACTATAAAGTCGACGGCTCACGTAAACCGCTCTGTGATGATGTTTTTGAACCGTCTCAGGAAGACCTTTTTCTCGTAGTAGTGACTACCTTAAACTACATTGTAAAAGCAATATCCATCGGCCTTGGGCATACTAGTTATTTGAACCTTGATATGTGGGTGTATATATAAATAGGAATACGTAAAATCACATTCTAATAGAATTATAGTCAATATTGCACTTCAAGTTAAATGCTAAGGTACTAACTACCTTGATTAGGATGCAATTTTAGTGAGACATGTCATGGAATACCACTAAGCTTAACTTAACTCCAGTTGTTGTATTTCAATTAATTACTAATTTGTCACAAGTCTTCATACTGAAAAGAACCTCTAACTAAGTTACCACTTTAACTTAATATATATTGCTACTTGTTACTTGAAATATACATTTATTAATTAACCTATTGAGCAATTTGAGTTAATCACTTGATCAAATTGGGCCCACCGTCAGTTGCTTACTCCTACAATACCATTTGCCAACTAAACCCTTGCAGGCGGGCCCCATTGTCATCCTTTCATCCTCAACACACACACACACACATAGAGAGAGAGAGAGAGAGAGAAGAGAGAGTACTGATAGAGGGAGAGGGGCACAGGAGAACAAACCAGAGGAGGGTGGCTGAGCTCGAGCGTGAGCGCGCCATCGGCAGGAGAGGCGTAGACGGCGGCTAGCGGCCCCGAAAATGGGTTCCCGCGGGGGAAGGAGAGCTAGGGGTGGCAGCATCATGGCTTCGGGAGGCCCACGGTGGCGGGGCACAAGGTAGAGCAATGGCTGACACTAGGGGAGGAGAGGGGTAGCGACGTTAGAGGAGAGAAAGGGGAAGGGGAAGCGCACGAGCACTAGGGAGATGGAGGGGTTCACTGAAGCGAACGGAGGGGGCCGAGGGCGGCTGAGGTGGCCTAGCGGTGGGAGCCTCCGGTGGCGCAACAAGGTTGACATGGCGGCGGCTCTATGGAGACGGGGAGCGTGAGTGGGCGGTGGTGGGGAATAGAAGGGGGTTCGAGGATGCTCCATGCGAGGGGAATTGAAGGATAGCTTACCGGATCAAGAACGGAGATGATAACGGTGGCTTTCGGTCAGAGTCGGGGAAGAAGGCGGCGCGCGGTGCTCCTAGGGAGAAATCCCAAAATTGGGTGAGGGCTTTTGGAAGGCATGCTCCGGAACACGAAGTGACATGAGTATATTGGGGATGAGCTCACCGTGTCGGCCGAAACAGTCTGTGGAGGCGGCGGCTGTGGACAGGGTGCCACCGGACGGGAGGGAGAAGGGGCGCGTCCTCGGTGCTTCGGCTGTGGAGAGAGAAGAGGGAGGGTATCACCGGAGCGAGGAAGCCGAGGCGGTGGTAATGCAAATGGTGGGGACAGCCAAGCTTCACTGGGGCGGCGGCGCGGCTTGACGAGGCGATGGCTAAGAGCGAAGAAGACGACGACACACGGGAGGAAGAAGATGAAGGGGTGAGGCGAAAATGGTGTTTCGTTGCTGGCTTCTACACTAGCTTATAGAGGCAGGACGAGGTGCGGTATCTCGCGAGAATCTCAATGGCGAGAAGAAGCTATGCTTGGCGACGAGGCGGTAGTGCGAAGCTATGGTGACGTGGGTGGCAGGCGACGGCATGGGCCCACACGGCGGAGGGGGTGGTGAGGACATTGGCGGCGGTGTGGCTACAGCGGCGGTGAAAAGGTGAGAGCAGGTGGGAGGCAAAAGGGGTGTTTGGTGCGGCATTGCGCCAGCGGTCGCGGTCGGGGGAAGGATGTAGGGGAGGAAGAAGGGCCCAGTGGAAGAAGAGATTGGTAGGTGAGCCAGAAGGAAAAGGAGAAAATAAATAAACATGAAAGAAAAAAGATAAGAAAATGAAAAGGAAAAGGAAAAAGAAAAAGAAAAAGAAAAAGAAAAGAGAGAAGTTGGGCTAGGCCGGGTGGCTTTCGGCCCAAACCACACTTTTGAGGTCTCATTTTATGTTCTTTTTCTTCTCCTTTTAAACTCAGGTTTGAATTCAAATTCTTGATTTGTCGATTAGATTGAGATTTAAATTTGTACTTATTTTCAGGTTTTGTCACTAACTGATTTCTTAAAACTCATACCTCGACAAATATCTTCAAAATAAAATCTAGGAACTCGAATATCAACAAGACGTTTCAAAAAGTTTTAAAAATTCCACATTTTTACTCATTTGAACCGAAAGCGAATTTTGGGGTGTTACAGTCACATGGTATTACAAAATTAATATACAATTTAGTGTTCTATGCTAAGAGTATATCGTGTGATGTATAGTTTATTAATCAGAAGGAAATACTACAACATTGGATTGTTTGGCTGGCATAGATGGTGTTGTGCTTTAGCATGGGCAATTGCCTTCGACATGCAGATTGGTTAAATATGTACTAAGCCATGTCATAATTACATAATCGTCCTCTCACTTTTGGTTAGTGACGTGTTTTTCCTTGACTAGTTAGTGGAACGTGTGAGAATTGAATAAAGCACTAAAGTTTGGCATCTTTATTTTCTTCAAGAAAATCATATGGTGTTTTAGTTAGATGACAATAAAATTCTACAACCACAACAATCCTGCATTGTTGAAAATAAGCTCTCATGAAAGCAACTCAAGCAAATATGCGATAAAGAGCTCGCACATCCGAACTTTGGCTTTATGTTTGATCGCCCACTTCTAGCAAATAGGAAGATAGGAACAAAACTATTGTTGTTGTCTGACCTTATATAATTTTTGCATCACTTTGAGAGCAAAAGGAGAATAATCAGTAGGATCCTTCAATTGGTAATTGTCAATATTTGTATTGAGAATTGGAAAGATTGTTGATATCTATTATCTATGCTGAATCAAGGAATATTATATAGTGTTTGCATCGCTTTCAGAGCAAAAGACGAATAATTGGCATGATCATTCGATTGGTAATTGTCAATATTTGTATTGAGAATTGCAAATATTGTTGATATCTATTATTCATGCTGAATTGAGGAACACAAGTTATGAAATTGGCTTGCATATATGCCATAACCGGTGTTTGTTTATCTTTCAAAATATTTAGGTATGAGATTGGATATTAAATGCTACAACGCATTGCATGCTGGTTAACTGGGTAATATCAAGGTGGGCACTGTCAATGGCACTTGACAAGTGACTGGAAAAGTGATGGCGGGGGCATTTCAATGACCCGACAACGATAATGGCTTGATTTCGCTTTTGGGATTTTAGAATATGTATTTTTTTAATGATTTGATTTATGTACTAGCTTGCATAGATATGTTTGGTTGATATGCGTGTGAAAGAAAATCGAAATTTATTGTATGTTTTACGACTACGTCTCATCCTCTTTGGGATTCCGTTGCAACGCACGGGCATCTTACAAGTAGTTTGCTAAAAATCTGTCACATGAAGGAACTTGCTCTCTCTCTCTCAACTGAGTGGACATATTCTAAGTTGCAAAGGGAAACTAGACTAGAGATGTTTATAACTTCAGATAGGCTACCAATTATCATTGTGTTGGAAGCATGTAGAATTGTTTAGTGTGCAGATGTTAGATTATAAAGATTGCTATATAGTTAACATTGAATGACTTCTTTTTCTAGTATTAACGAGTTAACTGTTGGAAGTTTCAACTTGAGTCTTCAAGTTGATTTTTTAAAAAAAATCCATGTTGAAAATTTAAATATTTGAGTTGAAAGTTTCACTAGCTAGAAGGTATGAACGCTGAAATACTAAGTTTGAAAGTTGGAAATTTCGTGTTGACAACATCTTGAAGCTATAAGTTCAAATTTTCAAGTTAGAAAGTTGATTTTTTTTAGTGAAAAGTTTCACCATTCACTAATTAATTAACTAGGAAACGTTCACTAGATAAAGGCTCCCAGCTCCCAGCTCCCTAGATTATAATGGTACTCCACGTTGTTAGGTATGTATACTATGGGGCCACTGGGTATTTTTAATATATATATATATATATATATATATATATATATATATATATATATATATATATAGAGCAATAATACACACACCTTTTCTTGCCATAGTTTCAATTGAATTTGGACTTGATTATAATTTGATAACACTTGAGAGAATTAGGTGCAAATTGTATTTCATGCTATTTGTTCAAATTTTGTAGATAGCCTGACAATTTTTTTTCTCTATCCATGTGGCTCCATGTGAATGATACGAAAGTGTTTTATTTTATTTAGCTCCTAGTAACTTCTTTAGTTTCTAACTCAAAAATCGAGTGTACAATTCTCTTTGTTTGCGCCATTGCGACCATCACAATAAGTGCAATGATTCAAAATTAATATTGGGTGTCTTATATGAGACATTTCACTTACAAATTTTAAAGACATATGTGACGTAAATAGGTCTCATCAATGAGGGCGCACTAAGTATAGATGTACAAAAATCGTACGTATTTTTGAGTCGTATGGTATGTGACCTGTCACGCGGGACATATGGATTACTAATAAGAATTTATGAAATGACTATACAGTTTTAATGATATGTTCAAACATATTTAAAATTTCTTTATCAATGTTAGTAATTGTTACAATCATCACTCCATAAATTTAAGTTGTTTTCACAACTAAATATGTAAAGTAGTCAATTGATTGGGAAAAACCCAACTAATTATATAGGAACCTTAAGTACCATGTGAATACGATATTCATAATGCAAGGTTTACCCCGCGCTAACATTTGATCAACCGATAATTGCTTAGTAGTCCTATCTTTCATCATTAATGGTGCACACTGGACATAAAATTTCTAGCTCCACCACTGATGTATACACCCATACCCGCTATTTTCGCTATTCAACGATGTGCTTGTCTCAAGTTAATTGGCATGCTTGCGGGCGTTCACGACATTGCTGGCAACGGCTAAGGGCATCTCCAATAGTGCATTTATTGTCGTCTCTTAGCCATGACACGTCAACAAAATCCTATGTGGAGGAGAGAGGGGGAGGAGAGAGAGCACATGTCGTCTCTTTCTGAAAAGATTGTCGTGCACGCGAAACAAGACATGATACATTAATCTACTCTAGTTGATATGTAGGCCTGTTTCAAAGAAAAAATATAAAATATAAATGTTGGAGAGTGTACTAGAGACTATCTATTGGAGATGTTATCTCTAAAGATGATGTAGTATATATTAGAGACAAGGTTATCTCTAACTATTGGAGATGCCCTAATGACAATATTTGTTGGCAGTGTTAACATCATGCATGATACATCAAATCGGCGGTGGAGTGTTGACGCTAGATACACATAATTATTAATTACCGCAAGCGCATGGCTCAGTTGTAACTTTTCACTCTAGAGTATTCTAAGGTTTACTAACCTGGACTAAAAATTACACTAACAAGATCATGATTATTGAAGAGGATTAAACTAAACCTATGAATTACGAGAGAGTTTAACTAGTCGAACCAAAGTGATAAAATTCTCCCGAAGGATAGGTTCAGTTACTGCAAATAGACTGGATCGAGCTAATAGTAAACAACAAAATTCATACTATGTTGTAGAGGTGGGAGTCAGACCGTGACATGGGCATGGCATGGGCACGATGGGCCGCGGGCCACGGGAGCATGTCATGGATAGTTCCTCGCCGCGCTGCGGCTGGTACCTGATAGTCATGGCAGGTCCAAAGATAAGACATTGGCTCGCCAGTTATCGCGTCGTGCTTCAAGACAGCATCACACACGATCGCCAGAGCTCAGCGTGGAGGAGGTGGAATGCGGGCCGGAGGCACCTCGAGCGAGGGAGGTGGCAAGGTGGCCGTGGTAGAGGGGCAGTGAGGGCGGGGGCTAGGGCGGTGAGGCAAAGGACAAGGGTCACTGCATCACCTGGGAAGACGGTGTTCGCCCCCGCCTAGGAAGACGAAGATGACGGCAGGGACCGGATCCAGCCAGATCGGCACCACGGATAGGGAGGCAGCCGTGGACTAGTCTTGTCCTTCTTCTCCTCGCTACCGCCGTCATTCTTCTTGTCTCCACCGTTGCCGGCCCACGAAGACGATGGGTTGCACCGCCGTTGGGGCCGCCTCCTTCTTGTCGCCGCACCGCCGCTACCGGGGCCTCCTCCTCCTTCTCACCGCCTCCTTCTTCTTGCCTTTGGCACCACGGATGAGGAAAGGGGAATGGGGATTGGGGATTTGAGAGGGTCGGAGCCGGTTGGGGAGAGTAGAAGGCGGCGACGTGTGGAGGGTGGCGCCGGAGTGGCAGCAAGACGTGGCGGCTTGGGCTGAGGAGGGGAGGAGAGGTATGTGAAGGGGGATTGGGGAAGAAGAAGAGAGAAACATCATGTACAACTTTGATATATTAATTACCCCATGGACATTACCAAGATCACAATTGAATTGTGCAACTAGTTGTTTATTAGAGATAAAAAAGAATAAAATTTTTGCAAGCAGCGTGTATAGTTTTGATTTATTAATTCTTTCTTTTTGTGAAACCAAAAGTCATTTATTTGTATGCATTCCCAGTGCTTCTGTTGTATATTTTGTAGCGAGTAGTTGCTTTGAGATTAAGTACTTTACTAGTTGACCATGCTTGTATAATTGTTTCATTGTCACTTCCTGTAGGACCGGAAAGGCGCCTAGAAGGGGGGGGTGAATAGGAGCTTTAACAGTTTTTCGCTTCGATTAGATTCAATTCGTAAATCACTCCAATAGCTATGAGAGTTATGAAGATCAATAAACAAGTATAGTGGAAACGACGAGGAGGATCGGGACTAAGCTTGGAGAGCTTGCGGTCATACCGCTTGACGGTTGTAGGACCGGAAGGTGACTAGAGGGGGGTGAATAGGAGCACGCTCACTTTTTCACAAAGATTGAATTCAACACTAATTTCACTCCAATAGATATAAAAGCTATGAAGATTAATATACAAGCACAGTGGAAGACTTGTATTGAATCCAATTAAAACCCCGACGCAAAACACCCAAAAAAACCAAGAACTAAATTTGCAAATAGATGGGCGGTCAGACCTCTCAAATTGGTGGGTCAAATATTTTGCCTAGCAGTCAGACCTCTGATATTGGCGGTCAGATTGCCCCTGACGATGAACAGCAAAATCAGCACAGACAGCCCGAAAATCGAAACTCAAATCGGTTTAACTTTTGATCCGTAAGGCCAAACTCCACGAAATTTGAGACACACCTTCTTAAAGATATTAGGAACCTATTGCAATCAAACATTGTAGAGATCCATGCCAAAGTTCATATCTTTTTCAGTTTGAACGAAGGGTGCACAAAAAACGGGTCAAATACGAAAATGATGATTGGGAGGATTTCATAGGAGGAATCATTCCAAGATGGCTAAGGATGGTCTCCCATAAAACTTAGCACTCTCAATCACAGGAAGAATCAAGCCAAAAGCTCTCAAGAGCAAAACCCCCGAAAATCACCCTTTCTTCACCAAAACCGGACAAAACTGAAACTTAGATCCAAAAGCTTGCTCATGGGTGGATGATGATCTAGATGACCTTAGATGGGTTCCCACATATCTCAGCAAGCAAGATCAAGAAGAAAAACCAAATAAAAACCCGCGGATCGAAGAAAGCCCCAAAATCACAAAATAGAGAGGAAGAACAAATAAGAACTCATCTTGTTGCAATCTTCCTTGGATTGATTTGAGAAGATGAATGATTACAGCCACTTCCTTAAGGACGACAAAACTCACAACATGAGTACTCAAATCAATCCACTCTCTAGAAACCCTAGCCTCTCCTCTCTTCTCCTCAAAACCCTAAAACACACAATTAGGGTTACAAATGGCCAAAAGGTTACTAGTGCAACCAGCACTTAGCCTTATATAGTGGAGGCTAGATCTTAGAGAATATTCCATTAGGGCACCCATGTGAGAACCCGTATAATTAAAATTAATCGCTTAGCAGTAATCATTAGTTGGCGATAATTAACCTCGTATTGTCGGTAAACTTATGTTGGTTTCACGATCGTCGTTAAACCGTTAATTGTGATCAGCGCGTTGGTTAGTGGGTTCGTTTAGCGAGCATCACAGTTCTAGTCAATAGAATTAGTTTAGCATCATTGCAGCATTCATTCTTTTCAATCATCCATTCAATCTCAGCAATCGATAACAAGTCTCATTCATTAAGTCTACATTGCAACAGTAGTATCAATTCATACACAAGTTGCATTTCCAATTTCATTTGATCAACACATCAAAGCATCCATGGTCTACATTTAAGTATACATCCCTCAGCTACGCATCACTTACAATAAGATCTTTACATCAATCGCACTAGAGCGTGGTAGTACTTTAGTAGCAGCAGCCGAGCGTAGGGTGTAGCTCCCCTTCCCACATTCATCTCCCCCAATAAGCTCGCAAGTGCATCTCCCTCTAGCAGCTTCAGGACCATTCATCCCCTCCCAGCTCCATAAAGAAAGGATAGCACAAGCATTCTTCCCAAGCAGCTCCACACCATTCATCTCCCCTGGAAGCAACAACAAGCAGTATACATTCCCCAGCAATTCTCACAACATTCATCCCTAAGATTCCACCATCCCTTTACTGCGCCAATCCATCCCCCATCCCCTAGCAAGCAGTTCATCTCCCATTCCCCGCTCACTCCTAGCAAGCATTCACACCCCTTTTCTCCACCAAGACCTCAAGAAGAAAGATCCATTCCCAAAGAAACATCCATTGCTCAAGACATCCACCATTTACCTTACTCTCACCCGAGTCCCGAGCAAAGAAGAAGAGGGAGTTTCGGCGACGCTAAGGCAATCAGAGGGCGACCACATCCTCATCACCAAAGACCATCATCTTGAGCATCGACGACGACGGCGGGCAAGCAGCCTTGGTCGCGCTTAAAGGGAACCAGTTCGGGCAACTTTGTGGCGGCTTGGACCGCTTAGCCATCTGGAGCGAGGTTTGGGCCGATGGCGCCAGAGGTGAGAAGCAAGCGACGCCGAGAGCCGGGCGGAGGTTACACCGGCGAGCCGCGCCGGAGAGGAAGGGCCGGGCGAGATCGTAGAAGGCCGAACCATGGCGGCAGCTGGGCGGCGAGCCAGAGCGGCGAGGGTCGTGGAGGCGCTACGAGTCGTGGCGACGTGGGACGGCGGCGCTGGCCGAGGTAGGCCGAGGTAGGCGGTGGCGCAAGGAACCGGCCATGATCGGCAGCAAAGCATTTGGCCGAGTGAGCGGCGCGGCCGAGTTGGAGGCATGGCAGCGCGGCCAAGGGCAGGGGCCGGGCCAAGCCAAGCCAGGACCCTCTCCCCGCAACTTGGTGTGAGAGAGAGAGGAGTTGAGAGATTTGAGAGATTTGGGTTTGGGGGTAGAAGAAGAAGATAAGCCAGTGGGGTGTTGACTCTGCGTGTGTGCGTGTGGTGGGTTCAGCCGAGTGGGGTTAGGGAGAGAGAGAGAGAGATTAGGAATAGATTAGAAAATTAGAATTTTTATTAGTGAGAAATTAAGATTTGAGTAGCCTTTATTTAATTATTGCAGTAGTGTGTTTAATCGGTAGCTTTGTAATTAGTTAATTGCTAGCTGTCTATTTATCGCCGTTAAATAGCTTAGCTTAGATCTCGTCAAATTAACTAATTTGCATTTAACCTGTGAATTAAAATTGCCAGATAGGTCAAATAGTTGTTAAATTCTGTTGCTAATAAAATAACTAGCTTGTGTAGCAAATCTTGTGCATCGCGAATTATTTATTTGGGTAGTTTAAGCTATTTAATTCAGTTAGTTTAATCAGTTAAGCGTGGACCTCGCGTTGTCGACATTAGTGCGCATTTTCGGTAGAACGATTATTTTTGGAGTGCTAACTTAGTGTAGATGTCAAAAAATGTTTATTTAAATTAAAATTGTGCTAACAATTAGGAGTCACTAACTTAAATATTTATGTATCGCTCAAAAATCCACTACGTATTTACTTATATTATTATTCGTATCCGTTTTGCTACAGACGGCGTTCCGGCACCGATGGAAGCAGTTGACCCGAGTTTCGTCCGCACCGACCTGTCCTACGCATACGAAGGCAAGCGACCCTCTTGAACATCAATATAGCTATTTTAAATGTAAACCGTATCTTGCACTATTATCCGTATTGCATCAAAACTATTTTCTCAAAACTTAAATTGATTGAATAACATAATAATAATTAACATAAACTTGAATAAATGAGAATTGATGATAAGAGATAAGAATGAGGAAAGAACGTAATATGATATTATTATGGTCGGTAAAGGGGCCCCTTAAGTGTAAGATATGAGGCAAGGCAGGGGACCTTTACATATGGTTACAATATAAGGATCAACCAAATCTTGCTCTGGCCAGAGGTCAGAAATCCGTACCAACCATTTTCCCGTTTCGACGGGCAGAAAATGCTACCTTGTTACGTGACTATGATCTCCACAACGGGTATGTATATATATATATAGGCGTGAGTGTGTGATGGTGGAACCCAGACCGTTGGGGGAAGTCCTGAAGTGGGGATCCTAGGCGCTATAGCGCTAAGGTGGAGTGTTGGGTGTAGGATAGAAGCTGCCCCCAACCAACATTGCTAGAACTCGGTGGAGGATTGGGTGCGCCAGACACCGATTTTAAAGTAATGGGTGGAGAAATTAATTCACGAATCGAGAAACGCTTCAGATTCGATCTCAAGCCCGCATCAAAGGCAATGCGTGGACCCAGCCTCGTGAGAGCTCGTAATAGTTATGGGTAAAGTGGTACAAAGCTCACAGTAGCTGACGCATTTATTAAAACATCTATGTATTATTTTAATATATAATAAAAGACCATACGTTTTCATGGTCGTAACCCCTAAGATCGACGACTTCCCGGTCATTAGTATTCCGTGAGGTTACTTATCGGTACCTGCCTGATGAGGCTTTGTGCCTAATCCCACACGTGATAACCGCCGAAAATTATCGAATCGGTATTTCTTATCGTATGATGAATGGAACACGTGTTATAATGCTCCAAACCATGCGATGGTACAACCCCGAGACATCGACTATTAACCACCCTACGGTTAAGCTTTTCACAAGCAACCGCAAGGAAGTTAGCACATTGTTAACTTTCTACCGCTCGACCAATCGTAACGCTTCACCAGGACGCCTTTTTCCAGAGTAATCGCCACCTCTTCGGAAGTTATTTAAAGGTGAAGCACAAGAGACAACAACAGGGACAAGAAGGAGACGATAGGCGACACACAAAACAAGGCCAAGGCAAAGATATGCATGTAAGCCTAAGCGGTGGAATTAGAGTTAGATAATCACCTTAGACTCATATTCTAAGTCCGATTGTCTTGCTACATTCCTCCATTCAAGGTAAGTCGGAGGTAGTACTTAGCCACATCTTGTAAATCCAGCCATATCAATAAAGAGCGACCCCATTCCATTCCGTGATATTCCACGCCATTTTCCTCGCTTATTTTCGTATGATCGGCGATTCGATCGCCGACACCGGGCGCCGTCCGTGGGGTAGAAGGCGAAGTTTCAAGAATTTTTTTTCGCCAAGAAAATCTCGCCAAAAACTCTCGCAATCGCCATGCGACTATGCCCGAGTTTGGGATGAGGAAAATCGGTTCGACGGCGGACTACGCCAACCTCGACATGGAAGGATGTATCCGCCATGGAAGAAAATGGCAGTCATCCTCCTCATCCTCCTCCGCCGGCCGCACGCCGCCGACGTTAGCGAGGTCGACGGATGGATGAAGATGCGCCGCCACTCACGGTGGCGCAACCAGAGAACCGCCGTTCCACCAGCGGAATGCCGAGATCTCTCCAAGCCCGCCTTTTCGACCGCGAAATAGGTGAAGAAGTTTCACCTCATCACCCGAAAACTATATACCATTGATGAAATCATGGTCAAAGATACTCTCCTTCGCTTCGCAATTCCAGAGTCAACCGTCACCGTAACGGTGTCGATAAAACCTCCAATCGGTCGAGGCCATGTGGGGATGATCACACTCAAAGATACGATCGACAGCTTCATCGGATCAGCCGAGAAGACCTCAGGAAGTGCTCATCTCCGACCGATCTCCATCGTGGAAAATTCTCGCGTATAATCGACAAGCTCTCCATTAGTTACGATGGAAGCTCATCGGAAGATCAATGCCGGAAGCACGAGGTCAACGCGACGGAGATGAAGATCAAGATGCCCCGCGACGGTCCTACACTCTCTACCACGCCATCACGTGTTGTTAGAGATGATCCGGGCCGTCACACTCTCTACCACGCCATCATGTGTTGTTAGAGATGATCCGGCCGCAAGCACCAACTTCCGGAGGCAACGGAACTAATCGACGCCAATCGCTTAACTCGCCGCATCGCCCCACCCGTAGTGACCGACAGATCGAACAAACCGGAAGGTCGGGAAGGTTCGCAGACAGCGACACCCACGACCAAAGATGAACTAATTCGAGACCTTCGAATCAGACAAAACTTATGCACGATTCAAAACATGTTAATAATTCCGATCCCCGCTCTAGCAGAACGCCTAGTTTTGTACAACTCGTGAGGTCGTATCCAAATTCTCCAATGCACCATGCAAATAATGGAAGCGACGAGAACAGAGGGGTTCAGAAGTCGACTAGGACTTCGCCCCAACGCTTCCTCCTCAAGAGGGGACAAAGATGGTCATACCAGAGAGCGCCGATACCAAGACCTCCTCGACGATTCCACCAAGGAGTCACGAGGGAGAAGGCTATTTCAAGAGGATACTCCCCAACTGCCGAGAAGAACCACCACTAGGACCTAACGATCTCCGACATCGCTTGAACCAGTGGGGGTCGTGACATCATATCAATGTCCACGACCGGATCGGACAACCGAGTTCCAGCTGCTCTCATCTTAGGGATCGGTCTCCCATCGACATAATCCGCACCTTCCCGAGAAGACGCCATGAATCAATCACAGTTGTCGAGCCTTCTCTCATGGGCTCCAAGTCGCGCGTTGGCCTAGCCGGTTCCCGACGGCTAACTTGGACAAATTCAATGGAACTCAAAACCCATTGGAATTTCTCCAAATATATACCACCGCTATCGTGGTCAGCGGTGGCGATGAGAATGTAATGGCCAACTATTTACCCACCGTGCTCGAAGGGTCCGCCTTGGCCGTGGTTGTTAAACTTACCGGCCGGATCCATATATACTTGGGAACAACTCGATCTTCGATTGCCAACTTCAGTGGTACGACGACCGCCTCGAAGGAGGACGATCTCCACGTAATCCGCAGGATCCGATGAGACTTTACATCAATATATCAAGAGGTTCAAACGGTTCGCCACTCTATACCCAAAGTCGCAGAGTCCTCTCGTTATTCAAAGCTTTTAAAACAGTCTAAGGAATCGGCGGTTTACGGAGGACATAGCAATGAACCCTCCAAGAACAACCGCTGAGCTTTTTGATATGGCGGACAAATATGCCATCAAGTGAAGCAATCGAGTGGTGTGAAGCCATCGATCGGAAGACAAGATTCCCCACCTGGCCTCGACAAACAGAGAAAAGAACAAGAAGTCTCTCAAGAAGAAAAGAACCGCAGACCGACGACAAAGAAGTCCTCGCTGCCTGCATAAGATCAGAAGGGCAAGAAGGACTATGCCGGTCGAAGCAAAGCAAAAGTTCCGATCAAGGATTTCGCATTTAATAAGAAGTGGTGTCCACTTCACCAAAGCAGGGGCATGATCTCGCAAGACTGCCGTGGTCTCGCGTAAGAAACCGGAGGATTATTATGCGTAAAGGACCATTTCCAAAGAATACAGAACATGGAGAAACGAGCTCCAAAAGGACAAGGATGGCGACGAGGAGATGGAGTACCGTGATCCCCAACACACAACAACATGATTTTTGGAGGATCTTCTTCATACGAAGTTCGAGACGTCATCTCAAGGCCATGGAGCGGAGGTCAACCTCGTCGAATCTCCAACGTAATCAAGCACTCAAGTGGTCGGACACCGCAATTTCTTCAAAGAAAGACGATCGCACCATCCCATCGACTCGACCGTAGGTTCCCCATCGCCGTTGAACCAACTATTAATAATTGTCGGGTTAATCGGGTCTTAGTGGATGGGGTAGTTCCTTGAATATATTATTTGTAGGAGCTTTAGAAGAAATGCAGTCCCCATGTCAAAGGTGAAACTCGTGAAATATGCTTTTCATGGCATAGTTCCGGTTCTACCGCTAAACCGATAGGACAAGTTTCCTTACCGGTGACGCTTTGGAAAACCCGACAATTTCCAACAGAGAAGATCCCGCTTGATGTAGTAAACTTTAATCAAGATACAACGGAATCCTCGATCGACCAAAGATTAGCAAAATTCTTGATAGCCACGACATTACGGTTATCAAAGTTTGAAAATGCCGGGCAAGGAGTCATCACACCGAGGAGATCGAAAATGGCTTACGATGCGATCGAAAATCCTTTGCAATCGTTGATGAACTTCCGACCGAGAGGTTAATCCGCCTCCCATGCGTGTCAAGCACGCTGCCAAAGATGACGCCTAAACCATCCGACTGCATCAAGGAGGTACTACTCGACAAAAGCGCTTCTCGACAAATCAAGTCGTCACACGGGTCAGACAACCAGATCCAACCGCCAAGAAGATTCTCGGTCGGGCAAGACTCGACCCTAAATAGGAAGAGTCGCCGTCTCCTTCCTCCGAGCAAATCAAGACGGTTTGCTTGGCAAGCGTCCGATATGCCCGAGTCCCCGAGGTGATCGAGCAAGCTTGCTCTCCACCGATAAAAACCGATCAAGCGTAAACTACGACGCTTTGCACCCGATCGGAAGGAAGCAATCCAATGGAGTTTGACAAGCTTCTCCAGCAGATTTATTCGTGAAGTCAACCACCCACAAAGGGCTTGCTAATCTGTAATGGTTAGGAAAAATAATGGGAAATGGCGAATGTGTATCGACTTTACAGATCTTAATAAAGCTTGTCCGAAGGATTTACTTTCCCTTCCCGCATTGATCAACTAGTAGACTCTACTTACGGGTGCGAAGTTACTAAGTTTTTTAGATGCGTATTCGAGGTACCACCAGATTAGTATGTGTAAAGAAGATGAGGAGAAAACTTCCTTCATCACCCCATATGGTACTTCTTGTTATATTAAGATGCCATTTGGTCTCAAAATGTCAAGCAACTTTTCAAAGGTTGATGCAAAAACTTTTAGTCCACAAATCGGCTGGAATCTAGAAGCTTATGTTGACGATCCGGTCGTAAAGACCACCAACGCCGCACCACATTCCCGACTTACAAGAAACCTTTAACAACTTGAGAAGACATAACCTCAAGTTAAATCCTAAAAGTGTGTGTTCGAGTTTCATTGAAAACCGCTTGGTTTCTAGTTTCGCTAGAGGTATTGAAGCTAATCCAAAGAAAATTACTACCATCGACAGATCGCGCCCACCACGAAGAAGGAAGTCCAAAACTAATCGGTCAGATGGCGTTAAGTCGTTTCATAGCAAGATTAGGGAAAAAGGATTACCTTTCTTTAAACTTCTTCAAAACATGGGAGTTTCGAGGACTAAAGAGGCAAACGATGCCTTTGAGGAACTCAAAAGTACCTTACTGAATACCGGTCTTAGTTTCTCCGAGATCGGAGAAACATTGCTAATTTACGTGGCAAAGAACACCACGCATAGCTTAGCGGTGTAATCGTTGTAGAAAGGAATAATATCCAACGACCGGTCCTATTACGTAGTTTAAGTCTTACATGGACCAAAGGAAAGATACCCACAGTACAAAAGTTGCTCTATGGCCTCCTTATGTCTTCAAGGAAGCTAAGGCACTACTTTCGTGCCCACAAAGTGGTCGTGACTTCACCGGATATCCCCTTGGTCAAGTCCTTGGAAACAGGAATCATCGTGATTTAATAGCCAAATGGGCGGTCGAGCTAGGGCGCTCGATTCCATTTTATTTCACTTAACAAGAATAAAGTCCTGTGCAATAGCGTAATTCATTGCGAATGGACAAACCCCGAACCCACCCAAGGACGCGAGTACGAACACCACGACGAGTGGACAATGTATTTCGACGGTTCCTTGATGTTACAAGGATCGGGGTGGAGTGGTCTTGATATCCCTCATCGGCGAACACATCAAGCACGCCATCCAAGAATTTTCCCGCCACCAATAATGTGGCGTAATATGAAGGTTTATCGGCAGACTCGGCAGACTTCGCTCGCCGGATTCGCAGACATTAGTGAAAGGCGATTCTCAACTAGTAGCTTAATCAAGTGGGGAAAGAGTATCAATGCTCGAGTACCAAGATGTCATCTTATCTCGGCGGAACGAAAACTTGAAAAGCACTTCTTCGGTTTTCAGATCCAACATATTCCTAGAAAGGAAAACTTTCGCGCATCAGCTTGGCACGGATGGCCTCCACGAGGTCGACCGTCCCGCCTTGAGTTTTTCTCGAGCAACTCAATTCACCTTCGGTAGTTGAGCCTTCCGAGAACATACATGATTCTTTGCAAGTTGAACAAACTAATCAAGGAAACATGGATGCTCCATGTGTCGTTGACGGTTACCGCCACGATCACTAGTAGAGACGGATGACATCGATCTACAATTATCTTCAAGATGACACAATTCCAGAAGATGATGTAGAGGCCGATCGTATAGCACTAAAAGCCAAATCATACACTCTAATCGAACGTATCTTGTATAAACGAGGATCTCATGGAGTGTTGATGAGATGCATATCTCAAACGGATGGCATTAGATTGCTAACCAAATCCATGAAGGCGTCTCAGGAGCACACCATTCCTATAGAACCACGGTCGGTAAAGCCTTCCTAAGAAGGCTATTATCGCCAATCGCCTTCATGATGCAAAAGAGCTTGTGACGGCGTGTACAATGTCGGTTTATAGTCGATAAGTACATCAACCAAAGACAAGGCTTACAAACAATTCTCTTTCTTGGCCTTTTGCAACCTCGGGACTAGACATTCGGGACCTTTCCCAAGAGCACCCGGGGGCTTCGAATTCCTTTTCGTCATGATTGACACGTTTACAAAATGGATTGAAACCAAAGGCCGGTCTGGCCGCCACATGGGACTTAGCCAAAATTCCACCCCTGGAAATCCGAACTTCTCTAGAATTTTCAATCGAATAGAACTTTTCCCTGGAAGCTCCAAAAATTATGGGACCAAGTGCAGAAGAACCCTCTCACTTGCCTACACCTCTATTTTTGGCCCACCCAAAATCCAAAGTCATAAAGTGGCCGGTCCGACCGCCAAGCAAAGCTCTGGCCGATCGCTCCATCGCCGCTCGATCCACCTGGGCCCGACCGCCACCACCAAACCGTAAAACCACACAAGGCATGGCCGGTCTAATCGCCACCATGGCGGTCCGACCGCCAGAGGCTCGACAGAATCGAGCAACGCCAAAACGGTGATTCAAGAAACCTCAACGCCATTGCCAATTGTCTCATCATCCTAAGATCGTGGGCATATCCCCACGATATCCACAATCTCCCCCTTGATGAACACATTGGCAATCTCTCAGAAAATGTAAGTTTGAGGTTTGAAAATTAAAACACTCGACGTTTTACAAGAAAGGCACAACTTGGTCCATTAGCAAGAGAAAGCAATGGAAATGACCAAGTCGGCTTCAAAATAGCATGGGCAAGTGAGATACAAAGAAAAGAAAGCAAGAAAGCTTCCAATTCTAGAGAATCGACAAAAATCTCACTTAAGATCCATATGAAAGAACAATTGCTCTATTTGACCTTAGATCATTGTGAGGCTTCAAGATTTGCAATTCAAGTTCAGAAAAGGCAATAAGACCAAAAGAATGCAATATGAAAGCTCCCCCTCACTATGATCATCATTTTTCAAGAGAGAATTTTAAATTTTAAATTTCTCCAATTCTCTCCAGAAAGCTCCTAACTTCTCCCCCTTACAAAACTTCTCCCCCATAACAAACAAGCTCTTTATTAACATTACATTTTCGCAATATCTTCTCCCCCTTTGACCATAGATTCATTAAGGAATCATATCTTCCTCTCATCCAGAGAAGACAAAAGCACAAGAAAGGAAGAAGCAAAAGAAAGAGCATGCATGAAATGCAATGGGGTGGATTCATTTTTGTTTTGATTTTTTTAATTTTTAGGTAAAAGAAGCTTTGGAGATTACTCAATTGAATAGACTACATTTCTACCATTTCTCAAGATACAACAAGCCTGACAAAGCTAGCAAGATCATGTTAAGAGCAAAGCTAGGCTAATGAGCTGTAAATACCACATGTTGTTGGATTAAATTAAGCAACGCTTCAAAATTAGCGAGTTCAACAACAGGTATCCTAAAGTGATAATGGCCATGTCAGAATGTAAATGTGAGATCGAGAAGCTAGCAAAGACCATTTTAGAGACAAAAAGTTCTGAATTGAATCATTTAGCTCAATTTTTGTCAAAAACCCAAATTTCAATTGTTCCTCATTTATAATGAATATTCAAGTTGATAAAAGATCTATCTTAGTAAAGAAGATCCTAGATTAGGAGCCATCCACAACCTCTTCCTAAGCTTCAACCAAGTTTGACAATTTGCTTTTTAGCCATGTGCTAGATCTCAAGCCTTGCCGCGACCATCTCAAGCACAAGAAGCTTAAAAGAGTGGTCTAGGTCATCCAAAACTCCCCCTGAGTTCATGCCTAGTACAATGGCAAGTTGTCTCATGAGAAAGAATTGGTGAGATCAATTTTTTCGCACAAAAGAGATCATTTTTCATTTTGCACAAGGGTTGTTTTAGATTCTTTAATGAACTGAAAGCTCAAAAATGTTCAATTCTAGATTCCAAAGCAAACAAATCAATTTTGACAGGGCCGATGTCACAAAAGGATCACGAATTGTGCAACTAGCTAAAAGATCCACAAATTGCAATTTTCAGTTCAAGTTGTATTAAAGTTCTAGCTCAATTAGCAAAGACATTGCTGCACATGTTAAAGCATGATAAGTCTAGCAAGTCAAAGAACTAGACACACTCTTGAGTAAGAATTGAAATACTAAAGCTCAAGAGGGTAATAAGCAAAACTTCATCAATTTAAAAGATGGAAGTGGTAAAGCTTATATTACAATGCATCTTTTTGGATTTTCATATGAATGCAATATGATACAATGAGATGCACAAAAGACTTAAAAGCCTAAAAAGATCAAGAAGATCAAAAGGATCCGAAGAAGATACCACTTGAAGAAGGTATCAGAAAATATCCACAAAAAGTTCACATGAACAAGGAAAGTTCAGATGAATAAGGAAAGTTCAGAACCGAACCAACTCCCCCTCAAACCAACCCATAGGAGTAAATAACCCCTAACACACTTCTCAAGGTGGCAAACCTTGTTGGGTCTAAAAGGCTTTGAGAGGAGATCCGCCAATTGTGCCTTGGACTCCACAAAAACTAGCATAAAGACTTCAAACACCACACGATCTCTAGGAAAAGCAACTCGAAAAGCTAGGGAGCGAAACACCAACACTAAAAAGCTTACAAGCAACTCAAAAACCTACTAACACTAGTGATTGGGAGACAAGCTCGACCTAGACTGTGAGAAGAATGCATCCTAGCAAACTATGGGATAAGAAGAGTGCCTAGAAAGGACACGTGCTAGAACAGAGCCTCCTATCTACCCTGAACACAACAAGCCCAACACCTGACATAAACCAGATGCTATGCAAGGTAGACTAGAGATACCATACACAAATGTAAGGTATAGAAGCTCGAACCTGAGTCGCACTGCTTGGCAGTGAGATGTAGTCATGGTGGATGAAGATCCAATCCTTGAAGCTCCAGAAGGTAGTTGTGCTCACCCATCATCCTCATCTCAAATTCCTTCGTCTCCAAGAAGTGATAGCCAACATGAATGCAGAAATGAAGAAGAACCAATAGCTGGAGTCTTTGACCACTTGTTGGACCACATGTTTTTCTTCTCAACTGAAAAGACTACACAAAAGAGACAAAGGAAGTCTATGCCTTGGTACTGGGTTAGTGAGACATTATCTAAAGAAACAGTACCAAGACATATGACTAACAAGGATAGCAGCAAATGATCCAAAGCTCATAAAAGCATATAATCAACAATTTAAGACATGAGCATGGAGATAGACAAATCAAATACAACACATGCTATCCAGGATATGATAAAGCTCAAACTATCCTTAATCAACGATAAGGCATAGGAGCAAGCAACCCAGCACATAGCATATCACACATTATATATACAGTCAAAGTTAAGGCATGCTAGTGAAGCTATGGCAAAACACATGCATCCACAATTAACCGTAAGGCACAAAAACCATGCAAGCATAAAGCATTTTAGAACAAATCATGAATGATGTATGCTAACATGGATATCAAGTGAACATGTGGATACATACAGCAAACATCAACACGAGCTAGATAAATCATGTACAAATAACACAGGCTCATGAAGATAAGACCAAGCTTATATACCCATGGAAGCAATGAACAACAGTTTAATACATGGATACATAAGCAAGAATCAACATGAGCAAGATAACAAGAGTACAAGACAGCACAAGCTCATGATGACAAGACCAAGCTCATACACCCATGGAAATTAAGAACAACATTATGATACAAGGAAGTACAAGCAAGGTAAAAGCATGATGAAAGATATCACAAGAGTAACACATGCCAATAAGGTACAAGTGAGCACAAAGCAAGCACAACATGCCAAGTATGAGTAATCAGGAAGGTAAATGCATGAAGGTATAAGATAGCTCACCAAACATGTGAAAGCACCAATCATGAAAGCACATGCCTCTTGGAGGCCATCGTTGAGGTGAAGAACCATCAAGTGTCCCGATCATGTGATGAAGCAAAAGATCATAATCTTTAAGTCCATGTTCTCCAACCCGCATTCTTGGTATCTACACATGAGAAAGGCAAGGTGTCCAAGTCTTGGATCCCGAAGGGTTAGAGAGCAAATACTTGGGAACCAAAATCTTGGACACACCACCACTAGAGGCAGTCGAACCATTATGTGAGTTAGCATGATGCAAATGATGGTCCATGCAATAAGATCCAACATCAACCTTGAAGGCACGCCACGAGTGGACAACTCGATGAGAAAAACGAGGTTCATCTCTAGGAAAGCGGTGTTGGCCTTGCTTGAAAGCACCAAGATGAGAACCAACAGAAGCATTAAAAGAACTCACACATCTTCGCCGTGGGTGTGTACCTCGATGAACAAAACGAGGTCCACCTCTTGGAAAATGGCGGAAATCCTGCATCGGGGCAGCTCGTGGACCAAAACCAAAACCACGCAAACCATGTCCACGGTGCTGTCCGACACTACTAGAAAAGGTGTCAAAGAAGCCATCAACAAATTGAGTCTTCGTGCTTGGCTCTTCAGTGTGCATGTCATGAGAAAGACTATGCCCACTAGGAGACTTAGAAGCATCAGCTCGACGCAAATGTTTTGCACGCCGAAAGCATAAATCCACATGATGTCCATTCTTCCCACAAAATGAGCAATGGTGTAGAGGTCTACTAGTAGACATGTTCCGAGAGGACAAAGCACCATTATGGCTCAAAGAAGAAATCCTGGGAGAACTAACATCATGACTCGCCCTCGTATCGGCACTAGGCTCACACATGCCATGAGAAAGACTATGTGTGTTCCTAGATATACGACGACGCACTCGATGTTCATGTTTCAAACGGCGAAAGCAAAACTCAAAAGTGTGTCCATTCTTCTTACAAAATGTGCAATGGTACTTCTCTTTTCAAGATTTAGTACTATTTGAGAAAGAAGCACATTTGTCTTTTGAAATCCGTTGGACAACACAAGAAGACTCACAAGAAGTCGCACTCGCCGAGAAAGAGCTACTCAAAGCGATGGCACAAAAACCAACATCATGTGACCCATGTTTAGCACAAAAAGACTCCAACTCCGAATGCAAAGAGGTAAGAGAAATCTTGAGAATATCAATATCGGAGTGAAGGCAAATACAAGAGTCACATGATTTGGCGCTCATATCATCGCGTAAAGACTCAATTTCGCTCTTCAAAGAAATGCAAGATGTGCAAGAAATTAATGATGCTTTTGAATTAAGCATGCAGTTCAAAGCATCAATTTCAGTTTCTAAACAAACATAATTCTTGTAAGAGACTAAACCATCCTTAAGCAATTTTTCATATTCAAAGCACATGCTACAAGGCATAGCTTTAATTTCAATAATCTCAGCCCTAGCATTTTCTAATTGCTCAAGATGCATGGAATTAGTCAATTTAAGCTTCTCAATTTCAGCGAGCATGCCTACACAAGAATCACAATCATTCCTAACCATAGATCTAAGATTGCCTATTTCTAACTTAGCATTATCAAACTCATGATGTAAGGCAACACAAGAATCATATGACATAGAAGCATTTAATTTCAACAATTCATTTTCAGATTTTAGGCATGCAAAAGAGTTATTCAAGTTCTCCATGTCTACAAGCAATGAATCATAAGCATTCATGGAGGTTTTCAATTCAGAGAGCTCATGAGACAAATTATTCTTTTTTCTTTTTAGCAATTTCATTTTCTTCCTAAGAGCATGCAATTTATATTCATATGAAATCAAGCCATCAATGAGTTTTCCTTTGCTCACCTTACATAGCTTGAGTACGGGATCGTCCTCGAAAGAGTCATCATCAATAAGCTCTCCATCATGTTCATCCTCAATCGCTACTGCACATTCGCCAATGGGCTTCTTCTCCTTGTGCTCTAAGCGTATCTCATCTACGAAATTAGGACAATTAAAACAAAAGAGATAGCCACAAATATCGCAAATGAATTGCTCATTAATAGACATCATAAAAATCTTATGTTCAAGCCTCTTGTCATGACGGACATCAACGGCAAAAGAACCACGACAAGATGCAAAGAAGCGCTCACAAGTTCTCATATTAGTCGCCATGCTCAAAGATCGGTGAAGATCACAAAAGAGCATACGAGGCTCTGATACCACTTGTAGGACCAGAAGGCGACTAGAGGGGGGGTGAATAGGAACACTCTCACTTTTTAACAAAGATTGAATTCAATACTAATTTCACTCCAATAGCTATAAAAGCTATGAAGATCAATATACAAGCACAGTGGAAAACTTGTATTGAATCCAATCAAAACCCCGACGCAAAACACCCAAAAAATCCAAGAACTCAATTTGCAAATAGATGGGCGGTCAGACCTATCAAATTGGTGGGTCAAATATTTTGCTTAGCAGTTAGACCTCTGATATTGGCGGTCAGACCGCCCCTAACGACGAACAGCAAAATCAGCACAGACAGCCCGAAAACTGAAACTCAAATCGGTCTAACTTTTGATCCGTAAGGCCAAACTACACGAAATTTGAGACACGCCTTTTTAAAGATATTAGGAACCTATTCCAATCAAACATTGCAGAGATCCATGCCAAAGTTCCTATCCTTTTCAGTTTGAACGAATGGTGTACCAAATACGAAAATGATGATTGGGAGGATTTCGTGGGAGGAATCATTCCAAGATGGCTAAGGATGGTCTCCCATACATCTTAGCACTCTCAATCACAGGAAGAATCAAGCCAAAAATTCTCAAGAGCAAAACCCCCGAAAATCACCCTTTCTTCACCAAAACCGGGCAAAACCAAAACTTAGATCCAAAAGCTTGCTCGTGAGTGGATGATGATCTAGATGACCTTAGATGGGTTCCCACATATCCCAGCAAGAAAGATCAAAAAGAAAAACCAAATAAAAACCCGCGGATCGAAGAAAGCCCCAAAATCACAAAATAGAGAGGAAGAACAAATAAGAACTCATCTTGTTGCAATCTTCCTTGGATTGATTTGAGAAGATGAATGATTACAGCCACTCCCTCAAGGAGGACAAAACTCACAACATGAGCACTCAAATCAATCCACTTTCTAGAAACCCTAGCCTCTCCTCTTTTCTCCTCAAAACCCTAAAACACACAATTAGGGTTACAAATGGCCAAAAGGTTACTAGTGCAACCAGCACTTAGCCTTATATAGTGGAGGCTAGATCCTAGAGAATATTCCATTAGGGCACCCATTAAACCCTAACACACAATGGGTTACACACGCACGCATCTCAAAGCGCCGTCTTCATCATCGATTGACCTAAACCGCTTCACCATGCGCCGACCCGCGCCGCGGTTTAGCCAAAAGGTCACCAAGGCGGTATTCGGTGAAATTACCAAAATACCCTTTCTCGATCCTTCTCCAAAAGACCGAGTCCATCTACGCGAAGCACTCGCCTGTTTCGCCACGTGTAGGTTGATCAGTGGCTCCATGTCGTCAAGTCTCTCCCGTCCGGATCCAGAAAAACCACACAAGGTATGGCCGGTCTGACCGCCACCATGGCCGGTCAGACCGCCAGAGGCCTGACAGAACTGGAGCAACGCCGAAAACGGGTGATTCCGCAAACCCTCAATGCCATTGCCAATTGTCTCATCATCCTAAGATTGTGGGCATATCCCCACGATATCCACAACGGTAATACTGCTGTACACAAGCGGTCATACCGCGTTGAGGTAATACCGCAATACAAAGCCGGTACTACCGATTATCCTAGCACTTTGCTGATCTTTGCTGAAAAACAGGAGATTCAACAAACCTTTAAACCAATTGCCAATTGTATCATCACCTAAGATCATGAGCATATCCCCATGATATCCACAATCTCCCCCTTGATGAACACATTGGCAATTTCCCAAAAATATAAGTTTTGAGGTTTCAAAGTAAAAGAAATCAGTTTTTTGCGCAAAGGCGCAACTTGGTCCTAAGTCAAGAGAAAGCAATGGAAATGACCACGTTGGCTTGAGAAAGGTTTCAGCAAGTGAGATAAGGCAGAAGAAGTCAAGAACGCTTCAAATTCCAGAAACGAGTTGAAAAACTCACTTAAGGTCCATAAGAAGGAACAATTGTTCAATTTGACCTTGATCATGGTGAGGATCCAAGATTTGCAAATCAACTTCAGAAAATGCAAAAAAAAAAATCACAAAAATGCAAATGAGATACTCCCCCTCACTATGATCATCATTTTTCTCGACAATTGCATTTTCTCCCTATTTGACCAAAAAACTCTAAAACACAACATTTTTACCAATCTTTCTCCCTCTTTGATAATGGATTCATCAAGGTGCATGGAAGAAGATAGAGCATAACTGAAATGGAATGGCTGCAATTTTTTTTTTCAGTTTTACCAAAAGGAGCCATGAAGATTATCCAAGAAGACTGTACAAGTATTACACCAAGCCATATTATGCGAAGTAGCTATGTTTCAACATGGCAAAGCATATATAGTAAAGCTAGAGCCAAATGAGCACTAATATGAGATTAAATGAAATTTTAGCATGACAAGGTGCTCAAGATCATAGTTTAGCTAAAGGTATCCAAAAATGAGTCAAGCCATGTCTAAAAGCAAAATGGAGCCCAGAAGTTAGAACTGGGTCAATTTAGAGGCGATGAGTTCAAAAATGAATCAATTTGTTCAAGCACTTAGAATTAAGTACATTGAGCATTTGTAAAGATTTATTTTTGGTTTTGTCTTAGCAAAGCAAGTCCTAGACTAGGAGCCATCCACAACTGCCTCCTAAGCTTCAACCAATTTTGCCAATTTGTTTTCTTAGCATTGTGCTAGATCTTAAGTCTTGCCGCGACCATCCTAAGTAATAAGCTTAAGAGAGTGGTCTAGGTCATCCAAAACTCCCCCGGAGTTCATGCTTAGTGCAATGGCAAGCCGTCTCATGAGAAAGAATTGGTGAGTTCTGTTTTTTCGCACAGAAAAGCTCATTTTTCATTTGCTTGACTTAGGAACTAGTATAGCTCAATTCAGATCTCAAATTAGTTTCAAGACTCAATTTAGCCTATTTGACATGGCAATGATCATAAGAAGATTACTGTGGCAACACTAATCACAAGATCCAACAAGTCATGTTTCAATTCAATTTTCTCACTGATAATAGAGCTAGCATAGCAAAAGCTAAGCTACACATGAAAAGCCATAAGAGAAATCTAGCAAACTAGCACAAGATATGTCAAGGTATAAAGTATGAAATCAAGTCATACAAGGATAATAATCAAAGCTCCATGAAATTATATCACAATGCAAGTTGCTGATTATAAAATGCAATATGATACAATGAATACAAAAGAGACAACTCCCCCTCAAAACAGACCAAGAGGACTAAAAACTCCCAACTCTCCCCGCAAAGAAGTAAAACGAGAAGAATTAAGAGTCTTAGTAAAAATATCCGCAACCTGCTGCTCAAACTCTACAAAGTGAAGCACAACATCACCCTTCTCTACATGGTCTCTAAGGAAATGATATCGAATGTCAATGTGCTTGGTCCTGGAGTGTTGCACTTGGTTTTTGGCAATGTTTATGGCACTAGTGTTGTCACAGAAAAAAGGAACAATATCCAAAAACAACCCATAGTCCCGCAGAGTAGATAAGATCCAGAGAACCTGAGAGCAACCATCGGGTCGCAGCCTACATACTCACCTCTGCAGAGATCAGGCAACAGAGGACTGCTTCCTAAATGATCAAAAGATAAGAGATGTGCCTAAGAAATGACAAGTGCCAGAAATACTCTTCCTATCCACTCATGCTGTGATACTCTTTCTGGTCCACGGGCTCTCCATCCTCATCAGGATCCAGCACGGTAGAAGTGGCAATAGGAGTAGACATTGGCTTGCTGCTTCCCATGTCGAAGCACCGAAGAAGGTCCTTTGTGTACTTGCTTTGATGAATGAAGGTACCTTCTTTTAGTTGCATGACTTGAAGACCAAGGAAGAAAGTCAGCTCGCCCATCATACTTATTTCGAATTCCCTGCTCATAGAATCTGAAAATCTGGACACCAAAGCATGAGAAGAACCACCGAATATGATTTTATCCACATAAATCTGAACTAGTAAGAAATTACTGCCATGCCTGAGAGTGAACAAGATTTCATCTACCATTCCTATTTTGAAATCATTTTAAAGCAAGAAACTCTTAAGCCTATCATACCAAGCTCTAAGGGCTTGCTTCAATCCATATAAGGCTTTGGAGAGCTTAAACACATGGTTTGGGAATTTGGGATTTTCAAAACCAGGGGGTTGCTTGACATAGACCTCTTCTTCTATAAAATCGTTAAGGAAAGCACTCTTCACATCTATTTGAAAAAGCTTAAAGCCCTTAGATGTCGCGAAAGCTAGCAATATGTGAATGGCTTCTAATATAGCTACAGGAGCAAAGGTCTCTTCAAAGTCTAAGCCTTCTACCTGGGAATATCCTTGAGCTACAAGCCTAGCCTTGTTGCGAAGTACCAACCCATCCTCACTTTGCTTATTTTTGAAAATCCATTTTGTTCCAATTACATTGTGATTAGGTGGAGGTTCAACTAAGGTTCAGACTTGGTTTCTTTCAAAATTTTCAAGCTCTTCATGCATGGCATTGACCCAAGAGGAATCAGATAAAGCATGAGTGACATCTCGAGGTTCAAAAGACGCAACAAAAGCAGAATGCGCATGAGAATCTGGAGAGATAAATCTGGAGCGAGTAACTCGCTCATGGAGATCCCCAATCATCTACTCAATTGGGTGTTGTCGCTGAATATGAAGAGGAGGTCCTGACGCAGATGTGGCCACTACCTCATGGGTTGTGGAGGTAGGAGCAGAGCCACTCGAATCGCCAAGAAAATAGGAGGAGGTCGCCAAATTAAATCGAGAAGTAGAAGCGTGCTCTCCAACCATCTCAGATATGATGGAGGATGGATTGACCTTCATCCTCTATGTCGAGTCATCGTCGATTTAAGATGCTTTCTCGAATATCGGGAACTCAGATACCGCAAAGATCGGGTCTAGTACTGTGACTAGCTTCATCAAAAGTGACTTCACAAGTCTCAACAATTTTGTTAGTATCCAAATTAAATACAGTATAGCCACAAGAATGAGCAGGATATCCAAGAAAAATACCATCATAACATCTTGATTCAAATTTGTCCAAGCTGCCATGTTTAAGAATGAAGCACTTACAACCAAAAATCTTGAAATGAGAGACTTTAGCCCTATGACCAAATCTAAGCTCAAAAGAAGTCTTTCCTATGACAAATCTCAAAAAACACCCTGTTGGACACATAACAAGCAGTAGAAATCGCCTCAGCCCAAAATCTCCTAGGTGTGCTATGCTCATCTAGCATGGTCCTAGCCATCTCTACAATGGTCCTGTTCTTCCTCTCTACAACTCCATTCTGCTGGGGAACTCTAGGTGAAGAGAACTGGTGCTCAAGTCCTCTCTTAGAGCAGAAAGTGGCAAAGGAAGAGTTCTTGAATTCTGTGCCATTGTCACTTCTAATGGTCCTCAAAGCTCCAGAAAGGTCAACAGCTAGTCTAAGGGCCAACTATCTAAAACAGCCAAAAGCCTCATCCTTAGAAACCAGAAAATATACCCATGAATACCTGGAGAAGTCATCCACAATCACAAGCACATACCACTTCCCTCCTGCAGACTAAACTCTAGAGGGGCCAACCGTGCCTAAGTGCAAGAGCTGACCAGGTCCATCAGTCATCACTAAAGTAAGAGGTGGATGAGAAGCTCCAAGGTCTCTAACATTCTTAAGCTTAGGCAAACCACTAATCAAATCTTTGCTACTGATTCTGGTCAAATGGTCGGCCTATATGTCCAAGCCTCACGGTGCCACAACACTAGATCATGAGAGTCTGGCCACAAGACACCTAGGGTCGAAGAAGAAGAGATATCAAATCAAGACTAAAGATCTTCTCAACCCTAGAGATCCCAAAGACACGCCACCAAGAGTCTAGTACTCTACACTCACCACTCTTGAACCTCACTTCCAGACCCTCATCAAGAAGCTGAGAAATAGATAGCAAATTATACCTCACTTACTTACCAAAGCGGTGTCCTAAGCATGAAGTTGTTGTTGGCGCACTTCGTGCCCTTGGTCATCACGGTCCCAAAGAGAAGCATCCCCAAATGTGATCAACTCGTTGCCAGATGCATGTGTGAGGGAGGAGAACCATCTAGAATCTCCAATCATGTGTCGAGAACACCCAGAGTCAACAAGCCATATGTCCTCCTTCCTCGCACGACGGACCTACAGGGCATAAGCATGGAACATCTATGCCTCAGTACTAGGGTTAGTGATAAAAGACTTGGGAGTCCAGTACTGAGTCACACGATGCTTGGGAACAGCAGTAGAAACAGCAGTAAAATGGTTAGAGGGATAATCATAAGAATGCACACGTGAAACACCTAGACCTCTCCGAATTGACCTACCAAAAGGTCGGTACTCCCCCTGTCTAGATGCTACCCGTGGCCTCTCCTCACGATATCCTAACCCAAAGTGCTGCCTAGAGCCACCAAAAGAGTCAAAGAAGTCATCTACGAACCTAGGCCTATGTCTAGCAGGAAAGACAGGCTGACTGGCTCTAGAGACACTCGCAGATGAAGGAACTCTTCTAATGGATCCCAAAGCACGCACTCTCTCCTTTCTCTCACTCTTAGCTCTACGGAAGCAGAACTCAACTAAGTGGCTATCCTTCTTGCAGAAAGTGCAATGATACTTGACCTTTTGAGAGGTCTGACCTTCTGAAACAGAAGCATATTTCTTGCTAGAAAGGGTTTGGGCAAAACCTGCAGATCTAAAGACTATTTTAGATGGCTCAGGGGGTTCTATCTCAAACAAGCCACTCTTAACAGCTCTCACAACCTTAGGTGGGTGATTCTTAGAATTCTCTAAAGAATTAAATGCTAGGCCACTATTCTTCACACTCACCTTAGATTGATCAAGGATCATATTAAGGTTCTTTTTCCCACTAGAAAATCTCTCAAAAGTCTTTTTGAGGTAATCATTTTCTTTGGCTAGGTCCTTACAGGCGACACACCTATTCGACTTGATTGTCCTAGCAAGATTTTCTTTAACAAGAGCTACCTCAACCTTTAAGGCCTCATAAGACACACAAGAAGCATTCTTAATTCTACTCACTTGCTCTTTGAATTTGACTCTAAACGTCTCTTGTATCTTATCTAAATTTATCCCAACTTCAGTACAAAAGCACAAGAAGTAGAATCAACAACATTCTTGGAAGCAGTCATGGACATGGATTGTTCAATTTTAGATTTCGCCTCTAGAACTTATTCAAAGCATCATTCTCAACTGTGAGTTTATAACAATTTTCACATGAAGCAGTCTTAGAATGAAGAACCATTTCAGTTATTTCTTTCATTTTAATTTTATTATCCTCACAATGAGAACAAGTGTGACTAGCATCAAACTTCAGCAATTCTTTTGTAGCACTATCTAACTTCAATTCAAGTAAAGCACAATTTGAGCACGGTGAAGGAATAGCATCTACAGTAGTCACATCTAGAGCAATAGCATCCATGCAAGCAGAACTGGATTTGAGAGATTCTAGTTCATCTAGAGCATCTTTAAGTTGATTTGCAATGGATGAATGAGCAGATTTCAGTTTGGTCAATTCATCATGCAAGCTAGAGTAAGAATCACAATCATCAGTAGGATTAATGGATTTGAGTCTAACCACTTCTAGGTTTAGGTTGTCAATCATGATATCCTGTTTCTTAATCATTTTAGCTTGCCTTTTCAGATTTCATTCAGCAACAACCAAAGCACGTTTCATTTCATTTGGTGAGGGGCATACCTCGTCGGGATCGCTGAAGAGCTCGTCGTCATTGGAGGAGTCAATGTCGTGGTTGTCCTTGGCCACGAAGCACATGCCGGTGAAGTCTTGGGCCTTCTTCTTACCATGGGAATCGTCGTCGTCGTCCTCCGTCCCCGAGTCCACATCGCTTATATCAACATTCTCAAGAGCGGCAAGGACCCAGTTGACGAACTTCCTGTAGTTGGGCTTCTTGGCTTTCGCATTCCGAGCTCGCCTCCGGAAGTCCTTCTCCTCCTTGCCCTTCAGCTTGGGGTATTTGGCCCGAATGTGGTTTGGCTCACCACACTCAAAGCAGGTAATAGGGCCACCTTTCCTTCTGCTCCTCACCTTGTTGTAGGCTCTCGTGGATTTTGTGGATAGGAGGGCTAAGTCATCCTCAAGTAGTTTCTCTAGCTGCTCATCGCTCAAAGAGTGTAAAGTGGACAATGAAAACCTAGATGAGCCAAAATCCAAAGAATCAGAAGAACTACCCTTAGATGGGCCAACCACTAAAGCCATCGACTCTCTCTTGGGGAGACACGAGATGAAGTCAATCTCATGCGTCTTTAACCTCGAGTAGAGCTTATCCATGGTAAGCTCACTCATGACAGTGTTGTCATTGATGGAAGTGATTTTCATCCCCCAGACTTTCACATCAAGAGCACCCAAGAGCTGACGTGCATTTTCAGATTCAATGAACACAAGATCCACAGCACGTAAGTCATGAAGGATTTTTGAGAATCTTCCCCACAACTCATCCAAAGATTCACCAGGCTTTTGTTCAATCTTTGAGTATTCTTTCTTGAGTTGGTTCTGTCTCACTTCCTTGATCGCAGTAGAGCCCTCGTGGTAATCACAGAGGGTCTTCCAGATCTCATGAGTAGACCTCAAATGAGCGACACGCTCAAACTCAGATTGATTAAGCCCTTGAATCAAGAAGTTTCGAGCCTTGCTATTTGCCTCCATATCTGGAGTGATCACATCGTCATTGGCTGACACAACATAAGGATTTTTGACCTTAAGCTAAATTGTGTGCCCTTGAGCCTCGATGTAGGCATGCATGCGAGCCTTCCGATAAGCAAAATCGACTCTATCAAACATAGGTGGTTTGGTGGAATACTTGTCAGACGCCATGGCTCCTAAGACCGGTTAAGATCTATGAGAAAAGCTAACCGGGCTCTGATACCACTTGTAGGACCGGAAAGGCGCCTAGAGGGGGGTGAATATGAGCTTTAACAGTTTTTCGCTTTGATTAGATTCAATTCGCAAATCACTCCAATAGTTATGAGAGCTATGAAGATCAATGAACAAGTATAGTGGAAACCTTGTATTGAATCCTAATCATACCCCCAAATCACAGCAACAAAAACACAAAGAGTGCTGGAAACAGGGAAATCGGTAATACCTCTATATATCGGTGGTATTACCAGATATCGGTAATACCTCTGTTTATGGGCTAGATATCGATTCTCTCGAGCTCAAATTTCGATCCAAAACAAAATTGACACAACTTTTGATCTACAACTCCAATCTTCATGAGACTTGAAACATAACTTCTCTAGGAGGTTGAGAACCTATTCCAATCAAGGATTGAGAAGATCCATATCAAAGTTTCAACCTTTTTCCATTTGAACGAAGTTTGCTTCAAAACCGGGTCAAAAAGCAAAACATGATCTAAATCTTGCTTGTGGGAAAAGAATGATCAAGATGGACTTAGATGCACTCCCACATGTCACAGCAAGCTAGAACACCAAAAAGATTTAAGAGAAAAGCGATGGATCATCAAAACTCCAAATCATCAAAATAGAAGGCAAGAACAAAAGAGACTCATCTTTGGGAACTTGCTTGGATTGATTTGAGGTTGAGAATTGATGTTTACAGCCACTCCATCCTAGAGGACTAAACTCAATATATGAGCACATGATCAATCAATCCGTAGAACCCTAACCTCTCTTTCCTTCTCTCCAAAGCCCTAAAACAAACTAGGGTTTTTCTCAATGAAGTGCTTGGGGGCTGCTGGACAGCACCCTCTCCTATTTATAGTGGAGGCTAGCTTCTAGAAGACTATACCCATTGGGCACCCATTAAGCCCACTAACAAACAGGTTTAACTCACGCACGCATTTTAAAGCGTCGTCTTCATCTTCACTTGACCTAAACCGCTTCTCTTTGCGTCGTCTTGCGCCGCGGTTTAGCCTAAGGTCACCAAGGTGGTATTTGGTGAAATTACCAAAATACCCCTTCTTGATCTTTTTCCGAAGACCAAGTCCAATCTTGGTGAAGCAATCGCGTGCTTCGCCATGTGTAGGTTGATCAACGGCTCTCATCATGTCAGCAAGTCTCTGCCGTCCAGCTCCCACCGAAACCTCTATGGCACTTGCACCGACCTCCGCGCTGTTTGATCCAACCTGTCGCACCAAACTGCCCGTTCGATCACCCTTGTCCATTCTGCGCCACGCTTGAGTCTCTTGACCTTACCCAGCATCCTTGATCGTTCTGGATCTCAGCTCTCCAAGCTTAGTCCCGATCATTCTCGCCGTTGACCGTCGTTGACCTATAAGCCAGCACAGCAATAGACTAAGAAATCGTTTCCGGGAATAAGTTCTTCACAACTTGACCCACGTTAGCCAAAACATACAATATGCAACACATATGCACTGATAAACAATGATATTACCAATCCCATAATCAAATCTCAAAGAAAATCAACATTCAACACATAAGCGGTAACACCGCCATATAAACCCCGGTACTACCGCCCTACGGTAATACCGTGCAGAACACTGCGGTCCTACCGCTCCTCGGAGAAACCCAAAATTTCCAAAAATATCTCCTATGGAATTTCCATACCGCTAGGATTCTAGATATTCTGCACCACTAGATTACCGCCATATGAAACTTATTGGTCATACTGCACAGACACAAGCGGTCATATCGCGCTAAGGTAATACCACAATACAAAGCCGATACTACCGATTATCCTGGCACTTTGCTGATCTTTGCTGAAAAACAGGAGATTCGACAAACCTTTAAACCAATTCCAATTGTATCATCACCTAAGATCATGATCATATCCCCATGATATCCACACTTCCATTCCGTTGTCCATTTTCACAGGCTTCAATTTAACTAAAGAGGAGTGATCAGACATGCAAACTAGAAAGAGAATGTCTTTACAGCTTCTACCTACTATGAACTTCAAAAATCTGAAAATATGTTGGTTTTTTTGTCAGTACTCAGATTTTGGGAACAATTGACAACAATTGTTTCAGATTTTGGACTTTTTGGTAGCAGCTCCGAACAATTAACTTGTTGTCGGTCCATCCTATGAATCTGAACTTGATGGTGCCGATTGTTTTAGTCTTATAGCCTTATCTAGTTTGTTTCATTTCCTTTATCTTTTATGGTTATGTATGCTAGATCGGTTCTCATGCATACTGCTTGTGAGAAGGAAACACATGTAGGTCACAAGATGGATTTTAGTGTTGAGATAAGATACAAACTATTGCACATGTCCTTATAGGACAACCAAGTAAAGGCATGTACAATAGTTAGAGACAACTTTACACTAATATGTGCCACATCATCTTTGACTTTGGAGGATTGATTTGAAATTGTAGTTCGACGCAAGACTCATTCAGCCCATTTGTTGCTCTTACAACAACAATACCGTCCATTGCTTTCAAACAAATCCTCCTAGGAACGTGCATGATTTATTTTATTTTATTTTATTTTTGGGAGTATCTACACAACACTCAATTAAAAATTTGTTGGTTTTTAGTCATTTTTTTTCTTCTAACGGTTGGATTTAAATTGTAAGGCTCAGATCACTGCCCTCACCCCTCAAACCCCACCCACCCCTAATCCTAACCCTATTCCCCAATCCCCACCCTAACTGACACCCTTTCCCCACCGCCCGCCATTGCCATTGCTTGTGCTCGCCTTCTAGACCTCGCCTTGCCCCACCACTACCGTCTCCTAATGTGATTGCCGACGCTGGCTAAGGTCTTGCACCGCCGCTAGCTCGCTCGTTTGTTCTTGCCCACCACCTCCTTGCCTTTTTTCCGGACTCGCCTCCCCATCCCCACTCGGCCACTCCGCACTGGACCGGAGAACGAGACGACGGCGTCGGCCAACCGACGTGCATCTTCCGGCTCCGCGCCTTTCACAAATCACCGCCATCTCCGGTGATGATGGTTCCGGCCGACCCCGACCGCAGCTCCTTCGGATCCGGCCGCCGATCATGGCTCCTCGATCCGGCCCCCAGACCCTCCTCGGATCTGTGCACTCTCTCCTTCCTCTCAGGCGATTGTCTTGCCTGGTAGCGGCGTCTGGCTGCCGCCTCTCCTTGCTTGGCCACAGGCCTCTTTTGTATCTTGAACAAGCCTAAGCATAGCCTAACTGATCGTGCCGTGTTGTGCCACCCGACTGGCCCCATCCTCGGGCGGTCCGCCCACCATTCGTCGTCGTTGCATCTTGCACTGGGCCTCGGGCCGGCTACGAGGTCTACTATGTTCGTTCACCCTACATGTACATATAGGCTCTCTTCTCTCAACGACTCCAGCTAAGGTCCCATCCATGATCAAGGCCAACACCACACGGTGATTTCTCCCGACCACTAGATCAAGCGCCTCTGGCCGCCTCTCTTGCTCTCTCGCTCGTTCCTGCATGCTCTCCCCTAGGCTCGTCGTCGCGCCGCCTGCTCCCACCGCCTCGCCGGCTCTACTCCAGGGTTCGCCGAAATTGACAAAATTTCGTCCGTTTCGCCGCTCCCCGAAAGAACTGGCTTTCGTTCAAAATATTTCGCTCCGTTCGAATTTACCCCGCAGGCCGAAGAAACATTACAAACCCCATACCGGCCAGCCCACCAACACCAAGCCCACTCGGCCACTCCCCCCGTGACTCTCTAACCCTAACCCCCGTGCCTCCCGGGTCCCGAGTCCCTCCCGTCCCAGTCCGTGTCGCCGCCGACGCCCACTCGCCCCGAATCCTCATTCCTCCATTCCTCCCCGATCCACTACGCGACGCCTCCGGCTCCGGCGTCCCACGCGCTTGTCGGCCGCTGCCGCGCCGCCTTCGAGGAGAACGGCGGCCGCCCGTGCGGTGCGCCTCTACCTCCGCGAGGTCCGCCGTCCAAGAGCGCCGAGCGATAAGAAGAAGCGTAAGAAACCGCAGCTCGTCGACACCAGCGGCTGCAGCGTCAGCCAGCCGCACCAAACGCCGCCGCTGCCGCCCGCCGGCGCGGCCTGCTGAGGAGGCTCCGACTCTCCGAGACTCCCACGCCCAGGTAGCTCTTTCGCCTCCTCTCCTTTATCTTGATTCTTGCATCAAGAATCATCCTACTGGAGAACTTTCTTGCTTTGTTGATACCGCCATTCACCATCTAGCACATAACCAGCTCATTCACGAAATTTCGGCCAGAATTCGGTCAGATTTCGGCTAGGTTTCAAGCGCCAGTTCGACTACTTACCCGAAATTTCGGTGATTTCGGTTGTTTCGGACCCTGACGAAATTTTTTTGGAAACGAAAAAGTTTTCCCTGCTCTACTCCAGCCACGCCGAGGTCGCCAGCAGCCTTCGCTGCCGTCCTCGGTGGATATGGACGAGGTGCGCGCGGGACGGGAAGAGCGCCGCCGCAAGAAGAAGGAGAAGCGTCGGGAGGGGAAAGCAAAGGATGAGTTGGAGCGTTGCAGCGGCGAAGAGGCAATGGAGATTGATTCGGCTGCAGATACCCCAGAAAATGGTGATGAGAAGACTGTGATGGGCATCGAGGAGGAGAAACGAGGCCACAAGAGCCAGAAAGAAAAGGGCCGTGGGAAGGAGAAGAAGAGCAAGGTGAATGGTTCAGTTGGTTCTTGTAGCAGGAAGCACGGTGTCGAGAAGGAGCAGTCCAAAAATTCGGCCTTGATGGTGGAAAATCCCTGTTCAGAGCATGTCGAGGGTGATACGAGCAAAGGCGATTTGAAGAAAGACAAGAAGACTAGGAAGAAGAAGAAAGGGAAAGAAGCTGAGACGGCCGGCCAGAAGCAGACACTTGATTCTACTATTGAAAATGTAGGATCAGTGCATGCCGAGAGGGACAGGGGTGAAGGAAGACAGTCTAGCAAATCCAAGAAGAGCAAACAAAAGCGCGAGTATGGTGAGCCTGTTGCAGAAGGTTCTGCTGGTGATCAAATTGTGACAAGCAAAGATAAGAAGAGAAAGAAGGACCATTCAGTTGTGTTGGAAGAGGGCAGTCAAATTGACATGACTAAGATGGGGGAGAAGAGAGAGGGCAAGAAGAAGAGAAGACAGGAAAGTGATAAAATTGGTCCAGACCTTAGCCAGAATGCTTCGGCTGGAGGAGAGGAAGCTGATGTAGATGGTAAGAATGATAAGAAGAAAAAGAAGGGTAAGGAGAGGATTGCAGGAGGGAAAAGGGAAAAAGAAAAGGCAGCTCGGTTAAAGGACATGGGTAGGCGGGTGAGCTTTGCTGATGATGTGGTGGTGTTTAGTATTGACGGTGGTGATGATGAAGAGTGTGGCAGGAGTGGTGATGATGAAGAGTGTGGCAGGAGTGATGAATCCAAACTCGTGCATGGGCAACGGTTCACCAAAGAGGAAGACGCCACCCTTATGGAAGCCATCATGAATTACGCAGAGGTTGCTTCTCTTGCTTTAAATTGTTGCATTCATGTGATATATGCATTTCTGTTTAGCACCTTTGCTTGCTAGTAAGCACATGATCAGTGATGAGCATACTGAAATTGAATGGAAGCTATGCCACTAACATGAGGGTATGAGACAAGGCTGGCTGTTCTTTATCTTTTAGTGAGATGGATTGTTTTATTTAACTTAAAATGATGAATCACAACCATATGTTCTTTCAGTTAGATTCAACCTATGTGCTAAACCATTATCGGTAATTTATCCAAAGTCAAAACATATTGACGAAAACATGAATTTATTACATTGTACTTGTAGTTGCATGTGTTATGGTTTTGTATAAAGCGCTTCAACTGAGCATTCAACATTAAAGTATTCCATCCCGTGACCTGTAAATAATGTTTTCTTTCTATTAACTTTAACTAGGAATTGTACCAGAAAGTTCCTTACTGTGGTTGGACTTCACCTAATTTATAGTAATTTTCTGTACCATATTCTGGATTGCAACCTCTATGTAATGGAATATTGGTTTATTTTGGTGTTTGGATTTTATATCATGATTCTTCCGTTTTTCATTTACAAATAAGTTAGCTGGTGTTTGTGAATTCCATGCCCTAGCATATTTCAAACACTTAAACTGTGTTTCTCATTTTAGATGAAGCAACTGGGAGAGAAAGGGCGAGAGATGATTCGGGCTAGTAGTAAACATCCAGAGCTCAAGGGTTGTTGGGCTGATATAGGTAAGCCAAAAATATCTGGAGCTAGATCTTTAACGTTTCTCCTTATGTTAGCTTGCCTTTGTGTGATAATGTCAGTTATGCATGTCGCCTGTACGAAAATACTCTTTTGAGGCCCACATAATGAAAGCAATCATTGCATTTCAAACTTCCAAGCAATCAACATTCCATCTCTTGTCCTGTAAATGTTTTCCTGACCTGGGTGGCAGATACCATAACATGGTTATTTGTCGATACATATTCTTTGTAGGGAAATCATTACCTCATAGACCCTCAAAGGCCATATACAAACGGGCGCGTATTTTACTCTATAGGAGTGATGAACGAAAATGGACTCAGGAGGAGTATGAGAAGATTCGGCGGTAACATAAAATCCTCTTTCTGAGATCAACTAATGTTTTTATTTATTTATTTTCTGCATTACCATATTAACTCCACTGATTTCACTTTTAAGAAATAATCATAATATATTATTTTCCAATGTGGTTTGGTTGAGTTTCACATTTGCTACGATTTTGTAGTTTGAGCTGTACAAATCAAACAAATAGTTAAATGCATGAATATTTATCCTCGATTATATCTTGAATATTCAATGTGTGCATGCAGAGTTAACTGCTAGCATCACCTCATTTTGAAGTTAAATTCATTTTGGATTGCATGTATTATTGTATTGTAATACTAATATGTTATATAGTTCACAAACATGAATGAAAGGTCCGGATAATATCTTTGTAACAGTGCAGGATTAGTAATTTTCTTTCAGAAGTTTGAGTTTCATTGTGATTGAGATTGTTCGCTTGGATTGTCATATGCTACGCATATCACTTTACATCCCGTTGCAATGTGATTAACACATCACTCTATGCGTAGCATACTTTCTTGGCATTTTTCTTGATAAATGTTAAGAGTCTGTTTTGTGGTTCTCTTCATGTGATTAAGATCATTGTGCATTATGACACAGGTTTGTTGAAAAGCATGGCACAGATTGGAAGACCTTGGCAAAGGAACTTGGAAAGAGTGATATCCATGTAAAAGATACTTGGAGAAGAATAAAACCTAAAAACTTGAAAAAAGGTGCCTGTCCTGATATAAAGTTCATCATAATTTAGCAAATTTTTCTGTTGGAAATCAATATGTTTCACCATATGTTTGACAACATATAAATGCCTGTTTCGTTATTGAATGGGTTACTCTTTTACATTGTTCTTTTTGAGGTACATTCTTCCAGCATGCTTTTTTCTCCCATCATTTTTGGCACTTGGGCGAACTAGTTATGTAAAAAAGTCTTGTTAGTAGCTGCAGCCCAACTTCGTGCTCTTGTTAATTTTAGTTTATCTTCATAATTTTGTTATATGTTGGACTTGAGAAGTGGAAATTGCACAGAAGGTGCCTATGGTTTGGATTACCTGTTTTGAAACTTGGCATGATCAATACATGTTATTCACATTTTTTATCCCTTATTTTGGGTGGAGGGTGGATAATTGGGGAATATGCTATCAAAAAGTGCAGGTATGGCATGTGCAACAACTAACCTCACATATTTAGTTTTTGCTAACTTCGAAATTACCGGGCAGCGCCACCAGTTTGCAAAAATTTCAAACAACACGGTGGGTGACAGGGCGAGTGGGGGGCTATACTATCAAATACTTATACTGTATCTGTGCATGATTATTTTTCCAGTTTTAAGTTGTTGAGTTTCAATTACATGGAATGTTAGGTCAGAAAATAAGTTTGGGAGGATGCACTAATTAAATCTTGGGCAAATAGAGCTTCGCTATACAAAAGGCATTTCATACCTTTCTTGTATAGTGAATGTAACATCATTATGTAAATAAACCTTGCTTGCTAACTTTTTCTATTGTGTGTTCCTTCTTTCATTGGTAATAATTCAGGGGCTTGGACTCAGGATGAGTACCAAAACTTGTTTGATTTGGTGAACTTGGACTTGCGTGTGAAAGCCCATCAGGAGAATGATCCTGGTCATCGTGTGGTGTGTAATTCTTTACCACTGTTGCTGATATTGTATATTTCACTCCAGCTTTCACATTTGGAGCTGTGCATATTGTATATTTCACTCCAGCTTTCATGTTCACAGCGGTTAATATTGTTAAATCCCATCATTCCATCTATTGAAGTAATTTACTTACTTTCTGTGACAGCTGAGAGACAACATTTCCTGGGAGGCCATCAGTGACAAATTGACTACCCGAAATCACAAGAATTGCTGTTTGAAGTGGTTAGTATTTTGCTGCTTGCTAGCCTTCTACTGTATAACTTTATTTTCTCTTTGAATCTATATTTGTAAACTCAGTACATTGCAATCTTTTATGCGAGTTTCTTTTCCCACTTATCTCCCCTTTGTCTTTGTCCAACTGAATGGGTCATTTTCAGAGCTGAAGTGCAGTGATTGTTTCACTATCCTTGTATTGCACAAGATCCGTTTGTGTAATATATTCTTTTAGTGCAATTCTTAACTGGTATGTTGTTGCTGTATTTGACTGTCAGACATGCTCTGGTGATACAGATTCTGCTGGGAATTGGAATGATTAGAATTAGAGATCAAGAATCAATTGATTTATTTTCTCACCGCCTAAGTTAGCATGCTTGTATTTACACACTTAGAAAATGCGTATTATTAGCTTTGAAATGTTTGAGGTTTTATGATAATGTGGGCTTGACAGAACTTAACTAATTTAACCCATCCTTTGTACAGCTAAAGTTGGTCTATCCCGCCTATATCTTCTATGTCTATATGCATATGTCATCTTTAGACTGGTTTGTTACATGCAATTTATGCATGGGCATGGCCATTAATTCATGTCACACTTTCAGGTACATGCAATTAGCATCTCCACTGGTTAAACAAGGCATCTGGGCAGATGTTGATGATTATCGATTGCTGGAAGCGTAAGTTTCTACATATTATATGCCAATGGATTGTTCTTTTCACAATTAAATGCTACGTATTATTTGCAAATGAGAGTTTCTAAAAAGATCAATGGTTGGCAAGAGCTAAGAGTATGGTTTAGCCTGCTTATGAATGTGCCCATACACTTATTATTTCAGTAATGGTTGACAGTATGGTTAACATTAAATTGTAATGCTGTGCATGTATATGATACGATGAACTTTAAAAGTAGGAATTTTCAGACAATGTCTGTTTGGCTATGCTGTCTGTCGCCGTTGTTTCAGGGTCACAACTCACAACATAAGGGGGAAGAATGAGAAACCAGGCTTTCATTCCTTTTTCCTCCCGTTTTTGAGTGACTTGCACAGTTGCACCAGGGATCATTAACTTGCAGGCTTTGTTTAGTTTTAAACTAATTAATCACTATTACGGGAGTTCATTTCTGGTTGGGACCAGAGGGTATGGCTGGAGGTTGTACACTCGCTCTCAGGCGCATGGCATGGCTTGTTCCTGGCCGTCGTGCATGAGGCTTCGAGTGATCAACTTGTGAGGCAATTCTCTGGTTTATTTCTGCTTGTATCGAAAGAGATCATTTGACATCCCTCTTTTGTTGAGAGGAGCCCCTAACACAAAATACTAAAAAATTGTAATAGACAAGGAATTCAACAATTGAACTAACTCAAACAAACCGAATTCTTGACGAAACCGGACTGATTCCCTAACAGAAGTGGACTCCACTGACTTTGCACTTGGTCAGGACAACTGTCTTTGTAACATAAGATTATTAATTGGTAAAATAAGTGGTGAGTGTTGACTGATGACATGAAAATTTGTGAAAAAGGTTCTTTGATTACTTGAAGTTTCCTATATCCATAATTGCTATATGGAAATGACATCTTGCCCAGTCTTCATTTATTTATCCTCCCATATCCGAATCTGTCTCATTTGCATCAATAAGCAGTAGGATTGGGTGAGTGTTGCTGCAAGCCCATAAGTTTAATGTTTTGTGAGTGTTGCCACATGTTTGATGTTGTATGCTTGACAATTGTGGTGATGCACTCCTTGGACATATGAACACCTCAACACCCAGTCATGGTCTTCTACAATGCCTTGATGATAATATGATAATTTAGTCTTGATGTGTTCCTCCGTCACCTCTTCTGTGGTGGCCTGGCTTGTTTTTGCCTTGAGAATTGGGTAATTTTTCTCAATTGGTGAGATTTCTATCCCATGTGCTGCATATGCCACATAATATACCGTCTCCAGCTGACTTTTCGCCATATGGAAGTCCTTTGTTAAAAAAGTAGAACCTGTGTTTTTTTAACCAAAGTTGTTTAGGCTAGCCAATTTAATGCTCTTCCAGAATAAATGGAAGTTTGATGACTAAATCAAAATAGTTTGACAACTTTAATGACCCTTCCATGTAATTTTCTCCTTTTTTATCCCTTCTTTTTTTGGGTTCCAATCTAGCGTTTGTATTTTGGGCATTGCAGACATGCTTTGTACAAACAGAGTGAAACTTTTTTGATGGGCAAGGAGAGTTGGTTGGAGCGTGTATATGAACAAAAGTCTATTTTGATGAGAAGTTGAGTGGTAGAGCCAGTCTTACACTCTTAGTAAATGTCGAGGTTGTTACTATTGTTTTGCTTTGGAGTTGTTGGACTGAAGTGATACTGTATTAGAAGGTATTGATATGTTTGGGTTTTCAGGCTTAGGCCTCCTGTGGTTTATCTCCTACTTGTGTTATTTCTTTTCAATGCCTTGTTATCATAAAAATTATATATTTCCTGCGCTGAATTTTCATAACAAAAAGCCAGGCTTCAAAAGGTTGATGCGGTTTGTGTTGAAGATATTGATTGGGAAAGCCTTCTTGATCACAGGTGAGTGCTGACTGCTGATCTAGCTTTATCGCAACCTTCAACCACCATGTCCTCTAGTTGTTATGAGTTATGACTTGTTAGTTAGTAGTTTGGTTCGCTGCCCCTCATTTTAATATGGCATTGATCAAGTCCTTGATGATTTCAATAGCCACAAAATATTTGAGTGTAATCTGATCAAATTTAGATGGCCTCTTCTTTTCTTTGGATTAAAATATATGTTTTGAAGGAGCTCAAGCAATACAAAAACTTTTGAGAAAATTGCATTGTAGGTCCCTGAACTTGTGAGGTTGTGTCACTTAGCTCTCTGAACTTACATTTTACTTTCTCAGTTTCTTGAACTTGTGAGGTTGTGCCACTTAGCTATCTGAACTTGCATTTTCCTTTCTTAGCTCTTTGAACTTGCGAGGTTATGTCACTTAGCTCTCTGAACTTGCGTTGAAGCGAAGTTCGCCGGATGCGATGCCGGCGACTTCGTCCCCTCTGAGTCCAGTAGACTCGTCGCTGCCCCGTTCCGGCTGTGTTCATCGTCCCCATCACCTCATGTCGACAAAAATAAATTCCTCGGTCCCGGGAACGCACCGTGCTCGCGTCTTCACCGGAGATCTACCATCGCAACTTGCCACCGCCCTCGCTCTTGCCTTCTCTGAGTCGGCTGTGAGAGAGAACTACATTCATAGTGTCAGAGCAGAAGCTACATACCCTGCATGAAGTCCATTTGGCCGTTTGCTAATAGAAGAGGTTGAACTGGTGAATCACCGTGAGAGAGAAGTACTGTGCCTCTGCTCTGGCACTAGGAATGTACTTCTCTCTCTCATGGCCGACTCAGAGGAGGCAAGAGCGAGGTTGGCGACAAGCTGCGACGGTGGAGCTCCGGCGAAAACGCAAGCACGGTGCGTTCTTGGGCCCGAAGAATCCATTTTTGTCGGCTTGAGGTGACGGGGACAATGAACACGACCGGAACGGGGTGGCAACGAATCCACCAGATTCAGAGGGGATGAAGTTGCCGGCATCACATCCGTCGAACTTCGCTACAACACAAGTTCAGAGAGCTAAGTGGCACAATCTCGCAAGTTCAGGGGGCTGAGAAAGGAAAATGCAAGTTCAGAGAGCTAAGTGACATAACCTCGCGAGTTCAGAGAGCTGAGAAAGTAAAATGTAAATTTAGGGAGCTAAGCTAAGTGGCACAACCTCGTATGTTCAGGGACCCTAAAGTGCAATTTTCTTAAAACTTTTATTCCCCTTAGCATTTGAAGACTTAGATAACAGAGGTTTTACCTTTATTTATTTAAATATATACCGTTACATGTGAATGCTATCTATATTAACAATAATTAGTATTACATCTTTGAATTATGCACTATAGTTAAATCCTCTCAATAACCCTTACATATACTAGTACTGGTTAGTGCTGGTACTCAATATTTTGACGTAAACCTTGGGCTATGTGTCATTACCATTCTCATCAGTGTTTTTTTAATTCTTAATAGGAAGGAATTTTAGAGCTCGATGAGTCTAGAGTGGCACCCCAAATTGGTTAAATGCCATTTTTTTCCTCTCTGAGATGATATGGTGCACCTTCCAGTATGATAATGTGCTTAGGAACCTTGATGCAGATAGATCACTTAGGTTTTATTGTTTGGTAAACATTGATATTATAGAGTTTCTCCCATACAGGTCCTTGTTACATACATTCAAAGGTACTTCATAATATTGACAGGAGTTGTTTGCGGTAACCTTATATTTTGCACTTTGAAGCAATCTGCTTTTTTGAGCTGAAAACATGTGATGTCATTCTGTTGTACCAGATCACAACATTAGTACGCCTCAAGTCAAATATTCAGAAATAGGCATGTTTTTTCCTTGTGACAAATGAACTTTACTACCATTGTGGTTATATTAACAGGGTATTTCATTCTATTCAGGCCTGGGGAGGTTTGCCGTCAACGATGGAACCAGATGGTCCGCAACATTGGTAGTCACAAAGAGAAGACTTTCATAGAACAAGTGGAAGTGCTGTCTAAGCGCTACTGCCCAGAAATGCTCGACTATAGGGAATGAGAAGTGTAGGAATTATCGTCGACCAAACTTGTATATCTTAACAGAATAGCATGATCTGTCTAAAATCTCGTCCGTCAGCAGGTGTTGTAGCCTGTAAAATGTACGGCTTTTGGAATGTATGTTTTTGTTGAAATGTTTGCAGTACATTGTTCATACTAGTTACCAATGACCCAAGCTCAGTATCCTTTAGTTTTAGTTTTCATTTTCGTGCAAACTTCACTGAAATATGCTGAAGGGTTATCCTTTTTCTTTAGCTACAGTCTAGAGTTATCTACGAGCTAACCTCCAGGCTCCAGTGAACATCTATGACATGCGTTTGGCCTAATTCTGTGCACAATCCACAATTTTGCTTCCAATCATGTTGTACCTTTTCGTTACTGGCATGGTATTCGAACTTGAGCTTAATTTGCAAGTTGCTACATGCCATTCTGAATTGTCAGTTGTATTTGCAGACTAGATTGCATATTAAATTACAAAAATGGGCTAGAAGTAATGGATTTATTTTATCAAATTAGACAGTAGCTCAAGTCCAAATCAAACCACTGTGGGCTGTACCTGAAATAGCAGCATGTGTTCTCTCTCATTCCAAATCCTCCAATCCGAAGTGACAGCCATAACAACAGATAGACCAAACACGTTGACCTCATACGGGCAGTAAACCATCACCATCAATATCTCAGGTCCAAAAATTTTCCTATTCCAATTGCAGGTTCCAAGAACATTCTTGTGTGAGGAAGTCACAAAAAAGGATGCTATAGCAAAGCACACGTGATCCGGAGAGAGCCGGGGAGGTGATGATCGGATCGTCTGCGTTAAAAGAGAAAATGTAGAAGATCTATCGTACATAGCTTCAGAAGGACAGTGAGAAAATGTAGAAGATCTACCGTACATAGCTTTAGAATGACGTTTTCACCGTTCAATCAAAAACTAAATATCCATGCACTATTCATATAGGGATCCTCTGTATTACAGCAGAGGATCCGGGTCCAGGAGGTGATGGCTCTGAATCTTGGCTTCTTGTTCTTACTCCTGTTTTTCTCTCCCCTCTTGGCAGGTGAGTCTCCTATTTTTTTCTTTTTTGTGGGCTAGGATTTTTTACTAGCTGCCTCAAAGAAAAAACATAAGAAGAAACATCGAGAGGTGCGTGCGTCGAGCAGCGGCTAACACGGGCAGGCAGGAGCCCAAGTCCCCTCATGCCACTGAGCTGCGCTCAGTCCTTCAACGAGCGTGCGCGCTGAGCTTCGCTCGAACGCGGGCGAGCGGGCGGGGGGCTCGACGTCCCTCCGCCAACTGAGCTCGGTTCTTAGTCTCCTATTTCTTGCTCCGGTGTTTCTTCAGCTGTTTTCCCCCCTCTCTTACTTCTGACTCTCTGATGAGTTCTTGTTTTTGCTGTTGGTTTGGGACTTTCGTTGAACGGATGGTGTGCTCTAGGTTAACGGCAGATCGGGGGACGGGAAGGAACTTGCTGCAGGCCAAGAGTATGTTCTCTATGTCTTCACTTCTTTGCACGTTTCAATTCTCTATGGTTTTCATCTTAATTACTGCATGCCTAGAAGAGTTAGGTCTTTTATGGTAGCTCCAGTGTTTCTTCAGCTGTTTCCCCCCTCTTTTACTTCTGACTCTCCGATGAGTTCTTGTTTCTGCTGTTGGTTTGGGACTTTCGTTGAACAGATGGTGTGCTCTAGGTTAACAGCGGATCGGGGATGGTAAGGAACTTGCTGCAGGCCGAGTACGTTCTCCATGTCTTCACTTCTTTGCACGGTTCAATTCTCTATGGTTATTTCATCTTAACTACTGCATGCCTAGAAGCGTTAGGTCTTTTATGGTAAAATTAGGTTCAATTCTCTATGGTTTCATCTTAACTACTGCATGCCTAGAAGCGTTAGGTCTTTTATGGTAAAATTAGTTATCAATTGTATGTTGTTCAAGTCTTACACTTGGTGCTGGTGTCCATCGATTTTACGAGTGCATATGATTTTACGAGTACACATATGCGTGCATGTTCAGTGGTGTTGGTGAGTTCGTATTAGAGTATAATAATAAAGAAGTTGTATTAGAGTCAAATTTGGATCTTAGTCTATAAATAAAATGTGTAGGATCAAGTAAGACAACACACAATAGTTCCCGAAATACTACGTGGTTTCAGAGTCATCCCGTTACCATCCACCACCATCGAACCCTAAACCTAAGCGTCGCTTACCGTCGCTTACCTCAACCGCTGCCGTCCTCGTCATCCTAGCCGCCTCAAGCTGCTGCCGTGTCGCCTTGCGGGCGAGCTCGGGCTGCTGCGCCGCCGCTAGGAGACTCTTGGGCCGACGAAGCTGCTGCCTCGGGTCGCCACCACAGAAGCTGCCGCCTCGGGTCGCCGCCACCGAAGCTCGGGTTGCACCTCGGGTGGCCACCGCCGAAGAGAGAGGGCCGATCTGTTTTGAGGATAACAAGAGAGAGAAAGGCTGGTCTGTTTTGAAGATAAGAAATTAAGAACAGGAAAGAGAGGCCGATCTGCTTTGGATAAGAAGAGGAAAGACAAATTGCCGTGCATTGGTCACTGTTGCCATGCATAGGTCACTGCATACTGTTGAATAATACATGCATGCAATTGTGGAAAGAGTGCTAGAGGCATTGCAGACTCCTCATGGTTCCATTGCAATAACTACTACCTCCTTTGGTAACTTTTCCAACTACGCCTACGTAGGCGAAGGTAGTCAAGCACATGCACTTGTATCTACATATAAGCATTCTCATATTGTTTGGATCGTAGATTCAGGGGCATCCATATATGTCACAGGTTCACTTAATACAACATGCGGAAGCCGGAAGCTGCCCGAGGACAACTTCTCGCGGCTTCAGCGGATTTGCTTTTCGAGATTACCCCTAGAGTTAGGGTTCTTTACCCGCCTCCTACCGAGTATAAATTCCACAAGCCCAGCCCTCTCACCATCCCTCACCCTATCTCAGTCATGCTCCCATTTTCCCCAACCCTAGTGTCCTCTGCCACATGGCCGTCCCGGCCGCCCATCCGCCTAACGGCCCACTCAACAATGCCGCGCTAATCGCTCCACCAGCCACCGCCTCCTCCGAGGCCTCCGCGCGTCGCCTTTCTCCTCCGACCGGCCCCGCACACCGCCTCCCTTCTCCGACTCTAACCAACTCCATCCTCCTCCTCCGACTTCAACCGGCCCTGCCAGCTGCCTCCGTCCTACTACTTCAACCGACCGCCTTCCTTCCCCCTCCTGGTCGCGGCGCCACCTCTCCACCCCGACGCGCCTGAGCACCCGGCCGCGGTGTCGCCTCTCCACCCCAATGCTCCCGAGCTCGCGACATGCTCCCCCTCCTAACCTCGCCGGCTCGCCGCGCTCGTCCTCCCCTGTGCCCGCTGCTGCTCTCCCATCCTTGCGGATGTAAGTTTAAACATACCCTTCTGGCCTATTTGGTAGGGCTCATGCTCTCGGATTCTCAACTGGAGCAGCGGGAGCCTAGCTAAACACCCCGGCTCCTCATTTTTTAGAATCAGGAGCACCTTAGAATTAGAGTGAGATCCCTGTAGAAAACTCGGAGCGACTTTTGGGCCACTCCCGCAAGAATCAGCACACCCGTTACGAAAAATACCCCTCAAGTTAAGGTGCATTTGCCCACCTTTTGCCACTGCATATAAACCCGTTCCCACACCCAATTTTTTCCCTCCCCACGTGCACCATCCCCTCTCTCCGCGCCTCCCCCGCCTCCTCCTCCCACCTCCACGCTGGCTTCCCACGCCTCTGCCTCCCCCACCACATCGGCCTCTCCTTCTCCACTCCGGTTTACCCCGCCTCCGCCTCCCCCACGGCGCCGACCTCCTCTCCTCCAAGCTGGCATCCCCTCTTCCGTGCCGGCCTCCATTGCCTCCGCCTCCCCCTTCCTCCACGCTGGCCTCCCTTCCTCCGCCTCCCCCCTGTGCGCCAGCCTCCCTTCCTCCGCCTCCCCCAACTCTAGCTCAGATATATGGAGAGGTTGTTAGCATAAAAAACAATGAAGTTCATATGCAGACATCGAATGGGAAGAAGGTACACTTTGCAATTTCTTCTTCTCATGCATTCTACAGATCTTTATCTTGTTATGAATATGAGTTTAAATTATGTGGACATTGTTTTCTTAGTATTTGTTTATTAATCTCCTTAAATGGTATTACGCTGCTCGGTATATATCTGAAAGAGGAAGTTTACGGTGTTCCACTATTTTGCACATGACTTGGCTAGGGCTTTATTTTTTATTTTTTATATAGAAAATGGACTGTGAATTTCATAAAAAATAATGCTTTTGCACAGGTTACTACAGACAAATCAAAAGTTTTCCCCAAGGATATGAAGCTCCAGCAGGAGGAGTGGATGATACGACAAGATTATCGTACTTACATGAACCTGGTGTTCTACAGAATCTTGCTACCCGTTATGAATTGAATGAAATATGTGAGTGTCTTGTCATTTCTGTCTAAAATCTTATGTGGAATAAATTGCATATCTTGCACATAATCTTATGTGGCTGTTTTGGGCATTGTTAAGCCGAAACCTGTGAGCATGAAATTGGATCAAGAGCAGCGTGAGATTTTGATTGGTTTGCTTCTAGGAGGCACACAAATAGAATCTTATGCACAGAAAGGTGTTCATATTGTCCACTTTAAGTTCCAGGAAGATTGCAATGCTCATTCAGTTTTAAGGTTGCACATTCACGAACGTTTCTTTGAATTGCTCCACGTGTTCTAGCATACTGGTTCATGTTTGGAGGCTTCAAACTCACATCAGGTGATATTGTTCGTAAGCTCAGTGGTGGGAATAGTGAGGGTGTTGAGAGAATTTTGAACTCCTTGCATGCACCGTCCCTAACAAGTAGAGTGAAGAGGAAAGGAAGATTCTTTTAGATAGGTTTTCAGGGGAGCAATGTTGATTCTTTCTGGAAAATAATAGAACCTTATGTGTTGGACAGTTTAGTGGGTTCTACAACACAAGAAAGTAGCAGCATAGGTTCTGGTGATGACCAAGAAACTGATACCAATTCTGACGGTGATATTCGTAGGTATGATACAGAATGTGACCAGTGAAAACAATGTTCAGGGATGATATTCTGATGATGATATTACTTGTTCATGAATAAATCTGTTATTGATTGCTCATTGTGCTAGCTATTACTTGTACATGAGTCGTGTACAAATGTTCTGCCTTTTTTTGTACAATCAGTTGAGATACATGCCTCAACACCTGACAGTAGTGTATATGGTTTGTGCTCGTGCATGGATTCAGACTGTAATATGCAAGACCAAGTAAACCGTGTAGCTCATTTGAATGAGACATCACAGTTGATGTAAGAAAGTGGTTAACTGAATGAATGTGTGTGCTTCTGTATCAATTGTGAGATGAGCTCGTAGCTTTGTTCTTGTAATTGATGGATGAATGAACTCACTCGGCAATAATCAAGCACCTAGTCATTTTGGGATGAACGCTAATACTTTTTGGTAGTCCTATGATCTGAGTACTAGTAGTACTAGTGTCGATCTGCGAGTATTTGTATTTGAAAGGATAATGCTTTTGCCATAAACTGATGTATTTGAATAGGGTATCACGTTCAAATTGAATCAGTCCTAGGATATTTGTAAAGAATTTTCCAAAATTTGTGTACAAATTGGAGTGTGATACAAATAGACTTAGGTGTTAAAAACAGGAGTATCATAGTCCTTTTGCCTCAAATCTTCACTTTTAGATGTCTGGCCCAACCAACATTATGGGAACTCGGTGGAGGACTAGGTGAGCGCCTCGGGACACCAACATAAAATAATGGGTGGAGAATTAATCACGTAACTTGGAAAACAAACCGTACTCTGAACTCAACACCGTATCTAAGGAAATGCGAGAGATCTAGCGTAAAGAGAGCCCAGAGTAGCTATGGTTAACGTGGTACAAAGCCTGCACACTTGTCGACGATCGAGTCGCCGATCTTACGAAATAAATAGAGAAAAATGACAAAGAGTTCTTGGGAGAGAATGAGATTGCCCTTTACTGCAGTGAACTGAATTTTTACAGGGGTTGCCCTCGACAAGGCAGTGGACTAGCCCTAATTACACTTGGTGTACTAATTGCTATGCTAATGCTTCAGATGAAATCCAATCGTCTGTTGATCTTCCGAATTGGATTACCTTCTACCGTTTATGTTCTCCTTTAAGTAGTTGACGAAGTAGTGGCAGTTACTCCTAGAAGAAGCGCCTATTGGAAGCGTTGCGACTGGTCGGAGGAAGGCGACCGTTGGTGAAGTATCAACTGTTCGGCGGTTGATATCAGAAGGAGACAATAACCATATGGTGGTTACTGTCAGTGTCTTAGGGTTGTAAACGTCGTGTGGCTTAGAATAAATAAGATATATGCTCTATTCATCACACGTGAGGAATATGCTTAGAATCGGATCCAAGCACTAGTTCATTGCTTCTACGAGCAGTCATCTGGTCGAGGATTGGGTACAGGACCTCATTCGACCAGGGTACCCATTATGTTACCTCTGGAATCCTTACGACCACAAGGGTCGTTAGCCTTAGGGGTTACGACCACGAAGACATATGGTATTTTAATTATGTATAAAAGCAATACATAGAGATTTTAATCCTCGTCAGCTAGCCCCCGAACTTTAAATGAATTTGTAGTGGGAACCTTCTCTGATGAAAAATCATATCGGGCAGACCCTCATTTAATGTCTTGAGAAACGAGATGGTCTGTATTCACTTTAAAGTTGAGAAATTGTCTTGAAAACCGAAGAGTTTTTATGTCCGTTGGATATTGAAAAGGTTTCTGTCCGTTGGACTTTGGGTACTCCCGATTGCAGTTAAGGAGTTGCGGCTATAAAATCTCCAGTGCACACAGCTTTGGGGTTTTTACGCCCTTAGTTTTTCTTGAATCTCATTCATCTTCTCACGAAGAATTTCCTCCGACCTCCTTTCATCCTCTCACCTAAAACCTTCTCTAACCTCTTGTTTATTCAACAAAAATCCCACAATGTTGGATTCGATCACCAAGTGGTTGGTTTCTGACTTGAGCAGGAAGAAGCTCAAACCTCTGGAGGAGATCGGGATGCTTCCGGACAAGAATCTAATTAAGTGGAGGTCAGCAGCTGGAGAGCACTTTTCGAGCGGCGAATAAGGGGAAATCCCTATTTTTCTTGCCTACATCGAGTGCGGGCTCAAATTCCCGGTTCACAAATTCCACTCTAAGGTCCTGGAGTACTATGAAGTTGAATTGGTGAACTTGGTCCCCAACTCAATAGCCAACCTCAGCATTTTCATCTACCTTTGCGAAGCATACCAGGGGATCCAACCAAATCTGAAGGTCTTCAGGTATTTCTACAAGATAACGAGGTTAGGGAAGTCGACGGCCGTACTTAGGGAGTGCTCGCTGCGACTCCACGACGGGAAGGCTGATGAGTACATCCGACTGTACTCAAAATCCTCGTGGTCATCACGGAAGAAGAGCTGGCTCTACATGACGGTCACGAAGGAAGATGGCCTTTACTTTGCCGACAAATTGGCGAGTGAGAACGCCAACTAGCGGTTGATCGTGAAGGAGGGAAGGGTTGGAAGATGTGTTGAAGTAATCCAAGACCTCAGTGCCAAGGGCTTAACTGCTTGGCACATGGTTAGAGACTTCTCCATGTGCCGGAATAGTCCCTTGAGGCTCCGATCACTTTCCCTGCTCTGGTACATTGGTTATGACGAGACGACCAAGGATTCCAGGGTAGGTAAGTCCTAAAAATCCCGACCAATATAGTTTATTTAGTTGTCTATTTCCTAACCATGAAATCTCTTTATTCTTTTGAAGCTCTTTTCTCTGACAAAGTCAGAAAGCGGATCAAAATGATCTGCGCTGGGGAGCCTGATGTCAAGGTTGCTTTTCCCCATATCATGGCTGCTGTCTCTTTAGAAGAGAAGATGAAGAGACTCCGGGTAAATAGCAACTTATTCTTCATCGTTTATATATTCTCCGATCAGAATATAATTATGCTCTAATATGTAGACGGTCAGGCTGAGGTTAAAAGAGTCCGATGAAGGCTTTCCATCATTAGTTGTTCCAACCGATTCCTCCTCGGCGATCAGTGAAGATGATGATCTCCCGAAGGTAAAAGAGCATTTGACAAGGAGTATATATTTTAGATGGAAAAATTCATCACCTAATTAAAGTTGGCTTTTTTAATTAGGTGGGAGAGAAGAAGGATCCGTGGATCAAGACGGTAGAGGTTGTAGGCCCCGGAGTGGTCGTTCACGACCAAACAGTTGCTACCAAAGCAACTGTCCCGGAAGCCGACAAAGACACCATCTCCGACCAGCTGATCAGGGACCTCAATCACCTGGTTGAGGATATTACTTCCGACCAGAGGTCAGAGGATGTAAAGGGTATGACCAACCCTACTAGTTCAGAACCAGTAAAATCGGTGGAGAAGAAAAGAAAGGCAAGCGCCACGGATTTTGCTCCGGCGCGCTTCAAGATCAAGACCAAAAAGACGATGAGGTATGTATACATGAAATAAACTTATGAAAATACACACCTTTTGTGTCTCTGGTATTATAAAACCTTGATTTTTCTTTCTTCTATTTTTATAAATCCTCTGGTGTTCCGGTCGCCTCCTTCTAGAGCAACCCTCAAGAAAAAAATTCTCAAGGAAAAGGAGATCGAGCCAGCCCCTAAGCAGGTGACAATGCTAACGCCTGCTCAGGAACCTGTAGCGGCTCCAACCCCGTCTTTGGACGTGGAGGTTCCTGAGGGATCCCAACAGGTTTCGACCACTTCTAGGAAGTCTCCTCAGCCTAGCAACTTTCCCTTATTGCCCTCAGTTCATTAATGATAAAGAACTCGATGAGACTTAGGGGAGGATATCGGACCGTCAAGCAGAGACGAGTCCTAATACATTTTTTTGCCAAATATAATGATGTGGCGATCCACGTAAGCATCCATAACCACTTTTATAGCGTTTCCCTTAAAGTTTATCAAAAACTTAAAGGAGTTTGCTGTTTTTTGTGGAGAATTTTGCTGTAATCGGAGGACTAACCCAGCAAATAAAACTCTTGTAGAATCAAAACTCCGAATTAGAAAGTAAGTACTTTCCTCTTGACTTCCCCTCTCCTACTTTGCCATCTTGCTCCTCTTTTGTTAATTAACTTCTCTCCTTATCATATTTGATAGATTCGGAGAAAATTACAGAAGAGGTTATGGCTAAGGAAGCCATACTAACAAAACTTAAAGGTGAATGCCAGGCCAAGGACTGGTTGATCGAATACTTGACGACCAGGCACAAGGAAGTCATTAAGACTTTTGGGAAGAAGAATCAAGGTAACTGGTCGTAAACTTAACTAGTGCACTATCTTTTCTAATTATATGTATTTATCCTTTGGTCTACTCGTGCAGAGCAAACTCAAGCATTAAAAAGAGCAGAGAAAACTCTTAAGTTTGAGCAAGACAAAGAGGCAGATCTCAGGCAGAGTCCCGAAGAAAAGGTCAAGGCTCTCAACAAGATGCTCTACGATATGGGATTTGGATCAAGTCTACCCATCTTAAAAGATCCGGTGGAGAAGATAAATTATCTTGGCCAACAACTTGAAGATCTCTAAGGTCTGCTTAAGACTACTAACGGAGTGAGCCTTGCTTTGGCGAAGCTGAAGGCTTTCGACCCCTCTATTCACTTCCAAGCTATTGAAGAAGACTTCAACTGTTCAGGTGAAGAAGTGACCAAGTTATTCGAGCAAGTAACGCCTCTTGAAAATAAGGTCACAGAAGAAATGGAGGTCGGGTCTCCGTCTCGCAGTGACCAGTCTGGTGGCTCCGAGAAGTAGATGATTGTAATGTTAGATTTGTACAAGTTTAAAACTTACATTTTATCATCAATAATGTATTTGTTTATCTTTTTAACTATGCTAAATTCTCATATATTTCTTGCCCCCGACAGTTTGTTTTAGTAGAAGAACTTACTAAAGAAGCAGTAGACCAAGAAAAGGAGCAAAAATCTATGACCATAGTACAAAGTATGTACTGATTATGTTGTAAAAAAGATCTAAGTAATACTACAAAATCAACTTGGTCAAAACCAGTGTATGATTTCAACTAGCTTTAGATCTATTTCCATAATCGAAAATACTGTGTAGTACATGTTGTGGTCGGAAGATGTTGTAAGACTTGTATTGATGAAAAGAAATTATGCAAAGATGTATGCATAAACGATAAGTGGTCTTATTTATACATAGTATCCATACTGGTCGTGTAAATTGCTATGAACTGAAGAAATAATAAACACTTCGCGAAACGTGTTTGTTCCCAAGTTTCGACTTGTAGCGAAGATCGTAAGAAAAGGATCATCGCTAGGAAACTCCTTCCAGTGGGCAGGACCACATGCAGAGAGGAGAGATTTAGACTAGGAGGCTTTCCGTGTCTCAACCAGTAGCCAAATGAGAGTAGAACAGAATGTTGAAATAAAGAAAGTTAGTCTTCGAAGTCTTAAGCATGTAAATAACTCTATGTAGTTTGTTTTATGCTCCTTTACTTGTTTGCTTCTTTAGGAAAAGAGTGTATGGTCACACGTGAGAATCATAGCTGTGATGGTTAGGACTATGACCCTTTTGGCTTGTGATGATTAAGTCAAGGCCAGAAAAGTAAAAGAGATCCCTTTGGAAGGATATCGAAGAGAATTGGGTCTTCTCCGACTAGTTAAACAATAATAGTATGTGACTAGATAATAGATAACATACATATAAACAATATCACTCATCTAAGAAAGAAGAAAGAATGAATCTTGGTTGAAATTGACAAAATGTAAAATACATTTATACAAAGAACTTACGTAATTAGTCAATGTTCCAAGAATTTGACAAAACACGCCCGTTTGACATGGTTAGTCATACTGAACCAAGTCTGGTGACTTCGACCACAGCGCATAGACCTTCCCATTTGGGAGAAAGTTTGTTGTGATTTGTTTGGCTCTGATTTTTTTTTGAGAACCAAATCACCTACAGCTAGGCTGCATGGTTGCACATTACGACTATGGTACCTTCGCATGGCTTGTTAGTAAACCGCCGATCGTATAAAGGCTTGGTTTCGTCGTTCTTCAAGGAAATTGATGTCGTCGAGTCTTCGTTCTACTTGATCATTCTCATTGAAACAATCAGTTCGAGCAGAGCTAATTTTCAGTTTTGGAGGAAGCATAGCTTCAGCACTGTAAACCAGAAAAATGGTATTTCACCGGTCGCACGACTGGTCGTGGTTCGAACGGCCTATAATACAGAAGGAAGTTCTTGAACCCAGGCTCCTGACCATTTTGTTAACTGGTCGAACACTCGGCGTTTCATTCCTTACATTATGATACCATTAGCTCGCTCGACTACTCCATTGCTTTGCGGATGAGCAACAGAAGCGAAATGTATCTTGATACCAAGATCCTCGTAGAATTCCTGAAAATTTTCGCTAGAGAACTGGGCACCGTTATCCATGATTATACAACTGGGTATACCAAATCATGTGATCACATTTTTGGTGAGGAACCTCTTATCGGCTTCAGTTGTTGTTTTAACAACTGGCTCGACTCCTATCCATTTTGTAAACGTGTCAATCATGACGAAAAGGAACTTGAAGCCCCTGGGTGCTCTTGGGAAAGGTCCCAGAATGTCTAAACCCCAGGTTGCAAAAGGCCAAGAAAGAGATATTGTTTGCAAAGCTTGTGCCAGATGTACTTATCGACTATGAAATTGACATTGTACGCTCTTCGTCACGTGCTCCTTTGCATCATAAAGGGCAGTTGGTCAGTAGTATCCTTGCTTGAAGGCTTTACCAACCAGTGTTCTGTAGGAATGAAGTGCTCCACAGACTCCTTCATGAAAGTCGGATAGCACCTTAATGCCATCTGTGTGAGATATGTATCTCATCAACACTCCGTGAGATCCCCGTTTATAAAGTGTACTTTCAAAAAGAGTGTATGATTTAGCTCTTCGAGCTATACGATCAGCTTCTACATCATCTTTAGGAATAATGCCATGCTGAAGATAATTGTAGATCGACGTCATCCAATTGCAGTACGTTGAACGTTGTCACATTGTATGACCAGTACACTGCTGACTGCTTGTAGCGTTGTAGCCACATACATCAGCAATGTTTCACCTGATTTTAGAGATACTAAGATCGAGACACTCATAAGGTACTTCTTAAGCTCTTCAAAGGTAGCGTTTGCCTCTTTAGTCCATTCAAAACTTCCATGTTTCCGAAGAAGTTGGAAGAAAGGTAATCCTTTTTCACCTAACTATGCTATGAGATGACTTAGCGCTGCCATACAGGTGGTTAGTTTTTGGACTTCCGTCTTTTTGGTCGGATGGCGCATCTGGTCGATGGCTAATATCTTTGCTGGGTTTGCTTCAATTCCTCTAGCCGAAACTAGGAACACAAGAAACTTTCTAGAAGAAACTTTGAACACACACTTCTTTGGATTTAACGTAAGGTTATGCCTTCTTAAGTTATTGAAAGTCTCGTATAGGTTGGAAATGTGGTCGCCAGCATTGATGCTCTTCACAACCAAGTCATCAACGTAGGCTTCTAGATTCCGACCTATCTGAGGATTAAATATTTTTTGCATTAACCTTTCAAAAGTTGCACCAGCGTTTTTGAGACCAAAGGGCATCTTAACTTAGCAGTAAGTGCCATATGGTGTGATAAAGGAAGTTTTCTCTTCATCATCTTTACTCATATTGATATGGTGGTACCCTGAATATGCATCTAAAAAACTTAACAACTCACACCCTGAAGTGGAGTCTACAAGTTGATCAATGCGTGGAAGGGGAAAGTCATCCTTCGGACAAGCTTTATTAAGATCTGTGAAGTTAATACACATTCGCCACTTTCCATTGCTTTTTCTAACCATTACAGGATTTGCGAGCTACTCTGAGTGGTCGACTTCGTGAATAAATCCAGCCTTAAGAAGCTTGTCGATCTCCGACTATTTTGCCTCCTTCCGATCAGGTGTGAAGCGCCTTAGCTTATGCTTGACCGGTTTTTTGTCAGGTTGGAGAGCTAGCATGTGCTCAATTACCTCCCTGGGGACTCCAGGCATGTCAAACGCCTGCCAGGCGAATACGTCTAGGTTTGCTCAAAGGAAGGAGACGAGCGACTCTTCCTATTTGTGGTCGAGTCCTGCCCCGACCAATACCTTTTGGATAGATGCGTTAGTATTTCCTGACCCAGACGGCATTTTGATGCTTTTTGGAGATGTGCCTTTGCTGAGTGGAACCTACTTGGTCTGGTCGGAAGGCTTTGGGGCCATCTGGTCTCGAGTGCTTGACCTGCATGGAAAGTGGATTAGTTTCTCTGGTCGGAAGTTCGTAGACTAGTTCTAGGGATTTTCGATCGCATGCATATGCCATTTTTCTGTCTTCTCGAACTGTGATGACTCCTTTTGGTCCTAGCATCTTTAGACTCTGATAGCCGTAATACGTAGCTATCAGGAACTTAGCTAATGCCAGACGACCAAGAATTCCATTGTATGTGGTTTCGAAATCCACCACATCAAATGGAATCTTTTCCGTTCGGAAGTTGTCAGGTCTTCCGAACGTAATTGGTAGGGATAGTTGCCCTATCGGTTTAGCGGTAGAACCAGGAACTATGCCATGAAAGGCATATTTCTCAGGTTTTACCTTCGACCTGGGAATTTGCATTTCTTTCGATGCTCTCGTAAATAAAATGTTTAAAGAGCTACCTCCATCTATCAAGACACGATTAACTTTGCAATTATTAATTTTATGTTCAACAACAATAGGGAACCTACCTGATCGAGTCGACAGGATGGGGCAGTCTTCTTTGCTGAAGGATATAACCGTTTCCGACCACCTGGAAGGCTTGACAATGACCAGAGACTCGACAAGGTTGATTTCCCGTTCCACGGCCTTCAGATGACGTCTTGACTCGTACGAGGAGGATCCACCGAAGATCATATCGACTGTGTGTTGCCGCTCCTGATACTCTATTTATTTGTCGCCATCTTTATCCTTTTTGGAGCTTGGTTCTCCAAGTTCTGTTACGGAGGGGAAGATACCTTTACTTGAGTAGTATCCTCCAGCTTCTTTTGCTAGGCTCGGTAGGTGCGCAGATCATGCCCTACCACCTGGTGAAGTGGACACCACTTATTGTTCTTCTTATAGTCGTCGGTCGGAGCCTTAGCCTTGTTCCGACTAGAAAAGTCTGTCTTGCCCTTGGTAAATTTTTCTGGAATCACAAGGACTTCCTTTTTGTCAGGCTCGTGATTCTTCTTGCTTCTCTTCTCTTTTTTCTCCAAGCCAGGTTGAGGGATTTTATCTTTTCGATCAATAGCTTCGCACCATTCAACCGCTTCGCTAGCGGCTGCATATTTGTCCGTCATGTCGAAAAGTTCGACGGTCGTTCATGGAGGATTCATTGCAATATCCTCCGTAAACCGCCGATTCTTCAGCCCTACTTTAAAAGCCTGGATAATAGAAGATTCTGCGACTTCTGGAATAGAGTTTCGAACATGGCTAAACCTCTTGATATATTGTCGAAGAGCTTCATTGGTCTTTTGCCTGATCCGATGAAGATCGTCTTCTTTTCCAGGGTGGTCGTACATACCCTGAAAGTTTGCGATCAGTAAATCACAGAGCTGCTCCTAAGTGTAGATAGATCCGATCGGCAGGTTGAGCAACCACGACCGGACAGATCATTCAAGAGCCGTGGGCAAGTAATTTGCCACCATGTTGTCATTACCACCAACAGCTTTGATGGCGACAGTATAGACTTGAAGAAATTCTAATGGGTTCTGAGTCCCATTGAACTTCTCTATGTTAGTTGATCGGAATCTGTCCGGCCAACGAACAGCTTGGAGCCCTGCCGAGAATGCTCGACGGCCCATAATGGAGTCGTGGTGCCTTCTCTAAAAAGGGGTCGGATTATTGTTGGTTGTGGACCAGTTCTTTAGATTTGCATATCTAGTATCCGGCGTCCCAATCCAGTCGTGGACGTTAGTATATCGCCTTTGACCACCTGCCTGGCTTAGATGATGTCGAAGATCATCGGAACCAAGAGGTCATTCATCTTGACGAGGAGGAGGAGTGGCTGCTGGGAAGAGCCGTCTTCCCTCGTGATTCCCTGGTCAGAATCTACGAGGAGGTCTTGGTATCGATCGGTCCTCCGTTTGACCATGTTGTCCTACGCCAAGGGACGAGTGTTGGGATGAAGTCATGGTGTGACTTTGCGAGTTCCTTTGTTCCCGGTACATTTCTGTACACTGCATGGTTTGTTGGAGGATCTCCGACACCTGCCCTACAAGTTGAATATAACCTAGAGTTCCTGCTAGAGCAGGATCTGGGTTATTTAGAATATCGCAAACTCGTTGCAGGTTTTGCAGTGTTACCGAAGGTCTTGGAGGATTTTGACTAGTAGTGGGCGTTCGATGAGTCGAATGTCCCTCCAACCTTCCGTCTTGCTCTGTCTGACCTATCACGCGTTGTGAGGTAGGAATAGGCGAATTAATTGATCGACGTCCATCAGTTCGTGCGCCTCCGTTAGATAGTGCTTGAGTGCCCGTACCATTTCCACCAACAAGTAGTGGCAGGCTAAGCCATGGAGAACTGTGCACATCATCTTGATCGGTATCTCTGATTGCATTAACCCCGTGGTGCCAGCAGCAATCCTCTGATGAGCTCCCATCGTAACTAAGGGAGAGCCTTCCATTGCTTCCGCAAGGAGCCTCTACGATGGGAAGCAGTCGGAGATTACCACCTCCGGTGGGCTTTGTGGTGGACTCAGCCTGATCCAGTGGATTGCCAATCATATGCTGAGTTTGACCATGCCCACTTGACCTACGATCGGTGATAACTTCATTGACACCCTCACAAGATGTCAGTTGGCCCCCAGAATACGTAGGAGCCGTTGGCAAATACTAGTCGCTGATGACAATATCGAGAGTACATGGACTCTTTGATTGCAGCGTTGGGCTTCTGTCGCCAGTATTGCCGGTCGGATGGACTGGGATTGTAGAGGCATTCGGACGTTCCGAACTGGTCAGAATGACCGGTTCCTCTGGGAGCACCACGGATCATGGCGGTGAATCCTCATCCATCTGGTCGATTTCGCTAATCTCAGTGAATGGCGAGCCGGCGGAGGATGATGATGACGACATCATGTTTTCTTCCATTGTGTGGATGCATGCATCCATGTAGAGGTTGGAGTAGTCCGCCAGGTCGAACTAGTTTTTCTCTTCCCAAGTTTCTGCCATGTTCGCATGAGCGACTTGGAGTGAAGGGAGTGGATAAGGAATACTTGAGCAAAATAATCTTCAGGAACTCAACGCCTTCTGTCCCAACGGACAGCGCTGGCTATCGATGATCGAGTCACCGATCTTAAGAAATAAATAGAGGAAAATGGCAAAGAGTTCTTGGAAGAGAATGTGATTGCTCTTTACTGCAGTGAACTGGTGTTTTTACAGGGGTGCCCTCGACAAGGCAGTGGACTAGCCCTAATTACACTTGGTGTATTAATTGGTATGCTAATGCTTCAAATGAAATCCAATCATCTGTTGATCTTTCGAATTGGATAGCCTTCTACCGTTTGTGTTATCCTTTAAGTAGTTGACGAAGTGGTGATAGTTACTCCTAGAAGAAGCGCCTGTTGGAAGCGTCGCGACTGGTCAGAGGAAGGCAACAGTTGGTGAAGTATCAACCATTCGACGGTTGATATCAGAAGGAGATAATAACCATATAGTGGTTACTGTTAGTGTCTTAGGGCTGTAAACGTCACATGGCTTAGAATAAATAAGACATATGCTCTATTCATCACACGAGAGGAATATGCTTAGAATCGGATTCAAGCACCAGTTTACTGCTTCTATGAGCAGTCATTTGGTCAGGGATTGCGTACATGACCTCATCCGACCATGGTACCCATTATGTAATCTCTGGAATCCTTACGACCACAGGGGTCGTTAGCCTTAGGGGTTACGACCACGGAGACATATGATCTTTTAATTATGTATAAAAGCAATACATAGAGATTTTAGTCCTCGTCAGCAGTACTATATATCAAACCATGAATTCGTGCCTATCTCTTAGATTGGAGTTTATGGTGACTGCTAGGGGTCTATCTTCTAATCGAGTTATAATTAGTATTTTCAGAATTAAAACTTACCACTTAAAGTTTGATGAAGTATTTGTTTTCATAGAAAGAGATGAGCTAGAAAATGTGATAACGAACATAGATGAGTCATATAGTGCATCTTTGCTATTAATGCTTGCTGAGTACACAAGTACCCATTCTTACTATTATTCTCCTTTGTTAGATCCTAGTCCGACCGGGAACTATCCCAAGTGGGATAAAGGATACACAGGTGCCGAGGAGACCACATGAGGCGAGGGTGCTTATTACGAAGACTAGAGCGAGGTGGACACCTTATTTGACTAGTGGGACGATTAGACGACCGGTGGAGCTGGGCAGGCAAGCAAGGTGATTCTTTTCTCATTGTAGTTAAATAATTGTATTAAAGACTATAGCCTTGCGTGGCTAACTGTTGTAATAAAGTACATATTCTATCTTATTGTTCTGCTACGTTAATTTTGGTAAGGCTTATTATTCGTCAGAGCGGTGTCCTACCGGATAGATGAATAATAATACGTATGCTTAAATGTGATTACCCTTCGGGATAGTAACATGGGGCACCGTAGGCCAGTAGATGGAAAGGATCTGTGGTTCGTACGCAAGACCTCCCCGGAATCCAAGGCTTAAGGCCCTTCTTGATCTGTTGGTCGCAGAAATTTGACTTGATCCATGAAATCCTTGTTGTCTTACTATTGTTCTTTCCTGTGAAGATGCAAGTGAGCTCACTGGAGAAGCAGACTAGCTACCAATGCCTGCGCTCCTTCCGTGAGGTGTGTAGTAAAATGCTCATTCTCAACTCAACTGAAAAGTGCATCTAGATGTGGTTTCCAGAAGTGAGATTTATTGAACAATGTTTTCAGAACTGAAATGAGAAACGAATTTTATGTTCTTTGTATGCTTATGGACAGTGGATGTCAATCAGATCTTGATGAAGGTATATGCATAATGACTTCCAATTCATGTCGTTCTCTATATATGCTTATGGATAGTGGGTGCTTTGGTCAACAAGTAGTTGCCTGAATCTGCAAGTTTTGCTGAGAAAATAGTAAGACATTGGAAGCTTGTATCTAGTAGCACTAGAAAAAAAAACAAATTTCAAAATTATGGAAATGGTTATATCAATAATTATTAAACCATATATTTATCTGATGCAAACTTCTGGGCACTCATCTAGGTTAGATAATCTTTTCTGTGCCTTCATCTAAAGGTTATCTTGTGAGGCATCCAAACTTCTAGGCACTCATCTAAAGGTTATCCTGCGAGGCATAGAGTAATCCAACATAATTGACCAACATTATCATTTAGATGGACAATTTTAAGCTATAGGAGCAACACGAAGAGCTCGCCTAAAAAAACTAGGTAGTTTTCACGACACACAAAAGTTTGGCTTCACAACAAATCACATTTATGATGTGTAGATGACACAAACTAGTTAGTGTCTGCAGCATTTGGTGTAGCAGTTACGCCTATCTTCTTCTTTAGAGTTTAGTCTGCCATTGTTCTAGTGTTATTGTTGGCTTCTTTTGATTAGTCTTTTTTTCGAGGATACTTCTCTTGATTAGTTTGAGTTTTTTTACAGGGCCTATCAAACAGAAAAGTTGGCACTACTAGTATGAACTTGAAAAGTTCACGCTCTCATGTGATATTCACTTGCACCATTGAAGCATGGAGCAAGGTAAACATCTTCTTCTTTCATTGTCTATGTTGAAGTTTTTGTTAATTGATTCTATATACATGTGGTGACTAGCTTGGGGATTTACTTTGTTCAACTAATATTACAGGGTTTATCAAATGGCTTTAGCACTTCAAGAACTAGCAGAATTACCTTTGTTGATCTTGCTGGTCCTGATAATGATGAACAGGTGAGTGGTTGGGGACTGACAACTGAAGGTGACATTCCAAAATTGCACAGAGCATGGAAGGTGACGAATTTATTGAAAGGACTTGAGTTCCTTCAGCTTGTTGGTGCTATTGTAGAGGAAGAAGGTCTCCTTTTGATTTGCTCTGTTCTACCTATTGGCATTAACAAATGTGTTAGTTAAAATTTATCTCTTTTGATATTGTAATTTATACATTTTTTCCTATTTCTGGTATACAATATTTCAATTGTACCTATGAATATTGCAACAAAATAAAATTATTTTCTTCAAAGCAAGAATTCAAATGTGGTGCACCTCGAGTTACATTCTCCAAAGTTAATTCTTTAATAATTTCCAATTGTACAAATTGCAAAAATATTGAGAAAGTAACATATTTGTCGTGGATATAAATGCATAAATTAATTAATTGTGTAACAATTTTTTTGTTGTAATAAGTGTTTATTATGATTATTTATGTAGTAATTATTTGTTGTAATAATTATTCATTGCAATAATTATTATTGTATTATTTATGTAATAATTGTTGTTTATTGCGTTACTTGCGGTATATTGCGTTAGTTGCGGTAGTCGTCGTTAATTGTAGTCAATTGCGTTAATTGCGATAGTCTTCCTTAATTATAGTCAATTGCGTTAATTGCTGTTAAATGGCAGCAAACAAGCCATTACTTGCCTTAGGGGCATTTCGGACATTCCCCATCTCAAAAGCTGCATCCAGCCTACTTAAAAGCCAGCAAGACAAACACAAAACCTCCTCGTCCTAGCCATTCAGCCCTGTAGCCCAGTCGAAAGCCAATTTTTAGAAAAGCTACAGCCGTGCCAAACAAGCCCATCAATGCTTGCTCGTGGACTCTAGAGAATATATTGAATGCACGAAGCTTCTCTAAGGCAAATAGGGGCCATGACCCCTTCCCATAGAAAAAGAAAGTGTTAAATTTTACCACTTAAGTACTAACTTAAATACTAACATAACACTAAACGGATCCAGATCCACTGCTATATTGCAGAGAATCACTATCCAAATAGTGATTTTAGCTTGCATGAATAGTGCTTAGTAGTGGCATAGCAGCATGTACTGTAGATCATGTAGCGAAATCACTGTGCAAAGTGTTGTAGATAAAAAACTGTAGCAAAATACTATTTTGATAGTACTGTATCGATCAATCTCACCCATTCGTGTTCGATCTAACGGTTGAAAAGAGCTAAGGAAGAAGGCATTGTGCGTCTCTACCGTTGCTAGTTGCAACGGCAGATAGTCCCAATCCAACACTAAACTAGCCCTTTATAATGATGGACAACATACATTTTTGTACAAGTTCGTGGTGGGGAATTTTTGGTCGTATTGTCATATTTTCACCTCGTATTTACAGGAATAGTTGTTCGCGATTTTTTTTTTTTGGCAAAATTAGCCCCTTGCCGCACGGCCACTATGCTACAGCCCCTCTCCAACAGCCACGTGCCTCTGTCCGCATGGCCACCGTGCGGTGGCGCTGCCACACAGTGGCCATGCGGTAGCACCCCACCACCCGCCACGTGTCCCGAACATTAGGGTTAATTAGGGTTTCAGTCGAAAATTAGGGTTTATGCCGCTTAGGGTTTTGACGCTTTTTGTAGGAATTTCAAAATAAAGCAATGAGTTCCAAAAATTATGAAATTTTATGTGGAGCCTTCGGACACAGTGTACTTACTTGTGTAAATTTTTCATAATTTTATTCCCCAAGAATTGTTCTCGCAATTTCATCTAAGTGTATTATTCGTACGAATTTGTAAATGTACAAAATGAGCACCAAAAATTATGAATTTTATTTTGAAGGCTCCTCACGCAGTGGACTTGATTTTGTAATATTTCAGCAATTTTATATGTGTTCTGGTATTGTCTCAAAAATTCTAGATTTAGGTCGCGGAAATTTGGATTTTAGGTTTTGGAAATTAGGGTTTCATGATTTCATGTGACTTGGAATGCATGGAAAAAAACCCTGCATTGCAACTCTATTGGAGATGTCTAATACGACAATAGATGTCCTGATCTTTCGATGAGAACGATAACTCCATTTTGGTGGAGACGAGTCTCACGATTCGGCTACCAATCGTATATGACCAATACACCCGCAATCGCTGAACCAACTCTGTGATTGTTATCGACCTTGCTAGAAGTACGATCAACCCGACCACGAAGGTCTCTTCCTGCATGCAATCAAAGAACAAGCAAGAATAAGATAATAAGCAATTTGAAATTGCAAATAGGATTGAAATATTTGATAAAGTTGGAATTCTGAAGCGGTATTATGGTTGGTCTAATCGACACAAGCCAATACACGAAGTTGTAATGAAGCTAGCTTTTAACTAAACAAAATCCGTCAAACCCTAAGGGTGGTGGCCACTATGTATAGGAGAAGGGAGGGGCGGCCGCGGGTACTGTTCATGCGTGAACAGTACCAAACCCTATGTGGCCCAAGAGAGGGAGCAGGCAGGGAGAGGTGGCCGGCCCAAATAACCTAAAGTGGTGATTGCCCTTTGGGCTCAATAATTGATACGAGGCTCTCGACCCAATGTGAGGTAGCGCAACACCATATATAAGTGAAGCAAATTCGTCGGCCCATTGGAGTAGAGTTTTACGCAGCCGAATTGGTGGAAGTAGAGTAGTCTGGTTGGAGGTGGAGTAGCGGTCGTATCCGGAGGGTTGATGTCCTCATCAATGTCAATATACAATATGGCACAGGAGTACACACATAACAATCGAAAAACGCGTACAAATATACCAAAACAAAATATGAATACAAATATACCAAAACATAATCGCATAACAAGGGACACAATATGGCTCACTCGTCTGAGCCACTACCCTCTGCTTCTTGCAGCTGCGGCTGCCTCCGCGTGCGCTTGGATGTTTTGTGTCGGCTCGGATGGGGTATGGAGACCGTTGAGTGGGCGGAGGTGGACCAGTTAGCTGAGTCTGGCCCAGCAGACCCTGGTAAGCGTACATGTCGTCCTGTTGAGGCATGCTGACCTGGGGGACACCTCCGAAGAATTCATGAGCGACAGACTCTAGAAATTCATTCCTAGGATATGATGCCTGCCACTCCGGTTGGGCGGATGTGCTCTGGCCCTGGATGTACAGTGTGCCAGTCAACCCGGATAAGCTCTGGCCTTGGACGTACAGTGGGGCAGCGAACCCAGAGGAGCTTTGCCCTGCGTACACTCCAAACCCTGCCTACCATGGTCTAGACCCTGACCCTAACGTGTAATGCTCCCTGCTAGGACCTGGGAGACCCGTATCGTCATCATCAGTCGACGCGAACTGGCCGTCACCCCTACGATCAACTGAAGGCTACAAGACGAAACGATGTCAGTACAGATAAACACTCTAGATGTGAACTGAGAATCTCGTACCTCCCAGATGTGTAGTGCAGATGACCGATGGGGAGCGCTAGTCTGTGTACCGAACGCGGACGGTAGAAGTGATTCATCCCGACAGACCTATGGTGGGAGAACGACATGATGTTAGCTGAACGTTAGTCATAACCAAAAAATAGAACATAGATTTGAAAATAACTTACCTGCCCACCGTTCTGGGCCGTGGATGACTGACGGGGAATGCTACGACACCGACCAGACTCGCTAGGTCGTGGTGACCTAGTGGGTGAGCACGGCCCCCACCCCACTTGGTGCCTGATGTGTAGGACGTCGTCCATCGAACGACCGTAGCTCAAGTTCTTTATTATCTTCTTCGACTGCGCGAAGATGTACTTCATAGTTTCCATCATCCATGCCGGTGTTCTGTCTATGTTGCGGATGGCGGCCTCCGATGCGCTGTAGATGCGCTGCACCCGCTCCAACTGTAGTGACATACATGACAGGTTTATTAACGAAGAGTACAAATATCACCAATGAAATGACTAGTGGTTGTAAGTGTCTTATGTTGTCATCATACCACGGCATCGTGATGATCGTGACGCGCAGCGGGAGGTTTCTCTGCGCGCTCTCGCTATCACCACCCGGGCGCTCCGACAGAAGAATGGTGAGTCTTGCATGCGTCCGTGGCACGTACCACTCCATGTACGCACCATACATCTCATGGTCATACGGATGTGGGTCACGCAAGACATCCAAGTGTGCCCTCTCTGTCCATGTCGTAGTCCACTCGTGCTGGACCGGGCACTAGTCCTGAATATGCCCACCCGCTCTCGATTGCCTGCATTTCCGGAAGGATTGGTGTTAGAAAAGAAGACGTAAGAATTGTAAACATTACTCGAATGAAGTTTGACTCGCAGGTGTATAGCTCGCGGTAGGAACCTAGGGGCACGACTTGGTGCGCACCAAATTATCGCATTACACGCTGTGGCGCGTAAGGCTCCACCATATGTGCGAACACCAGGTTGTAGTCCGTCGTCCACAACAGACGACGGATGCATTACGCATAGCCAGGTAACGCTACCATGCGCATTTAACCAGAGATACCATGGATTCCATATGATGTCATTTTTGTGCAATGGCTCGAACTCGTTGTGGTACAACGAGTAGCACTTTGTCGGTCTGTCCTTAGCCCAGCGCAGACGGCCAAGAGTCCACCGTAAGCCCATGGTGGGCCCGTCTATCGCGTCGATGGAGGGGCGTATGGGTGCACCGCTCTCTCAATGGACGTCCGCCCAATAGGGAAGTGCTCCCAACTCCACAGCTGTAGGAGCATGTAGCAGACGGCCATGCTGGGGGTACCACTAGTGCCGCGCCGCGAAGCGTCACACAACCCCCGGTATATGGCACAAAGGACGGCAGATCCACAGCTATACTAAGGCAACGGACCAGCCTGTGCGTCAACCAAAGACTCGGCGATGCGGACGAAGCTGGGTTAGAAAAATCGCCCTGTGTGGTTGGAAATAGGCCCCAACCAAAGAGCCGAAAAAGGTAAGCAACGATGTGCGTCCTAATGACCTCGTCAGGTGTACCCTGCGAGCAATCACTGAACTGTCTCAGCCAAGTTCGGGGGACGCCACGTGCACCCTCTGGGAGAGGTTGGCCGAACCGATGCTCCAGCATGGCCTTCCAGTGCGCCGGCAGATGGCCTGGAACAAGTGGCTCACCCTGGATTGGAAGGCCGGTCAAGAGCGAGACATCCTGCAGGGTGACTGTCATCTCACCCCACTGAAAGTAAAAGGTGTGCGTCTCAGGCCTCCACCTGTCGACAAGTGCCAACAGCAGACTGGCGTCTAGGGTGAACTAACGTCCTATGGACACCAGCCTCGCAAGGGGCAACAAGCCTGTGTTCTGGAGGATTGGGACGTAGTGATCGTCCAAATCCTAGGAATCCCTCCCCGCCTGAAGCAGCATGGGCGAAGGGTCATCGGCATCACCGGCTATCCACAGCTTGCACCGGTAGTCCTCATCGTAGAAGTGTTCCAGAAGCTCCGGTAGAGACATAGCTTGCAGCACATGAAATAGATGAAATATTAGTGAGAAGATTGATAATGACCATAAAATAACTAGCACGAAATAATTAGTTGCATGAATAACTAGCAGTGCATGCTATCATTATTTTTCTATTTTCTCATTGTTTAAAACTAATTAATTAAGACAAACTAATGAACCTCACCTCAATAATTACACACGTTAATCCCTGTTCTTTCCCTTTGCTAAAATAAATTAATTGCATATGTGTGTGTTCATTGCATGGTGCATACATACTTAAGTACCTAGCAACTAATTGCTTACATGCTAGCGGTGCATGCTGTCATTATTTTGGCCAGCATGTGCATTCATACTAGAATAACTTCCATGTCATTATGAACTAGCACGAAATAATTAGTTGCATCAATAACTAGCAGTGCATGTTGTCATTATTTTTCTAATTGTTAAAAACTAATTAATTAAGACAAACTAATTATAACTAATTAACCTTGCCAACAGTGCATGAGTCGCATGACATTATTTGAACTACAAATTACGGATTTAGAACTAAGTATTTACGTAACTTTAGGTAAATTGGCTTCTAATGAAGAATTTACTAATAACAAAAAATTGCTACGCAATTAATAAATAATTTACGAACGACCAAGTGTGTTGCCAAAAAATTGGCTTCTTGGTATATTGGTAAACCTAGCAAACCTAACTACTTAAGTACGCAGTTAATAAATAATTTACGAACAACAAAAAATCGATAGAGATAAAAATTACCTGCTAAATTGACTTTTAATGACAGCTGTTAATAAAGCTAAAATGTCTCCATAAATATAATCAACATAGAGAGCAACTGAAAGAGAGAGCGAGCAAGCGACTGCGAAATGAAATCGCGCTCGCTCCCTCTCCAATTTATAGTCGCTGCAGGTGGGAATCCTTTCCCGCGCGAGCTAACTGAAATTCACAGATATGCATCAGACAGGGATGCGATGGAATTGACAGGAGGAGAGGACGGGCTGTGGAATTAGGGGAGGGGGCATGGACTTTAGAGCTTTTCCGAACGACAGGTGGAATACCTGCGGTTTTTTGTTTCTCCTGAGAACCGGACCAGACATGTGGCATGAGAGGGAGGGAGGGCCGTGCGGAGGGGGGCACGGGAAGGGCACGCGCCGGCCGTGGGAGGGGCGTGCCACGCGGCGAGTGGTTGGGGCTACCACACGGCGGCCGTGCGGCAGCGCTATTGCATGGTGGCCGTACGGACAATGACGACGTGGTGGGAGGAGATGGGCTGTCTCACGACCACCGTGCGGTAGGGGGGCCAATTTTACAAAAAAAAAATCACATATGGCCATTCCTGTAAATACGGTGCAAAAAAAAAAACCCAAAACGGGCAAAAATTCCGTGGTGGGTATTGAAGCAATACGTAAAATACGTTCACACATCCCCAGGTGAAATGGACGGGCATGGTGTAGGAGCACATGCTCGTGTGAGCAAAAAATCCGCGTCCGACAAGAATGGAGATGTTTAGATGGACAACAGATTATTATTGTGTTGGATGGTTGTACTAGTACAATCCTTCAACGCGTAGTAGCTTTACGATGGGTCTACAAAATCTGAAGTGAAGCCACACTCCACTACAATAGTACAATGCATAGTAGCTTAGGGACATGTCCACAAAAATATGAAGCAAAGCTACGATGATGTCTTTCTCCAATGCGCTTAGAAAGTGTTAATTAGAGATATATGTATAGTGTGTTATTTCTTATTGTTATGAGGGGTTATTTGCATATTCATCATCTGTATTTTGTATATATATATATTGGCCCTTTGGCCCCCTGGAAATACAAGTTGTTATTCCTAACATATCAGAGCCAATTAGGTTTACTCCGTCCCGACGCGAACTCGTCTCCTTCGCTTCTAGCCGCCGCCGTCGGCTTCCCCCCGCCGCCGCCAAACTTCACCTTCCTCACCACCGCTCCTCGCCGCCGCTCTCGTGGTCCTGCGCCAAGGACGCTGCCGCCCACGCCGCCTCCACTCGACGCACCCGACGAAGTCGCTTCACGCCTCACGCCGAAACCATCGCCCGACGCCGCCCCGCTTCGCCTTGCGACACCGCCTCCGCTGACGCTACTTCGACGCTGCCTCCGCTCGACGAGCTCGACACTGCCTCGGCTATTCTGCCGTCGCCCATCGAGTGTGCAACCTCTGCGCGCGCTGCTTTGCCTCGGATCCGCGAGATCCGGGCCTCTTCATCGGCGCCAGTCATCTCCCGGCCAGATCCGCCGCCTCGACTACCATCGCCTCGACCACGCCGCCACCCGCGCCGCCGCAGCTTACCCCACCGGCCATTGCCAGCCGACCCGCCACCGCCGCCACCTTCTGCCACGACGCCTCAGGACGTCGCTGTCGCCGCCACCAGAGTCGTTACCGCCGCCGAGACCGCAGCCGCTGCCGCCAGCCCGTAGCCGCCGGGATCACCGCCGCCGTCGCTAGGGGGACTAGGGCCTGTCTTGGCGTCTTTGTTGCTTTTTGGGCCGAAGCGCTTGAGCTGGCTCGCCCGTCGAGAAGTAAGGAAAAAAAGGAAAATGTAGTTTAACCGCCGCCAGGCTGCTCAACGCCGTTGACTTTGTTGTTTTGGTCGCCATGCCGCCCGGTAGCCGCCACCAATGGTTGCTCCATCACCGCGATCCCATTTTCGGGAACGAAGCTTCTAAGTGGTGTTAGTCTGATGCCACTCCCCTCCATGCTCGCCGCTCGTCCACCAGCTACACCGACTGTTCCTCGCTTCAGCACACTGCCTCCTCTAGCGGCTGCCACATGTGGTGGTGGCCGTCCTCACTGCTCCTATTGCGTCAAGGTTGGGTCGGCCACATTTAGTCCCAGTGCTATAAGAAGCAGCGGCATCTTTCACGCCGTTCTTCTACTAGCACCGACACTGGTGCTTCTACATCGACGTTTGCATCGACTCCTTCAGCAGTTTCTCTCACTGAGCAGGAGATAGCCAGACTTCAACGCTTGCTTGCCACTTCAGGTTCTCCCTCGATAGGTTCTGCAGTTTCTACATCGACGTCTCGATCGACTCCTTCAATTTCTCTCATCGAGCAGAGATAGCCGACTTCGACGCCGCTTGCCGCTTGTGTTCTCCTCGGCAGAGTTCTCGCGGTTACACTCACGACTCTTGAACGCTGCGAAACCACCACCTCCACAACAGCACCTCCCGTGGATTCTTGATTCTGGAGCATCTTTTCACATGACTTCTGATTCTTCCACTCTGTCCTTCATAACACCTCTTGATTCTCCTATCAGTGTTCTTACTGCTGATGGTACCTCTCTTTCTGTATTTGGTCGAGGACCTCTTAGCAACTCATCTTTTTATGTTCCTTCTGTTGCTCATGTTCCTCGCCTTACCATGCTGCCTTCTTTCTCACAAGCAGACATCGATCTTGGTTGTCGGATCATTCTCGACTCTGACTCTTGTTGTGTTCAGGACCACCACACGGGAGCTCTGGTTGGTTCTGGCCCTCGGTGCCTTGACTCACAGCGTCTCTGGGAGCTTGACTGGCTTCACCTTCCTTCCGCTGCCACCGTCGCTGCCAGTCTCTCCGCTTCTGCCACTCCGTCTACCGGCTCTTTCCAATAGTGGCATCACTGTCTTGGCCATCTGTGTGGATCTCGTCTGTCGTCTTTAGTTCGTTGTGGCCTTCTGGGGTCTGTCTCAGGAGACGTGTCTTTAGATTGTCAGGGCTGTAAGTTTGGCAAACAGATTCAACTTCCTTATCCTCATAGTGAGTCAGTGTCTCAGCGTCCTTTTAATCTTGTTCATTCAGATGTTTGGGGTCCGGCTCCCTTCGTTTCGAAAGGGGGTCATCGATATTATATCATATTTATAGATGATTTCTCTCGCCACACTTGGATATATTTCATGTCTTCTCGTAATGAGGCCTTGTCTATCTATAAATAGTTTGCCACTATGGTTCGCACACAGTTGTCCACTCCTATTCGTGTCTTTCAGATCGACTCTGTCTGGCGAGTACCTCTCTCGTTACATGCGGCTTCCTTCTTTGGAAAGGTGTCACTCGCCGCCTCTCTTGTCCCGTGCACATGCTCGTAATGGTGTCGCTGAAGCGTAAGCATCGTCACCTCCTTGAGTCGGCTCGCAATCGATGATTGCTGCCTCTATTCCACCTCACTTTTGGGCTAAGGTCGTTTCCATCGCCACGCACTCGCCAACATCCAAATTCTTACGCTCTTCGAGTGCGATCCTCGTTGAGCGCCTCGTGGTCGTCTTCCCGACTACTCGCCTTTCGTCTATTTGGCTGCGTTTGCTCGTTCTCCTCGCCCGAGAACGCACTAAACCGACCGCTTAGTCTGTTGAGTGTGTCTTTACGGGATCGATTGAGCACAAGGGCTATCGGTCTTGGGATTACGCTGGTCGACAGATCGGATTTCTCGGGATGTGACTTTCGACGAGTCTCACCCCTTCTACCCACGTCATGTCTCTCCTTTGGCTTCCTCTGTGGAGTCTTTGTCTTTTTGACCTTTCGAGATACACCTATATCTGTCTTGCCCTCGCCCACTGGCCCCATCGAGTCTCCACATATTCCTCCTGTGGCCTCTCCATTGTTAAATGCCACCGCTTCCTCCTGCGGCTCCTCCCCATGAAGCCATCTTCTCCTGATGTTCCATCTTCTCCGATGCTCCATCTTCCCCGATGGATCATCTTCTCCTCGCCACGCTCTCCGCGATCGCCACGAGTCGACCCTCTGCCTGCTTTGCCTTTTGCTGGCTCAACTACTCGTGAGCTTTGTCTCCTCTTAGGGATGTCAGCATTTCACCCCGAGTGGCAAGCATGCCATGGCCGAGAGATTGCTGCCCTCGAGCGTCTTCGGTACTTGGGATCTTGTTTCTTTTCCATCTCACTCTCGCCCTATCACGTGTAAGTGGGTCTATAAGATTAAGACTCGCTCGATGGCTCTCTTGAGCGCTATAAGGCACGCCTTGTTGCTCGTGGCTTCCAAAGATGAGTATGGTCGTGACTACGACGAGACTTTTGCTCCTGTGGCCCACATGACCACCGTCTCCAAGACTCTTCTTTCGGTGGCGCCTGCTCGCCATCGGGTCTGCTTTCGGCTTGATGTCAAGAATGCCTTTCTTAATGGCTAGTTGCGTGAGGAGGTCTACATGCATCCGCCACCGGGTATTCTGCTCTGAGGGCATGGTCCGCATGCCGCCGCCGCTCTCTCTATGGCCTTAAGTAAGCCCTCGTGCTTGGTTTGAGCGCTTCTCCTCTGTGGTCACCGCTGGCCGCTTTTCAGACAAGTGATCATGATCTGCGCTCTTTGTCCACACTTCGCCTCGTGGTCGGACTCTTCTTCTTCTTCGTATGTTGATGATATGATCATTACTGGAGATGATTTTGAGTACATTGCCTTTGTCAAGGCTCGCCTTAGTGAGCGCCCTTATGTCGATCTTGGTCCTCTTCACACTTCCTTGGGATTGAGGTTACTTCCACTCCGGATGGTTTCTTTATGTCCCAAGAGAAGTATATTCGAATCTTCTTGATCGCGCCTTCTTCTCGATCACAGACTATTGAGACTCCCATGGAGCTCAATGTTCACCTCAAACCCTCGATGGCGAGCCTCTTTACGATCCGACTCGCTATCGCCATCTTGTTGGGAGTCTTGTCTACCTTGTCATTACTCGTCCTGATATCACTTATCCAGCTCACATTCTCGAGTCGATTCGCTTTTACTCCCACTCAGTCCACTATGCCCACCTTCTTCGAGTTCTCAGAATACTTTCGTGGGACTATCTCTCGCCGTCTCTTCTTTGCACGCCCAAATTGCTATGACTTCCGCTTATTCGGATGCTACTTGGGCAGCGATCTCTCGATTGCCGGTCTATCTCACATCGTGTTTTTCTTGGTGGTTCTCTCATTGCCCGGAAGATGAAGAAACAGATTGCAGATCCGCTCGAGTCAGAGGTCGAGTTGCGAGCTATGGCTCTCTTGACAAAGCAGAGATTACTTGGCTACGGTGGTTACTTGAGGATTTTGGTGTTTCTGTCACTACACCGACTCCTCTCTTGTCAGACAATACAGGTGCTATCAGTATTGCACTTGATCCTGTGAAGCATGAGCTCACCAAGCATATTAGTGTTGATGCTTCCTTTATGAGGTCTTGTGTGCATGATCAGGTGATTGCTCTTCAGTATGTGCCTTCCGAGCTTCAGATAGCGGATTTCTTCACGAAGGCCCAGACTTGAGCACAGCATGGCTTCTACCTCTCCAAACTCAGCGTTGTTGATCCACTATGAGTTTGAGGGTGGGTGTTAGAGATATATGTATAGTGTGTTCTTCCCTATTGTTATGAGTGGTTATTTGCATATTCATCACATATATTTTTTGTATATATACTGACTCTTTGGCCCCCCTGAAAATACAAGTTACTATTCCTAATAGAAAGGAGTTGCCAGGTTAGTTAAAGCTACCGTAGCTTCATGAAGCTAGGTAGACCTGAAGCTGCTATATATCCTTGCTAATGTGTCATCTCTCCTAAGTGGATAGCTAGAGCAGCCGAGCAGGGTTCACAGTAATTTTGTTACCCTTCGAAACAAAATCAATTCATTTAATTTTTTTTCTTTTTGTTTTAATTTGGAGGCTTAAAGAAAGTAAAAACCAGAAAACAAATAACAAGACAAAGGTAGCCTAGTGGCAAGGCCTTATCTGTGCTTGCCTAGGGGCCAGGATTGGATCCCACTCAACTCCTTGATTTTTGGAAATATTTTAAATTTTAAATTTAAATTTGATCTAAACCGTTTGAACGAAATTCGTCGGTCATTTCGCTGCTCACCCAAAAAAAATCACGCCGAGATAGTTTTCCCTGAGGTCGAGTGACTGTCCACGGTGGAGCACCGAAGATGCATGCTCTTATAATGGCACGTCATAAGGTAGACACATACCCAGGAATCACCCACTCCAGTTATTCAACGGTGTTCTTGTCTCGAGTTAGTAGTTGGCATGGTTGCAGACGTTGACGACATCGCCGCCCGGCGCCGGCTAAAGAATGACAATGATTGTTGCCAGTGTCAGCATCGTACGTACGCTGCAAGAATCAAACATTAAATATATCCTCTCTGGAATCCACAAACGACAACGCTCCTAACACGAAGCATCTTACCTCTCGGATGTCCGCATGTCAAGCTCAAAGACACTGTGACACTTGAGAGTTGAGAGCTCATACACATCGCTTTTCTAATTGTGGGTCGCATACATCCTACCTCTCGGATGTCCGCATGTCAAACTCAAAGGCACTGTGCGACATTTGAGAGTTGAGAACTGAGACACATTGCTTTCCTAACCGTAGGTCGCATGTACAAAGGGAAATGCTTTGATTCTTACGTTCGAGTGCAAAGATGCTCCGTACGTTGATCCACATGACCACATTTAATTCCTCTAGATTCTCATCTCTTGTAACGCTTCCAAATTCTAGGGACGTTAACCTCTCCATAACCATCCAGGATGTGCAGTTGCGAAGTAAGCAGTGTCTCAAGCAAGCTTTCGATTACAACAAAAGTCAACATTTTATTACATAAGATTAAGGCTTAACAGCTAGTTTTGAAATTGACACGGGCATCCAAGCCCAAAGTTAATATAATACAAGACAAAAGAACTTCAACCACAGGCACACTTGAGCACGGCTGGGACCTAATAACAGTAGTCGCTGCCATCCGTGGGTCCACCAACATCCTGTTCAACCAGATCCTTTGTATTTTCCCTGGTTTCTTCTGTAGATTGTTTGCAAATTATGCAAGAATAAGTACTACTACCGTACTCAACAAGCCACATAGAAAAGCTAAATAATTACATGCAAGGAGTTCAAAGGATGGTTAGGTTTTTACCTTAACAGGCATATATAGATGCAATTAGCAGTTAAAGTAGTTTACATTTAAAACAGTAAAACAAAAATACATAATAACATCAGGGGTTTCTCAACAAACCACAATTACCAACTTACCATCTCAAAACTCTACTTATGCCTCATGTAATCGGAATCACCCATTAACACAGCTTCAATAACCTAAGCACAACAGATTCAATACCTTTTTATACACTCTGCAGAGTTGCCCAACTTTACCCACAAGATATCTCAAACTCATACTGTCAGATCATAGACACGCAACCCGTTAGCGTGCGACTGAGTTTGGGATAACAAAGCCTTTTCACTGCTCAACCCTTTTTAGCCTCTACCCGGTAGGTATTACTCCGAACAGCCCTCGGGAGACCATTGACCAACAGTGGAATGAGTACTCGAGATCGACGGGTCCATACTGCTAGTGTAGACTACCGAGTGTCCTTTCAGGCCCACTCTTGTCACACCCCAGTTCCGCTCGACTTACTCTATCACACAAGAGCGCACTTTTCCTTGCGATATTCAATCGGGTGAGCAGTGTACTAAGCTAGGGAGTAATGACCACGCTTGTGGTTGAACGATTTTCTGTGTCTGTTACTTGGCACAAGGTTCTTGTCCTTACTTGTCATCTAGTGAGGCGATGGCCCAACACCAACTCGTGGCTGTCCACCTCGAGATCTCACTGATAACTCACTTTTATCACATGTCTATTGGGTTGTCCAACTTTCTGGACACAACCCTCAACTTTCCACCAAAACCATTGGCGACTCGCCAACACTCTCTTTTGATTGATAACACATTTGTGTGACAAAGCTATTATATAGATAATATTTTATGTGAACTTGTCAAGGTGAATATGGCCTACAAGTGCTGGGTGGGTTTGTATGTGGGGTAATATGATTTATCTAATTATCATGGCATTCAAAAGTATTATTTCAATAATTAAAGTAATTGGCTCAAATATAATAATGAAAGTATCAATATAAATATATGACATGTGGGTTCAAAATGTTGAAGGAATGCAACTTGCCTTCTTGCACAAAATCCTGTTGATACTGGTCTTGTCCGGCGTCTTCTGGAGTCTGGTCGTCAAGATCGTGACCTAACGAGAAGCAAAGCAATAAAAAGAAACCAAGTAAAAACTAGCTCGACAAGGAATGAGTTGGAAACAACAAGCAAGTAAATAAAACCAAAAGGAGACTTAAAGGAAGGTGGTGCGGAATGGTGGGGATTTATCTAGTGCTTGATTGGACTGAACGGGGTTCGAGATCGGGATCCAAGTACAACAAAAATATTGTAAAGGATTAAAGGAATCTAAAGAAAGGTGGAAAGATTTATTTGGAGCTTGGTGTAACTGAACAGAGCTGAGAAATGAACTATATCTAGGGTTTACTGTTTTGACAAAAGAATAGTAATTACTATAAATAGTAATGACTATGAGCTATAGCTAAATTACTGTGCTAAGAACAGTAATTAGGGTTTTGGTGAATAGTGACCAATTTTACTGTTCATACCTATGAATTAGATATAAACAGTAATTAACCATTAATCCAGGCTTGGGAACAGTAATCTAATTTACTGGATGAACAGTGTTTGGGCTTAAATAAAAGAATGAATAGTGCTAGGGTTTTTTTTGGGTGAACAGTAAATAAATTTACTGTGTAGATGAACAGTGTTTGGCCGAATTGAGTGAACAGTAAAGAAATCGACCACATCTTGTGCCCACACCTCATTCACTGGCCTTAATAGCCAACTCGCCTCGACCTTAAAGGTCGAGGCGCCCGAAAACCTGAGCGCCCAACATGGCCAAGGCAATCTTGAGAAAGCTATGGAGCGGCAGGCCACATGGAGAAGGGAGAAGGCGAGGGCAGGCGGCGGCACTTCATGGCGATGGCGGCCCATGAAGAGGAGTGGCGTGGGGAGCTTCACCAAGGTGAGTCCCTTTCCTATTTGGGGGTTTTGGGTGGGAGAGGAAGGGATGGGGAGAGATTTGGCTTACGGGTGGGGATGGGCGCAAGGGAGCTCGGGATCTGACCGGCGCTGGTAGGGGAGGGGGTTAGGGGAGGCGGTGGTGGGGATGAAGAGGAAGGGTTGCCCTGGGCGTCCTTTTATAGGCGGACGGAGGCGGTGGGAGTAGGGCGCGATGTGGGCGGGCGGCGTGGGCGGCGAGGGTGGCAGCATGGGTGAGGCGAGGTGGCGCTCGGGTTTGAGCGCCGCATTGAAGGGGAGTGGCGACGTGTGCGACTGTGCGTGTTTGGGCGGCCGCGAGAGAGGGAGGCGGCGCATGGGCGACGGGGTGAGGTGGAGGCGGCATGGGCGGTAGAAGCTGCGGAGGCGCGGTGGCACGGAGGTGGCAGAGATGCGGCGTGGCTTTGGAGTGGAAGCGATGGCGAGCGGTGGCGTCTCCCATCGCAACGCGACGTGTGAGGGCAAAAAGCGGCTTTGGGCGAAGGAGCTTCTGGGGAGGGAAGATGGGTTGAGCATGAAGAGAAAGCGGGATTTGCTTGTGTTTTGATGGATTTGGGGATTTTTGATGAATTTGGTTGAAGTTTGCTAAACTGAGATTTGAAAACGAGATTCAAATCAAAACTCAAATTGATTTTGAAATTTTTGAAATTTTGCAGATGTTTCATCTCTAATGTATCCCATGCACGTAGCACCATCCATCCATTATCTTTTCTACTAGCACCCATACGTCTCTCTCACCACTCATTCCTTATCTCTATACGCTTGCTTTCTTCGCTATTTTCTCTGTTGATTTGACACTGGCGCGGGTCGATGCCGCACTCGGACTAGCACGTGGAGTACGAGTTATGGACCAACAGCAACGACGAGTGTGGACCGCCGTGCGACGAGCAGATGGAGTTCGTGCGAAGCTTTCGTGGACATGCGCAGATCCTGGAGAGCGGCGGCTACACATAGTTCACCCCGTACTACATCGCATGGTATTGCCTGTGCATGACGTTGTTGCCTCCTTCTCCAAGCTCGAGGCCGAGACCTGGCCTCCCCCGCCCCCGCCGCACCGTGTCCCGGCATCCCCACCGCCGCCCTGCCTCTGCTGCGGCCCCGCCGGAGCATCCACAAGTCAGTGGCTCCATGGTGGCTGACTCCCGCGACCACCGAAGCAGGTTGTTGTTGGCTTCTTTTTAATGTGTTGTAGCTCTTTTATGAAAATATTGCACAAAGTGTTTCATAATGTTGCAAGGTTTGTACCAGAGATTTTTGTTGTGTTTGTTGATGTTGTCTTCTATTTGTTGCAATGTTACAAACCTTTAAATGAATTGTTGCAGCTGTTACACAGGATGTTGCAATATATTGGTTGTTGTAGATGTTTTGAAAAAAATATTGCGACCGTTGAGAAAAATGTTGTATATGAATTCTGAGATGTTGTATCTTTTTTTTTTGATGTGTAGACGTTCTTTTCCAGATGTTTGTTTTGATTATGAGATTTTTGAGATATCTCTTCTTTGAAATGTTGCATATGAATTTTTGATATGTTGCAACAAGTGAAAAAACATATTACAATTATGTCGGAGAGTAACGTACGTCGGAGCGCTAGTTGCGCCCATATATAAATGTTCATGAAAAATGTGTATCTGATTGACGACGGGGATGGAAGCACTCATCGCGGGCTATGTGGTGGAGTCCATGACGGCGGCCTCGGCTCTCTTCTTCACCGTGGCGGCCCTTGCCGCCGGCGCCCTCGCGGTGTACCTCTACGTGCCGTGGTGGCGCGTGCGCGGGGTCCCTGGCCCACCCACCTTCCCGCTCGTCGGCCACATCCCGCTGCTCGCCAAGCACGGCCCGGACGTGTTCGCCGTCCTCGCCAAGAGATACGGACCCATCTACCGGTGAGCTCCTCCTGCATCATCGCCAAGATCAAGCATACGAATTCTGCTAACTTCACGCGTGTTTGTGGTGTTTTCTCTTGTCAGGTTCCACATGGGTAGGCAGCCGCTGATCATTGTGACGGACCCGGAGTTGTGCAGGGAGGTGGGCATCAAGAAGTTCAAGAGCATCCCCAACAGGAGCGTGCCGTCGGCGTTGGCTAGCTCGCCGATCCACCTCAAGGGCCTCTTCCTGACGAGAGGCTCGAGGTGGCAGTCCATGCGCAACGTGATCATCTCCATCTACCAGCCGTCGCACCTGGCCGGCCACGTCCCGGCCATCCAGCCCTACCTCGACCGCGCCGCGCGGCTGCTCCGCCCCGGCGAGGAGGACGGCGTCGCCTTCTCCGACATCGCCCTCAGGCTCTTCACCGACACCATCGGCCAGGTCGCCTTCGGCGTCGACTTCGGCCTCACCGGAGCCGACAAGTCCACGGCCTCGGCGCCGGAGGACGCGGCCGCCGACGACTTCATCCGGAAGCATCTGTACTCGACGACGTCGCTCAAGATGGACTTGTCGGGGTCGCTCTCCATCATGCTCGGCCAGCTCGTGCCGTTCCTACAGCGGCCCGCGCGGGCGCTGCTGCTGCGCGTGCCGGGCACCGCCGACCGGCTGATCCGGGACACCAACGAGGCCATCAGCGAGCAGCTGGACGAGATCGTGGCGGCGCGGGCGGCGCGAGAGGAGAGGGGGCAGAAGGACTTCTTGTCCGTGGTGCTCAGCGCGAGCGAGGGCGGCGAGGAGATGCGGCGGATGCTCACGCCGGACTACGTGAGCGCGCTCACCTTCGAGCACCTGCTCGCCGGGTCGACCACCATGTCGTTCACGCTGTCGAGCCTGCTCTACCTGGTCGCCATGCACCCGGAGGTGGAGGAGAAGCTGCTCCGGGAGGTCGACACCTTCGGGCCCAAGGACGTCGTGCCAACCGCCGAGGAGCTCCAGACCAAGTTCCCCTACCTGGAGCAGGTTTGCTGTCTAATTTGTTGGAATTTTCTTCCTTGAACGCTTGCTCTGTTACTTTCGACCAGAGAAAATCGATTTTTTTAAAAAAAATTTGGCTCCCTGCACAACCTTTTACTCCCTCCATTTTTAAATACATGACGTTTGATCAAACGTGCAGTCAAACTTATCTAACTTTGACTAATAATATATAAAAAACTATTTAGATTGATCATGAGTGAATAGTATCATTAGATTTGTCATGATAAATATTTTCATAATATAATAATTTTGTAATTTTTTACTAACAAAATCATATGAAAAGTAATGGTCAAAGTTATATAAGTTTGACTGCACGCTTGGTCAAACGTCATGTATTTAAAAACGGAGGGAGTATTTTTCAAAATAGCCTCCTTACCCCCAAAATTTGCAATTCTAGCCCCCTCTGGAGCGCGGAAACACCTAACGTTGACACGTGGATGACTTCATGCGGTCTGCAAATTTTGGGGCAAGGGGGCTATTTTTTGGGGGAAAAGTGGTACCAGGGGGCCAATTTAAAAAAAATGGAGAAAATCACTCGATCCCTTTGCGCTGTTGTTGAGAAATGTCACTTTCTCCTTAGGACCAGCTGATCCTGTCCCTGTCTTGCTTTTGCCCTTTGTTTTCTTCACGTGATTAAGCTTCGATGTGACTTACATGAAGCGAAGCAGCGTGACTCCCCTGGTCTTCCCTGTCTTCTTGTGTTGCTAGCAGCGCCTCTGCCTTTGCTTCACGTGATTGCACCTGCCTAGAAGTTGCGCCCCTTTCTTCGGTTGTCTTCGCATGTTAGCAAACTGCTGAGACAAAGCGAAACCAGCACAAGCACAAAAACCGATCAAAACTGATTTAGTCGGGAGCACCAAGTGTTGCCCCTCTTTTTGATCTTTTATGTATATTTATATCCAAAATTACATAGTTGTAATAGGATTTCTAATCCGTGTCAAAACAAACTCACATTTGGACTCCTACCAAAATTAGCAAATCTAAAAAAGAAATTACCAAAAAAATACCAAAACAAGATTAAATCTAACAATTACCCCATTAATCTTGTTTCTTCACCTTGACCACTCCAATCTTCTCTCTCATCTCCAAGAACTTGATCTGCCCTAGCGACTTCGTCAAAATGTCATCAAGTTGATCTTCTGTTCTGATGTGATCAATTATTATCTTTCCTTCTTCACAGATCTGAAAGGCATTTAACTCGACTTCTGCTATGATCCTGGTCCTGTTTTTTTTTCAGTGGAGCAGCCTCCCCTGGCTCCACCTCATTCTTATTCGACTTCTTCCTATTCTTCTCAGACTTGTCCTTCCTGAGCGGCACCGCATGCATGCCCACAATTTCCCCTGGCTAAGTTCGCCTTTGTTTGTCTTGTTGATCTGTTCAATACATCTCCTTACACCATCTAGCAACTCCTGGTTATTGGGATCATGCTTTAGGCTAGCCTGGTATGCTTCCAGTGCTTTGTCGTATTATTTCATGAAAAATTGGATTGCGCCTATCCCTTTGTATCCCTTGGAGATAGCTCTATTCTATCTCTCTTGCAATTTCTCTTCTTCTTGAAACACAACACCTGCCCATCTTGAAGTCAAAATGTTTCTCATTGTAGAGTACTCCTCTTCGTCCACCACCAACTCTCCAAGCTCTGGGCTTGTAACCTTTTTTGTGGACCCTCGTTTGACCAAGTCAACAAGGGACACACTTCTCTTATTCTTTGGCACAACCTCTTCCTCCTGAAAAGTTATGCCCATACCAGGTGGGCCCCAATCGTGGGAGGCACCAGAATCCGTACCAGCCCGCACCCCTTGCTGTTGACGAGACTTGGAGCTAGCGCCATCAATTCCAGGCGTTTCTCCTGAGCTGCTACTCCTGCCGGCTGGTCCATGCGCATGGAGCCTACTACCCCCTGCATCAGGTGCGAGTCCACCACCTTGACCCGAGACGGCTGCATGCGTGTTGGATGCGTGAGCATTGGGTCCGCTGATGCCAAGAAGACCGACCGCCTCACAAGCGCCTCTGTGCCCGGCATGTTCGCTGTCTTCTGCGCTGCCAAGACGTCTAGTGTTCAGCAGCCTCACCAGGCTCTGCATGCGTGTGGGCGACATCACCTAGCGCCGAGACCTCCTGTTCGTGGGACCCGTTGGTGGAGATAGCTTCTTTGAGATAAACAGATGCTTCTGCATTTTCGCCTAAAACAGAAAAAATGAACCCAGTTTGGTCTTCTCGTTCCATACCTAGTTCGATACCCTAGTTCTACTCTGGCTCCTCCAGGTTGTCCTTCTGACAAACCATCTTACAAGTTTTCAGAAAAACTTTGTACAACCGGTTCGGGGATTTTTTTCACCTTCATCAACAAATTTTTATTTTTGTCATAAACACGCAAGACCTCATCCTGCAGCTCCACCCTGCACCCTTCTTCCGCCAACTGCCCGAGACTGAGTATGTTGTTCCATAAACTCCGTATGAAGTAAATTTCAGGTAGCATCTTCTGATCGTTGTTCTTGCATCACAACAGCATCGTTCATTTGCCTCTTATCTACACCGTAGAACCACTACCGAACTTGACTTTGCGTGAAATCTTCTCGTCAAGCTCATGGAACATGGAGTGATATCCTATCATGTGATTGCTTGCTCTATTGTGCAAGTGCCACAGATCAGTGTGATTGTGGTTGCCTCCCTCCGTGCGTAGTTTAGAAACTACGTTCTCCTCGTTCAACATCACCAAGACCGGTGCCTTTTGACACATAAGGAGAGAAGTAGGGTCAGCTCGTTGTCTTCACTAGCTCGGGTAAGGTTTACCTCCTCGTTCTTCTTCTTGTTTCAGCAATCCGAAGCGTAGTGTCTATACTTGTTGTAGTTAAAGTACTTTATGTGGCTGAGGCACTCCGACGCATAGTGACCGAATTTTTCACATTCAAAACACTTGACATGTGACTTGTCACGTAATCTGTCACCACCGCCTTGCCTAGCCCAATTTCCATATCCTCCTCTACCACCTCGGCCACTTTGACTGTCTCGCCCGCACCCCCGCTTGTGGCTACATGATGAGCCATGACTGTCCTTTGCCAACGGTTCCTTGTGCACCTGCCTACCATCGCTTCTTGTATCTCCCTTTAACAGCAACGTTTGCTCGTTACGGGACTGATACCCCTTCATAAACTCCTCATGCGCCTTGAGGGAGCCAATGATTTCCTCAATCATCTTTTCCTCCAGATCAAAGGAGTACATGAGCATAGTGACAACAGATACGTACTTTTCTGGAAGCACGCGCATGTATTTCTTCACTTCCACAGATTCCTCCATCTTGTCGCCGAGAGAGATAATCTGATTGTACAGCAAAGTTAGCTTGCCGACGAACTCGTCCACCGACTAGGTTTCTCCCATCTAGAGATTCTCGAACTCATTGCGCAAATTCTGGAGCCGTACCTCCTTCACACGGTCAACTCCCTCGTGCATCTTTTGAAGCGTCACCTATGCTGCACGTGCCGTCACTTTCCCGATGAGTTGATGCATCATCGAGTCTGGCACCGCCTGGTAGATGATGGCCAAAGCCATCTAGTCCACCGTGTCATCCACCTCCTTGTCCTTCCCCTTTGGATCGATTGCACCCTAGAATCTCTGGGCGTGCATGTTCGCCTTCATCTTCAATGCCTACACTGGGTAATTATTGATCGTCAGGAAAGGATATAGGAGGGAGATCGACCCATCCCGGGTCTTTGTCTTCTCGCCCATGATCTTCAGGTGCCAACAAAATCAACAGGCTCTATACCAATTTTTGGAAGTTTCTTCCTTGAACGCTTGCTTTATTACTGCTTCGACCAGAGAAAATAACTCGATCCCTTTGCATCGTTGCTGCGTCATCCAGAGAAATGTCACTTTCTCCTTGGGACCCGCTGGTCCTATCCCTATCTTGCTTTTGCCCTCTGTTTTCTTCACGTGATTAAGCTACGACGTGATTTGCACGAAGCGAAGCAGTGTGACTCCCCTGGTCTTCCCTGTCTTCTTGTGTTGCTAGCAGCATCTCCATCTTTGATTCACGTGATTGCACCTGCCTGGAAGTTGTGCCCCTTTCTTCGGTTGTCTTCACGTGTTAGCAAACTACTAAGACAAAGCGAAACCAGCAAAAGCACAAAAACCGATCGAAACTGATTTAGTCAGGAGCACCAAGCGTTGCCCCTCTGTTTGGTCTTTTATGTATATTTATATCCAAAATTACATAGTTGTAATCGGATTTCTAAATCATGTCAAAACAGACTCGCATTCGGACTCCTACCAAAATTAGCAAATCTAAAAAAGAAACTAACAAAAAATTACTAAAACAAGATTAAATCTAACATAATTAAGTGATTAAATCTAACATAATTAAGTAGACCTTTTTTTTTTCTTGTGGGCTACCTACTCGTAGTTGACTTTTGCTTAATCAATCAAGTTCCACTAAGATAGTTTGAATTAAAGTACAATTTACATCATAACATAACACTAAATCCTTTTTTAGTTCAAGTCTAGTTAAAACAACTAGCCAAATTACCCGCCATTGATGCTCGCTACACCATACTAATAATTTAACCGCAAAACGCACGGAATCGTCGTAACCTTCAAATGATGGGAAGTTTCCAAGGTTGTCGAATCCACGAGGAGCAGTCTAGGTTCTCAGTTCAAACTCTATCTAATTGTAAACTCGTATTTCAAGGAGCACGAAGGTTCTATTGAGAGTCAAGGTCTTAGGTGAAGGGATACGGATAGGCTACACTAGTTAGCAATTAAAAAATTTTACCACGTAAATCAAAAAGCTATGCAAGCAAGAGATTATAGATCGTTACCACTAGACGCGCAGTGTAGCGAGAGAAGATTTGGAGAAGCTTGATCCAACATCGAGCGCGTCGATATAATGGTTGTAGTCGATCGTCCAACGTCCTCGGCACCGATCGTCTCCTCTAGCAATCTATGACGTTCCTTGTGTGTGTCGTGTATCGTCCTTGATCAGTGTAGCAGCAACCGCAGCAGCACCTCTACGGTGTCCATATGTCCAAGGATGGAACGCCGTACGTCGGTGTGCTAGCACCAACGCGCACGGTAGGGCCTTCGAGAAGATGATGGCTAGGGTTTAGATGGAGCAATTCATGTACGTCCTACCAGCCCCATGCATCCCCTTATAAAGAGCCTATAACGGATCCTATCCAAACTCGTATGTTCCAACCCGTTAAGTGTGTGACCCTATAGGTTCATGCGTAATCGATTGTGACTCCGAAACTCCTTCTGACTATGAGTCGTTAGCGGTTCCTAGCAGGACATAACGATTCCTGAATACACATAAATATTATATCGGACGAACCTTATGCAATATGATATATGACTAGATCCTTATCACTTACGACTAGCTCGTATCTCCATACGATCAGTTCATATTTAGTTATGACCAATTCGTAACTCCTTACGACCAGTTAGTGATTATGTCCGACCAGTTTACGACTAGTTCGTAACTCCTTACGACCAGTTATTGATCATGTCTGGCCAGTTTACGACCAGTCCGTATCTCCATACGACCAGTTCATATCTGGTCGGACTGAACGACCTGCCTGCGTATTCTTCTTTTGCCTCACAATATCTGGTTGAACTCTAGGTGAGATATTTTGTCATTCATGGACTGTTCAATACTTTTTCGATCAAGTAACGGATAACTTCATGTGATTGACACTTCGACTACTAGTGGCACGGTCATACACTTTCTTTATCCGACCACATTGAGGGGCCCAGATATATCTCTCATGTTATGTTAGGAGGAACAAATCCCATATTCGACCAGTCACATCCCTCCGTATGTTTTATAGTATACTCGAAAGCTACCTTTATAACTACTTAGTTACGGAGTAGCGTTTGGCAACTCCTAAATGTACTATTACACATGTAAGAAACCATGCTGATCTCAGGTCTAAGGATTATACATCATCATTGTTTGAGACCAACTGATGGCACATAAAATCATAACAATCTCAATAGTGTCTCAATGTGGGTCAATCTAACACAATGTTCTCTAACATGTGTTCACGTTATTGATTTGATATCCCCATATCCATGATCGGTAAAACATGGTCATCAATCAATATATGTATTGATCGATAAGTCACTAGTGTTCCGACCAGAGATACATTTAGAATGACATCATATAAGTGACACTATACAGCTAATCCATAACGACTAGATGTTATGTGAACCTAGCTAATCATGCGTAAGAACCAACTCGTAGTCACTTTGGAATTCAGATACGATCATATACGGAGATAATTTTCTTGTCTGTTGGGTTGGTCTCCCGATGCATGATGTGTATACGAGCATCTACAATAGTTTATTTATTACCTTGTTACTAAGAGGAGAGAGAGTACTCAATCTAATAAAAAGAAACATACCTTTCAATGGATCGTTTTTTGAGCTTGTATATAAGATTTTAATTACTACTTTAATTGCTACCCACAAAATAAGTTTTTAGGTAACAAATAAGTCTCCAATAGCTATTTTGTTGTTTCTTATGTCTTGGTATCAACAACTTACTTGTTTCTTTATCTAGAAACAAACTCACATTCTCTTCTCTACATCACCTAAATGCTGATATGTTCATCCCTTAGTAACAAATGATATAAACTATTGTAGATGCTTTACATAGGACACCTGCAAGCCGTCAATGTATGCATCACATAAATAGTTAAATACGGGTCTTTTGCCTTTGCACGTATGAAATTAACTTCTTCAATTCCATCCAAACATAATGCACTTTTCCTTTTATTTGTAAGGACTGATGCACTTTTCCTTGGATGGCCAGATTACAAGCACGATAGGCATAGGGTTTGTTTGGTTGGTGTTTTGGATTCCAAATCTGGGTAAAAGTGGTGTCTAGAGGTAGCCTGAAAAGTAGATAATTTTTTCCTAACTAGGTAAATCTGAAGATAAGTTGTTTGGTTGGAAGTTTGTGTCTGGAATTGATGAATGAAAAATAAATCATTGGATTGAAACAATGGACAGTGGATATAACTACCTCCCAGGCCTGGAAGCCAGGCGCTTGAAACGAATGCCTGGACTGGCTCGCGCTGCCTGGACCTGGCTGCCTGGACCTGGCAAGCAACGCAGGAACCAAAGCAAACAATTACCTAGCACTTTCCAGCGTATGGCTTCAAAGCAAACAAGCCCATAATGCCATTGCCGATGCACCTTAACTTCTTCAACACTCCACATTTCGTGTTTGTGTCTGCCGATGCACCTTAATTTGTGCGACGTGATAGGCTAGCTAGCCGGTGTGGCCGTACTGTATCATCACCAGTGGTAATGCACTGGCCTGGTTGGATCAGATGAAGGCCGGCCGCCTGGTTCGGTTGGCCACGAGTTCTTTTAAGTTCTTCCTTTTCTTTAATTTAAATATATGGTGTTCTCTGAGTAAGGATTATCATTTCTTTTAGTTTACAAAGTAATATATATATATATATATATATATATATATATATATATATATATATATATATATATATATATATATATATATATATATATATATATATATATATATATATATACACACACACACTGACATCCAATGGCCGGAATAGTGCAACTTTAACTAGGGTCCATCAGATTAAGGACCGGATGTTTTACTTATTTTTTTTGTGAGAATTTCAACCATATTTGTCTCTTTTTGTAATAACATCTAATGACCAATGACCGCTGTAGTTTATCTTTAATTAGGGCATATCTAATTAAGGGCCGATTGTTTTTCTCTTTTTTTTTATAGAATTTTTAGAATAATTATTTTTTCTTAGCAGTTGCAAAACGACCGTCATGAGCTTTTATTATATAATAGATAGATAACGCATTGTTGTGCATCTGTAGTCAAACTTTTGTAACTTTCACCATACAATAAATATTTGACACCAAGGTGAGGGCTATAAGGCCTTGCTTGTTCGTTTGTTATCCATTAACCAGCTGGTTGTCCCGTAGGTTCTGAAGGAGACGATGAGATTCTTCATGGTGTCCCCGCTGATCGCCCGGGAAACCTCCGAGAACGTCGAGATTGGAGGCTGCGCCATCCCCAAGGTAGCTAGACATGCCTCAGCTTAATTAATTATCACACCAATCGTCACCACACCTCTGTTGATTTGCATTTGCACGTACCGCGCGTACCCGTAGGGCACATGGGTGTGGCTGGCGCCGGGCGTGATGGCGAAGGACCCGGCGCACTTCCCGGAGCCGGAGGCGTTCCGGCCGGAGCGGTTCGACCCGGGGAGCGAGGAGTGCAGGCGGCGGCACCCCTACGCGTTCATCCCCTTCGGCATCGGCCCCCGGGTGTGCATCGGCCAGAGGTTCTCCGTGCAGCAGCTCAAGCTCGCCGCTGTCCACCTCTACCGCCGCTTCGTGTTCCGCCACTCGCCGGAGATGGAGCACCCGCTGCAGTTCCAGTACGGCATAGTCGTCAACTTCAAGCACGGCGTCAAGCTCCAGGTCGTCGGGAGGCAGGCATCGTGATCATTGGTGTTCTTACATGTATGCACGTGCCCTGTACTAGTGTGTACATGGTGGACTAAGTGTCATCGTACGTATCATGTATATGGAGTAAATCAAAATAAACTATGGAGCACATTTATACGCATGTAGGTTTTGATAAGATAAAACAGTATTGATCCTGGTGTCTTATGCATCTCTAAAACTTCACATGTATCTACCTCTGGTACCATCAAAAGAATGTAATACTACTCCTTCGCTCATAAAAGAATATAGTTTTTGACTTTTTAAAGTCACCGGTTACTTTGACCACTCCATTTTATCATTATTCATAAAAATAATAAAAGTGATATATTATGAAAGTGCAATTTTCATAAATCTAAACAACACATTAGAGACAATATATTTGATTAAAATTATTTTATTTTGGGTGCATGTATTCTAGGTGTCACTCCTTTGTGACGAAGGTAGTAAACGTGTTGATTTTTCAGAGTATTGGACTGAACGAGTTGGTTGCTGCATGGGTTGTGCAGATTAGCGCGGCCAGCCCAGCCCAGAAGGAGTTGAGATGGACGGCCCGGTTTACGGAGCAGCCCATCGAAAGCCTTTCGTTTATATAGGCCTAAAAAATCGTTATCAGGATCGGGAGTTAAACCGGAGGGAGGCTGGGATACGGATCCCGGCTGGTAATCCCGGGTTTTTTAAATTTAAATTCGAATTCGAATGGTTTTTAATTAAATTTAAACGAATTTTATCCGAAAAACAACTGGTTTGATGGGTAACCGGATGGTTACTGGTCCCGGCCATCTAGCGGGAAATAGTCCGGTAACGATTCTTTGATCCTTGATCAGGATGCCAATGCCAGTATGATGCCTACCTGTTTGCTGAACTCTTCCAAAAGCAGAAGTAGATGCCATAATTCTTGGCTTGAATATCTTGTGAGATTTTTTCCCGACTTTTTTACAAAAAAGAATTCCTCGGCCTCTCCCTTTTCCCCAATTGGAGGAATGTGCGCGACAATGGCTGTCCTGTCAGATCCGTCAAGGCCATTTCCTTGACTCCAAACGCTCGCAGCACCATGGACGGCTGAAAACGAAGCCTGTGCACCATTATTAAGACAGGTGTGCAAGAGCACGACTAATTAGCACCTAGTCTGGCAATCAAGCTCGGTTGAGGCCATCAATATGGAGATGGCAGAAGCTGCTGGGAGGGAGGCATGGCTGCCGTACATCTCCACGCTGGCGTCCTGCCTCGTCGGCTTCTTGCTCTACTTCTACGCGCCCTACTGGGGAATCAGGCGAGTGCCGGGGCCTCCTGCCCTGCCGATCGTAGGCCACCTGCCCTTGCTCGCCAGGCATGGGCCTGACGTCTTCGGCGTCCTCGCCAAGAAATACGGCCCCATCTTCAGGTAACAACTGACAGAAGTGATCTTGCTCTTGCAGAATGCTTGATTTTGCAAAGTTTCAGTGTTTTTTTTTAAGTATGGTTTGATCTGTTTGGGAGCAAGATTTATTGGTGTGTGAGGTTTTGCATTGGCTGGATGGGTGCTAGGTTCCATCTTGGAAGGCAGCCTCTAGTGATTGTCGCTGATCCGGAGCTGTGCAAGGAGGTTGGGGTCAGGCAGTTCAAGAGCATACCCAACAGAAGCTTGCCGTCGCCTATCGCCGGCTCCCCTCTCCACCAGAAGGGGCTCTTCTTCACAAGGTAACATCACTTCTTTCTCTCTTTTTCCACAAATGGTAAAATTTGATATTTCACCGGAGGAAATACAAATTTTCGATCGTCCAAGGCGAAAATGTCAAGCAAAGCATACGTATGATGATGATCCCTGTCCAATTATCTTGGCATAGTGATGAAACCCTAACCTGGTTACAAAGTGGATCATATTCACTACACATATCCATGGGAACTCATTAATCCATTACGCAAGAGAGGTTTTTTTTCCACTTACGTACGTTTTTCAAAGCGTTGTTTTTCACTCTTGGCTCCAATAGCCCGAAATCATCATATCTTGTTCTCCATGAAGTCTCCTTGACGTAATCCACTTAGACCACCACTGCAGTTTTGCAAACCGCTCGCTTTTCCGGTTTTGGGAAGATGACCATGTTGCCCCTCAACCGACATTTCCCAATTCCTTCTCCTCGAAGCATCGTCCATACTTCATCATCATCCATATGGCCCCAATGATTCCTCGTTAAGTCTCTTACGTGTCCGGATCTCACCGAACCGTCTTCACTTGTAAATGAGTCCAAATCACTTGACGCACCATATGTCCCGCTTGATCTTGACCACTTGTGTATTCCATAGCCTTTGTCCATTTTGCGCCTTATTCGAGTCCAACTATCTCACCTGGCCTTCATGACCGCTCTAAACCTTGGTTCTCCTAACCAATTCTCAATCTTTCTCGCCATTGACCATGGTTGACTCTAGAGCCACTTGCACAACAATAGACCAAATAAACTATTTTTGAACATAAATTCATTCCAACCTAATCAACATTAGTCATAAACACACCATGTAAGACATATGCACCGTTATCATAGCCCTCGACAAAATTCAACATAGAAATTTGTCCTGGCCGATCAGATCGCTAAGCATGGCCAGTCTAACAACCCACCGATCTGACCACCAACCAATGCTAATCAGACCGCTTTCCAAAATCTAAAAACACTATTATCTAAAATTTTGGCAAAACTCTATCTAGTTTCGCGTCCAGTCTCCATTTTCAAAGAAACGAGGGGGGAACTTCGTCTCCAAATATTCTCACATAAGTGTTTGGTGCACATTCTTTAACTCACAAAAAGGTCACATGGTCGGTCTGACCGTCACCCATAACCAGTCAGGTTGTCTAGCCTCTGCCAGTTAGACCGCACCCTAGGGCTGGTCTGACCTTTTACAACTTGACAGAACACTAAATTATGTTTCATGACAAAACTGAACTCAAATTTCAACAACTCTCAATCAATTACTCACCACAAACCATGAGGTGACCTCCACATGGTCTCATATGAAATATTGATATGTTTCGTGTGAAATTCGAATGTTCCAAATGGGGCTTAAGTTTTGCGAGAATTTGAACAATTTCTGTGCAATACTAGTATACTACTACTGGAAACAACGTGCACTTGCAGGGACGCAAGGTGGTCGGCGATGAGGAACACGATCATCTCGCTGTACCAGCCGTCGCACCTCGCTGGTCTCATCCCCACCATGCAGCGCTGCATCGAGCGCGCCGCCGAGGCCATAGCAAACACAGCTCAAGAGCGCAGTGACGTCGACTTCTCCGACCTCTCCCTCAAGCTGGCCACCGACGTCATCGGCCAGGCGGCGTTTGGCGTCGACTTCGCCCTCTCGGCGCCGCCGAGCGCGCGCGACGGCGGCGAGGCCGCGGAGTTCATCAGGGAGCACGTCCACTCCACCACATCGCTAAAGATGGACCTGTCGGGGTCGCTCTCCACCGTGCTCGGCCTCGTCGCGCCGGCGCTGCAGGAGCCGGCGCGGCGGCTGCTGAACCGGATCCCGGTGACGGCGGACTGGAGGATAGCGCGGACCAACGAGCGGCTGCGCGCGAGGGTTGAGGAGATCGTGGCGAGGAGGGCGAGCGACCGGAAGGAGAGGAGGGAGAAGAGGGACTTCCTGTCCGCGGTGCTCGACGCCCGGGACGACGGCGGCGAGAAGATGAGAGAGCTGTTCACGCCGGACTACGTCGGCGCCCTCGCGTACGAGCACCTCCTCGCCGGGTCGGCCACCACGTCATTCACGCTATCCTCGGCTGTGTACCTCGTCGCCGGCCACCCGGAGGTTGAGGCGAAGCTGGTCGCGGAGGTCGACCGGTTCGGCCCGCGCGGCGCCGTCCCGACGGCCGACGACCTGCAGCACAAGTTCCCCTACCTCGATCAGGCAAGCATAAATTACGACAAACACATTGTGCAATTGATCAATCTGCGAAAAAAAATTGTGCAATGCAAGAAGCGGTGATCCATGAATTGTGTTGCAACTTTGCAGGTTATAAAAGAGGCAATGAGATTTTACATGGTCTCGCCGCTCATCGCAAGGGAGACATCGCAGCAAGTGGAGGTCGGAGGCCACACACTTCCAAAAGTACGTGAATTTTTACTGCCGAAACAACATTTCACAGCTCAAGTTAATTAACCACATTAAGTAATCTTTGCATCATGAAATCCTTACCTAGAACACGTGGCTTTGGCTCGCGCCGGGGGTTCTGGCGCGGGACGCGGCGCAGTTCCCGGACCCGGACGTGTTCCGGCCGGAGCGCTTCGAGGCGGGGTGCGAGGAGGAGCGATGGCGGCACCCGTACGCGCACATACCGTTCGGGCTGGGGCCGCGGGCGTGCGTGGGGCGGCGGTTCTCGCTGCAGGAGGTGAAGCTGGCCATGGTCCACCTCTACCGCCGCTTCGTCTTCCGGCGCTCGCCGCGGATGGAGTCGCCGCCCGAGTTCCAGTTCGGGATCGTGGTCAGCTTCAGGCACGGCGTCAAGCTCAGGGCCATCGAGAGAGACGATGCGCCACTAGGCTTGTATGATGGCGATGATCCAAGAGAGAATTCAATGTGAAACGGTATTTGGTAGCCTTGCTGTCAAGGAGTTCACCACGGGATAAATTTCCGAGGACGGCGAGAATTCTACGTGATTCTTGCAGGAATCGCAAGATGATTTCTTGTAAAATTCCAGTATCAGCTCGCTTTATTGTCCCCTGTGAAGCAAAATCTGTTGCTACTCTGGAGTCCAAACCCTGGCCAGCCAAAATCTTGCTCAGAATTCTCTTTACAAAAAACTAATTCGGGATCATCTCAAGAAAAATATTCTTCAGAGTTAAGGAGAGGTACAACAGCAGGAAATTGCTCAGTCAGTCAGTCAGTCAACTCACGGGCCTGTAGAATTAACATGAGGCGAGTAAGCACAGGGGAGAGCTACTGAGGTCTAAGTGACCTTGCTCAATAAGAATAATCTTGCATTTTCTTATTCAGGTTTCTAATCAGGAAAGGAAAGCACCACATCATGGGCAACATTAGCGTCAGTTTGTTCTACCCACCAAGCAGCTAGCGCCTAGCCTACCTGGCTGCTCGCACATGTATGCACAAAGAATTAGCAGGTCGTCCTGTTCTTGCCATCTCTTTAACAACCGGCAAAGAAATGTCCTAACCAAAAAACAACACAACACTTTTCCCAAAACCTCACTGCAAAACCCAAAAGAAAGGAACAAAATAATATTTACTTGAACTATCTGTGGATATCACGGGGACATGTGCATAATCTTAGGTGAAAAATTAGGCGTGCTCCTATTCACCCCCTCTAGTCGTCTTTCCGGTCCTACACTATCATCGCCGTTGCATGTGGGAATAACATCATTACTATCTGATCCAAAGAATCTGTTGAGGTATCATGTAAAGGAAATGACACCAATTTGAGAGCAACCTGAAAAAAGAAAAGAAATCCATATAGATTGACCAATGATCATCAGGAGATGAATTAAACGTTAAAACAGATTCTGTAACATGCCAGGTAAAACAGGCGGAGCAGTTTGATTCAAATAATAGAAATACTGAGGCCTTCTGATGAATGGCGTTGAAGCTGGTGGATCCGGTGGTGCTCTACTTATAGCAGCCCAAGGCTAGCGACGTATAGAATAGATGCGCAATTGCCTTGGTAGATTGATGGCATGACTGGCTCTGGTCCCTGGGTACGCAGTCCATGCCATCGCTCCGCCCGACACCGTTGATGGGAAGGTAAGGAGAGGGCAAGCGGACGGAGAGGCCGTCGTGGCACTCGCTGGCACCGGCGAGCCCCGTGGACCACAGCGTCGCAGGGTGCTGCTCCAGCCCATGCTGTCACTCTGGCCGACGCCGTTGATGAGAAGGGAAGGAGAGGGCAAGCGGACGGAGAGGCGGCGGCGGCGGATATATGGCAAGCTAGCGCGGCCAGATCTCGGCTGCGGTGAGCACAGGAGAGGAAGGGGGCATGGCAGGGTGCTAGGGAGGGAGAACGGATGCGCCTCACCGCCTCCTCGAGGGCTTCCGCTGCAGTGGGCAGAGGAGAGGAAGGGAGCACGACAGGGACAGGAGGGAAGCGGTGAGAAAGAGGCGCACAGGAAGAGATGGGATTGGAAGGGTGTCAGACACGTTCCCGACGACGCCAGAGAATCGAGATGAATCACAGCGAATTGGAAAGGAAACTGGGAGAGTTGAGAAGAATAGGAGAGAGAATATGTTCATAATCTTTCTTCAATGGCTCCTCTCGGCGCAACAGTTTCCTTTTACAAGTCAATCGGTTAATCCTGTAGATAATACGATAAAATACCTGACAACTCCTCAAACAAAACAGCCCAACCACTATACAAGGCCAGCTGGCCCAAAAGACTAAATCTCAGAATACGCTTTCTTGCCCTCCTTACGTCTCCTCGCAAGACTGGCGTAGTCATGCCGTCACTGTGCTGTGACCCGCGCAGGTCTTGAAGGTTCTCCCAAGTCGACCATTGTGGCTGGGAGTTAGACTACTAGATTAATCCTTGTGGAATGACTTTATGCCCGATTCGACGTAGCCTCGTCGCAACTATTGTCACAGGGCAGAAGCAGTTGATCGGAATAAATAAGATTGAGGGAATGATCAGGACGCATAGTTTCAGACGATTTGATGTCCTTTTTCAATTGTGATACATGAATCACCGGATGAATGAGGCTTCTTGCAGCAGTTCCAGCTTGTATGCTATTTTTCCCACTTTCTGAATAATTTTTAAGGCCCAAAGTACTTGAAGCAGAGTTTCTGAGATGATTTGTGTGCTACAGATCAGTTGAACATAAGGTTGGAGCTTGAGATATACCAATTCTCCGACTTGAAATTCCCGGGTAGATCTCTTTTTGTCCGCTTGATCCTTCATTTTCTGATGGGCGCGAAGCAGATGCTGCTAAATCAGTTTAGACATTAGAGCATGATCGTTCAACCATTGTTCCAATTCCGGAGCAGAACTGTTGTCTCCACTGATGATTCCAAAGTGGTGCAGTGGATTACCATAGAGGACTTCAAATGGTGTTTTTCCTAAGGCTGAATGATATGTAGTGTTATACCAAAACTCGGCTTGAGATAACCATTGAGACCATTTGGTAGGACAGGCTTGCACCATGCAACAAAGATATGTTTCCAAACATTGATTTAAGCGCTCTGTCTAGCCATCGGCATGTGGATGATAAGCTGAGCTCATATTCAGCATGGTGTCAGTGAGTTTGAACAATGCCTACCACAATGTACTTGTAAACACCTTATCCCTGTCGGAGATGATAACTTGTGGCAATCCATGCAATTTGTAAATATTGGTGATGAACAATTGCGCCACTGTCCATGCAGTAAATGGGTGTGATAAGGGTAGAAAGTGGCCATACATGGAGAACTTGTCGACTACCACCAGTATGGTGTCAAAATTCTTTGACTTGGGCAATCCTTCAATAAAGTTCAAACTAATGATATTCCAGGCTTGTGTAGGAACTGGCAATCGATAGAGCAAACCTGGTGATTTGGTATGCTCCGATTTGGCCTGTTGGCAAACAGTGCAGGCTGACACAAACTTGTGGATATCTTTCTTCATGCCTGGCCAAGCAAATAGTGCCTTGATCTTATGATAAGTAGCAGTGATTCCACTGTGTCCTCCCACACCACTGTCATGTAATGCTAGCAGTACAGCCTGATGTGCTTCAGTGTGTTTGCCCAAGTAGATTCTACCTTTATATTTGATGATGCCATCCTGTAGAAGAAATCCATCTGAATTGGATCCAGTCAGTGCTAGTTCTGCCAACAATGTTTTGGTTGCATTGTCTTTTGATAGCCTTCCACCACAATTTCCAACCACCTTGGTTTGCTAGTGGATATTGCCAAAATTTCTGCCTCCTGTTCTTTCCTGGATAATGCGTATGCTGCCTTATTATCAAGGCCTTTCGTAAACACTATCTTATACTGCAAACTAAGCAATTTCAGAAAATCCTTGTGTTGCATGCCCTATGTAAGTCTTTGTTCTCCTAAATGTAGAAGACTCTTATGATCGATGGCTATGGTGAATTCACCATGTTGCAAATATGATTTCCTTTTGTCAACAGCCATAAGTATTACTAAACATTCATTTTCATAAGTGGACAATCCTTTGGCTTTTGGTCCTAGAGCTTTGCTTAAATATGCAATAGGGTGACCTTGTTGCATAAGGACAGCTCCAATGCCAACATCACTAGCATCAGTTTCCAACACAAACTCTTTAGTGAAATCAGGCAATGCTAAGACTGGAGCTTGAATTAGTGCTTGTTTGATTGCCTCAAAGGCTTCTTGTTCTCTGACTGCCCAGGTGTAAACTATGCTTTTCTTTAACAATTCAGTCAAAGCCTTGCTGATAATACCATAGTTTCAAATGAATTTTCTATAATATCCAGACAGACCTAGAAATCCTTGAAGATGTTTAACAATATGTGGAGGAGGCCAATTCTATACAGCCTATACCTTGGAGGGATCTGTGGCCACACCTTGAGCACTAATAATGTGACCCAAGTATTCAAGTTGGGGCTGGGCAAAGGAGCACCTAGATTGCTTGATCAACAACTGATTTTCAGCGAGTATATTGAACACTTGTTGTAAGTGTTGTAAATGATCCTCCAATGACCTGCTGTATACCAATATGTCATCAACGAAAACCAAACCAAACTTCCTGATCAACTGAGGGAAAAATGGTATTCATCATTGCTTGAAATGTAGCAGGTGCGTTTGTAAGATCAAACGACATGACTCTAAATTCCGGTGCCCATTGTGTGTCTTGAATGCGGTCTTATATTCATCTTCTTCCACCAATCACAGTGATGACATGACTACGCCAGTCTTGCGAGGAGACATAAGGAGGGCAAGGATGTGGCGCCCCGTGTCATTACCCCGGAGGGTAATCACACTTAGGCATATACATTACTATTCATCTGCCCGGTAGGACACCGCTTCGACGAATAGTAAGCCTTACCAAAGTCTACGCAGCAGAACAATAAGATAGAAACTGTACTTTATTTCAGTATTTAGCCACGTTAGGCTATGGTGTGCATTACAAGTAGTAATCTACAACTGATAAATGGGACTAAGTCCCATTGCTTGCCTTCCTTGCTCCATCGGTCTTCTACTCATCCCACACGCTGAATATCATGTCTACCTCGCCCCGCTCCTCGTAGCCAGCGCCCTTGTCTCCGGCGGTCTCATTGGTACCTGTGTGTCCTTCGTCCCACTCGGGATAGTTCTCAGCTGGACTAGGATCTAACAAAGGAGAATAATAGCAAGTTTAAGTACTAGTGTACTCAGCAAGCATTAATAGCAAAAGATGCACTGGATGACTCATTTCTGTTGATTAATACATTTTCTAGCTCATCTCTTTTCTGGAAAATAGTTTAACAAGACTTGGGTGGCCAATTTTAATACTAAAAAGACTACTTGTCACTTGAAAAGAGGATAGACCCCCTTGCGATTCCCGTATACTCCAATCCAGGAGACAGACATGAATTCATGATTTTACATAGCACTGCGCAGGCTTTGTACCACTTTACCCATAGCTACTATGAGCTTTCTCTGAGTTAGGGCTCCCGTATTTCCTTTGATGCAGTTTCGAGTTCAGAATACAGAACGTTTTCCAAGTTACGTGATTGAGTCTCCACCCATTACTTTCCGTCGGTGCCGACCTGGTCACAGTGCTGACCTAGTCATCCACCGAGTTCCAGTAATGTTGGTGTGGATATCATGGGGATATGTGCACGATCTTAGGATGATGTTACAATTGGCAATGTCGTTTATGGTTTGTCGAAACAACGTTTTCAGCAAGTGTTAGGATAATCGGTCATATCGTGGGTAAGTCGCATCTGACGATCATGATCTTGTAATACCGACTTGTAGAGGGTGGCAGTACCGCATCACGGTGTGATCGTTTGAGTAGCGGTATGGAATTTCTAGAGAGGTTGTTTTTGGGGAGTTTTGGATTTCCTTGAGAAACGGTACGACCACAAGTGTATCTGGCGGTACAATCATGATCTGATAATCTGTAGCCCTTACTAGGTGGTAGTACCGATTCTGTTTCTAAGTTTCAGTTAACATAGAGATTAGTTTTTGGGTTAGGTCAAGTTCATGGGTTTCATGGTATATGTGTTGCATGATGCATGTTTTGACTAACGTGGGTCAAGTTGTGAAGAACTTGTTCCTGGAATCGATTTTTTTGTCTATTGTTGTGCAGGTTGCTTGGAGGTTAATGACGGTCAACGGCGAGGATGATCGGGACCAAGCTTGGAGAGCTGAGATCCAGAACGATCGGGGATGCCGGGTGAGGTCAATGGAGTGAAGCATGGCGCAAGAGGGACAAAGGTGACCGAACGGGTAGTTCGGTGCGACGGGTTGGATCAAGCGACGCGGGGGTCAGAGCAAGTGCCATGGTAGTTTCGGTGGAAGCCGGATGGGAGAGACTTGCCGACATGATGAGAACCGTTGGATCAACCTACACGTGGTGAATCATGGAAGTGCTTCACGAAGATGGGACTCGGTCTTTGCAAAAAGATCGAGAAGGGGTATTTTGGTAAAATTACCAAATACCACCTTGGTGACCTTTTGCCAACCCACGGCGCAAGACGGTGCATGATGAAGTGGATTAGGTCAAGAGGAGATGACGACGGCGCTTTAAAATACGTACGTTTGTGACCCGTTTGTGTGTGGGCCTTAATGGGAGCCCATTAGGGTTAATGCTTCTAGAAACTCTAAGCCTCCACTATAAATAGAAGAGGGAGGTGGCTGCACCCCCTTCAACCCTTTCATTATTGAAAACCCTAGTTTTGCTTTTGTGCTTAGGGAGAAGATAGTTGGAGGTTAGGTTCTAAAGAGTTGGATTTGATTTCGTACTCATGTATTGAGTCTTTGTCCTCCATTGATGGAGTAGCTGTAAACCAATACCATATCAAATCAATCCAAGAAAAAATTGCTCAAAGATGTGTCTCTTTGCTTTCCTTCTCTCTATTTGATGATTTTGAGACTTTCTTTGATTCACGAGTTTTCTCTTGGTTTCTTGCCGTGATCTAGCTTGCTGTGACATGTGGGAATACATCTAGGATCATTTTGATCATCAATCACCCACGAGCAAGTGTTTGGATCATATTTTGGTTTTGACTCGGTTTTTGGAGCAACCTTCGTTCGAACGGAAAAATGTCAGAACTTTGGAAAGGATCTTCATGATCGTTGCATGGAATAGGTTCCTAACATCCTTAGGAAGGTGTGTTTCAAGTTTCGTGAAGTTTGGAGTTACGGATCAAAAGTTACGTCAATTTTTTAATTCGTTTTAGGTCATTTACTATTCATTTGCACGATTTTCTTTATCACCACGATACAACTGTCATTTGCTCATTTGGTTGTTCCGATTTCCGACACGATCAGCACTGTTCATCGGTACAACCGGTACTGTTTATCAGTACTATTCATCAGGCTGTTTTTTTGTGTTTTTGGTCGTTTCTATTTGATTCAGTACAAGTCTTCTACTACGGCTATATATATTGATCTTTATAGTTCTCATAGCTATTGGAGTCAATATCATGTTTGAATCCAATCAAAGCGAAAAATAGATAGTGCTCCTATTCACACACCCTCTAGTCGCCGTTTCGGTCCAACAATTGGTATCAGAGCCCGGTTAGTTCAATCTTGATCTTAATCGGTCACTGAACTTGGCAATGAATAAGTACTCGACCAAGCCGCTTGTCTTCGATGGGCTCGACTATGCCTATTGGAAGAACCACATGCGAGTCTTCCTTGAGAGCGAAGGACAAGCTATATGGGAGATTGTTTGAGCCCCGCTCGTTTTGCCCAAAGTTGCTTCGCCGGCTTCAGCAGTCCTCTTGGCTAACAACAACAAGGCAAAGAACCTTCAATATGCTGGGCTTGGTAGATAAGAGTACGATAGGATTTGCAACCTTGAGACCGCATGTGAGATTTGGCACACCCTCGAAACTTACCATGAGGGATCGTTCCAAATCAAGCAAGTGCGCCAGACGGTCTACAAGCGAGAGTATAATAAATTCGAGATGCGTCCTGGTGAGAGAATCGATAACGTTTTTACTCGCTTTAACAAGGTGATCAATCAGATGAGAGCTGTTGACATTGAGTACTCTCAATCTGAGAATGTCACCCACCTCTTGGCTGCAATCAACACCAAGGAGTGGGAAGTCAAGGCTACTGCCATTGAGGAGAACGTCGATCTCTCTACTCTCACTTTGGAGCAGCTTTATAACAAGCTCAAAATTCATGAGATCAAGAGAGGTAGCCTTCCTAAGAAGGATAACATGGCTTTGGTGGCTGATCCTCTCAAAGGGATTCCTGATGGTCCTTCTAAGTCTTCTTCTAGTTTTTCTTTTGCGTGTTTATCTGCTATTCAAGGAGAAGAGTTTGAGAGTCTTCCTGAAGCTGATTTAGCTCTTTTAGTCAAGAAAGTCACATGGACATATAACAATGTTAGAAACAAGAAAAGAGGTGGCCTTGTGACGTGCTATGAGTGTGGAGAGCTTTATCACATTCGGGCGAATTGCCCCAAGCTGAAAAGTAAGAGCAACCACAAGGAGGAAAAGCCAGCTTGAAAGAAGTCTCAAGGGAACAAGCCCAAGTACAATGCTGCCAAGCTCATGAAGGCCGCTCACCGGGTCCTTGCCGCTTTTGGAGAGCAATCCATGAGCGATGTGGACTCCGGGAGCGAGGAGGACAAGGAGGAGGAGCTCCCTCAAGACAAGAAAGGGAAGGCCAAGGACTTCACCCGCATGTGCTTCATGGTCGACATCGTCGACATCAATGACAACGATGAGGTACCTCTCTCCTATGATGTTCTTTACGCTAGATCTTGACGACATGTTTGAGCAACTCATGAGTCAGGATAAGGTCTTAGAGTTTACCATGGCTAGGAACAAGGATTTAGAATCACAAGTAGATAATTTGACATTAGAACTTGCAAATGCTAAGACTCTTGATGATGATAAATGCTCATTTTGTCATGCTTTACATTCTGAACTGTCCAAATTGCAATATGCTCATGATATTGCTTTGCACCAACTTGAAAATGCTAGGACTGAGCTAATTGAGGTTAAATCTGCTCCCTGTGAAAAATGCTTGAGTCTAGTAAGTTGGATGTCTCTGGTGATGTTAAATCTAGCTTTTGCTCTATCTCGCTTAGAATGTGAGCTTGAAGTCACTTTTCTTAAGGAGAAAAATGCTAGAGCCGTCAAGGCCAAGAATTGTGAGTCATGTGTTAATGTTGGAAAAGAGAATGCATATCTCAAGAATACTTTAGAAAGATTCTCTAGTGATAAAAAACAATTGAACATGATTCTGGACACATCTAAGATTCCTTATAAGAAGCAAGGGTTAGGATACAACTCTGCCATGGACAAGTCCAATTCTAATTCGGGTCTTGGAAAAAGGCTTAGTTGAATTCAAAACACAACCTGCAAAGACTGTTTTTAAATCTGCAGGGTTCAGTAAAAGGTGCTTCTCCTAGTGGTACTAAATACCATTGCACCTATTGCAAGAAGAATGGACATTTGGTTGAGTTCTGTTGGCGTAGGTTGAAGAACGCTAAGAAACATATTGCTAGAATGTCATCTAATCAACCTAGAGCTTTTAGGAGACATGGTCACTTAGAAAAGAAAAAACCTGGTCTAGGATTTGTTGCACATGCTCATCATCATGTTTCTAGAGCAGAATGCATCTCATGTTCATGTAACCATTGCTCATAATAGAGCGCAAATAAAATCAAGAATAGCACTTCTGCTTTGCATACTACTCGCATGAGCGTGTGTCTCGATGCTAGGTTCCCAAGTCGCTTTTAACTAACCCCAAGATTGAGACACATCGTTCTTTTGTGCCTTGATTTTCAAGATCGCCTGAAGGAGGAAGAACACGTGGCTCGTTGACTCATTTGTTCACGCCACATGACCGGAGACTCAAGGCGGTTCACTTCCTTCACGCTTGTCAGCGGGTGATGACTTCATCACCATTGGAGATGATACACAAGGGCGAATTGAAGGAATGTGATCAATCAAGGTGAATGATAGATTCATCTTGAAGGACGTCGCCCTTGTGGACAAGCTAAGGTACAACTTGCTTTCGTTTATGACTTCTTGATGATGGCTCTGAAACTTCGTTTTAAGAAAAATGCCTATCGTGTGCTTGATTCTGCCGGTGAGCTTGTTTTGGGGATTTCTAGGGTTGGTAGAATCTTTGGAGCTGATTTTTCTGAATCTCTTGCTAGATCTCTCAAATGTTTAATTGCATCTTCTTCTAATATCTGGCTTTGGCACCGATGTTTGGGGCACATTGGTTTTGATCATCTGACGCGAGTTAGCGGCCTTGATCTCATGAGAGGTTTGCCTAAACTCAAAGCTGTCAAGGATGCGGTATGTGCGCCCTGTAGGCATGGCAAGCAAGTTGCCGCCTTACACCCTTCATTGACTATGGTCATGACTGACGGACCAGGACAGTTGCTTCATATGGATACTATTGGTCCTACTAGGGTTCGGTCAGTCGGTGGCAAATGGTATATCCTTGTCATAGTTGATGATTTTTCGAGATACTCTTGGGTGTTCTTTCTTGCTTCGAAGTATAAGGCTTTTGATCATTATCATGATCTTGTTCTTCGTTTGGCTTCTAAACTTCCTAGTGCCTTGAGAGTAATTCGCAGTGATAATGGTACAGAGTTCAAGAATGCCTCTTTTTGTGCTGAGCGTGGCATTGAGCATTAGTTCTCTTCTCCACATGTCCCTCAACAAAATGACGTTGTGGAAAGGAAGAACAGGACCTTAGTCGAGATGGCTAGGATGATGCTAGATGAGTATAGCACACCAAGGAGGTTTTGGGCTGAAGCTATTACTACTGACTTGCCATATTTCAAACCGTGTCTTCTTGAGACCGTCTTTGGACAAGACTTCTTATGCGCTTTCGTTTTGGCGAAAAAACCCTCATCTCTCACTTTCGAGTCTTTGGATCAAGTGTTTTATTCTCAAGACAGGGGAATCTAGATAAATTTGAATCAAGGACTTGTGATGGTTTATTTACGGGTTATCCCGCTCATTCGAGGGTTTTCGGTCTTTAATGTTGAAACTAACATTGTCCGGAGACATGCAATGTCACTTTTGATGATACTAGCCCTCGAGCTAGATCCGATGCTTGGTGACTTACAGTGACAGAGAGTATTTTTGTTGAAGAAGAAGAGGATGATTTCGATATTGCTCCTCCACCTGTTGCTAATGCTCCTGCCCAAGCTCCAGAACCCACGATGATTGCTTCACCTCCAATTGAGGCTCATGCTGCATCTTCATCAGTAGTACCTGCGGAGGTTGAGGAGATACTATCTCTCCCAGGCGCTCCATTGCACATTCAGAAGCAACACCCTCTGGATCAGATGATTGGTAATCTTCATGAGCGAGTCACTCGCTCCAGGTATCATGATCCGAGTCTTTTCTCTCACTCTGCATTTGTAGCTACTTTTGAACCCCGTGATATATCACATGCTTTATCTGATGCTAGCTGGGTCAATGCCATGCATGAGGAGTTAGAGAATTTTGAAAGGAATAAAGTCTGAAACCTTGTAGAACCTCCTAGTGGTCATAATGTGATAGGAACCCGTTGGGTGTTCAAAAATAAACAAAATAATGATGGTTCTGCAGTTAGAAACAAGGCTAGGTTGGTAGCTCAGGCTTTAGCCAAGTTGAGGGGTTAGATTTTGATGAGACCTTCGCTTCTGTTGCTAGACTAGAAGTCATTCACATTCTGCTTGTATTTGCTGCATCTACGGGTTTTAGGTTGCATCAAATGGATGTTAAGAGTGCCTTTCTGAATGGTTTTATAGAGGAGGAAGTGTATGTTAGGCAACCCCCTAGCTTTGAGAATCCTAAGCACCCAGATTGTGTTTACAAGCTATCCAAAGCCTTGTATGGTCTTAAGCAAGCCCCTAGAGCCTGGTATGATAGACTTAAGACCTTCTTGCTTAAGAATGATTTTGAATTGGGAAAGGTAGATAAGACTCTTTTCATTCTTAGGCATGACAATGACTTCCTACTTGTTGATTTACATTGATGATATCATCTTTGGTGGTTCCTCTCATGCTCTTGTTTCGGTTTTACGAGACCATGTCCAGGAATTTGAGATGAGTATGATGGGTGAGCTCAACTACTTTTGGGGCTTCAAATCGAGCAATGCAAGGAAGGGATCTTCATCCATCAAGCGAAGTACACCAAGGATCTGCTCAAGTGCTTGAGATGGGTGGCCGCAGCCGTCGCCACTCCCATGGCGACCGATCGCTGGATCTAGATGAGGAAGGAGAAGCCGTGGATCAACGCGAGTACCGCAGCATGATCGGCTCTCTTCTATACTTGACGGCCTCAAGACCGGACATTCACTTCGTGGTCTCGCCTCAGGCGAGGTTTCAGCGTCTCAGGGACTTCACATCGCTAGCGATTAAGCGCATCTTGGTATTTACACTCTACCCTCCAAGATGGCATTTGGTATTCTGCTCTTCTTCGTTGTCCATTCGGGGTTTTGATTCGATTTTGTGGGTCATCGGATAGATAGGAAGAGTACCTCTGGCACTTGTCATTTCTTAGGCACTTCTCTTGTCTCTTGGTCGTCTAGGAAGCGGTCTTACATTGCACAATCCTTCTTTGGCCGAATATGTAGTCGCTACTAGTTCTTTGTAGTCGATTTTGTGGATGGTGTCCACTCTTAAGGACTTTGGGTTAAACTTTGCTAGTGTTCCTCTTTTACGTGATAACACTACGCTATTAACATTGCTAAAAATCGATTGCAACATTCTAGGACCAAGCACATAGACATTCGCTATCACTTCCTTAGAGACCATGTTGAGAAGGGTGATATTGTCTTTGCATTTTGTGGAGTCAGAGGCTCGGTTAGCCGATATCCTCACCAAGCCTTTAGACCCAACAAGATTTGCCACCTTGAGGAGTGAGTTAGGGGTAATTTATCCCTATGGGTTGGTTTGAGGGGGAGTTGGATCTTTTCTGATCTTTCCTTGTTCATCTGATCTTTTCTTGATCTTCTTTTGAACATTTTGATCCTTTTTGATCTTTTTAGGCTTTTTGATCTTTTTAGGCTTTTTGATCTTTTCCTGCATCTCATTGTATCATATTGCATTCATATGAAAAACACAAAAGATGCATTGTAATATAAGCTTTTCTGCTTATCTTTTAGAATTGATGAAGCTTTGCTTATTACCCTTTGGAGCTTTAGTATTTCAATTCTTGCCCAATGTCATGTCTAGTTCTTTGACTTGCTAGAATTATCATGCTTTCACATGTGTAGCTAAGTCTTTCTGAATGAGTTAGAACTCTAAAACAACTTGAACTAAAAACTGCAATTGATGGATGTTTTAGCGAGTTACGCAATTAGTGCTCCTTTTGTGACATTGGACCTGTCAAAATTACTTTGTTAGATCTTGAGCAAAATGATTCATTTCAGGACCTGTTTGTCTCTTAATGTGGTCATTGTTAGCTTTTTGATCTCACATTGACATTTTGACATGATCATTATCATTTTAGGATCCTGTTGATGAACTTGCTAAATTTGAAGTTTTGCTTAAATTGTTAAAATTCATTGCTTTACATTGAGCCTTGAGCTTAGTTTTGGTATATATGTCTTATCATGATCTTGCTAGCTATTTGTTATGCTTGATATGTTGTTTGTGCAATATTAGAAATACTAGCTTGTTCTTTTGGGTAATCTCCAAAGCTTCTTGTCATCAAAAATTAAAAAATACAAAAAATGAAGCCACTCCATTGCATTTCATGCATACTCCTTCTTATATTTTTTCTCATTCTGCATTTGTTATCTCTGAACGAGAGGAAGGCGTGATTCCTTGATGACTCCATTGTCAAAGGGGGAGAAGATATTTCAAGATGTATAAAGGGGAGAAGATATAAAAGTGTTAAAAAGGGGGAGAAAATTGGAGAATTTTAAAATTTTCTGAAATCTGAAGATCATAGTGAGAGGGAGTTCCTTATTTGCATTCTTATAGTCTTATTGCCATTTCTGAACTTGAATTGCAATTCTTGCAACCTCACAATGATCAAATATCATATTGAACAATTGTTCTTTCATATGGACCTTAAGTGAGATTTTGACGCTTTCTGGAAATTGAAGCTTTCTTGCTTTCTTTTGCCTTATATCACTTGCCTATACTATTCTGAAGCCAACTTGGTCATTTTCATTGCTTTCTCTTGCATTTGGACCAAGTTGTGTCTTTGTGCGAAAACGTCGAGTTTTTACTTTTCAAACCTCAAATTTTGCTTTTATGGAAAATTGCCAATGTGTTCATCAAGGAGGAGATTGTGGATATCATGGGGATATGTGCACGATCTTAGGATGATGTTACAATTGGCAATGTCGTTTATGGTTTGTCGAAACAGAGTTTTCAACAAGTGTTAGGATAATCGGTCATATCGGCGTGTAAGTCATGATGCGTCCATGATCTTGATAATACCGGCTTGTAGAAAGGGCGGTAATACTGCGTCCGGTGTGACCGTTTGAGTAGCGGTATGGAATTTCGAGAGAGGTTGTTTTGGGGAGTTTTGATTTCCTTGAGAAGCTGCGATCAAGAAGTATATCTGTGATAATCATGGCAGGTCTTGATACCTGCGGCCCTTCTTGCGGTAGTACCGATTCTGTTTCTAAGTTTCGGTTAACTTGGAGATTTGTTTTTGGGTTAGGTCATGTTCATGGGTTTTATGGCATATGTGTTGCATGATGCATGTTTTGACTAACGTGAGTCAAGTTGTGAAGAACTTGTTGCCTGAATCGATTTCTTTGTCTATTGTTGTGCAGGTTGCTTGAAGGTCAATGACGGTCAACGGCGAGGATGATCGGGACCAAGCTTGGAGAGTTGAGGTCCGAACGATCGGGGATGTCGGGTGAGGTCAATGGAGAGAAACATGGCGCAAGAGGGACAAAGGTGACCAAACGGGCAGTTCAGTGCGACGGGTTGGATCAAGCGGCGCGGGGGTCGGTGCAAGTGCCATGGTGGTTTCGGTGGGAGCCGGATGGGAGAGACTTGCCGACATGATGAGAGCTGTTGGATCAACCTACACGTGGCGAAGCATGGAAGTGCTTCACGAAGATGGGACTCGGTCTTTGCAAAAAGATCGAGAAGGGGTATTTTGGTAAAATTACCAAATACCGCCTTGGTGACCTTTGGCCAACCCGCAGCGCAAGACGGCGCATGATGAAGCGGATTAGGTGAAGAGGAGATGAAGCTGGTGCTTTAAAATACGTGCGTTTGTGACTCGTTTGTGTGTGGGCCTTAACGGGAACCCATTAGGGTTAATGCTTCTAGAAGCTCTAAGCCTCCTCTATAAATAGAGGAAGGAGGTGGCTGCACCCCCTTCAACCCTTTCATTATTGAAAACTCTAGTTTTGCTTTTGTACTTAGGAAGAAGATAGTTGGAGGTTAGGGTTCTGGAGAGTTGGATTTGATTTCGTGCTCATGTATTGAGTCTTTGTCCTCCATTGATAGAGTGGCTGTAAACCAATACCATATCAAATTAATCCAAGGAAAGATTGCTCAAAGATGTGTCTTTTTGCTTTCCTTCTCTCTATTTGATGATTTTGAGTCTTTCTTTGATTCACGAGTTTTCTCTTGGTTTCTTGTCGTGATCTAGCTTGCTGTGACATATGGGAATACATCTAGGATCATCTTGATCATCAATCACCCACGAGCAAGTATTTGGATCATATTTTGGTTTTGACTCTCGGTTTTGGAGCAACCTTCGTTCGAACAGAAAAAGGTCAGAACTTTGGCAAGGATCTTCATGATCGTTGCATGGAATAGGTTCCTGACATCCTTAGGAAGGTGTGTTTTAAGTTTCGTGATGTTTGGAGTTGCGGATCAAAAGTTACGCTAATTTTTATTTCGCTTTGTCAGTTTACTATTCATTTGACTGATTTCGTTTGTTCTGCGGTACAACCGTCACTATCCATCCGGTTGTTCCGATTTCGATGACCAAGACTATTCATTCTAAGACAACCCAGATTGTTCATCGATTGCTTTTTGTGTTTTTGGTTTCTTTTGGGGTTTGAAGGATTCAAGATAAGTCTTCGCTACGCTTATATATATTGATCTTCATAGTTCTCATAGCTATTGGAGTCAATATCATGTTTGAATCCGATCAAAGCGAAAAATAGATAGTGCTCCTATTCACCCCCTCTAGTCGCCGTTTGGGTCAACAGCTTGGTTGGGCTAGACTCCTATACCCAACACTCCACCTAGCGCTATAGTGCCCCCCACTCTTGGATTCCTCTATCATACTCACACATATTACTTACCCGATGTGGAGAGCATAGTCACGTAACAAGGTAGCATTTTCTGCCCGTCGACATGAGAAGATGGTTGGCTCTGAATTTACGGCCTCTGATCCGGGTGAGAAGTTTGTTGGTCCTTATATATTAACCATATGTAAAGGGGTCCCACCTCTTCCCTCATCATCATCATCATTTTTCCCTGCTCGGGTCCCTTTTACCAGCCTAGTAATTTTGTTTCCTCATCTCATGCTCGTTTCTGATCTTCTTCTCATTTTCATCTTGAGTCCGTTTTAATTTTTGAGACATAGTTTTCATGCATATATGTATAACAATACAACAAAGTACATTTTACATTTAATATAACTATGTTAGTAATCAAGAGATAAGCTTGCCTTCGTAGTTGTAGGAAAGATCGTCATCGAAGAAATTGGTATCAACTACTCCGATCTGCGTTGGTTCGCTCACGCAATTTATGCAGTCACGGCTAATAATAAATAATTAAGTAAATACTTAGTGGCAATTGGGTGCTACTAGGTGTACATTAGTCGATGATTCTTTTCGTTAGCGGATTTTAATTTAATAACTTTTTTTGAACCCCGTTAAGTTAGCACTCTCCAACTGTGGTCATTCCATGGTCTACTGGCTCTAGGATCGAGATTTCCTATTCGTGCATTTAATTGCGCGAAAATAACATACTATACGAATCCTACAAGCAACTGAGTTCACTAACTTTTACGCGCACAATTAATTGCCTAATCGATTCTACGCCGGCGTTGCTTAATTAATTTCTAAAGCTTCAGATTATTTATTTAATCTAGTGAGTTTTATCGATGGTTAATTTTGATAGATATTCTCATATTGATTTTACGTATTTTTCCATTCTTATTTTCTACCAGTCAGCCTACTATTATTTATCTGCACAGGGTTTATAAATCCATTTTTCCTGGTGATTCATCTGAAACTCGTAGGTATGCTACTTACGAGATCTCTCTTATTATTAATAATTTTTAATTTATTTTATCTTATTTTATTTTATTAATTATCGGTCTGGTTTAAGACTAGTTATTCACATGGCTTATTTAAGTCCGTTTGTTCCCAAAAAATTATACAGTGCCGATATTTATTAATACTGGTTTTTATCTAAATTTATTACTACTAATCCTCCCTACAAATTTACTATTTTATTCCTTTTCTATTTTTTCTCCCTTAATCCCTAATCTCCTCCTTAATCTCCGTCTTTACTCCTCACACAACCCCTACTCTCTCTCTCTCTCTCTCTCTCGCATCCATCCATTTTGGCCGACACACACAGAAGCTCCTCCTCCTCCATTCTATTCTCCCCAATCTTTCTCCACGGCTTCTCTCCCCTGGAGCTTGCCCTGCCGAATGGAAGCTCCACGGTGCCTCCTCCTCTAGCTTGCCTCTCGCCCGGCTCCCTAGCCGTTGGCACGCTGGCGCCGCCACCCACGCCTGCTCGTGTGTTGCCACCTTGGCTCACGCCCCTGATTAGCCCTGTCTTGCCTTTGATTCCTCTGCCCGCCGGCCGCTTGGCTCCTCGCCACTGACCCAGCCAATCGGCTCCTCCCTCGCGCTCTTCTCTCTCTCTGGCTTGGTGCATTGCGCAAATGTTAGAATTAATCTTGTCATCAGTGTCTTTGCATTTTGATTTGTCATGCATTAGTTGTTTAGCTGAGCCAAGCATGTTTGTATACATCACATGGTGTTGTGCACGTACGTATGTGTGAGTGTAAATAGGATGTAGCTGCATGTAGTCAATTATTAGTGGCCTGCATGTAGGAAGTAGTCCTGACACTTTTGTTGGAGCCGTGCCATGGAAATAGGATCAGGGGTTAGTGGCGTGAGTAAGAACCGGTCAGATAGATCGTGCACATGTAGAGGCCGCATGCAGTGTGAGTGTAGGATCGTGCAACTAGTGCGTGTGTTTACCTGGCTGTGTATTTAAGTCATGTATTGAGTCTTTGGTGGTATTGTGAAGAGAGAGGAAAATGTAGCCCACAAGTGTGTCTCTTCTTCCTTCATGTGACCTCTTGCGTGAGTGTATAAGAGAAAGAAGAAGAGAGATGGGAGTTGAGAGATTCAATTCCAACAATTGGTATCACAGCGAGGTGCGAGGAGAAGCTGCTTGGTGATGAATCGTCGGTCGGCGTGATGGCGTGCGCAACGGCGCACGTCGGGTGGAGGTGCAAAGTGCCGGCGATGAGCCGGCTGCAGCACCATGCGCTCATGAGCACGATGGCGAAGGTCCGTGCGGCCATGGCGAGGCTAGCGCGGTGTGCCGGAATCGCACGTGATGTGCGCACCGACGGTGGCAAGGTGAGACGGTGCGAAGCCACCAGGAAACGAGTCGACATGAGGCCGACAAATGGCGATGGCATGGAGGCCGTCGTCGCAAGAAGAATCAGAGGATGGAGTCACCCAGTGAGTCGTGCAACCGGCGACGAAGTTGTGGCGGCAAAGAGGTAGCAGTGAAGAGTGGAGGCGGCATGTCTCCCAAATACCTGCTACCAAGGAGCGTCGTCGACAACCGGCAAGGCAAGATGGCATTGGCGGCTATCTCCTTGTCTCTCCGTATCTCCAGGACAAGAACTGCCAGGTGCATGGGATGCAGGTGCGTCCATGTTGATGGTCGCTGATGGCGAGGGCGAATGTATTGTCCCTCAAGAGTGGTCACGTGGCGAGGGCGACTGTAATGTCCCTCAAGGAGTGCACCACGTGGTAGAGAAGCGGCAGTGTGGGTTCGGCGACACATAAAGGGAGTTTGTGTTGCTAACCCGTGCCGAGTACGAAGATGGAACTTCTTGAAGATAAGTGTTGAAGACCGTCAATGGTGCGATAAGTCGTGCAAGAGGCCGTTGCGTGCGGCAAGACGATGTGGGTGATCTGCATCGGTGAGTCGACATGACAAGATTAAGGGGGTGAATGTTAGAATTAATCTTGTCATCAGTATCTTTGTATTTTGATTTGTCATGCATTAGTTGTTTAGCTGAGCCAAGCATGTTTGTATACGTCGCATGGTGTTGTGCACGTACGTATGTGTGAGTGTAAATAGGATGTAGCTGCATGTAGTCAATTATTGGTGGCCTGCATGTAGGAAGTAGTCCTGACACTTTTGTTGGAGCCGTGCCATGGAAATAGGATCAGGGGTTAGTGGCGTGAGTAAGAACCGGTCAGATAGATCGTGCACATGTAGAGGCCGCATGCAGTGTGAGTGTAGGATCGTGCAACTAGTGCGTGTGTTTACCTGGCTGTGTATTTAAGTCATGTATTGAGTCTTTGGTGGTATTGTGAAGAGAGAGGAAAATGTAGCCCACAAGTGTGTCTCTTCTTCCTTCATGTGACCTCTTGCGTGAGTATATAAGAGAAAGAAGAAGAGAGATGGGAGTTGAGAGATTCAATTCCAACAATTGGTATCACAATGAGGTGCGAGGAGAAGCCGCTTGGTGATGAATCGTCTTGGCGGCGGATGGCGGCGCAACGGCCGCGTCGGTGGAGGTGCAAAGTGCTCGGCGATGAGTATTTGCAGCAGACTATCGCCATGAGCACGATGGCGAAGGTCCGTCGGCCATGGCGAGGTTAGCGCGGTGTCTGCCGAATCGCACGTGATGTGCGCACCGACGGCAAGGTGAGGCGGTGCGGTTACCAGAAACGAAGTCGACATGAGGCCGACAAATGGCGATGGCATGGAGGCCGCTGTCGCAAGAAGAATCGAGGATGGAGTCACCCGGTGGAGTCGTGGCAACCGGCGACACGGTTGTGGCGGCAAAGAGGTAGCGATGAAGAGTGGGCGGCATGTCTCCCAAATACCACTACAAGGAGCGTCGTCGACAACCGGCAAGGCAAGATGGCATTGGCGCTATCTCCTTGTCTCCGTATCTCCGTGACAAGAACCGCCAGTGCATGGGATGCAAAGGCCCATGTTGATGGTCGCCGATGGCGAGGGCGAATGTATTGTCCTCAAGAGTGGTCACGTGGCGGGGCGATCGTAATGTCCTCAAGGAGTGCACCACGTGGTAGAGAAGCGGCGGTGTGGGTTCGGCGACACATAAAGGGAGTTTGTGTTGCTAACCTGCGCGAAGTACGAAGATGGAACTTCTTGAAGATAAGTGTTGAAGACCGCCAATGGTGCGATAAGTCGTGCAAAGAGGCGTTATGCGCGGCAAGACGATGTGGGTGATCTGCAGACGGTGAGTCGACATGACAAGATTAAGGGGTGAATGTTAGAATTAATCTTGTCATCGGTATCTTTGTATTTTGATTTGTCATGCATTAGTTGTTTAGCCGAGCCAAGCATGTTTGTATACGCCGCATGGTGTTGTGCACGACGTATGTGTGAGTGTAAATAGGATGTAGTGCATGTAGTCAATTATTGGTGGCTGCATGTAGGAAGTAGTCTGACACTTTTGTTGGAGCCGTGCCATGGAAATAGGATCGGGGTTAGTGGGCGTGAGTAAGAACCGGTCAGATAGATCGTGCACATGTAGAGGCCGCATGCAGTGTGAGTGTAGGATCGTGCAACTAGTGCGTGTGTTTACCTGGCTGTGTATTTAAGTCATGTATTGAGTCTTTGGTGGTATTGTGAAGAGAGAGGAAAATGTAGCCCACAAGTGTCTCTTCTTCCTTCATGTGACCTCTTGTGTGAGTGTACAAGAGAAAGAAGAATAGAGATGGGAGTTGAGAGATTCAATTCCAACAGCGCTGCCTCCCCTTGTGCCCAGTTGCTTGGCGTGGCTCGACCTCTGCCAAGGCTCCTCCTCATCTTGCCATGCCCTACCGCTTTCTCCCCTCCCTATTCCATTTCTTTTAATTTGGTTTTAAGTTCTAACTTGATTCAATTATTTTGTGCTGAATGTTGCTTGGTTGATGCTCACATATGAAGTTGGTGATGGAGGTGGGCTATTCTAGGCTTCGGCTTGGGTGATGGTGGGTGCGGTTCTAGGCACATGTGATATTCCCCTCTCTAACCCATTCCCTCCCCTTGCTCTGTGATGTGAATACTGAGGGCTAGTGTGAATGTTTCATGTGCTCTATGATGAATATGTGATGCTAAGGATGGGTTCTCTGACGGCATGTGTTGATTTAGGAGGTGGGTTTCGGTTTGGGAAAAATTACAAGATGAGGAAGGATGTGGTTTACCTCTGTGGGTCGTTTTGGGGATGGGATGGCAGTGCTCGATGGTGATGTGGTGAGGGTGCTCTCTCGCGGTCCTGGTAGTAGCGGTGGTGATGCCGGCAGTACGGTGGTCGTGTTGGTGCCCTTCGGTACTCCCGTTGGTTGCTTCGGTCGTCCACGCTCCGTCGGTCTTCCTCTTCTCCCTTGCTCCCCTTCTCTGGTTGCTCTCTCTGTGGTTGGTTGGGGTGGTAGTGATGCTGGCATGTGCTTGCTCTTGGATGGCAGTTGTGTGGTGCCTGTGAGTGCTTGTTCTTGTGAGGGAGAAGGGCTTGCCTTGGTGGGTTTTGCTTGATCTTGGTGGGTTGCCTCGGCTTTGGAGGTGGCAGTGGGCTTCCTTTGCTTGTGGTGGCAGTGGAAGGATGGTGGTTGTGTTGGCTTTTGGCTTTGGCTTGTGCTTGGGGATGATGACCTTGTGAGGCCTTGGGTTGTGCTAACTTGTGGTGGCCTTTGGCTGTGAAAGAATGAGATGTTTCTGTGGTGCTTTGTGAAGGGAGGGAGCTTTGTGTTGGCAGTGAAGTGAATGGGGGAGATGTATTTCGGCTGAGCATTGCTCTTGGCCTATGCATGACATTTATTCCCTTGCCCTTATCCATATCACCCTCTCATTATACTGTGAGCTCATAGGCTTTTTGGTCCAAAGGATGTCTTGGGTACTATTCTTAGATTTTCTGCGGCGAAGATAAGTCTGTATGACGTGGCTATCAGATTTTAATAAATGTCAGGTGATGAAACCTACGGGAATGAGATGGTGTCGACTAACCTGGGTGGCTCTGGGAACCATCGGTGATCTTCCTAAAATCCGACGGCCACTCTCTTTATTCTACTTCTATTTTAACGTCTCCGGTTTTCTATTGTTCTGACGGTTGATGGCGGGCGATGGAACCGTGGGTTGGGTTCGGATGACTGAGGAATGGTTCTGATGGCTGGCGATATGTAATGCAAGATTTCTATTTTATTCTTTTGTAATTTAATCAAAGTTGTAATTTAGATTATGATCTGTTGTAATCGATTCATGTAATTATCCCGAGTTGTAGTAATATTTCTTTTATGCTATAAATGAATTCTTGTTGTAATTTATTTTGAGTTATAAGGATGGTGTAACTTATGTGTATGAACCTTTTTGAGAATATAACTTGTATTTGCTTGGCGAAGCGTTTGATATTAATTTGAGATTATGATTTGTTCTTGCTTTACAAAAATTTTAATTACTGCTAATTACCGATTATCGACGTTTAGATTAGTTTCATTTTTCGGGTTCTCACAAAGGAAGCGTATTCTGAGCTTTAGTCTTTTGGGACAGCTGGGCTTGTATAGTGGTTGGGCTGTTTTCGTTTGAGGAGTTGTTGGTGGTGATATGCCCTAGAGGCAATTATGAAGATGATTGTATCACGTGTATGTTTATGAGTTATTGAATAAATGTTATTTTGTTCCTTGAATGAATCATTGGCTATAAAGATTAACAAGTATGTGACTTGTTGGTGAAACTCTTTTAACTTATATGATGTCATTCTAAATGTATCCCTAGTTGGATGTCACTGGTCGAAACACTAGTGACTTATCGACCAGCACATGTATTGATTGATGACCATGTTTCATCGATCATGAATATAGGGATATCGAATCAATAATGTGAACACATGTTAGAGAACATGGGGTTGGATTGACCCACCTTGTGACACTATTGAGATTGTTATGATTTTATGTGTCGTTAGTTGGTCTCAAGCAATGATGATGTATAATCCTTAGTTCACTTAGGGGTTGTCAAACGCTACTCTATAACTGGGTAGTTATAAAGGTGGCCTTCGGGTATGCTATGAAACAAGCGGAGAAATGTGACTGGTCGGATATGGGATCTTCCCCTCCTAACATAACAGGAGAGATATTTCTGGGCCCCTCGATGTGGTCGGATAAAAAAAGTGTATGGTCATACCACTAGTGTTCGAAGTGTTCGACCACATGAAGTTATCCGACATTTGATCGAGAAAGTATTGAACAGTCCATGGATGATGACATAATATCTCACGTAGAGTTCAACCAAACATCGTGAGGCAAAGGGAGAATACATGAGCAGGTCTTTCAGTTCGATCGGATATGGACTAGTCGTATGGAGATACGAGCTAGTCGTAGGCTGGTCAAACATGATCACTAAATGGTCGAAACCTGGTCGTAAGGAGTTACGAACTGGTCAAGACCAAATCTGAGCTGGTCTTATAGAGATACGAGCTGGTCGTTAGTGATAAGGACCTGATCGTAGATCATATTGTATTAAGGTTCGTCCGATATAATTCACGTGTTCGGGAATCGTTATGTCCTGCTAGGAGCCGCTAACGACTCGTGACCGGAAAGGAGTTTCTGAGTCACAACCACGCATGAACCTACAGGGTCACACACTTAACGGGTTGGAACAAACGTGTTCGGATAGGATCCGTCATGGGCACTATATAAGGAGATGCTTGAGGCTATTGGGAGATATGTGATACACGTGAGTTGATCCACCGAAACCCTAGCTGCTATCTTCTTGAGAGAGCCCTGCCGTGCGAGTTGATGGTAGCACACCGGTGTACGGTGTTCCTTCCCCAGACATGTGGATACCGTAGAGGCGCTACTGCGGCTACTGTTGCGCTTGAGGACGATCCACGATCTTCACAAGGAACTGCGAAGGTTACTGGAGGAGACGATCGACTCGCGAGGACGCTGGACGATCGATTACGACCACTGCATCGACGTGCTTGACATTGGACGACCGACTACGACCACTACATCGACGCACTCTTCATTGGATCAGGCTGCTCCAACTCTTCTTCCACTGCACTGCGTGTCTGGTGGTAACGATCTATGTTCTCTTTCTTGCATGACGTCCTGGTTTACGTGATAGAATTTTTTAATTGCTAGCTAGTGTAGCCTACCCGTATCCCTTCAGTGCTATCAGAGCCATCCTGTATAGTTTTTGATCCAAATTGATCACATATACTTGATATGTGGCAGTAATAGATTGGATCTATTACTGGTTTGGTCTGGTAACCCAGATCGCTCCATATGGATGGAACGGTCTAGGCACTGGTCGATAAGATCGATCGGGTTTTTCGGCGGTAGTAGATGGGTTACGAGGAGGTATGAGCTAAAAGAATCAGATGGTTTATTGCGCTTGTTCACGATCACACTGCATGATACTCCTACCGGTCAGAATTCCGCCATCGGAGTATGCCGCAGTGTGTGGTCATATCAAGGCAATGATCAGATTGGTTCGGAATATGGTTAATATGATTAATCCGATGATTTCTGAGGCTCGTTTATGTAAATAAGATTCATGTCCCCGAACCGCCGTGGTCGTAGCCGTGTTATATAGTAGTATGTATTCATGTCGCCCGATAGAATTGGATTCTACGCACATCTCGTTTTTTGCAGGGATTGATGTGAATAGTATGACCCATTGTGTATGTGATGCATGAATGAATTTTTATGGCATGCGTGTCATGTTGTGTGATAGCCATCGAGCTACATATTATTGTATAACGGTCTGCGTACTGACATGTGATGCTTGATATTATCCTATGTAATTCATTACTAGCTTTTAGGAGTAATTGCTTAGTAGATGATTGTGGTCGGAGATTTCAAGCATGATGGTCGGAGGATAGGAAGCATGGTGATAGAGATCGTCATGTTAAGGGTCATACTATTTCACAGTTTAATTTGATTATCTGTGAATATTTATTCCTACCATGCTATTAATCATGTTTTATCATTAGATGTTTTAGCATGGTAGAATAGTTCCCTCAAGAAAAATTAAGTTAATTTGATGCCTTTCCAATTGCTACGCCTATCACGATTTTGATCGTTAATTGGCAGGTCTACCAAAGTAGAGTACCATTGACTATCTTAATAAGATGGGGTGGGTGTCGGACACCCACATGCATAGTGTTGGTTTAACTTGACAAGGCTATCAAAATAGTTTTGGGCCTTGGGGCATAATATTGGTCGTCGGGGCATAGAGATCCCACCCAACAAACAAGAGTCATATGTGATATGATTGGCAAGAGATTGCCTACCTAAAATCACTAGGTTTCTAGCAGTGATGCCAAAGCTCACTAGGACTTAATGATTTTTGGATCTTGAACTCGCTATATGATGTTAGAGGGAAACATAGTTTAGAACATATAGTGGGAGTATCTTTTATTGACTGTTGTTGATTAAGTCTGATCAGATATGGACTAGTCGTACGGAGATACGACCAGGTCCGGACTAGTCGTATAGAGATACGAGCTGGTCTTAGACTGGTCAAACATAACCACCAACTTGAGTGTCTAATAGAAGATTTTACATAAACATAATACTGAATTTTTGCATATATTTCTGTTGTAGATCATGGCACCTACTACTTCTTCTGTACCTACCTTTAATTTGCGGTCTATTCTTGAGAAAGAAAAGTTGAATGGAACCAACTTTATTGACTAGTTTCGTCATCTGAGAATTGTTCTCAAACAAGAAAAGAAGGAATATGTTCTAGAGAGTCCCTATCCCGAGGAACCGAATGCTGATGCTACTCGAACTGAAAAGAATGTTTATGAGAAGCATTGCAATGACGCAGTCGATGTGCACTGCCTTATACTTACAACCATGAACTCTGAGCTTTAGAAGCAATATGAGACCACAGACGCTTACAATATGATTGTGGGTCTGAAAGGCATGTTTCAGGATTAAGCAATGGCAGAGACGTTCCATACATCCAAGGCATTGTTTTCTTGTAGGCTGTTGGAGGGCAACCCGGTCAGTCCTCATGTGATCAAGATGATTGGTCACATTGAAAGCTTGAAAAAGCTTGGTTTTCCCCTTAGCCAAGAGTTGGCTACTGATGTGATTCTCCAATAGCTCCTTGCGAGCTTTGTGTTGGGTTGCGGGGTAGGCTACGATAGCTACAAACAAAAATCTACCACGCAGACCAGGAAGCCAAGCAAGTAGATGATCACAGATCGTTACCACCAGACGCCAGAGCAAGCGGAAGAAGGGTTGGAGCACCGTCCAACGAAGAGCGCGCCGATGTAGTGGTCGTAGTCGATCGTCCAACGCCCAAAGAAGTCGATGTAGTGGTCGAGTCGATCGCTCCTCCAAAGAACCTCTGCAGCCCTCGTGAAGATCGCGGATCGCCCTCAAGCGCAACAATCGTAGTAGCGCCTCTCGTATCCACACGCCCAGTAGCGAGGAACAACCATACGGCGGTGTGCTAGCACCAAGTCGCACGGCAGAGCTCTCAGAAGATGGCGGCTAGGGTTTTGGTCGTGTTTTCGCGCCTCCCAACAAAATTCATGTATCTCCTTATATAGTGCTCGTGACGGATCTTATCCGAACACGCTATTTAATCAGATTCATACCGGTTTGTTCCAACCCGCTAAGTGTGTGACCTCAGAGGTTCATGTGTAGTTCGGTTGTGACTCGAAACCGCTTCCGATCACGAAGTCGACGGCTCCTAGCGAACATATCGATTCCCTAATACACACAAATTATATCGACGAACCTTAATGCAATATGATCTACTTACCAGTGTCCTCATCACTTACGACTCAGTTCAGATTTGGTCACGACCAGTTCGTAATTGCTTACGATCGTTACGACCACTCTGGACTACGTTCGACCAGCTCACGACCAAATCAGATCTCAGATACGACCAAATCAGTAAATGTTCAAACTAAGAGACCTACTGTGTATACTCCCTTTGCCTCACGATGTCCGGTTTGAACCCCGGTGAGATAATGTGTCATCCATGGATCGTTCAATTCTTTCTCGATCGAGTGTCGGATAACTTCGTGGGTCGAACACTTCGACTACTAGTGGCATGGCCATGCACTTTCTTTATCCGATCACAACAAGGGGCCAGAGACATCTCTCCTGTTATGTTAGGAGGGCAAATCCCATATCGACCAACACATTCCTCTCCATGTTTCATAGCATACCCGAAAGCTACCTTTATAACTACCCGATTCATTTAGTAGCGTTTGGCAACCCCTAAGAGTGCTATTACACATGTAGAAAACCATGTTGATATCAGGTCTAAGGATTATACATCATCATTGCTTGAGACCAACTAACGACACATAGAATCATAACAATCTCAATAGTATCCATTGTTGTCACAATAGAGATCCATTGGGCTCGAGGCACTCGGAACCATTCCCAATTCAGCAATGAAATTCCTTATCCAAACACCTTCTTTTGCAGCTTCAGAAGCCGCAATGTACTCGGCCTCGTCGTGGAATCAACAACCGCCTCTTGCTTGGAACTTTTCCACCACCGCTCCTCCATTCAAAATGAATACAAAACCAGATTATAACGATAATCATCTTTGTCGGTTTGAAAGCTTGCATCGGTGTAACCATTTACAACGAGCTCTTCATCACCGCCATAAACTAGAACACATCCTTAGTCCTTCTTAAGTACTTAAGAATGTTTTTCACAATTGTCCAATGACCTTCACCGGATCACTTTGGTATCTCGTCAGTAACACTTAGAGCATATGATACATCTGGTCGTGTACATATCATGGCGTATATGATAGATCCAATGGCGAAGCATATGGAATATCACTCATTTTGTCTCGCTCATCGCTGGTCGAGGACACCGATTCTTGCTAAGATTAATGCCATGTGCCATGGGCAAGAATCCTCTCTTGAATTTTGTATGTTGAACCGATTCAACACTTTGTCTATGTACATTTCTGGCTTAATCCAATTAGCCTCTTAGATCTATCTCTATAGATTCTTATTCCCAAGATATATGTTGCATCTCCTAAATCTTTCATTGAGAAACTTTTTCTTAATGAAGATTTAACAGATTCTAGCATCGGAATGTCATTTCCCACCAAAGAGTATGTCATCTACATACAAGATCGTAATAACAAGTGCGCCCCACTAACCTTCATGTAAACACAAGGTTCTTCTTTGTTCTTGATGAAACCAAACCTTTTGATCTCATCATCAAAACGTATATTCCAACTCCGAGATGCTTGCTTCAATCCATGAATAGACTTTTGAAGTTTGCATACCTTACTAGCATTCTTTGGATCGACAAAACCTTCAGGCTGTGTCATGTACACATCCTCATCTAGGTTTCCATTAAGGAAAGCTGTTTTGACATCTATTTGCCATATCTCATAGTCGAAATATGCAAAGAATAGCTAGAATGATCCGAACAGATTTAAGCATCGCTACTGCGTGAGAAAGTCTCATCGTAGTCAACTCCTTGAACTTGTCGAAAACCTTTTGCGACTAGTCGAGCCTTATGAATGTGAACATTTCCATCCATGTCAATCTTTTTCTTATAGATCCATTTGTACTCAATGGTTTTAACACCATCAAGTGGATCGACCAGGTTCCAAACCTGATTTTCTCTCATGGAGTCTATTTCGGAATTCATGGCTCCAAGCCATTTCTCAGAGTCTGGGTCCATCATTGCTTCCTCATAAGTCTTAGGCTCACCATTATTCAATAATAATACGTCATGCCCATACTTTGTAGGTAATTGATATGGCCTTTTAGATCTACGTGGTCGGTGCCTTTTCTACGTGTTCAACAACAATTTGTTCATCCAAGAGAGGTTCAATAGGAGTTGAAACACTTTCAGATGTTTCCTAATTTCTTCGAGTTGCACCTTTCTCCCATCGACTCCTTTTGAAAGAAACTCTTTCTCCAAAAGACACCATTTCGCAACAAAAAATTTGTCTTCTTCCGGTTGTAGAAATAATATCCTTTGGTTTCCCTAGGATATCCTATAAAGAAGCATCTATCCGATTTGGGTGTGAGCTTATCGACGTCAAACGCTTAACATAGACATCACATCCCCAAATCCTTAGAAAAGACAAATTAGGACTTTTCCCAGTCCACATCTCATATGGTGTCTTATCTACTGATTTAGATGGTACCTTATTTAAAATGAAAGCGACAGTTTCTAGAGCATAACCCCAAAAATATAATGGCAGATCCGATTGGCTCATCATTGATCGAACCATGTCCAACAAGGTCCTGTTACACCTCTCGGACACCCCATTCCATTGTGGAGTGCCGGGTGGTGTAAGCTGTGGAACAATTCCACATTGTTTCAAATGACTACCAAACTCATGGCTCAAAACTCACCTCCACGATCGATCGTAAAGATTTGATTGTATTGCCAAGTTGATTCTCAGATTTCATTCGGAACTCCTTGAACTTTTCAAAGGATTCCGACTTGTGCCTCATTAAGTAGATATATCCATATCTACTATAGTCATCGGTGAAAGTAATGAAGCACTTGAAAACCACCTCTAGTCGTCGACTTATTGGTCCACACACATCAAGATGTATGAGTGCCAATCGGTCGATGCCCTTTCACTACGACCGGTGAAAGGTGTCTTGGTCATCTTCCACTGTGCAAGACTCGCATGTTTCAAATGATTCCAAATCAAATGAGTTTAGAGTTCCATCATTATGGAGCTTTTTCATGCGTTTCTCACTTATGTGACCCAAACGACAATGCCAAATAAAAGTGGAATTTATTTCATTAGGCCGAAGCCTTTTCGCATTAATATTATAGACTGATGCATCATCAAGATTTAAAATAAACAACCCATTCAAAATAGGTGCATAGCCATAAAACACTTCATTCAAAAATATAGAACAACCATTGTTCTCTATAATGAATTTATAACCCTCTGCCATCAAACATGAGGCAGAGATAATGTTTCTACTAATGGCTGGAACGTAATAACAATTATTTAATTCCATAATAAATCCTGAAGGCAAAAGTAATGGCAAAGTCCCGACGGCTAATGCAGCAACCCTTGCTTTATTCCCGACGCGAAGATCCATCTCGCCCCTTGCAATCATCCTACTTCTTGTTAGACTCTGCATCGAATTGCAAATATGAGCAACCGATCCCAGATCAAATACCCATGAGTTAACAGAAGAGTCAGCAAGAAAAACATCTATAACATTAATACCAGAGTGGAAGTTTTAGTCCCACCATTCCTTTTCTCGATCGGCCTGTATTTCTTGCAATTCCTCTTCCAATGGCCTAGCTCTTTGCAGTAAAAGCATTCATTCTCTTGAGTTGGGCGAGACTTAGTCTTGGATTTAGGTTTGTTGGTTTGGATCTCATCCGAAACTTTAGCCTTGCCCTTTTTCTTGACCCAAGTCTTAGCCTTCTTCTTGAAGCTTGTACTCTTTTGCACCATCATCACATGATTGATGCTTTTCTTAATGCCCTCTCATTGCCTTAAGCATCATATGCGCTTCGGTGAAATTCTTGTCTAAGCCGTTCATATGGAAGTTCAAAATGAACTGCCATAGCTTTCGAAGTGAAGCAAGAATCAAATCAGAGCCAACTCTTGGCTAAGTGGAAAACCAAGTTTTTCCAAGCTCGTGTAACCAACCATTTTGATTACATGAGGGCTCACCGACCACCCTCACTAGCTTACATCCAAACAAGTTCTTTGAGATCTCAAATATCTCGGTTCTTGCTTGTGTCTCAAACATGCCTTTGAGCGCCACGATCATATCGTGGGCCTCTATGTTCTCAAACCGCTTCGAAGGTCTCGAAGTTCATAGCGAGCAAGCATGAGACAGCCTAACATCAAGGGACTCATCACATGCCTTTTATAGGTGGTTTTAATAGCAAAGAAGCATTTTTTCTCGAGGCACTTCGAATTGGTTCTTCTAGAACATGTTCCTTTTTATCTTGCCTGAGAACAATTCTCAGGTTGCGGGACCAATCCGCAAAATTTGTTCCATTAAGTTTTTCCCTTTCAAGTATCGAACGTAAAGCAAAACTGGATGTAGGTACAGCAGTTGGTGCCATGATCTACAACATAAAATATATGCAAAACTAAGACATATGTTCAATTAAAGTAACTTCTATTAAACAATTTAATATAGATACTCCCACTAAACACCACATCCCTCTTATGACATTTAATGATTCAAGATCCATAATCATTTAATCAACTAGTGAGCTTTGGCTTCACTGCTAGAAGACTAGTGAAAATGGTAAGCAACCTTTGCTAATCATATCTACTATATGACTCTTGTTGTTGGGCAGCATCTTTATGCTTCTAAGACTCAACCTTTATGCCCCAAGGTCCACAACCTGTTATGATAACCTTGTTAAGTTAAACCAATGCCGGTGTAAGTGTTCGACACAAACCCATCTAGTCAAGGAGAGTTAATGGCACTCTGCTTTGGCAAGACCTACCATTAAAATACATGACTTTGGATGGTGCGGCATATTTGGGAGGGCATCAATTTAACCTAATATTATGTGAGGGAATTTTACTTCTACCATGTCAAAAGCAAATGAAGCAAAATAACATGCATAGAAATAAATGAACAGAATGTAAAGGCATTCATGACAAATCAAATTGCATTGTGATATAGCATGACCCTTCTTCATGGTAATCTCCATCGCCATGCATTCTGCTCACCATGTCTTCAAGTGGCCGACTCCTCCAAGCACTCCCACTAAGCCATTATTTCTAATAGCACTAGTAATGAAACACAAGGAGTAAAGAAGCATCACAAGTCGACACGCAGTCAAGTTATACAAATATAGACAGACCTTGGTCTGCAATTAACATGACACGCAGTCATGAACATTACACGATACATGCATCTCATACATGAAACATCATGGGTCATACTATTCACATCAATCCTGCAAAAACAAGTTATGCATGTAATCCAATTCTAACGGACGACATGAGCACACACTACCTATAGCGCGTGGTACGATTACCCAGCACATCTATTACCACCGAAAAACTGATCGATCTTATCGACCAGGGTCTAGGTCGTTCTATCTATATGAACCGATCTAGGTTACCAGACCCGACCAGTAATAGATCCAATCTACTACTACCACATATCAAATATATGCGATTGATCCAGATCAAAAAACTACGCAGGATGGCTCTGATACCACTGTTGGGTTGCGGGGTAGGTTACGATAGCTACAAACAAAAATCTACCACACAGACCAGGAAGCCAAGCAAGTAGATGATCACAGATTGTTACCACCAGACGCGCAGAGCAGCGGAAGAAGGGTTGGAGCAGCCTGGTCCAACGAAGAGCGCGTCGATGTAGTGGTCGTAGTCGATCGTCCAACGTCCAGCAAGTCGATGTAGTGGTCGTAGTCGATCGTCTCCTCCAGCAACCTCTGTAGTTCCTCGTGAAGATCGCGGATCGTCTTCAAGCGCAACAATCGTAGTAGCGCTTCTACGGTATCCACACGTCCAGGGCAGGAACAACCCTACGCCGGTGTGCTAGCACCAAGTCGCACGGCAGAGCTCTTAGGAAGATGGCGGCTAGGGTTTTGGTCGTGTTTTCTCGCGTCCTCCCAACAGCCTCATGTATCTCCTTATATAGTGCTCGTGACGGATCTTATCCGAACACGTTTACGAATCGTATTCATACTAGTTTGTTCCAACCGTTAAGTGTGACCACAGGTTCATGTGTAGTTCGGTTGTGACTGAAACCATTTCCGATCACGAGTCGACGGCTCCTAGCGTAACATATCGATTCCGAATGCACACAAATTATATCGATTTAACCTTAATGCAATATGATCTACGACCAGGTCCTCATCACTTACGACCAGTTCGTATTTGGTCACGACTAGTTCGTAATTGCTTACGACTAGGTTACAACCACTCTGTGACTACGTTCGACCAGTCTACGACCAGCTCGATATCAGATATCCATCAAATCAGAATCGTTCGAACTAAGCACCTACTCGTGTATACTCCCTTTGCCTCACGATGTCTAGTTGAACTCCAGGTGAGATGATGTGTCATCCATGGACTGTTCAATTCTTTCTCGATCGAGTGTCGGATAACTTCTCGTGGTCGAACACTTCGACTACTAGTGGCATGGCCATGCACTTTGTTTATCCGATCACAACGAGGGGCCCAGACATCTCTCTGTTATGTTAGGAGGGCAAATCCCATATCCGACCACCACATTCCTCTCCATGTTTCATAGCATACCCAAAGCTACCTTTATAACTACCCGATTCTTATTGTAGCGTTTGGCAACCCTAAGAGTGCTATTACACATGTAGGAAACCATCTTGATCTCAGTCTAAGGATTATACATCATCATTGCTTGAGACCAACTAACGACACATAGAATCATAACAATCTTAATAGTATCTCAAGGTGGGTCTAATCCAACATCATGTTCTCCAACATGTGTCCATATTATTGGTTTGATATCTCCATATCTATGGCTCGTGAAACATAGTCATCAACCAATACATATGCTAGTCTATTCATATGTGTCCTCATATGTTTCCGACCGAGGAACGATAAGAATAACTATCGTGAGAAATATATAGTTTCACAACCAAGTCACATACTTGATAATAAATATTAACAATATTATTCTAGGAACAAGATAACATATTATCCAATGTCATAAACATAATGAAATATAATCATCTCTATGATTGCCTCTAGGGCATATTTCCAACACTTTGAGCCTATCATATTGAATTTTCATATGAATAGCATGGAGAAGTCAATGACCAAGCTATATGGGATGCTTAAAGGTGCTGAGGAGAGCATCAAGAAAAGTTTCAATCATGTGATGATGGTTCAAAAGACTACCAGCTTCAACAAGAAGGGTAAGTCGGGAAAGAGAAAAGACAAAGGAAAGACTCAAGATGAGATCGAGAGTCTCAAGGCTAAGCTTAAAAAGCTTAAACCGGGTCCTAAGCCTGACACAGAATATTACCATTGTCATGAGACTGGGCATTGGAAGAGAAACTGTAAGAAGTACTTAACAGAGATGAAAAAAAAACAAGGGAAGTAAGACTTCTATTTCAGGTATAAATGTTACATAAATTAATCTTGCCACTTCTCCAACTAGTTCTTAGGTATTTGATACCAGATCGGTTGCTCGTATTTGCAATTTGATGCAGGGACTGATAAAGAGTAGAAGTTTGGCAAGAGGGGATGTTGATCTTCGTGTGGGCAATGGAGCAAGAGTTGCTGCATTAGCTATTGACACTTTACCATTAGCTTTACCCTTAGGATTAGATATGGAACCAAATAATTGTTATTATGTTCCAGCCTTAAGCAAAAACAATATTTTTGCTTCTTGTTTAGGAGCAGAAGGTTATGAGTTCAGAATAAAAAACAATTGTTGTTCAATTTATTTTGAAGATATGCTTTATGGCTATGCTTCATTGGTGAATGGATTGCATGTTTTGAATCTTGATGATATGTCTGTCTATAACATAAATGCTAAGAGATTTCGACCTAATGATACGAATCCCACTTTTATTTGGCATTGTCGTCTAGGTCATATACATAAGAAGCACATAATGAAGCTCCATAAAGATGGTCTTCTAAACTCATTTGATTTAGAATTATTTAAAACATATGAATCTTGTTTACTTGGCAAGATGACAAAGGTGCCCTTCACGACCAGAGGTGAGAGGGTGAGTGATCTACTGGTCGTAATACATTCGGATGTATGCGGACCAATGAGCACTCCGACCAAAGGTGGTTTTTAGTACTTCATAACATTTATGATGATTTCAGTACATATGACTATGTCTATTTAATGAGGCATAAGTCAGAATCCTTTGAAAAGTTCAAAGAATTTCAGAATGAAGTGCAGAATCAACTTGGCAAGACAATCAAATTTGATCGTGGAGGTGAATATTTGAGCCATGAGTTTGGTGATCATCTAAAGAAGTGTGGAGTTGTTCCACAACTCACTTCGCCAGGAACGCCTCAATGGAATGGGGTGTCTGAACAATGGAACCGAACATTGTTGGACATAGTTCGGTCTATGATGAGCCGATCTGATCTTCCTGGGATACACTCTAGAAATAGCAGCTTTCACTTTAAATAGGGTACCATCAAAAACTGTTGAGAAGACAACATATGAGATATGGACTGGAAAGTGTCATGATTGTCTTTTCTCAGGGTATGGGATTGTGCGGTATATGTCAAACGTTTGACATCTGATAAACTCACACTCAAGTCCGATAAGTGCTTCTTTGTGGGGTATTCTAAGGAAACCAAAGAATATTATTTTTATAATCGGGTTGATAACAAAGTGTTTGTTGCCCGTAATGGCGTCTTCTTGGAGAACGAGTTTCTTTCCAAATGGGTCAGTGGGAGCAAGGTGCAACTCAAAGAAATTCGAGAATCATCTGAAAATATTTCAAATCCTATTGAACCTCTACAGGATGAACAAAATGTTATTGAACCAGTAGATGAGACATCATTTTACGTAGATTGTAAGGACTCGAATTATTGGAGGTTCATACTGAATTAAAATCATACCACCAAAGATAATTCTTAATCAAGAACAACTTTGTCCTTAATTAAAATTATACTAGAAGCATAATTCTTAATTAGATACAAATCCAACATTCAGTCCCCTGATATGCGTCTCATGTTAGCTCCTGTGACGAAGCCGCTAACATGCACATATCCTTACAACATTATATCACAAGCATACACGAATTGAATATATCAAGAAAAATTTACATGAAACATTAAGTAAACAAGAAACGAAGATGAAATAATAAAATAAATTTTCCAAAGGAGCACCACAACCCAAGGGCAACTTGATCGATTAAAGCCAAGTACCAATGTATTCGCCTCAACTTGAAACATTAACTAGGACGTTTTTTACCGCAACAAGTAGACAATTTCCACCGAAAGTACGAAGGTACTCAACAAGACTTACACAAACTAATAAAAGAAAGTGTTTGATAGAACCTATACAAAGAATTAGAATTGGTACATGCATAAGATTAACAAGAGGAATGTTATAATGGTTAAATTTTTGCGTAAAGCAATACATCTTAACCTACACTTGCTAAGTTTTGATAAGGCAATTTTAATAATTCAATTTGGACTAAAACAGTAAACAAATGAAAGCATAATCATAATTTGTAACAGAATCAAGTGACTACAACCACTAACAAAACATTGCATGGTTACCTCTCATGCCGAAACAGTTCCCATCCAAAATTTTATTTCCAAAATCTATACAAAGCGCTATTCAAATTCAAGCGTTGTCCGTGAATCGTGGACACGGCTATTCAATAGTTTTAAACCTGCGAGGGTGTACATCTTTACCCACACGATTAGTTAGCCCGTAAGCCTCCTAATAATAGCACACCGCCTTTGGTATGCCTGTAAGGTAAACTAAGATTTGGTATTTTTCAACAAGTTGACACTATTGAGCCGGAATACCCATGTGTGACCGATCCCGCCGCCTTCAAGTTACTAATAGAACTCACCAACCGGGGCCCACATGTTGTCTTGGGAACGCCGACCGATCAACAAAATGCAAAATGTGCTCACTGCACATATTACATCGCAATCGAGTTCTTAAGGTACATACATGTGATGGAACGCATGTATGGCCTCACCTCCTAAGAACATATGATATAGATACTAAATCAAACACATATGTCCTTACTTCCCGCTTTTCCAACTCAATAGCATTAACCCTTTACTTAACCAAACAAAGGCCCATACACCGTGTGGAAGTATGCGTTGGGGCTTGAATCATCCAAAGATGTTCATTCCTTAATCAATCCGCATAAGACAACCACATTCCCAATTCTCGCACTAAGGCACCATCACTAGCATCCACTTGTCCGATTTAAAATCAGTTTATTAAACAAGATTTAAATTTATTTCTGATTTAAATAAACTGAACAAAGAATCAAAATAAATGAAATTCATTTATTGTTCCCATGCTTGACAAGATAAACTTGCCAAACACTAACGTTCTACTGATCGCATGGCTAAGCAATAACGGAAAACAAGTATTTAAGTATAGAAACACTACCTTAAGTTTGAGTGTATGATCGATTAAAGATAAGCCTCAAGTGTTAGGTTGTAACTATCTAGAGATAGATCACAAATACATTTTAGAAAATTAGCATGCAACAAAGATTCTCAGATTTTGGAAATCTATGGTTCGTAAATTCAGGATCAACATGGTGCAAAGAGGATGCTTGCCTTCAGAGAAGTCCACTTGTTCACTCTTGTAGGCGTAATTATTCACTCCGCAATTCATAATCTAGAGAGAAAATGCGATAACTAATAAACACCAATAAAATCGAGAAATCCAAAATGCTCAAAAATGCATGATAATTACATATTAATGAGGTTATGATTCTAGATGCATTTAGGTATAGATTTTAGTTTAATTGAAGTTCAATTTCTTATGAACTTGTTGAAGTTAATTCAATTTCTAGGGTAATCATAATAACTAATGATATCTAGAGTTTAGGTGATATTGTTTTCCTTAACAGGGCACCTAGTACTCACAAACACTCTCTCTAGGCATTCTATGCATACATCCACGATGATCATACAGTCAAAATTAATCCTCTTATATGTTTTCTTTTCAATTAGTCTTTTAAAACCTTAACAAGTATATTCAGAGGAAACAGTTTATTTTATCATCTTACTAATTATTAAGACAATTATTCACATATAAATGAAAAGACAACAGCTTCCTGAATTTTAATTTGGCTAAGCTTGTTTTGGTTAACCAAATTAATGCTTATTCTTTAGATGATTAACCTTTGTTAGTTTAAGGTCTAAGGCTCAAATAGACCAAAAGGCTACTAAGATCAAAAATTTAGAAATGCCTTATGTTTATTGTCATTTGACCAAAAGTCAGACAACAAGATAAATTTTAGCTAAACTCCAATTATTTAGCTAGTTTAAACACCTTAAACTAGCTACTAATCACTAAGCTATTTAGCTTCCTAATTTGACTATATACCATATTAGAATGCTGCTTGCTAGGTGATGATCAAAAGATCAACCTAAATTATTAACACCTCTAGCTACCGAATTAACCTTGCCATATGCCTATCAACAAAACTGATTCTTTCCAAATTAGCTAATTTAGTGGAGTGATCTACAGAGCTAAACACAACATAAAGCATTAAATCTTTCTTTACTATTTATGTTTCACAACAGGAGTGAGTTAATTGCCTTCTTTTATTGTTCGAAAATTCAACTTCATAATGGGTTTTCATATTTATTTTTTCAGATTTGGGTTACTTATCAGAGATAGCTTAAGTGTTCAAAAGACTAAATGAATTGGAAACATTTCTAACTATTGAATTAACCATGTTATAATTCTATTGACCAAAACTAACATCTTCATTTACTATTCATGCATATATAGCGGCAGCTTTTCGTAACTAAAGTTCTATTAGCTAATCTTCTTTTAAATTTAAACTTCCAATTTATTAACTCAATTGAGATTCACAAAATTAGTTAGCGTATGAAATATTGGTATGCAGCTTGGTTTATCGACATTTCAAGTTTTTATTTTAATAGCCTCCTTAATGGATTAAAAATATTCAACTCTAAATTTGATTTTCAGATTTGACTACTACTAATAGCTTAATTGTTCAAAGGTTAATTAAATCCTTACACTTCTAGCTATCGTGACTTACTAATTCATAAGCCTATTGACTTCACTACCAATGTAAAAAAGAGAGAGATAGAGGAGAGCCCTCACCGTAAGTCACATACATGTAACCACACAAAGAAGTTTGAAGCTAGCAATTGGGTGTCGAAGTTCGGTTTGTCAAATGATGAACAATAACAAACCAAAAACAAAAAGAATAGAGGAAGTTTTTAGTGCCAAACTGCAAATTTATACTCCGATTTCTTCTTAGCTTATACTCGATTACATCCCATCAAGAAAAATTTTTACTACCATATCTAAATTGGATACTAGATTTATTTGAAAATTACATCCAAACACTAATTGATTTCTCAAGGAACTAACACGCATTTCTATCCATCCTTAATTAACATCACTTAGTCCTTGGTTACCCGATTATTGTTAGTGAATTCCAAACCATCAACACCAAGTAGATCCCCGCCATACACACACTAAGTCATTCACCCAGCATTCACGCACCACGAACACAAAGAGCATAGAGCGTAGAGGAGGGGCCGAGCAGGAATGCTCGGTGGCGTTCAGGCGCCGGTCGCCGGCGATGGAGACGGCGGCAATGTCGGGCGGAAAGGCCAACGTCGGAGAGGAGGGCGAGCACGGCGTCGGGGTTGGAGGCTGACTTGAGGTTGGAGAGCTTCTTGGACGCTTTGAGCGCTTGGGTGCCGGTGAGGCCGCAGGTGGCGACGAGGTAGTCCTCGACGGAAAAAGAGGTTGCGGTGGCGGAGGTTCTCGCGGCGGGGCTCCGAGTGGCAGCGGCGGCCTAGCGAAGAGGGGAGGCTCCGGTGACTCGGCGAAGGAGGGCAACGGCCCAGGCGCGGGGCGCAGCGACGGCAAACAGAGAAGGCGGTGGAGCTGAGGCGGTGCTGAAGATGGGTGAGCCGGCGGCGATGGCGGATGGTGGAGCTCGACGCAGGAGGAGAGGAACCAAAGAGCCAAGGAGCCAGCTGGGAAAACCGAGAGGTGGTCATGGCGCGAGGCGTCGGCGGCGACGGGAAGTGGAGGCCGGGAGGACGGGTTGGGAGGCGGCCGACGGTGAGGGCGGCGGGGTGGCTGGTGGTGCTGGCATGGGCGCAGCGAGGGAAGTCAGACAGTGTGGCGCAGATCTAAGTCGGGCGCCAAGCCGAGGCCGGCGGGAGTGGAGGCCGGGAGCCGAGGAGGCGATTTACCAAGGGTAAGGCGACGGCACCATGGAACAGGAAGAGGGGAAGAGGGGAAATTTTTGGGGGAGAAATGGAAGGAAGACTGGCCTTGGGTAGTGTCGACTAAATGGGGGAAAGGAAAGAAACAGATGAGGCGCTGCGCTGGATCAAGAAGCTGCGAGATTGGGGGTGGCGTGTCCCAGGGCTGTAGCGGCGAAGGAGCTACGTGGCGTCGGCGCTGCTCTGGAGAAGAAGACAATCGACGATGGAATGGGGCCCGCCAGTCAGAGAGATGAAGGAGGTTGATGTGGAGAAGAAATGCTGCAAACGAGTCGATCCTCCACAGTGTCTCCTCCCGGGCGCCTGGACGACAAGGCGATGCCTAGGCGACGACTTGACAAGCATGGTGAAGATATGCAAAGTGCACACGGATTTGAATATTTCTGATCCGTTGACAAAGCCTCTCCCGCAACCTAAGCATAAGGTGCACACAAGAGCAATGGGTATAAGATACCTATATGATTAACTCTAGTGCAAGTGGGAGACTATTGGTGATATGCCCTAGTGGTAATCATGGAGATGATTGTATCACTTCTATATTTATGAGTTATTGAATAAATGTTATTCTGTTCCTTGAATGAATCATTGGTTATAAAGATTAACAAGTATGTGACTTGTTGGTAAAACTCTTTTAACTTATATGATGTCGTTCTAAATGTATCCTGGTCGGATGTCACTGGTCGGAATACTAGTGACTTATCGACTAGCACATGTATTGATTAATGACCATGTTTCACCGATCATGGATATAAGGATATCGAATCAATAATGTGAACATATGTTAGAGAACATGGGGTTTGATTGACCCACCTTGAGACACTATTGAGATTGTTATGATTTTATGTGTTGTCAGTTGATCTCAAGCAATGATGATGTATAATCCTTAGACCTAAGATCAACATGGTTTCCTACATGTGTAATAGTGCACTTAGGGGTTGCCAAACACTACTCCGTAACTGGGTAGTTATAAAGGTAGCTTCGGGTATGCTATGAAACATGCAGAGAAATATGACTGGTCGGATATAGGATTTGCCCCTCCTAACATAACAGGAGAGATATCTTTGAGCCCCTCGATGTGGTCGGATAAAGAAAGTGCATGGCCATGCTACTAGTGATCGAAGTGTTCGATGACATGAAGTTATCCGACACTTGATCGAGAAAGTATTGAACAGTCCATAGATGACATAATATCTCACCTAGAATTCAACCAAATATCGTGAAGCAAAGGGAGAATACATGAGCATGTCTTTCAGTTTGATCAGACACGGACTAGTCGTATGGAGATACGAGCTAGTCGTAGGCTGGTCGAACATGATCACTAAGTGGTCGAAACCTAGTCGTAAGGAGCTACGAATTGGTCGAGACCAAATCTGAGCTAGTCGTTAGTGATAAGGACCTGATCATAAATCATATTGCATTAAGGTCCGTCCGACATAATTCGTGTGTATTCAGTAATCGTTATGTCCTGTTAGGAGCCGCTAACGACTCGTGATAGGAAAGGAGTTTCTGAGTCACAACCGATTACACATGAACCTATAGTGTCACATACTTAATGGGTTGGAACAAACGTGTTCGGATAGGATCCGTCATAAGCACTATATAAGGAGATGCTTGAGGCTATTGGGAGATATGCGATACACGTGAGTTGATCCACCAAAACCCTAGCCGCCATCTTCTTGAGAGAGCCCTTCCGTGCAAGTTGGTGCTAGAATACCGGTGTATGGTGTTCCTTCCCTAGACTTGTGGATACCATAGAGGCACTACTGCGGTTATTGTTGCGCTTAAGAATGATCCGTGATCTTCACAAGGAACTACGGAGGTTGCTGGGGGACACGATCGACTCGCGAGGACACTAAACGATCGACTACGACCACTGCATCAACGTGCTCAACGTTGGACGATCGACTACGACCACTACATCGACGCACTCTTCGTTGGATCAGGCTGCTCCAACTCTTCTTCCGTTGCACTACACGTCTAGTGGTAACGATCTATGATCTCTTGCTTGCATGACGTCCTGGTTTACGTGGTAGAATTTTTGAATTGCTAGCTAGTGTAGCCTACCTGTATCCCTTCAGTTGTTAGTTGTTTTGTCATATTAGCTACAGGATTAACCGATTGGCTTGTAAAAGGAAACTCTGTTGCGCCGAGAGGGGCCATCGATGAAAGATTATGAACATTCCCCAACCTATTCTCTCTCATGTTCTTCTCAACTCTCCCAGTTTCCATTCCAATTCACTATGATTCATCTTGATTCTCTGGCGCATCATCGAGAACGTGACAAATCGGTATCAACGCTTTCGATTCCAAGCAACCGTGGCGAAGAAGAAGGGGGCGCAGCCCAAGCTGACTATGAGGATGGAGGTGGCAGAAGGGAAGGTCTCCTCTCTTGATGACAACGTTAAGGCGATTCTGGCTAGGGTGACCGGAATTGATGACCGGATGAAATAGGCGGAAGCATGGAGGCCGATCGTCGACTACAACCTAACGAGGCTGAGACAAGTAACAGATGATCTCAAGCTACGGGTGTCTTGTCTAGAAGGAATGCCGCTGGGTCTTCCCCACTCAACAACGCCTAGGGATGAAGGGCACCGTGAAGAAAAGTATCACCAGAGTGAGTTTCCTTATCACCATTCCCATACTGCTTATGAGTTGGGAGGGAACGGTGGCAAGGGGATGTGCGCCACACCGAGAAATTACAACTATCAATAGAGGGAGTTCCATATGTCTAAGGCGGAATTTCCCTAATTCGATGGAGAGCATCCTAGGGTGTGGAAGGATAAGTGTAAAAAGTATTTTTCATATGTTCTGTGTGCCAATTCAATTTTGGACTCAGTATGACACATTGCATTTCCATGGCAATGCGGCTTTGTGGTTGCAGACATTTGAGGCGCAACACACAGTGGATGATTGGGTAGAATTGTGTGTTGCTATAGATACTAAGTTTGGAAATGATTTATATCATAATTACATGAAGGCCTTATTGAACATAAAATAGCTAGGGGGGAGTGCAGGAGTACTATGAGCAGTTCCAGAATGTTGTCCACAAGGTGTTAGCTCATAACAGGAACTATGATGATGTGTTTTTTGTTAGTAAATTTGTTGAGGGGTTGAAGGGAGAAATTAGGACAGCATTTGTGTTGCATAAACCTCGAACTGTGGATGCAACGTTATCACCGGCTCTATTGTAGGAAGAAGAATAGGTTGTCTCAACAAGAAAATATCAAGGACATCAGGAGCACAGAGACTTTACTAGATTCAATCACAAACCACAAGCCTATAGTGGTAAGGGAATTTTGGGGGCAACTCCTACTGAGCTAAGATCTGAGAACAAAACCAAAGTGGAAGAGAAGTATGAGAATTTGAGATCTCTACACCGAGCTTAAGGTCTGTGCATGAAGTGTGGAGAGGAATGGGAGCTGGACACAAATGCCCAAAGAATGTGCCACTGCATGTCTTGGATGAACTTCTGGAGGTATTACAACTGGAAGGAGAAGGCATTGATACTGGTGATGGGGATAGTAAGAGCAATGAAGAAGAGGTGTTGATGAGCATTTCTCATTGTGCTGCAATGGGACTACAAGGAAGGAGGACCATCAAACTACAAGGGTCAGTCAGTAACCATGAGGTGTTAGTGTTAATTGACTCTGGTAGTTCAGGCAATTTCATTAGTGAAGTATTGGTGCAGAGGATGCAACATCCTACACAAAAAGCAGATCTGGTGCGAGTGGCTCTGGCTGATGGGGGAAGAATATGCAGTGGTCAACAAATTAAAGGACTTATTTGGTGGACTCAAGAATACACATTTGTAACTGATGTCAGACTGCTCAAGCTAGGGTGTTATGACATGATTTTGGGCATGGAATGGTTGGAGAAACAGGGTCCCATGTGGATACATTGGCGCAGAAAAAAGTTAATGTTTGTTCACAAAGGCATGAGAATCACCCTCAATGGTGTCAAGGATATTACAAACACATGTCATGAGATTTCTGCTAAAAAACTTCAAGGTTTAGTCAGAATTGGAGGCCTAGCTCAAATGGTGCAATTGATGTCAGTGGGATGTTAACATAGGACAGAGGTTGTGCCACCATTGTACAAGTAATGTTGCAGGAGCATGCTTATCTCTTCCAAGAACCAAAAGAATTGCCTCCCCACAGATCTTTTGATCACTCAATTCCACTTCTGCCAGGAGCTAAACCCATCAACATCAGACCTTATAGATATGCTCCCAAACAAAAGGATGAGATTGAAAAGCAAATAAAGGAGATGCTACAACAGGGTGTCATTCAACCCAACGCAAGCCCATTTGCTTCTCCAGTGCTGCTGGTAAAGAAAAAAGATGGGACTTGGCATTTTCGTGTGGATTGTAGACAGCTAAATGCAGTCACTGTCAAAAACAAATACCCATTACTAGTTATTGATGAACTGTTAGATGAACTACATGGAGCTAAATGGTTCACTAAGCTGGATTTGAGGGCATGATATCATCAAATAAGACTGGCGTAGTCCTGCTATCACTGTGCTGTGACAGGGAGAGGGGGAGCGGGCCAAGCGGCGACGGCGACACGTTGAGCAGGAGCAACGTCGGCGGCGCGACGTAGGGAGATGGGAGGTGACGGCGGCGAACGGTTGTAGGGGAGCAGGAGGGAGGGGAAATGGATGCGTCTAGGGGTGGAAGCCAGCTCGGCTCGGCTCGGCTCGAACTCGGGCCATAAACGAGCTGAGCCAAGCTAGCATTTCTGCTCATTATCTTAATGAGCCGAGTTCGAGCCAGCTCGCAAGCAACTCGTTAATCTCATTTAGCTCGTTTATATAAGAATCCAACCCAACAAGCCTAGTAGCTCAACTATAGTAGGCCCAACCTAAGCTTACCAGCTTAGCCCAGCAAGCCGCAACTCTCTCCTATCCACATAACACCCGACCTCTGCCTGGCACCCTCTCCTTCTGCGTCCAACTCGGCGTCCTCCCGCGGTCCCAAACCAAACAAGTCAAACGAGCCAGCTCGCGAGTTTATAACGAGACGAACCGAGCTGGTATTTTTGCTCGTTTACTTAACAAGTCGAGCTCAGTTCCTTAACAAGTTTGATCAAGTAAGCTGACTCACCTCTAATGCGCCTTGTTGCCTCCTCAAGGAGTCCACCAGCCTGATTCCATCGTGCTGCAAGGGCTAGGTTAGGGGGCACGTGGGTGCCGATCAACCAGGTGAGCAACTTTGCACACCCGTGCAGGCGTACGCCGCGCGAACGGGCGAGACGGAAGACACGCGGCCCGCGAGGATTGGACTTACCGTACGGCAGTGTCCTAAGGCCAGCATTCCTAGCGCGCTTAGATCAGGGAGAGATATGCAACCACATGAAAACATTACCCTAATTGTGAGAAAATGTCACAATAGCTAATATTGCTAATTTTGGGATACCAATCAATGTTACACGTTCCGAGCATAAAATCAACATTATTGTATTGAATCGAACAAACAGTGTTAGTTGATAAATTGGCTATCACACTATTGTGATACTCAAATTGCAACATTACTTGCAGAAAAAAAAAGAATCAATGGTTATAGAACAACACTGTGATACAACAATCTATGTGCAAAACAAATTGTTAAGTACCTAGTTCTATCCATTTTAAGATTCCATGGTATTATTCCATGTCATTGTTTATGACTATTCATTCAAAATATTCCATTGTCTGTGACGAGATGGTGTCCTGGAAAAACCAGTTCCAGCAAGTTCTGGGCTCCAATACATCACGTCTCCACAAAAATATTGATTTACCTCTTTTCCAAAAAAATGCACGACCATCTTATTCTTCTACATAAAACCAGTTACACTATCATCCCCAGATGGTTATGTCACTATCACCTAAATATTTCGTCTCCTTTTTAATGGAGGTACCGTCTCTTTGAATTAGTTGAGCAGGAAACCCTGACAAAGCAGAAGATTGCTTCGGTAAGTGCACAATGAACCATAACTTAAAGCAGCAGTTTAACTTAAATTTATTTTAAGTATATAACCTCCAGAATAGGGGACCAACCAAAAGTCCAAAACTAAAGAGCACTACTAGAGAAATTAACATTTGAATGCATTCGGATTCCACTGGTGGATTTCTCACCTGATGGTTGGCAGGAAGGAACGGCTGGTCAAATTGAGCAGGCAATTTGTAACAAACATCAAGATGAAACCTGGTTGCCGAGGCATCTTATATGATGTTATTCCCAGTAGGTTTCTGTTGCTGTAAACATAATACTCACCCTCCACCATTTTGATCACTGGATCACTGCCGTTTATAGCACGTCGAAGAATGTTGGTAGGAATAGCAGGTGGTAAAAATTTGTTGTCAATACAGAGTTTTGATCTGAAAGCAGTTTTCCCAGGATGCATGCACTATCCTCACCGTCCAACACACTTCGAGATTCGTGCTTCATTCTCTCTCCCCCCTCTCCTCGCACGAATCTCGGAGCACAAATGGACTCTCCATGATAGTGCATGCGGATGCATGTACAAGTGGTCTTGATTTTCCTTTTGATCTGCATGTTTCTCATGTGCTGTACTAGAAACAGAAACATGTGTATGCAAATAATCCTGTATTACTACACATTCAGTCCTCTCTTGTGCGGATCTTACCAAGGAATCAACATAGTTTCTGAATAGATTACGGGGAAAAACTTATCACCTCAGGAAGGTAAACACAAAGGTGCATGAAGCACAGATTTCTTTTGACTATTGTGCGATTGGACCCGCTGACTCATAGCAAGGCATCAGATTTATGTGCACTCTGATAATATCTGAAGTTGTTGAAGAGCAAACAATTGGAGAATACGATATTATCTTCTAGCTCTGCTGTTTCTGATGCTGAATCCATCAGTTCGATCAGGAGTAATGGATCTCACTTCTGGGAGGATGGACATATGATAGGAGACAAGGAGGTGCAACACCTATTGCTTCATTAGGTTTATGTGAGACTTCTGTAGCAACACGAGGAAAAGATTATCCTGTCGTTGTTTAGACATGAGATAGTCCATCATTAATCATCTGGCAGGTGGTTTTTGGCTGTAAGAAACCTGAATTAACAACCAATTAGTTATGTCATAGACTGCTTGATTAAAAAAATTTAAAGTGGTTTTCAATAACAGAAAGATGAAGATGCTAGTAAGATAACAGATTAGAATGTGATAGATTTTCAATGAATGTAAAATCATTTGAGTTTTCCAGTAAGACGGGACATTGGAAATCAATGAATACTAATGCATTTATATTGTCCTGTTACCCACATACTGTAAAATCCATTCTTCTTGAAACATTAAACATGAACTGGAATATAAAAAAACACTATAGAGGAATTAGTTGGGCAAAGATAAGAATAGTTCCTTCAAATTTTGCAAAGATGACTAAAGATAAATAAACATGAATAAGGAAAAAGGGATCAGTGGACCACTATTTGCTTGCCTCTCCATTACTGGCAATCTATGATGCACCGATACGGCGATACCCCATTTCCCCAAAAAACCGACACGGCGATACGGAAGTGTATATATATATATACCTCTTCATCTATTTGAGCATACTCCAATAATGATTATAAGATACCCCAAAGTGAGTTCCATGAAAAATTTCATTAAATTCCACTTTTTATAGCAAAATTTGTGTATATACTTCTTTTATATATAAAAAAGGGTATATAGCAAAAAAACAAAGGGCTCCAATGAAAAATTTTCAATCAAGTCACATTGGAGTATCTTATAATTGGTATTTAAGTATAGTCAAAATGATAAAGAAGTATAATATGTGCGTTTAAGGTGGTATATTGGATGTGGGAGTACAAAAGCAGCGTCATATATATATATATATATATATATATATATATATATATATATATATATATATAAGTAAAAATATAAAATACGATACTTGTTAAGTTTCAGTCAAGAATTTACCTATGCATGAGTGTTAATTTCATTGAACATAACACGAAGAATTTATTACCTTATCCTGTACTATGACCAACAACAGTAATTCGAGAGTTATAGTGGAGATATCAATTCATTTTTCCCTCTTACCAATTTACTCATCTTTGTACAGGCAAGGACACTAAGCCCTCACTTGATTCTAAGCATCTCTATGTCATCCACAACTTTTATCAACAGACAAAAACCTAAAAAGAGTTCAAAAAATATTGTGCTGTGAACAAGATAGGGACTTCACTCCTGTTGATGGTTTGAGATCGAGGAAAGGGAATGTGGAACATAATTTAGGATATAATGTTAGCAACACAAGTGTCAATCTTTATCAAGATCACTCTGGAAGTGATCCTGAACAGAATGATCACTTGTTTTCAATAAATTCAGGAAATCCTAAGAAAAGGCTGTCAAGTGAAACTGATTACAAATATCAAAATTTGGAATCTGATGGATACTCGGTAACTCCTAATGAAGTAAGTTCTAATTATTTCGACAAACTTTGATAACACACACTAGCTCATAATTCATGTCTGAATTTAACAATTACATGCTACGGTTGTGGGCTAGGGTTAGAATAAGTGGGCTGGGCTTGAATTGTGGCCCGTATCGAGGTATTGGGAAGTATCGGTTTTTTTCTTTAAAAAGAAAAAATATAAATGTTTCCGATACTTCTTGATACGTATCGGCGCTGTATCGGAGCCGTACCCGAATCCGATATGTATCGGGATACTGGTACGCTGTTGGTCAAGAGTATCGGTGCATCAGAGTTGGCAATATATATAAGGATTATCCAAAAAGAAAGGCAATACTGTATTCTAATGCCAATAAGGACCAAAGGTTTCATATAGTGAACAAACCAAACTGTTAATGCTAAATAGAACTAATGATCAATAACTAATAAAGATTAACCTGAATCAAGAAAAAAGGCATCCATAGACTTACATGCTTGACACACTCACTAATCGATTATTGCCATCAACACCAGTGGAAGTATGGTAAATGGTATCTGTTACCTGTATCAAATACAAATGACAGTTTATTATCAAAAGAAAATGATGTAGAAATCTTATCCAATTTTGCTAGCAAAAGCGTTGCGGTCTTATCTAGATGTATGAGAGTGGGCCTAAGTAAAAAATATATATGCAACAAAGTGACATGTTTGTTTGTGCAAGATATACTGAAAAGAAAGCAATTTAGTGAGTGGAGAACGGTCTGGTAATGAATTGCTTCAAGACATAGAGTTAATCTTACCTTTGAAGCATTTCCAAACTTGAGGTTCTCCTAAATCTCCTTACCTAATAGAGAAGCAGACTAGTACAAAATTTCCTCTTGTGTTTGCCGCGGTCTGTAAGGAAGCTAATGGGAAATTTTTTGTCTATCTTCTAAAATATGGCATCAATGAAGTTTGTTGAGCAACTTGAGCCAGCCAAAAAAAAAAATCAGAAAAAGTGTACTGAATCAGTGGCATGTGCTGCTATGCTGCATGAAAAGTTTCAGCTTAGTGATGCCAATATAGTTGAGTTCCACAAATGCTGAGTTGCTGACACTATAAAAAAACTACTCCTTTACACCTTCTAAGAGCATAAGCTCAAGTTTGACCGCCAGAATCAGTATCACCATTTGTACAAGAGGGTAAAATATTTTCCATTTCATTCTGAAGACTTATTGCTTCCTCCATGTTCCCCAATTTATGGTATTTGCTTATCAGACAGTTGTAAACTGCCTTATCAGGAGTTATACCATTTCCAATCATTTCTGAAAGGATTTCTCTAGCTTCTCGCATCATATTTAGATTACAGAAGCCCCATAAAAAACAAGTGTAGGCACAGAGATCAAGTTGCAAACCACTGTTGATCATCTTGGCCTTGAGTGCAAATGCATCCTGGAGATTTCCCTGCTTCAGGTACCCATCCATAAGGGATGTGTACACAACTTTGTCCAGAGACATACCCTTGTCAACCATTTCATGCAACAACTGCACAGCCTTGTTCAAGCAACCATTCTTGCATAAACCATCAACTAGAGCGGTGTAAGCTTGTACATTAGGATTTAGACCTAAGTCTCTCATTTTGTTAAAATGGGAGATTGCCTCATCAATTGATCCTGATTTACACAAACCATCAACCAATGCACAGTAAGTTACAGCATTAGGCTGGAACCCAGAATCCAGAATCTTGTGGAGCAGGGCAATGGCTTCTGACTCTTTTCCTGCTTTAAAGCAAGCATCCATTATTGTTGTATAGATGACATTATTGGGTTTCACACCACATTCATCCATTTTATTTAACAAACTCTTAGCCTCATCGACCTTTTGAACATTACAGAGTCCCCAAATGAGGGTGCCGTACAGTGAAACATCGAGTTCCATTCCTTTATCCTTCATCTCACTCAACAAAACCAGTGCTCTCTCGCTGTTCTTTTTCACAAAATGCCCATGAATTAGTGTAGTGTACAGCAACTCGTTTGCTTTGACACCAGCTCTCCCCATCAGCCTCAAAACACCCTCCGCTTCCTCAACCTTCCCTTCTTTGCAGAGGCCATCGACTACCACAGTATACGTGACCACATTCAATGGCACCCCCTGCTGTACCATTTCATCGAGCAACACAATGGCATCACCAAGCCTCCCTGCTTTGCAGGCCCCATCTACCAAACACGTATATGTGAACTCATTCGGCATCATCCCCCTCACCCTCATCTGCGCAAACAGCTTCATTGCCTCCTGGACCATCCCCTCCTTGCAGAACGCATCAACAAAGGTGCTAAAAGTCACTACATTTGCCATCACCCCCTCCCTCTTCATCTCACCAAAGTAGCTGAACGCCCTCTCCATATTCCCAAACTTGCAAAAGCAATTAACCAATGCATTGTATGTCACAACATCGGGCGCACATCCACACCCCCTCATCTCCCCGACGAGCTGCCCCACCTCTTCCAACTCCCCACATTTGCCGTAACCATCAATCAGAGAATTGTATGTGACAACATCCGGCGGGCAGCCTATCGCCTTCATCCTCGAGAACACCGCCCTCGCCTCCACGAGCTCCCCCTCCTTGCACAGGAAATCGATCACGATGTTGAACGTGAACACGTTCGGCGCGGGCAGCTGCTCGAATAGCCGCCGGACGAGCCCGCCGCGGCGCTCTCGGGCAAGGCGGAGGAGGATGTGGTTGCAGGTGCGGGTGTTCGGGGACACACGCAGCTCGCGCACGCGGGCAAGGGCGCGGACAGCGTCGTCGAGGAGGCCGTGGTCGGCGAGGAGGGAGAGGAGGGTATCGACGACGGATGGCAGGGCGCTGCGGCGGGGCCCGAGTGCGAGAGCCGCGCGGTGGAGGAGGTCAACGAGGGAGGCGGCGAGGTGGGGGTGGTGGCCTGGGGTGAGGAGGCGGGAGAGGAGGCGGCGCGAGTGGGCGAAGAGGCGGGCGCGGGCGAGGAGGTGGGCGGCGAGGCAGAGGTGGGCGGAGGAGGGGAGGGGGTGGGAGAGGAGGTTGACGGGGACGTCTTGGAGGGAGCGGAGTAGGCGGAGGCGGTCGGAGATGGGAGTGGCGGCGCCGGCGGGCGGCCGGGAGGGTGGAGAGGGCGGCGCCGGAGAGGGAGACGGGGAGGAGGGTAGGGTTCCGGCGAGGGTAGAGGAGGAGGAGGTGGCGGCGCGGGGGGAGGGATAGCATCGTTTGACCGCCTCCGGCGGCGGCGAGGTGGAAAGAATCAGGCCATGGATGGGGGCTGGGAGGTGTTGTAGTAGGGTTTTGAGGGGTTTTGTTTCCCCAGTATTTTTTTCCTAATTTTTTTTATTGACTTTTATATGTGGTTTTGCTGGAATTCGCCAATTCGGACCAAATTCAGATGTTGCTCAAATACGAATACAAATTGTACTTAGAAATTGAGAGAAGGTACAAGTTGGAGTTTGGTGATGCGGATCAAATTGTGATATCATAGTGCTACTACTAGCAAAACAGATACCGCAACCTCAAAAAGAAGTCTAATTTTACAGGGTGCTTGATAATCTACTAATAAGGATTAATTTATGTATAATAAATCAACAGATGATGTAATTTCAAAAACAAATCATGTGACTTCTATTAATCCTTGAATGTCCACATACACAATTTCAACATAATTGCGTGGCTGCTCTTTGATACTACTGCATCTCCAATGCCTTTTGCTTTAGCCGGTCATAGGGTAGGTCCATTTGGCTTGTTGCAAATGTTGCAATGTTTAGTACTTGTGGAGGCCTTAAGGTGGCTCCTTGCACTAATATAGAAGAAAAAGCTCCGGGCATATTTGGTTTCTGAACCTAGGTAACCACACAAAAATCTAGTCAATGCCAAAAACTAGACAAAAAATAGTGTTTGGATCGTAGTCATACTAATTCACAGGTAATACTGAAATTAGGATATAAATTGATGTGTTTGGATTGCAACCATACCAAAATTTACCAAAATTATGAGTATGGTACGTGGGTTCTGCATAACAACTATTTTTTTACCAAGATATGCCAACATAGGTATTTTTTTATTGATTAAATGACAAGGAATACAAGTGTTCAAACGAATCACAAATCAGATACTTGGTTTGTGAAATATTGCCATTTGAAGCGTTCTAGATTAAACAAATACCTCATTTAATGCACCAACCATAGGTTGACACCTAGCTTTGCATGGGCATATATTGTGGATATCATAGGGATATGCTCATGATCTTAGGATGATGAAACAATTGGCAATGGCTTTGTGGTTTGTCGATTCAAGCGCTTTCAGAAAGAATCAATCGGTTAAATATTGGCGGTCGACCGCCAATTCGGCCGACCGCCATACCTCGAGTGTTTTTCGTTCATCCCAGGATTACCGATCGCCGTAACGGCCTATTCTAATCGATTTTAACTTGTCTTCGCCGCCTTATTGGCGTGCGTGTTGGGTTAGCCTAAGGACATGAGCTTCAAAGCATATGTGTTGCATGTTGCATGTTTTCACTAACGTGGGTCAAGTTGTGAAGAACTTGTTCCCAGATTCAATTGCTTGTCTATTGGTGCGCAGTGTTGCTTAGAGGTCAACGACGGTCAATCGGCGAGGAGGATTGGGACTAAGCTTGGAGAGCCGAGGTCCGTAACGATCAAGGATGCCGAGCGAGGTCAATGGACTCAAGCATGGCGCAGAATGGATAAGGATGACCGAACGAAAGGATTCGATGCGATCGTTGATTGCGGTGCGGGGTCTGCAAGTGCCATGGTGGTCGGTGGGGCCGGATGGGAGAGACTTGCCGACACGATGAGAGCACCGGATCAACCTACACGTGGCGGCATGGATGCGTTTAGCATTCTGACTCGGTCTTCTGGAAAGATCGAGAAGGGTATTTTGGTAATTTTACCAAATACCACCTTGGTGACCTAATGCCAACTCACAAGCGCAAGACGGTGCGGCCAAGAAGTGGATTAGGTCAAGAGAAGTGACTACGCTTTGAAATACGTGCGTGTGTGACCCGGTTGTATTGGGCCTTAACGGAGCCCATTAGGGTTTGTCTTCTAGAAGCTAAGCATCCATATAAATAGGAAGGGTTGCAGCCCAAAGATACCAAGGACTTCATTTTGTAAACCCTAGTTTGGTTTTAGGGTTTTAGAGAAAGAGGAGAGGCTTAGAGCTCTAGGGAGATGTGTTGAGTTGTGTGCTTATGGATTGAGCTTTGTCCTCCATGGATGGAGTGGTCAGAAACCCTCTCAACCTCGAGATCAATCTATGGATGATTCCCAAAGATGAGTCTCTTTTATGCTTCTTGCTCTATATTTGAGATTTTGGAGGTTTCTTTGATCTAGTGCTTTTTGGTTGGTTTCGTGCCCTCTTCTACCTTGCTGTGACATTTGGGAACATATCTAAGATCACCTAGATCATCGATCTCCCACGAGCAAGGTTTAGATCAGTTTTCATTTTTGCCCTGTTTGAACCTTCCTTAATGGAAAAAGGTCAAAACTTTGACGTGGATCTACTCAATATCTGCTTGGAATAGGTTCCTAATTGTTGGGTCACGGGGTAGGCTACGATAGCTACAAACAAAAAATTTCTACCACGCGAACCAGATGCCAAGCAAGTAGATGATCATAGATCGTTACCACCGACGCCAGCAGTAATGGAAGAAGGGTTGGAGCACCAGTCCAACGAAGAGCGCCGATGTAGTGGTCGAGTCGATCGTCCAATGTCCTTACGAGCCGATCGTCTCCTCCAAAGAACGTCTGCGGTTCCTCAGAAGATCGCGGATCGTCCTCTGCGCAACAATCGTAGTAGCGCCTCTACGGTATCCACACGCCCAGGAAGGAACAACCGAACGTCGGTGCCAAAGACCAAGTCGCACGGTGGAGCTCTCAAGGAGATGGCGGCTAGGGTTTCGGTGGTGTTTCACGATCTCTCCCAATAGCCTCATGCACCTCCTTATATAGTGCTCGTGGACGGATCCTATCCGACATCGCCATTTAATCAGATTCGCATCGGGTTTGTTCCAACCTGCTAAGTGTGTGACCAGAGGTTCATGTGTAGTTCTGCCAGATTCGAAACTGCTTCGATCACGAGTCGAGCGCTCCTAGCGTAACATATCGATTCCTAAAACACACAAATTATATCGATTTAACCTTAATGCAATATGATATACGACTCAGTCCTCATCACTTACGACTGTGTCCTATCTCTATACGACACTCACCAGATTTGATCACGACCAACTCGTAACTCCTTACGACTTGGTTTCACCACTCTGTGATTACGCTCGACCGCCTCGACTTGCTTGTATCTCCATACGACTCACCAGAGTCGGTCGAACTAAGTGACCTACTCATGTATTCTCCTTTGCCTCACGATATCTGGTTGAACTCCGTGAGATGTTGTGTCATCCATGGATCTGCTCAATACTTTCTCGATCGAAAGTATCGATAACCTTATGTGGTCTAACACTTCGACTACTAGTGGCATGGCCATGCACTTTCTTTATCCGATCACAACGAGGGCCCAGACATCTCTCTGTTATGTTAGGAGGGCAAATCCCATATTCGACCAAATACATTCCTCTCCATGTTTCAGAGCATACCCAAAGCTACCTTTATAACTACCCGATTCACGGTGTAGCGTTTGGCAACCCCTAAGAGTGCTCTTACACATGTAGGAAACCATGCCGATCTCAGTGTCTAAGGATTATACATCATCATTGCTTGAGACCAACTAATGACACATAGATTCATAACAATCTCAATAGTGCCTCAAGATGGGTCTTATCCAACATCATGTTCTCTAACATGTGTCCATATTATTGGTTTGATATCTCCATATCTATGACTCGTGAAACATAGTCATCAACCAATACATATGCTAGTCTATTCATATGTGTCCTCATATGTTTACGACCAGGGATCGTGTAAGAATAATTATCGCAGAAATATAGAGTTTCACAACCAAGTCACATACTTGATAATAAATATTAACAATATTATTCTAGGAACAAGATAACACATTATCCAATGTTATGAACATAATGAAATATAATCATCTCTATGATTGCCTCTAGGGTATATTTCCAACACTAATATCCTTAGGAAGGTGTGTTCCAAATTTGGTCAAGTTTGGCTGTGTAGATCAAAAGTTAGACCGATTTTCGTTTTGGTTTCGGATTGTCAACAGTGCTTCTGGTCAGGTTCGGTCAGACCGAATTTTACACACCGGTCAGATCATTCTCCCTACCGACCGCCCATTACACGCCGGTCTGACCGCCCTTTTAGGGTGTGTGTCCTGTTGGTTCTTTGCTTTGGGGATTTTGGTTCGAGTTCAACACAAGTCTTCTGTTGTTGATCCTCATAGCTCTCATAGCTATTGGGGTGAATCTGGTGTTGAATCTGAACGAGGTGAAAATTAGACGAGCTCCTATTCACCCCCCCCTCTAGTAGCCTTTCCGGTCCTACAAGTGGTATCAGAGCCCGGTTAGCTCTTCTCATAGATCTTAATCGGTCTTTGGAGCCATGGCGACTGACAAGTATTCAACCAAACCACCTGTTTTCAATGGAGTTGATTTTGCTTACTAGAAGGCACGCATGCATGCCTACATCGAGGCTCAAGGTCAAAAATCCATATGTCATGCCAGCCAATGACGATATGATCACTCCAGATATTGAGGCTAATAGCAAGGCTCGAACTTTTTGATCCAAGGTCTTAGTCGATCCGAGTTTGAACGCGCGTGGTTCATTTGAGGTCCGCCACGAGATCCGGAGGACCCTTTGTGACTACCACGAGGGCTCTCTGCATGATCAAGGAAGTGAGACAGAATCACCAAGAAAGAATACTAAAGATCGAGCAAAAGCCCGTGAGTCTTTAGATGAGCCGTGGGAGGTTCTCTAAGATTCTTCATGACCTATGTGCGAGAGATCTTGTTTTCACTGAGTCCGAGAACGCACACCACTTTTGGGTGCTCTTGATGTGAAGGTCCTGGGGATGAAGATCACATCCATCAATGACAACATCACATGAGTGAGCTTACCATGGATAAGCTCTACTTGAGGTTGAAGACGCATGAGATTGACTTTATCTCGCCTCCCCAAGACAGAGTCGATGGCTTTGGTGGTCGACCCATCTAAGGGTAGTTCTTCTGATTCTTTGAATTTTGGCTCATCTGGTTTTTCCTTGTCCGCTTTGCATTCTCTGAGTGATGAACAGCTAGAGAAGCTACCTGAGAATGATCTAGCCCTCCTATCCACAAAATTTTCTAGAATATACAACAAGGTGAGGAACAGGAGGAGAGGTGGCCCTGTCACTTGTTTTGAGTGTAGTGAGCCGAACCACATTCGTTCCAAGTGCCCCAAGCTGAAGGGCAAGATGGAGAAGGATTCTCGGAGGCATCCTCAAGCTAAAAACACAAAAGCCAAGAAGTCCAACTATCGCAAGTTCGCTCAAGGTCCTACCGCTTTGAGTGTTGACATGAGCGATGTGGACTCAAGACGGAGGACGACTTAATTTATGACTCTCATGGTAAGAAGAAGGCCCCGACTTCACGGTAGATGCTTCATGGCTAGGGACAGCCATGACGTCGACTCCTCCAACGATGACGACCTTTTCAGCGATCTCGATGAGGTACGTCCCTCACTTGCTGATATGAAACGTGCTTTGGTCCTTGCTGAACAAAGACTGAATAAGCAAGCAAAAATGATTAAGAAACAGGATAACATGATTGATGACTTGAACCTAGAAGTTGTTAGGCTCAAATCTATTAATCCTGCTGATGATTGTGATTCTTGCTCTAGCTTGCTTAATGAACTAGCAAATATGAAATCTGCTCATTCCAATATTGCTAATCAACTGAAAGATGCTTTTAATGAACTAGATTCTCTCAAGTCGAGTCCTAGTCATGTTTGCATGGATGCTATTGATCTTGATGTGACTGTTGTAGATGCTATTCATTCATCTTGTTCAAATTGTGCATTACTTGAGTTGAAATTGGATAGTGCTACTAAAGAATAGCAGAAATTTGATGCTAGTCACATGTGTTCTCATTGTGAGGATAGTGGGATTAAAATGAAGGAGATGACTGAAATGGTTCTTTATTCTAAAACTGCTTCATGTGAAAACTATATTAAACTCACAATTGAGAATGATGCCTTAAACAAGACTCTTGAGGAGAAAGCTAAAATTGAACAATCCATGCCCATGACTGCTTCCAAGAAAGTTGTTGATTCTAATTCTTGTGCTCTTTGTATTGAAGTTGGGCATAATGTAGATAAGATACAAGAAGCTTTTAGATTTAAGTTCAAAGAGCAGTTGGATATGATTAGAGATAACTATTGTGTGTCTTGGGAGGCTTTGAAAGCTGAGGTAGCTCACTATAAGGAAAAGTCTAATAGGACTGTCAAGTCAAATAAGTGTGCCTCATGTAAGAAGCTAGTCAAAAAATTGACTACCTTAAAAGGACTCTTGAGAGATTTACTGGTGGGAAGAAGAACCTCAACATGATCCTTGACCAATCTAAGGTGAGTGTAAAGAAAAGTGGACTAGGATTTAATTCCCTAGAGCATTCCAAGAACCATCCACCTAAGGTTGTAAGAGCTGTTGAGAGTGGTATGTTTGAGGTAGAACCTCCCGAGCCATCTAGGGTAGTTTTTAAATCTGCAAGTTTTGCCCAAACCCCTTCTAGCAAGACAGTGCTTCTACTTCAACAGTCGACCTTCAAAAGGTCAAGTACCATTGCACCTTCTCGCAAGAAGGATGGCCACATTGTTGAGTTCTGCTTCCTTAGAGCCAAGATTGAGAGGAAGAAGATGATGAGTGCTTTGAGAACCATTAGAGGAGTTCCTTCACCTGTTGTAGTCTCTAGAGCCAGGCAACCTGTCTTTCCTACTAGACATAGGGCCAGGTTTGTAGATGACTTCTTTGACTCCTTTGGTGGCTCTAGGCAAGCTTATGGGTTAGGATATCGTGAGGAGAGACCACGGTAGCATCTAGATAGGGGAGTACCACCTTTTGGTAGGTCGATACGAGAGGTCTAGGTGGTTCTCGTGTGTATTCTTATGATTTTACTTCTAACCATTTTATCGCCGCTTCTACTACTTTGCCCAAGCATCGTGTGACTCAAGATCGATTCTCAAGTCTTTTATCACTAACCCCAAAGATCGAGGCACGATGTTTCGCTCGTGCTCAGAGGTCCATCGTGTGAGGAAGGAGGACATATGGCTTGTTGACCTGTGTGTTCTTGATACATGACCGAGATTTTAGATGGTTCTCTTCCTCACACGTGCATCCCAAGAATGAATTGATCACATTTGGGGATACTTCTACCGGATCGTGATGACCAAGGGCACAAGCACGCCAACAACAAGTTCATGCTCAAAGACGCCGCTTTGGTAAGTAAGCCGAGGTATAATCTTTTATCTGCTTCCCACTTCTTGATGAGGGCCTAGAAGTGAGATTTAAAAGTGGTGAGTGTAGAGTTCTAGATTCCTCGGGTGAGCTTGTCTTTGAGATCTCGTGGTTGAGAGGATCTTTGTGCCGATTTCAAAGATTCTCTTCGCTTCTAACTCTAGGTGTCTTGTGGCTTCTGACTCCTATGATCTGGTATTGTGGCATCGTAGGCTTGGACACATAGGCTCCGATCACTTGATTAGAGTTAGTTGTAAGGATTTGATTAGAGGTTTGCCTAGACTGAAGGCTGTAAGAGACCTTGTTTGCTCAACCTGTAGACATGGTAAGATGGTTTCTGCTTCTCATCCACCTCTTACCTTAGTGATGACAGATGGACCTGGTCAGCTCTTGCATTTAGATACTGTTGGTCCTTCTAAAGTTCAGTTTGCCGGTGGGAAATGGTATGTGCTTGTGATTGTGGATGATTACTCCAGGTATTCATAGGTTTATTTTCTGGTTTCTAAGGACGAGGCTTTTGGCTATTTTAGAAAGTTGGTCCTTAGACTTGCTGTTGACTTTCCTGGAGCTTTGAGAGCCATTAGGAGTGATAATGGGACGGAATTCAAGAATTCTTCCTTTTCTACCTTCTCACCGATAGGGGAATTGAGCACCGCCTTCTTCACCCAGAGTTCCCCAACGTAATGGTGTTATAGAGAGGAAGAATAGGACCCTTGTAGAGATGGCTGTGACCATGCTAGATGAGCATTCCACACCTAGGAGGTTTTAATGAGGCGATCTCTCTCGCTTGTTATATTTCTAATAGGGTATTCTTGAGATCTGTGATTGGCAAGACTTCTTTTGAGCTTAGATTTGGTCATAAGCCCAAAGTCTCTCATTTCAAGATTTTTGGTTGCAAGTGCTTCATTTTTAAACATGGCAACCTTGATAAATTTGAATCTAGATGTTATGATGGCATATTTCTTGGATATCCTGTTCATTCTCGTGGCTATCGTGTATTTAATTTTGACACTAACAAAATTGTTGAGATTTGCGAAGTCACTTTTGATGAGGCTAGTCCTGGTATTAGATCCAATGCTGCAGGTACACAGGTTCCTGATATTCGAGAAAGCATCTTCGTCGATGATGACTCTGAGGATGAGGACCCAATCCATCCTCAAGTCCCTTCTGACATGGTTGGAGAGCCTACTTCTACTACACCAGCTTCAGATGAGTAGCCTCTACCTACCTTCACCGATGATCAGAGTGGCTCTGTTCCTACCTCCACAGTTAGGAGGTAGAGGCCACTCACACAGAGCTCCTCTTCGATTCAAAGGAAAGATCCACCGAAAGCAGATTATTGGGGATCTCCATGAGCGAGTCACTCGCCTGTGTTTATTTCTCCCGATTCTCATGCACATTCTCGCTTTTGTCGCTTCTTTTGAACCCCGAGATGTCACGATGCTTTATCTCGATTCCTCTTGAGTCAATGCCATGCATGAAGAGCTTGAAAATTTTGAAAGAAACAAAATCTGGACCTTAGTTGAACCTCCACCTAATCATAATGTAATTGGAACAAAATGAGTTTTCAAAAATAAGCAAAGTGAGGATGGGTTGGTAGTTCGCAATAAGGCTAGGCTTGTAGCTCAAGGTTTTTCCTGTAGAAGGCTTAGACTTTGAGGAGACCTTTGCCTCAGAGCTAGATTGGAAGCCATTCGCATTTTGCTAGCATTTGCGGCATCCAAGGGCTTCAAGCTATTTCAAATGGATGTCAAAAGTGCTTTCTGAATGGTTTCATAGAAGAAGAGATCTTTGTCAAGCAACCTCCTGGTTTTGAAAATTCCAAGTTCCCAAACCATGTTTTTAAACTCTCCAAAGCCTTGTATGGACTGAAGCAAGCCCCTAGAGCTTGGTATGATAGGCTTAAGAGTTTTCTGCTTAAAAATGATTTCAAAATGGGATTGGTTGATAAAACTTTGTTCACTCTCAAGCATGGCATTGACTTTTTGTTGGTTCAGATTTATGTGGATGACATTATATTCGGTGGCTCCTCTCATGCTTTGGTGTCCAGATTTTCAGATTCTATGAGCAGGAGTTCGAGATGAGCATGATGGGCGAATTGACTTTCTTCCTTGGTCTTCAAGTCAAGCAACCGAAAGAAGGTACCTTCATTCATCAAAGTAAGTACACAAAGGACCTTCTTCTTGCTTTGACATGGGAAGCAGAAGCCAATGTCTACTCCCATTGCTACATCCACCGTGGCTTTGGACCCCGATGAGGATGGAGAGCCCGTGGACCGTAAGAAGTACCGCAAAGATGATTGGCTCTCTCTATCTCACAGCCGAGGCCGGACATACAATTTGTCAGGTGTCTGCGGCACTCGATTTCGTGCTTCCTCGTGCCTCTCATCGTCAAGCAAAGGCGTCGCATTGTCAGGTACCTCCAGGACACTCTTGATTTTGGATTTTGGTATTCTTCTTCTTCTACTATCTCTATTCTGGCTTTTTCTGATGCTGATTTTGCCGGGTGTAGAGTGGATAGGAAGAGTACTTCTAGCACTTGTCATTTCTTAGGCACACCTCTTATCTCTTGGTCATCTAGGAAACAGTTCTCTGTTGCACAGTCCACTGCCGAGACCGAGTATGTAGCTGCAGCCAGTAGTTGCTCTTAGGTTCTCTGGATCTTATCTACTCTTCGGGACTATGGGTTGTCTTTGGATAGTGTTCATCTCTTCTGTGATAACACTAGTGCCATAAATATTGCCAAAAACCCAGTGCAACATTCTAGGACTAAGCACATTGACATTCGATATCATTTCCTTAGAGACCATGTTGAGAAGGGTGATGTTGTGCTTCACTTTGTAGAGTCCGAGCAAAGAAGTTGCGATATTTTCACTAAAGCTCTTGATTCTTCTCGCTTTGCTTCTTTGTGGGGAGAGTTGGGGGTTGTTAGTCCTCTTGGCCTGTTTTGAGGGGGAGTTTGCTCTTTTTGCATTCATTGTATCATAATGCATTTTTAAATCAGCAACTTGCATTGTAATATAAATCCATGGAGCTTTGATTATTATCCTTGTATGACTTGAATTCATGCTTTATACCCTGTCATGTCTTGTGCTAGTTTGCTAGAATTCTTTTATGGCTTTTCTTGTATAGCTTAGCTTTTGTCATACTAGCTTTATTACCTGTGAGCAAACTGAATCAAAATATGACTTGTTGGATCTTGTGACTAGTTTTGGTATAGTGATCCTCTCATGATTCATGCCATGTCATATAGGCTTATTTGAGTCTTAAACTTATTCTGAGTTTTAAATTGAGCTATGATAATTCTTAAGTCAAGCAAATGAAAAATGAGCTTTTCTGTACGAAAAAACTGATCTCACCAATTCTTTCTTATGAAACGGCTTGCCATTGCACTAGGCATGAACTCAAGGAGAGTTTTGGATAACCTAGACCACTTTTTTAAGCTTCTTGCTTGGGATGGTCGCGCAAGGCTTGAGATCTAGCACAATGCTAAGAAAACAAATTGGCAATTGGTTGAAGCTTTGAGCCAGCCAGGATGGCTCCTAGTCTAGGACTTGCTTTACTAAGATAAAACCAATCATTTTCAAAGAAAGTGCTCAAAGTGCTAAATTCTAAATGCTTGAACAAATTGACTCAAAATTGAACTCATAATGCTCATAATTGACTCAATTTCTAGTTTCTGGTCTCCATTTTGCATATAGACATGGCTTGACTCATTTTTGGATACCTTTAGTGAAACTATGATCTTGAGCACCTTGTCATGCTATCAATTCATTTAAGCTCAGATTATTGCTATTTTGGCTTTAGCTTTGCTGTACATGTTTTGCCATGATTGAACATAGCTTCTTCACATAATATGGCTTGGTGTAATACTTGTACAGTCTTTTTGGATAATCTTCATGGCTCCTTTTTGCTAAAAATTTAAAACAAAAAAAAACTGAAGAACTGAAAAATTGAAAAACTACAGTCATTCCATTCCATTCATGCTCTATCTTTTTCCATGCACCTTGATGAATTCATTGTCAAAAGGGGAGAAAGATTGGTAAAATGTTGTTTTAGAGCTTTTTGGGGTCATAGGGAGAGATTGGATTTTCTGGAAATTTGGTGATCATAGTGAGTGGGAGAGATTGTGGATATCATGGGGATATGCTCATGATCGTAGGATGATGAAACAATTGGCAATGGCTTTGTGGTTTGTCGATCTGCGCTTTTCAAAAGGATCTGAATCGTCGTGTCATTGGCGGTCGACCGCCATACCTCGAGTGTTTTTCTCGTTCACCCTGTGGCGGTTAGACCGCCGAACGGCTATCGATCGATTTTGACTTGTCTTCGCCGCCTTGTTGGCGATGCGTGTTGGGTTAGCCTAAGGACATGATCTTCAAGCATATGTGTTGCATGTTGCATGTTTTCACTAATGTGGGTCAAGTTGTGAAGAATTTGTTCCTGATTCAATTGCTTGTCTATTGGTATGCAAAGTTGCTTGGAGGTCAACGACGGTCAACGGCGAGGAGGATTGGGACTAAGCTTGGAGAGCCGAGGTCCGAAACGATCAAGGATGCTCGGGTGAGGTCAATGGACTCAAGCATGGCGCAGAATGGACAAGGATGACCGAATGGGCGATTCGGCGATCGGTTGATCAAGCGGTGGGGGCCTGCAAGTGCCATGGTGGTCCGTGGGAGTCGGATAGAGAGACTTGTCGACACGATGAGAGTCACCGGATCAACCTACACGTGGCGAAGCATGGATGCATTTGGCGCAGCCGACTCGATCTTCTAAAAGATCGAGAAGGGTATTTTGGTAATTTACCAAATATCACTTTGGTGACCTAATGCCAACTCACACAAGCAAGACGGCAAGGCCAAGAAGTGGATTAGGTCAAGAGAAGTGAAGACGGTGCTTTGAAATACGTATGTGTGGTCCAGCTTGTATTGGGCCTTAACGGGAGCCCATTAGGGTTTGTCTTTTAGAAGCTAAGCCTCCATATAAATAGGGAAGGGTTGCTGTCCAGTAGTACCAAGGACTTCATTTTGTAAACCCTAGTTTGGTTTTAGGGTTTTAGAGAAAGAGGAGAGGCTTAGAGCTCTAGGGAGATGTGTTGAGTTGTGTGCTCATGGATTGAGCTTTGTCCTCCATGGATGGAGTGGTCAGAAACCCTCTCAACCTCGGATCAATCTATGGATGATTCCCAAAGATGAGTCTCTTTTATGCTTCTTGCTCTATATTTGAGATTTTGGAGGTTTCTTTGATCTAGTGCTTTTTGGTTGGTTTCGTGCCCTCTTCTACCTTGCTGTGACATGTGGGAACATATCTAAGATCACCTAGATCATCAATCTCCCACGAGCAAGATTTAGATCATGTTTTCATTTTTGCCCGGTTTTGAACCTTCCTTCGGTAGAATGGAAAAAGGTTGAAACTTTGACATGGATCTACTCAATCTCTACTTGGAATAGGTTCCTAATATCCTTAGGAAGGTGTGTTTAAAATTTGGTCAAGTTTGGCCGTGTAGATCAAAAGTTAGACCGATTTTCGTTTTGGTTTCGTTTGTCACAAAGAGCTTTCCGGGTCGTTCGGCCGCACTAAATTTTACACACTGGTCGACCGCCTTTTAGGGTTTGTGTCCTGTTGGTTCTTTGCTTTGGGGATTTTGGTTCGAGTTCAATACAAGTCTTCTGTTGTTGATCCTCATAGCTATTAGGGTAAATCTGGTGTTGAATCTGAACGAAATGAAAATTCGACGAGCTCCTATTCACCCTCTTCTAGTCACCTTTTCGGTCCTACATATATGCTGCCAATTTTGGGGGGCCCAATTTTTACCCATGAAACCTACTACAAAGACAAGAGCACTACCAAACTTTTGAAGGGAAAGTTAAAATTAGATATCAAACCAAATAAAAACCAAAATACAAAGATTATACTAAAATTTTAGTCTGGCTCGTTTTAGCCCTCAATCCACTCCTTCCTTTCTCTCTCACACTGACAACATCTTCCTCCTAGTCCTCCCTACTTAGTCCACCTCGCCGCTCCTCCTTCCCTCCAGCGCTGCCCTCTCTCGCCCCCTCCCTCCCAACATCGCGCCGCCACTCCCTCGCCGCTCTTCCCTCTCGCTGCCATCCTGGTGGTCGATCAAGCGGAGGACGTTGTCGAGGATGTCATCCCTGTCCTTCCCTTGTCTGGATTCCGTGGTGGCTGCCGTCAATTAATGAAGCGTTCCCCGTCCTCTCCTTGGCCGGATCTAGCCGTGGCATGTCCTCCCTCCACCGGGTGGCGACTCAACGATGACGTGCTCCCGACAGCCGGGTGCGGAGGCGACGACCTTTCCACTGCTTCCCGATGACTGGATCCGAGGTGGCACCCTTCCTCAGCTTTCCCGGCGGCTGGATTCGGAGGCGGCAACAACAACGACTCGAGTCTGTGGCGAGTGCACGCATGGGAGAGAGGAGAGTGCCAATTTTTTATTGCCTCTGGACGGGCACAAGCTTATGGGTCGCTGCAAGCTATGGCCAACTCGTAATTTTTCCTACGGAAACGGGCACCCGCGGTGGCGAGCGCATACATAAGGGGAAAAAAACTGAACTAGCAAGTTCCCCGGGCATGTCGCGATTGTTTGCCATCTCGATTTGCTGCTGCCACAAAATAGTTTTTTTTCTTGAAAATGCTAGCCTTCCTGTATTTGTTTCTCTAGCACAAGATGCTCTCGCGGGAAATCTAAATTATGATACACTCCCCTGAAAACACCAATGTAGTTATGCACGACAGCACGAGTGTCTAGCGGAGGCCTGGTTCCCTCTCCCATCTCTTACTAGGCGTTGCACTACGGTCTAGGCTGACGCATCCTATCGTAATATATGTTGAGGAACCGTCGCTAGTGAGTTCAGTCCGAACGATCACCTCATAGACAAACGTAGAATCACATCAAACAATGCAAAAACAAATAGTAGATTGAACACACAGAGAGGCAAATGTGTATGGGTCAAGGGAAAAACCCCGGACACGGTTATCGATCGGGTTCGGAAGGAAAATCCCGACCGGTTTTTCCAGGTTTTGCAAATTCAAATTTCAATTTTTGAAATTTGGCCGGTTTTCAAGTGAAATTCAACCGGTTTTTTTTCGAAATCCGACATCGCTGTGTTTTTTTTCCCGACGCCTGAGGATTAGGTCCCAGACGGCTTTTGGATCCTTGTATGGGGTATATATTCTTCTTCTTTATTCCTTCATCAAGCGATTATCCTTTTACAATGACTAGCACCCCTTATTTATAGGCTACAGATCATGCTAGGGTTTTGGATGGGGTGCTCACCTATGGGCCGGCTGCTGGGTCAAGCCCATGGTTTCCCAACACTCCCCTTGGGCACCCATCCTCACATGTTCATACCTCGTCAAAACTCCATAAAAACCTATTGGGAAAATTTAGAGAAAGAGTACAAGATACATATTCTTCTGCGTTGCACGAATTGCCTCGTTAAAAACCTTAATCGAAAAACTTCAGAAAAACTTGTCAAGGGAAAAAGAGTACAATACACCTAATTTCATATAATCTTTAGGATTTATTCTTTGGGTACTCGATCTTCATGATCAAGTTTTAACAATGAGTTTGTGAAGATTCTCCCCTTGAATTCTGCACTTCTCTAAGTCACATAATTCCAATTCCACATACACACCTTTCAAAGCTAGATCCTGGAAGTAACTTAGTGAATAGATCTGCAAGATTTTCACATGACTTAGTATGCAGTACTTTAATTTTGTCCATCTTTGCAATTCATAAGCATAGAAGAACTTGGAGTTGATATGCTTTGTGAGATAACTCTTCACATAACCCATTTGCACTTGTGCAACACAAGCTACATTATCTTAATAAATAATAATGAGGGTTTGCGCGGTATTCAATCCACACGACTGCTAGATGTGGTGAATCACCGCCAACCGCCAAGCACATTCTCGTGAGGCCTCATTCCCCGCCATTGCTCTCCTTCCCAGGCTATGATTTCCGCCACTCCAACCCCTGCACCCCGAGTGGTTCGTCAAGTCGATACAAGACTTTGCTTAGACGATTTCTATAAAATTGCGCTCCACCACACAGAATATATATAGCTTGTTTGCAACTTTGGGGTCAGATATGTCGATACTTGAGGGTAGAATGGACTTCTTCCTAAATAATAATGAGGGTTTTGGTCCGAGGCAGTCCTTAGACGATTTTTATGAAATTGCAAAGATCTACATAGCCATTAGCCATTCATAGATAGGTCTTTATTCTTTACTCAGAGAATGCATCAAGGTATTTGCTTCCTTGGAGGTATCGGGAGATGTTCTTCTGCCAATGCCTTTTGATAGGTTCCGCACTATGCTTTGCTAATAGGTTCACGTCAAATGCAATGTCCGGTCTAGTACAGTTTGCTAAATACATGAGTTCTCCTATTGCACTTAAGTATGAGAATTCCGGTTCCAGAAATTCCACCCCCTCTTCTCTAGGTCTTTGTCTTGCTGCAAAAATTTCTCAACCATTGGCACTTTCGAAGGGTATGCCTTTTCAAAGCCGAACCTTTCTAACACCTTTTGAGTGTAGGTTGACTGATGCACTAATATCCCTTCAGGAGCATGCTCAAGCTGCAAGCCTAGGCAATGTTTGATTTTACCCAAATCTTTCATTCCGAACTCCGACTCTAGATAAGAGCTTGTTTTCTTAATACCTTCCAGGGTTTCGATGATATTCAGATCACTTTCATATACTGAGATTATACAAAATCCATCATATGATCGTCGTATAAATACACAAGGATTATTCTCATTGTTCGTGTAGCCTTTATTGTATAGAAAGTAGCTTCAAGCGATTATATCACATCCTGCTTGATTGTTTAAGTCTGTACAGTGACTTTCTGAGTTTCACACTGTACAGATTTCTATTTGCTCTGTCTTGTTCAGGACAGGGATGCATTCTCAGGTACCTTCATATAAATATCTGAATCCAAGTTTTCATAAAGGTATGCAATTACCACATCCATCAATTTCATTTATAAATTCAAGTTTACTGCCATTGAGATTAAATATCTAAAGGATGGTTCCGCCCATAGCCGGAGAATAGGTTTATTTATAATCAACTCCTAGATATTGAGTGAAACCTTGTTCAATGAGCCTTGCTTATTTTCATTTCTCTTTCAGACAAATACACACTTATGCCCTACGGGGTGCACATGGGGAGGCGTGCGGCTTACAGGCCCAAACACCTTTCTTTTTCTCAGGACCCAAAAAATACGATTTAGGAACCCTCTGTGTATTCTAAACTAGTCTCAGATCAGTAGCTAGCTCACATAGGAAATAGTGATGAAATACCATCCATTTATTCGAGTTAACTAAAAAGATCTCGGAATAATAAATAATGATAATAACTGGACCTTATGGTCAATGTTTACTTAACTTGCCATGCAAGGCTAAAGAAACAAATAAACTCTTGCAGCGGAACGAAACTCTTGAAAAGGCCAATCAACATGCCCACAGGCAATCGAGTGGAGAACGCATCCTAATCCACAAAACCTTCATAGTCCTCCTTCTGAAAGAACTCTTGAGCAGCTTGATATTCTTCAACTGATCAACAAAGGTGTAAAGCCGTGAATACATAAAGCACTCAGCAAGCCGTAGGAAAATAGTATGCAAATAATATTCATGCAAGGTTTGACAAAGGTTAATTAGTTGTATGGTTCTTTTGCAGAAATCAGTATTGACAGTAAATACAATACATAGGTTGAAATGCATAGTTAAAAGCAACAATAAATAATTAAACTATTGTTTTCAAACAACTAGTGAACTACTCATTCACTCTCCAAGACAAACCACCAAGTAAATTACCCATTCATCAAACAAACATTATATTCATCAAGTGAACTTCTCATTCACACTCTGACACATTTTATGAAAAACTCTATCTCTTGTGTGAAATCTCTGGACACGTTCATAACCATAGACACGGCTATTCGAATAGTTTTATACTCTGCAGAGGTTGTACAGCTTTACCCACATAACTCGACTTATCAAGTTTGTTTGGCATCCGTCGATACCATTGCTCACTACCTTAGGTAAGTAGTCTAAAACACGCGTCAAGGCCTTTACAAAGTTTTATTTTGACCCAGTTCTGCTTACTAAGGTTTCAACACTGAATGTCTAACCGACCAGACAGGCCCCCCCTCTTGCGCCAAACACAACCCAAACAGAACCAAATCAAAATATCACTAATTAATTAGCCCAAGACATGTGGTTGTATGGTTAAGGCCCAGTTCAATGGTGCATAAGATTAAGTCCTTGACAAGTTACTCAGACGATCTTACTACAACCCACAACGTGTTATAATCACACCCTCAATCCACCATCCACTCGCCCAAGTGAAAACTATTTTGTTTAACCAAGACCAATGACATACCCTATCATAGTACACAAATTTTAACAAGAGTGGCTAACCACCACGATTCCATATATTATTAAGTCAAGATTAATCATTATGACACATGTGATAATGAACCCATCGTAACTAAGCTTGACTAAGCATTTGTACGATACCCATGTTGATAATACAAATATGTCCAACTAAAATGATTCATTCTAAGGTGACAAATGATTCATGACATTCAAATAATCAATGGAGGCATAATGACAAGTAGGTGATAGCAAATCCCAAAACAATTTATATAAAGATAGCATGCAATTGTATAAAACAATATACTTTTGAAATCATAGGTTCAATATGATCAAAGTACTACGGCTTGCCTTGGAATAGATCCTAGTATTGGTCTTAATCTTGATGCACTCCTCCTTACTCAAAATTTCCCCAAGAATCACCCATCTACTCGCAAACAAGGAAAATAAACAAAATAAATACAAAACAGAGATAAAACCAACTCCAAAAATTAAATAAAAATCTCAGATAAATAGAACTCTAATTTAGATGAATTTAAAATTTTGAATGGGCTAAATTGGAGTTCGGATGAAGAAGATGGCTCTGGAAGATCAAAACCCTAAGAAATACCCAAAATTGGATTTTCTAGAATTTCCGAATTATTTCTCTACTGAGAATTCTGGATTATGACGTCATGCTGATGTCAGCAAGGATTCTCAGATGAAAAGAAAAAGAAAAAGGAAATTGAAATCTTCCTGACATGTGGGCCCTACGTGTCATAGACACGGTGCACGTGGACTGGGTCTACGGGATTTTGGATCTGGGATTCGGGTTAGCTTGACACATCAGTGTTGATTTGGCACCTACGTGGTTTGCCATGTTGGATCCATGGTTGATGTGGCACGGTGACAAGGCTGCCTACGTGGCTGATGACGTCAGTCCCGACGGTGAGGGTTTCGAGTTTGTACGACAACGGCGAACGATGGCTCGCCGGCGGCAGCGGAGAGGTGCTCTTGAATTAGTGTGTTATTGTGGACCTGATGACATGGCTAATTTCTCCCAGCGGTGACCAAAAGCACGACGATGTCCAAGGTTGGCGACGGAGCGATGCTACAAAGTACGACAACGGCGACACATGAGTTCTCCACCGAAGATAAGGCGCGCACCAAAGAGAACATGCGACGGCGAAGCAGAGGAACCGGTTGGTGATGGCGAGGCATCGACGGCAGCAGTGGAATTGGCAAAAGAGAGCTTCACTATTGAAACCCTAATTCTTGGATTCCGGCTAACTTGATCACTTTTTGACTAAATCGATCGAGGATTCGGGACGAGGGTGCAAAGGCGATCCTTGGGGTCCCTTTTATACCCTGGGGGTGTGCAATTTGGAAAACCCTAAAACGAGTTTGTTTCGGTCAAGGAATGATTTCGGAGTTTGGATGTGATACGAGATCTAATTTTGTGGGATTTGGATACGGGAGGATACGATAGATAAGATGACGCGATTACGCGGGATTCTTTAGCTGGAAAAACTGCTTTGTTGGATGAAGCTCCACCAGGTCGACAATGGCGTTGTTGGGATGTCACACGAGGAAAGGGAGGCAGAGGTAGGAGACGACTAGTGGGACCTACCGGTCAGCGGCTCGGCACGGCGCGAGCGCGGTTGGACTACCGAAAAGGAAACAGGCTGAGGAAAACGGGTTGGGCTGCGGGGATAGATGGGCCAAGGACAAAAGTTTTGGCCCAAAGTAAAACCTGAGATTTTAAATAGATTTTCTTTTTATAAAATTACTGAAAATCCAAATAGCAATTAGAAAATAGCAAATGCACTCGAAAAAATTCTAGAAAATGTATCCAAGCACATAGGATCCAAATAAAATAATTTTGACAATAGTTGATGTTGAGATTAATCATATTAAATTGTTTTTGTTTTTAAAATCCAAATTAAGCTTTATTTTAATTCAAATAAACTTTGGTGAATTTTTCCACAGAGCTAAGCTACTCAAAAAGATTTTTAAACTTCAGAAAAATTGGGATGTTACACTTTTATTCAGAGATAATAATTATGTTCCTATTGTCTTCTTCCAATCTTTCCAATCTGATATTTTCTTACATTTAGCGAGCGATGCAGGCTTTGGATCAAGATCGATGATTTTGACAATTTTCTTTGTAAAATCAATGTCGACATTGGCTATTGTCTTATTCATAGATTCTCCTGTGGTCACATGGTTTATAGCTATTTCTTCATGGGGTGATTCTTCTAATGCTTCTACTTGCCCACCGCTGCTTCCAATTACGGGGCAAGTCCATTTAGTTTTTCAGCTCCGATGTGTGCGCACACATCCCTGCTGATGTCTCCCTTCATGGTGATGTTCAAATCTGGTACGCCTTTTCTGAAGGTTCCATACTAGTGCTAGGTCTCAATTGGCTCCCCTTCTGGTTCTAGGGAACTTCGGTGATTGGCTGTGTCAAGTCCTTCTTATCATTTTTCACCAAGCATCCTAGGTTACTTCGGATTTGAGGGCCTAGAGTTCTCATCCTTTTCTGAGGCCTCTAGACAGGATTAGGGATACCTTTTTCTTTCTTCAATATTTCATCCCTCTCCGATGTATTGCATGCAGCACATGCAACTTGATCACGCTCTTCAAATCACTAAAGTGGTCAGATAGCTAATTCACTAATGCTTGCAAATCAATTATCTTCTAACTTTAATTATCTTTTGGACTTCTCTTGTCTTCTAAACTTCAATTATCTTCTAGACTTTAATTGTCTTCTAGACTTCACTATTTACTTCACCAGTGTGCGGGTCATGTGCATGGATTCCCGTGGCTTGCCACATTATTTCCCGACATTCTTCATCAAAGGGTTGATTTCCTCCCCGTAATGACGGGAAACTATCATCATCTAATATACTATCAGTGAATTGGGCAGTATGCAAATCTCTAGTCATAGGGTCCAAATATTTGATTATGGATATTGTCTCATAACCAACATATATCCTAGACTTTTTGGAGGAGGCCCATTGCAGTTCGTTGCGATGGTGGTATAGGTACATAAACCTTGCAACCAAACCTGCGAAGATGAGAAATTTTTGGTGCTAACCTTTGCGCTAGTTGCATAGGTGGATGGATATTATATGCCGATGGTTTAAAGTTGATGAGAGTTGCTGTGTTTAGGACTATGTGTCCCCATTCTGCAAAATCCTCTAATCCATTCTAGGTGTGGACATGCGGTATGGAATGCTCAATTTTAATTTCCATTTCCATGTAATAATCATCAAATGCCTTTGAAGTAAATTCTCTGGTGTTGTCCATTTTGATGAACTTCACATGATGATCTGGAAAATTATTTTTCAATTTTAATTATCTGCGATACTAGTTTTGCAAAAGCATAGTTTCTCATAGACAATAAGCATACGTGTGAACCATTTCGAGGAAGCATCGATGAGCACCATAAAATACCTAAATGGCCTTGACAGAGGCTATATAGGACCGCAAATATCTCTCTGGGTATGGTCCAGGAATACAGAGACTTCATTCTTCACTTTCAGAGCAGAAGGTATAGTAATTAATTTCTCGGTGGCACATACGGGCACAAAAAATATTTCTGATTCGGGAAATTCTTTACATCGATATTATGTCTCTGTGAATTGTTAATTGTATTTCTCATCATCCTAAGACCTGGGTGGCTTAATCTATTATCATGCTAGAGACAGAAAAGTTCAGAGCTTCTAAATACGGTTTTCAAGGTAGTATATGCTTCAGGTGCCTTAATATTAGTGTAGTATAGCCTAGTTTTATATGAAGGAAGTCGTTCTAATACCATTTTTCACTTTCTTCACACTTTGTAATGAGCATATATTCCTTACCATACTCTTCTTCAGTCTCTACGTGGAAATCATAAGCACGGATATCCTTGAGAGTTCTAGTCGATTCTGGGTACAATAAGGCTTCTTTAACGACCAAAGTTGTGCCCATCGGGAGTATAATTATAGCCCTTCCTGAGCCTATTATACAAGTATCATTTGCATGATTGTCGTGAAGACGCCAAGATTCTTGCAGATCGACTGAAAGAATTTAGTCTCTCTCAAAATGGTATTCATTGTGCCGCTATCCGCTAAGCACACTTCCTCCATAGGGCGCCACACACGTTCTGATACTTCAAGTACCATAACATGACTTGCTATTATAAATACGAAAAAAATAAGCCTTGAATGACTCATCATAAGAATTTAATGCTTTTGCTCTCCTAGAGCTGACAACCATTATTCAAAGAATAAATTAATTCAATGTTCCATCATAATCACAAACTACAAGTGACTGTAAAAAGATCTAAATGCAATGCGTGCACTAGATCGAATCAGTGAAGTATGTAGAAACTTCTGTCTGAATCTGCTTCATAGCGATCTTCTCCTCTTGGACAACTACGGCGTGACTGCTGCGATGTCCAAAAGAGAGGTGATAGGGGCTGCTATTGGGCTGCCCACATCCATGAGTGCAACTAATGGCCATGGAACCTCCATGCTTGCAGTGGCGAGGTGTGCCTCATGTTGTCCTTTGCCCTTCTTAGATTGGAAAGCATCAATAACGTGTGACCCACGACTTTACCCTTCTTGCCCCTCTCCTTTGTGAGAGGCTTCCTCACCTTGTAGCTACTAGTATTGGCTTCATGGCCAACATTGCTACTAGGTGATTGTGAGATTTAGTTTTTCCTTAGAACATCATCTTGAGCTTCCACAACTTACATAACGTCAATCAATTCGGCATACTTTTTGTAGTCGTCTTGACGATAGTTGCGTGCGGATTGTACCGCATTCTGGTGAAAGGTAGAGAGACTCTTCTCAATCTTCTCCTCATCCGTGATTACCTTACCACAGAGTAGAAGACGAGTACAAATTTTGTACAAATTCTGGTCATGTTGGGCCAGCTCTTTCAAACTTCTGGTTTATGATGCTAGTCATCTACATATTCATGCAAAAAGTTCATAAGATTACTACTATTAATTTGCATAAAATGGTTGCAAAATTCTCATAATGTTCCCGTATTTTTTCTATGTATTTTTCATGATTTACTGCTATTTTCAGTGATTAAAAGTAATATAAACAATCATAGATAATCAAAACAGTAAATACAATGTATAAATTGCATAGAAATAATAATAACAAAGTTAAACATGCTTTAAATGCTCAAAATGATTCAAAATTTGAATTCCTGAGGCCCTTTTATGTTGGAATATGATTTTTCGAAGAATTCTACAATTTTTAGGGGCTAAACTGCTAAATTTCAATTCTGAGAAATTTTCGCAATTTTTGAATTTCGAGGAGTTATTCTACAAGAATTTCTTTCCCGAAATATTTCCTCACAATTTTTAGAACTTTGAGGGTTTATTTGCAAGTTTTTGAGATTTTCCATTTCACCCATTTTTTTTTTTTTTCACGGATTTCATTAGTCAGGGCCCATTTGGCCCATTTCGCCCACTCGGCCAAGAACCGTCGGTTAAATGGGTAGGGAGGGAAGGGTTTCTACCCCGCGCACCAACACAACGGTGGATGGTTCGTCAGGAGAGCCGATGGTCGGTGCGGGCGATCCGAGCGGGCGGTCGACGCCGCGAAGCGAAGCCACGAGGCCCATGCAAAGGCCCAAGCAAAACTAGTAGCGGCGATCGTCGCGGGGACCACGTGGTTGGCGCGGCAAAGACGGTCAGACGGCTGTCGGCGGCGACGCGCGGCTTTGCGGCGCGATAGAAGCGCCATGCGGGGGCAATGGGCACGCCCACGCCACACCGTTCTTGAGAGGCGGCGGTGGCTTCAGTCGCGGCGGCAGCATGCGGCGCCACGGATGGCGCGCATGCCGGCGCGGATGTGCGGCGCGATGGCTCGGCCCGTGATGCCGGCAGCATGCGCATGACTCTAGGTCGTGGCGATGGCGCGGCTCCAGGCCTTCGGCGGCGCTGCTAACGCGAGGTGGTGTGCGGGAGATGCTGTTCGGCGGAGCGCATGCGAGGTGGTGGCCGGATGCGGCGCGCTTCATGCGCCCATGGCGAGAGCCGGCGGGGGCTAAGCGGGCCGCGCGCGTAGTTTGAGGTGGTGATTCATGGTCGTGCGTGGCCCATTGCCGGAGGTGGGCGAAGCGGGCGGCGGCAAGGCCAAGGCCTGCGGTGCCGGGCGCTTACTCGACTCGAGAGGACTCCTGAGGGATCTCCTAGGACCACACAGGAGGTCCAACCGAACCACCAAGAGGTCTGGAAGGTCCTCCAAGACCTCCCAAATGGTCCCAAGACCTCCCGGAGAGCCTCTAGGACAACCCAGGAGGACTCGAAGGTCCACCCGAGGTCCACCAAGACCACCCGGAGGTCCCAGTCTTTGAGCATAATGAGCTAGTCCCAAGATCATATTGCTAGCTCGCACAGACCCAACATCGGTGTCATCACATCCATACAACAAACTTAAGATGAAGTAGACAAATTAATATTTATAGACAAAAGACCTTACGGTCAAGCTTGTTTACAGGGGTGCCACGCAGGCTAATAAAGAAAAAGAACACTTGCAATGAACAAAATATAACAGCGGAGCCACTCGACGAGCCACAAAGCTATCGAGTGGAGGATGCCCCTAGTCCACGAGGTCTTCAACGAACTCCTCCTCGTAGTGCTTGAGCACCCGGGAGGTCTTCACCACCGATTAACTAGAGGACACAAGCCATGAGTACTTTGAATGTACTCAAGAAGCCATAGAGAAAGTGAATGCAATAACATTTATGCAAGGCTTGACAAAGAAAGTCAGATGGTTAGTTTGCATAAAGCAAAGATTTAAAAGGAATACATTAAATAGATTGCAAAACACAAGTTGAAAAGATAATACATAAGTAAACCAAGTTCTTTGAAAACATCCCACGACCACCCTGGTCATGAGCCAAACTACCACTCGGATCCAAACCACAATTTTTAGAAAGATCTACCCCTTACGTGAAAGAACCGGGCATGTCCATAACCGAGGATGCGGCTATTCGAATAGATTTTACACTCTGCAGAGGTTATGCACTTTACCCACAAGACACGAAGTCCTCTAGTTGGTTGGGCACCCGTCGATGCCCCTGCTCACTTCCTTTGGTAAGCAGTCTAGAGCTCGTGACAAGGCCTTTACAAAGGTCAGTCCTGACTTGGTTCTGCCCGCTAAGGTTTCGCCATGCTTAGGCCCCCTCTTGCGCCATTTCGACCACCACGACAGAACCGCATCAGGACCTCACTAATTAGTTGGCCAGGACCACCCCATTATGGACTTGTGGTTGCACGGGAGTGACCCAGATCGATGGCGTACAAGGTTAAGTCCATAGTTGGCTGCTCAGGCGAGTCTGACCATAACCCAGTGTGCTCAAGGCACCCACTACTCACTCCCTGACTACTCGCCCGAGCATAAAACATTTTCTGGTTCAACCCGGCCAAATGACCACCCTGGTCATAGCACACAAATTTTAACAATAGTGGCATTGCCACGGTTCCATAGCACATTAGTCAAGTTCAATCATTCTTTGAGTCATGAGATTGCGAGACCAAACGTCTACTAGAGCATGGCTAAGCAATAAATCATGCCCATGTTGGTATTCAAAGACATAACCAACTAAGATAACCCATCCTACGGATTTCTAAGGGTACATGTCAAACATGTTGTTTTCAATTATCCAAGGAGTCATAAAACAAGTGGGTGTTGTAACTACTCCCGCAACCATTTTTTATAAAACTAGCCATGCGAGTTGGTATAAAACAAAGTACTTTTGCAAACTGGGATCAACATGATCAAGGGTCTATGACTTGCCTACGCTGAAGAACTAAGGGTCTTCTGCTGAGAGAGCCGGGTCCAGGAGGTCTTTAGAACAACCGGATCCTACACGTGCGAACAAGAACCAAGTAAATAAAACGAACCCACAAAACTCCAATGAAAGAACCAAATCAAAGCCAAAGAAAAACACAAGATCAGGGCGAAAATAGAAACTTGATTTACTGAATCTCCTATCAAAGAAGAAAAAGCTCTACCGAGGGAGGTTCAAGGTTCTGGGAAACAAAAGGAAGCAGGAGGCCTCTTCGGTGCTTTATATAGGCACGGGGAGGCCTAGAGAATGGCAACAATGCATTTAATGCACCCGACGGGAGCAGGTAAAGGAATGAAAGGAGCGGGTAGAAGAGGAAAAGACAAGGTATGGTGGAAATGATAGCATTAAATGCACGAAGACTGCCCCCCCCCACGCGGGCAGAGGACCTGGGAGGGTGGTCCCACTAGAGAGGTGGTCTTTGCAAAAGACCAAGGAGGGGTGGTCTCAACGGTCAAGATGGAACCAAAGGAGATCTCGACGGTCGAGACCAACGCAGGGGAGGTCTCAACGGTCAAGATGGAACCAAAGGAGATCTCAACGGTCAAGACCAATGTAGGGGAGGTCTCAACAATCAAGATGGAACCAAAGGAGATCTCGAAAGGAAGAATTCAACCCGAGCGACAGATTTCGGAAATCAAGGATGTTTGAAACACAAACCCGAACTAGGAGCACCTCGGGGGTGGTCGTGACCCAAGGGGAGGTCAAAACCGAATGAAGGTTCAAACAAAAGGAGGTCTAAACCACGAGGAGGTCTAGACCAAGAGGAGGTCTAGACAGAGAAGGAGGTCAAAATGGGTAAAAGGTTTGAAGAGGTTAAGGGGAGGTCCAGAGAGGTCTGAGCAAACAACGAGACAGGAGAGCAAGAGTAGAACTTGAACAACTCCAAATAAACCAAACTTCTGCATTAGTTGGAGTTTGATTAAGTCATGTTAAATCTCTAAATTTTCCAAAATCTTCAAGTTAAGATTTGAACTCTCATCAAAACCAAAATGTTCTTTTTACTTTGAAAACTTTTAAGAACTCCAAAAAATTGGGATGTTACAGACCTACACCCCTTAAAGGGAATCTTGACCCCGAGATTCGGGCTTGCTAAGGAATAGGTGCGGGAATTCAGCCTTCAAGTCCTTTTCACGCTCCCAAGTGGCTTCTTCTTCGGAGTGGTTGCTCCATTGGACCTTGCAGAGCCGGATGACCTTGCTTCTTGTCACGTGCTCGGACACTTCCAAGATCTTAACAGGTTGCTCCTTGTAAGAGAGGTCTTCTTGGAGGTCGACTGCTTCCAGGGGCATTTGCTCTTCTGGCATACGCAAGCACTTCCTCAACTGAGACACATGGAAGACATTGTGCACTCTAGACAACTGCGGTGGGAGCTCCAGCTTGTAAGCCACTTCTCCTTTCCGGGCAAGAATTGGAAACAGGCCAATGAACCTTGGTGCGAGCTTCCCACTGATCCTGAAATGGCGCATCCCCTTGAGAGGTGACACCTTAAGGTACACATAGTCTCCAGGGGCAAAAGCTAAATCTCAACATCGATTATCTGCATAGCTCTTTTGCCTGTTTTGAGCGGTCTTCAGCTTCTCTTTTATTGATCGCACTTGATCCTCGGCTTCCTTCAAGAGGTTTGGTCCGAGCACTTGGCCTTCTCTTAACTCTGTCCAATACAGTGGGGTCCTACACTTCCTTCCATAGAGGGCTTTGATGGGGACATCTGCAAGCTTGACTAATAGCTGTTGTTGTGGGGAAACTCTACATAAGGTAACATTCGGTCCCAACTGTTCTGGTTCTCTAGAGTATAGGTTCTCAACATATCTTCTAAAATCTGGTTTATCCTTTCGGTTTGTCCATCAGTCTGAGGATGGTGGGCTGTGTTGAAGTTCAAATTGGTGCCCAAAGCTTCATGTAGCTTCTGCCAAAATCTTAAAGTGAACTGGGATCCTCGATCCGACACAATCTTCTTAGGCACTCCATGCTGACAAACAATCCTTGCCATGTATAATTCTGCTAGTCTGTCTCCTGAGTAATTGGTCTTGATTGGAATGAAGTGGGCAACTTTGGTAAGTTGATCCACCACTACCTAAACAAAGTCATATCCAGCTTGGGTCCTGGGCAGACCAATGATGAAGTCTATACTAATCTCTTCCCACTTCCATCCTGGTATGCTCAAAGGTTGCGAGAGTCCAAAAGGCCTTTCATGGTCAGCTTTAACTCACTGGCAGACATCACACTGTGCCACATACTCAGTGATCTCACGCTTCATGCTAGACCACCAATAGAATTCCTTGAGGTCTTGATACATCTTCGTGCTTCCGAGGTGGATGGAGTACAAGGTTTCATGAGCTTCCTGGAGTATCAACTACTTGAGCTCTTCCTGATCTGGCACACACATGCGCTTGCTGAACCAAACAGTCCCTTGCTCATCTTCTGAAAACTCCAAGCACTTGCCCTTCTTCATGTTGCTTTTGATCTCCTAGATGTCCACATCTTCAACTTGAGCCTTCCTGACCTGGTCTAGAAGGGTGGGTTGGACTTCTAGAGTAGCCAAGAAGCCTTCTTCCACTAACTCAAGCTCGAGCTTCTAGACTCTTCATGAAGTGTCGGCTGACTTTCCTTGATCATCAAAGTGCTGCAGTAGACCTTTCTACTTAATGCATCGGCCACCACATTGGCCTTGCCCGTGTGATAGTGGATTCCAACATTGTAATCCTTGATCAATTCCAACCATCTTCTTTGCCTCATATTGAGATCTGCTTGGGTGAAGATGTACTTCAAGCTCTTGTGGTCGGTATGCACTTCACAGCTGATTACCAATAAGGTAATGACACCATATCTTTAAGGCATGCACTACGGCAGCCAACTCTAGATCATGTGTAGGGTAGTTGACTTCATGAGGTCTTAGCTGCCGGGGAGCATAAGCCACTACCCTCCTTTCTTGCATCAAAACACACCCCCAAGACCTTGATGAGATGCATCACAGTAGATCTCAAAGTCCTTTCGGACATCTGGTAAGATCAGCACTGGGGCAGTGGTCAAGCGCCTCTTCAATTCTTGGAAGCTCTGTTCACAATCGGGTGTCCAAGCAAACTTCTTCTCCTTCTTTAACAGCTGGGTGAGAGGTCTTGCTATCTTAGAGAAGTCTTCAATGAACCGACGGTAGTAACCTGCCATGCCGAGAAAACTCCTGATTTGAGGTACTGACTTGGGTGGTTTCCAGTTGAGGACATCTTGGACCTTACTGGGGTTGACAGCGACTCCTTTTTCAGACACAACATGGCCCAAGAAGGTAACTTCCTTCATCCAAAGCTCACACTTTTTGAACTTCGCATAGAGTTAATGATCTCTGAGCTTGCTCAAAACCAAACGGAGATGCTCTTCTTTGCTCTTAGAGTACAGTAGGTTGTCATCAATGAAGACAATGATAAACTTGTCCAGATATTCCATGAACACCTTATTCATCAAGTTCATAAAATAGGCAGGGGCATTGGTCAAACCAAAAGACATGACTGTGTACTCAAACATACCATATCGAGTTGAGAAGGCTATCTTGGGGATCTCTTCTTGGCGAATCTTCAACTGGTGATATCCTGATCTCAAGTCTATCTTGGAGAACACTCCCGCTCCTTTTAGCTGGTCGAAAAGGTCATCTATCTTGGGTAGAGGGTACTTGTTCTTGATAGTGACCTCATTGAGTGCTCTATAGTCCACACACATCCGCTGAGTACCATCCTTCTTGGGGACAAAGATCACAGGAGCTCCCTAGGGTGAGGAACTCGGTCTGATAAAACCTTTATCAAGCATTTCCTCAATCTGCTTCTTCAACTCCACCAGGTCATCAACAGGTAGATGGTAGGTCCTCTTGGCTATTGGAGTAGTCCCTGGGACTAGGTTGATGACAAACTCTAGATCTCTGTCTAGCGGCATTCCGGGAAGCCCTTCTGGGAAGACGTTCAGGAATTCATAGACCACTGGGACATCCTCTAAAGACATGGTTTGAGCACTGCAGACCAAAACTCTCTCTGGCTTCTCAGAGGTGGCTTCAAATTTCACTTTAACTCCCACTGGACTGACCAAATAGATGTTTCTACCACCACAATCCAATGTCTAGCCAGCCGGTCCATGCCCAAAATCACATCTAGAGACTGGGTGTCGATGAGGATTAGGTCGGCTAGAAACTCTACCCCTTCTATGATCACCTTAACTTGTGGAAAACCCCGGTTCGTACTTAACTCAACCTGGGATTGGACCAACAAGGAGGTCTTAAGAGGCAAAACTTTCAACCGATGCATTGCAAAGAAAAATCCGAGAAATGAACGAATGGGAAGCTCCGAGAATCAAACAAAACAAAGGGTCGGTGCTAAATGTACAAAGAACTTACCCAAAGACGACATCCGGAGCTAACTGGGCCTCCTCAATGGTGATGTGATTCACACGTCCTCTCCCAGGGGGTAGGGAGGTCTTGGCGGGCACAGGGGAGGTTTGGGGAGCTCCACGACCTGCTCCCGGCAATGGAACTCTTGCTGGAGTGGCGCCTTGGTTGGATCGGACCTGGGCTGGTCCTATCTTTTGTGGGCAGTGGCTAGCATAGTGCCCCAATTGATGGCAGTTAAAACATGTGATTCCCGCAGTGGGGTTGCTGCTTCTGGGAGGTTGACTGATGGTGCTGCTGCTGAAGCTGGGGCTGCGGACACTGGAAGCTGCCGGGTAAGGAGCTGCTGAAGAGGTCCTAGAGGTGGTCGGAGGAGCAAAACGGACAGGGAGCTGGGCACTGGTCCGAGCTCTCTGTGGGTGACCTTGACGAGCACCAGACTGTGACATCTTCCTTTTGTAAGACTCGACAAGCTCTCTGCGAGATTCTTCAATGAGTAAGGTCTTGTTCACCATCTATTGGAAGTCTGCATAGTCATTGCCGACGACTTGAACCTTCAAACTTGGAATGAGTCCCCGCTGAACCTTTTACGCTCAAGGCATCATCTCAGAAAGCAACATCCTCTAGGGCATACCAAGAAAGTCGAGTGAACTTGTTGAGATATTCACTCACTGACATGCTTCCTTATTTTAACTCCCGAAACTCATTCTTTTTCATTTCCACCTTCCCATCAGGAACATAGGAATGACAGACGGCTTCAGAAAACTCTGCCTGCGTGATGCTCTGAGGGTTCTCATGGACGACACAAAAGCTCTCCCACCACTCTGCTGCTGGGCCCTTGAGCTGGTGTGAGGCATAGAGAACTTTCTCCCGGTCGTCACACCGGATAATGGCAAGCTTTTTCTCGGTTGAGCGCAGCCAATCGTCTGCGTCCAACGGCTTGGAGGAGCTAGAGAAGGTAGATGGACGGGTCCTCAAGAACTCTGCTATCCTTGACTACGGAACAACTGGTGGCGGTGGCGGCCTGAATAATGCTTGATTGCTCTGGTTCAATACCGCGATCAAGGCCACAGTGGTCTGATTCTGTTGGGCTATCATTTGATTCATGATCTGCATCAAAGCACTCATCATCTGCGCTTGGGCTGCCATGAACTGACTCATACTTTGATCTGTCGGGTCATTGGAGGAGGCGGGTGGTGGCAATGAGGGATCCAGCGATTCATCTTGACTTGTCAATCAAGGGTCCGATCCATATGCAAGACACCTTCTCAAAGCTTAATAGATGAGAGGAAAAAGCACAATAGGTAAGAGGAAAAGCACAAGGGATGAGAGGAGAGCAAGAGGAGAGACAAAGCACCTTAATTGGGAAAAGGTGTCAAACCCAAAACAAGTAGCCGAAAAGCTACTAAGAGGCACAAAACTCCAACAGAAGGCCAAAGACACAAACTAAACGGCACCAAGCTAAGGAGAACCACTCTAGGCACTTCTACTTTAACTTACAGGGGTGGGAAACTTAAAACAAAGCTCGATCCTACATAGATTCCTGAGGTAAGAAGATCAATTTAAGTTCGAAAACAAAGTTCCAGAAAGGATAAGATGCAAGGATCTAAGAATAAGACGAGAAAAGATTAGAATGAGGTGAGAACAGAATAGAGTAAGATGAGAGAAGAATATCTACTCAAGTTAATCGGTTGGTTTGATTTAGAAAATACATTTTCAGATTCTGGACTAAATCGACCATGCTAACTAAGGTTACGTCCTACAGTTGATATGGCTATGATACCAACTTGTAAGGACCCGACCCGAGAGGACTCGGAGGGATATCCCAGGACCACCCAGGAGGTCCAACCGAATCACCCAGAGTTCTGGAAGGTCCTCTAAGACCTCCCAAGAGGTCCCCAAGACCTCCTAGAGAGCCTCTAGAACCACCCAAGAGGACTCGAAGGTCCACCCGAGGTCCACTAAGACCACCGGAGGTCCCGATCTCTGTGCACAATGAGTTAGTCCCAAGATCAGATTGCTAGCTCGCACAGACCCAACATCGGTGTCATCACATCCATACAACAAACTTAAGATGAAGTAGACAAATTAATATTTATAGACAAAAGACCTTACGGTCAAGCTTGTTTACAGGGGTGCCACGCAGGGCTAACAGCAAAAAGAACACTTGCAGCGGAACAAAATACAATGTGGAGCCACTCGGCGAGCCACAGGATATTGAGTGGAGGACGTCCCCTAGTCCACGAGGTCTTCAACGAACTCCTCCTCGTAGTGCTCGGAGCACCCGGAGAGGTCTTCGGTTGCTGATTAACCAGAGGACACAAGCCATGAGTACTTTGAATATACTCAGCAAGCCATAGGGAAAGTGAATGCAATAACATTTATGCAAGGCTTGACAAAGAAAGTTGTATGGTTAGTTTGCATAAAGCAGCATTTAAAAGGAAGTACATTAAGTAGATTGCAAAGCACAAGTTGAAAAGATAATACATAAGTAAACCAAGTTCTTTGAAAACATCCCACGACCACCCTAGTCATGAGCCAAACTACTACTCAGATCCAAACCACAATTTTTAGAAAGATCTACCCCTTGCATGAAAGAACCGGGCATGTCCATAACCGAGGACGCGAGTATTTGAATAGATTTTACAGTCTGCAGAGGTTATGCACTTTACCCACAAGACACGAAGTCCTCTAGTTGGCTGGGCACCCGTCGATGCCCCTGCTCACTTCCTTTGGTAAGTAGTCTAGAGCTCGTGATAAGGCCTTTACAAAGGTCAGTCCTGACTTGGTTCTGCCCGCTAAGGTTTCGCCATGCTTAGGTCCCCTCTTACGTCATTTCGACCACCACGACAGAACCGCATCAGGACCTCGCTAATTAGTTGGCCAGGACCACCCCATTATGGATTTGTGGTTGCACGGGAGTGACCCGGATCGATGGCGTACAAGGTTAAGTCCTTAGTTGACTGCTCAGGCGAGTCTGACCACAAACCTAGTGTGCTCAAGGCACCCACTACTCACTCCCTGACTACTTGCCCGAGCATAAAACATTTTCTGGTTCAACCCGGCCAAATGACCACCCTGGTCATAGCACACAAATTTTAACAATAGTGGCATTGCCACGGTTCTATAGCACATTAGTCAAGTTCAATCATTCTTTGAGTCATGAGATTGCGAGACCAAACGTCTACTAGAGCATGGCTAAGCAATGAATCGCGCCCATGTTGGTATTCAAAGACATAACCAACTAAGATAACCCATCCTACGGATTTCCAAGGGTACATGTCAAACATGTTGTTTTCAATTATCCAAGGAGTCATAAGACAAGTGGGTGTTGTAACTACTCCCGAAACCATTTTTTATAAAACTAGCCATGCGAGTTGGTATAAAATAAAGTACTTTTGCAAATTGGGATCAACATGTTCAAGGGTCTATGACTTGCCTACGCTGAAGAGCTGAGGGTCTTCTGTTGAGAGAGCCAGGTCTAGGAGGTCTTCAGAACAAACGGATCCTACATGCATGAACAAGAACCAAGTAAACAAAACGAACCCACAAAACTCCAACGAAAGAACCAAATCAAAGACAAAGAAAAACACAGGATCAGGGCAAAAATAGAAACTTGATTCACTGAATCGAAGCTCCTATCGAAGAAGAAAAAGCTCTACCGAGGGAGGTTCAAGGTTCTAGGAAACAAAAGAAAGTAGGAGGGCTCTCCGGTGCTTTATATAGGCACGGGGAGGCCTAGAGAGGGGGAACAGCGCATTTAATGCACCCGACGGGAGCAGGTAAAGGAATGAAAGGAGCGGGTAAAAGAGGAAAAGACAAGGTATGGTGGAAATGATAGCATTTAATGCAGCATTAAATGCACAAAGACTCCCCCCCGGCAGGTACAGGACCTAGGAGGGCGGTCCCACTAGAGAGGTGGTCTTTGCAAAAGACCGAGGAGGCAGTGGCGGACGCACCACCGGTGTGCACAGGGGTGCGCTTACCGGCTCTAGCCACCACGCCTGGAGCCCCTCTGCACTCAGATGCTCGGCGAGTCCCATCTTCAGAAAGCACCGACTGCCGCAACCCGCAAGGAAGGAAGTAAGGGAGCTACGAAGGTGAAGAAGGGAGCTGCGAAGGTGAAGAAGAAAGAACTTAGCAGATTGAAGACAACAAGCAATTATTTGGGCCGTTTGGGCCACATTCAATCATTCCATAATTCATTAGCATATGGGCCATTTTTGCACTCCCCAAATCCACATCCGGACATCCCCACTCCCCAAATCCACACCGGCCATCCCCACTCCCCAAATCCAGAAATCCCTAATTCTATTCCCCATCCCCACTCCCCAAAACCTCACCTGGGCGCGTGGTCGATGGCGTGGGCGGCAGGCGCCGAGGCATGAAGTCGGTTGAGCCTTGTGGCGCCATGCGGCGACGACGAGTGACCGAGCGAGGCCGCGAGGTGGAAGCGGTCGAGGGAGGCTGGGCCTGAGGTGAGCCATGAGCGCCTGGGTGACCAGGTCGGCCGCCGCCCAGGCGAGCGCGAGCAGAGGCGCCCGACGGAGGAGGCGAGGAGCGCCGAGCAAGGGTGCTTGAGGTCAAGCGGCGAGGCGTCCGACGGAGGCGTGGCCTTCGGTAGCGTGAGACCAAGCGCGAGTGAAGAGGCGAAGAGTGAGAGTCGGCAGTGGAGCTTGGGTGCATCTGCACGTGACGGCGTGAGGAAGAGAAATAGAGGGGGTTGAGGAGATTTGTTGAGGATAGAGGACTGTCGACTGTGATCTGGTGAGTGGAGAATGGTCAATGGATATATATGAAGACATAACTTTGGAGCAGTGCTAGTCCATAGAACAGTGCTGGTCCTTAGAACAGTGCTGAGCTACCACTTGCGAGCTGAGGTAATCAGTAACAGTAATCACTAATTTTGTAAACCGATAATTGGTAATTGGTAAAGTAATAATTGTTGACAATTGGTAAAGTAATAATTGTTGACACTCGATAGTGGTTTGGTACTTTGGTTCACTCATTTAAATACTTAGAAACTTAAAATTGAAATGTACTTAGTACTCATGGATTATATACAATTTATTGTAGATTTATAAAAGATGGACAAATGAACTTTGCGTGGTTATTTCTCCAACAATCCAAATACAAGTACTCCTCGAACCAATGAGAGCATAACTCAACAAAAGAAGCCCCGGATTGATTTTAATCCGGATGACACCATTGCCGATCCAGCATGTTGTATACCAATTGAAGATTATCCCAATGAAATTAGAGATCAAGTGAGGAGGGCATATTTGTTGAAGGGTCCAACTCGACTAATCGGCCATGTTTTTCCAAAGAAATTGATGGATTGTTCGAGATTGTTTCAAGAAGCATGGTTCAACAAATTTGATTGGTTGGAATATAGCGTGTCAAAGGATACCACATTTTGTTTCTATTGTTTTATTTTCAAGAGTCCATCACATCCCAATTGTTTTGGCAATGATGCATTCACAAAAGTTAGATTTGTTAATTGGAGGAAGGCTTTGAAAAGTTTGAATGACCATGTTGGTGGACCTAGTAGTACTCATAGCTTTTGTAGGCAAGCATGTGAGGATTTCAATAATCAAATATTAAGTGTGTCATGTAAATTAGATGCTCGTGGTAAGATGGACGAAATTGCATATAAAATTCGTCTAACTGCTTCTCTAGATTGTGCAAGATTTCTCCTAATACAAGGCGAAGCTTTCCGTGGACATGATGAATTTGCTACTTCCATCAACAAGGGAAATTTTAAGGAGTTGGTGGAGTGGTATAAAGATAAGAAGGAAGAAGTGAAGAAGGCATTTGATGTAGCTCCTAGGCATTGTACCATGACTTCTCCATGGATTCAAAAAGACCTTGCAAAAGCTTGTGCAGAAGAGGTCACTCAGGTGATTATGGCTGAGATTGGAGATAAGAATTTTTCAGTGCTTATTGATGAATCCCGAGATGTATCAATAAAGGAGCAAATGGCTATGATTGTGAGGTTAGTAGTTGGTTTTATATCACTTCAATGAAGTTTCTACAGAGTTATTGATATGTATGTCTTATCTTGATCCAAGGAACTCGTTCTCCAAGTTTGATGTGGACAAGCTTTTGCGACTTGCTGAGATTTATTCTGATGATTTCACATAGGTGACCGTATATTGTTAAGAACTCAGCTTCAAAACTACATTCTCAATGTTAGGAGAAGTGTAGAATTCCGTGGACGTTGTGACCTTGCAAGGCTCACCGAAAAGATGGTTGAAACGGGAAAAGACAAAACCTTCCCATTGGTCTATCGTCTCATTGAGCTAACATTGATTCTTCCCTGTGGCAATAGCATCAGTTGAAAGAATCTTTTCGGCAATGAAAATTATCAAGGCAGACTTGCGCAACAAAGTCTCCGATGAATGGCTCAATGACTTGATGGTGTGCTACACTGAGCGAGAGATATTCAAAAGCATTCATAATAAAACAATCATGGATCGTTTTCAACATATGAAATCTAGTAGAATGGACTTGCCTCCTGCTCCTAGTCATAGCTAGTGGTTGTGTGGTATTTTACATACTTCCATTTCATTTCAATGTTTCTAATTAGTCACAATTTTCTAATTGTCTTACTAATTTAGCTACTTTTGTTCCACAGATTGCTACTCTCACGTATTTATAGATGTCCAGATTGTTATGTTCCTTAGTCAAGTACTACCTTAAGTTTATTTTGTATTCTCACTTTATCTTTTGTTTATTTATGTATGAATTGGGATTGCATTAGACGTATTATGTATGTTTGGTATGCTTTTATCATATTAGTTTTCTCCCATGCGCACCCCCTCTATTTTTGTCTGCGTGCGCCACTACGAGGAGGGTGGTCTCAGCGGTCAAGATGGAACCAAAGGATCTCGAAGACTCGGGAGGTCTCAACGGTCAAAATGGAACCAAAGGAGTTCTCGACGGTCAAGACCAACGCAGAGGAGGTCTCAACGGTCAAGATGGAATCAAAGGAGATCTCGACGGTCAAGACCAATGCAGGGGAGGTCTCAACGGTCAAGATGGAACCAAATGAGATCTCGACGGTCAAGACCAACGCAGGGGAGGTCTCAACGGTCAAGATGGAACCAAAGGAGATCTCGACGGTCAAGACCAACGCAGGGGAGGTCTCAACGGTCAAGATGGAATTAAAGGAGATCTCGAAAGGAGGAATTCAACTCGAGCAACGGATTTCGAAAATCAAGGATGTTTGAAACACAAACCTGAGCTAGGAGCACCTTGGGAGTGGTCGTGACCCAAGGGGAGGTCAAAACCAAAGGAAGGTTCAAACAAAAGGAGGTCTAAACCACGAAGAAATCTAGACCAAGAGGAGGTCTAGACAGAGAAGGAGGTCAAAACGGGGAAAAGGTCTAAGGAGGTTAAGGGGAGGTCCAGAGAGGTCTGAGCGAATAGCAAGAGAGGAGAACCAGACCAGAGCTTGAACAAGTCCAAATAAACCAAACTTCTGCATTAGTTGGAGTTTGATTAAGTCATGTTAAATCTCCAAATTTTCCAAAATCTTCAAGTTAAGCTTTGAACTCTCATCAAAACCAAATGCTTCTTTTTACTTTGAAAACTTTTAAGAACTCCAGAAAATTGGGATGTTCTGACTACCCCTTCCCTTTTTTTTTTTTTTTTTGCTTCGGCGTATGGAGTGACAGCAGTGCGGGCAGGTGGAGCACGCAGCGTCTTGTGAACTCTGCTTGGTTTTCAATGGCACACGGATGCAGAGGTGGCTTTGGTGTCCGGTCGCATGTAGGTGGCATTAGGCGACTCGGCATGGCGGCGTGTACACGTCTTGAGTGGTCAAGAAGAGACCGTGCCATGTGGCCGTATGGGGCTGCGTCGATCGGATTTTTCTCTCTTTATTATTCATGCAATGAATTATGTAGTCAACAATCCCTTTTACTTTCAACCAATCGTTCGATTGGCATTGTGCCGGCGACTGCAAGTCGGCTCACGGAGATTAGAGGGATTTTGCAATCAATAGTTTATTGTTCATTGTTCATGCATCAATCTACAATGCAATCAACACCCTCTCTTTCATGCAACCCACTGATCGGTATTGTGTCGGCGACTTCAAGTCGGTTCGCGGTAGATTAGAGCGGATTTGCACCATAGGACAAACTGTAGAAAGCTAAATTTGCATAATTGAAAGCGATCTAGAAAATGCGATTTGATTTACGAGCGTCGTGCTACGACGGTTACCTTTCGATCCGAGTAGAGTCGGCCTAGAGGTAGGTCGGAGTCGATCGTGCTGATAACGTGCTGAGGAACCGTCGCTGGCGAGTCCAGTCCGAACGATCACCTCGTAGTCAAACGTAGAATCATATCAAACAATGCAAGAACAAATAGTAGATTGAACACACACACACAGACAAAGGTGTAGGAGGTATTCTTCTTCTTTATTCCTTCATCAAGAGATTAGTCTTTTACAATAACTAGCACCCCCTATTTATAGGCTACATACCCTACTAGGGTTTTAGATGGGGCGTCCATCTATGGGCCCGCTGCTAGACCGATCTCATTGTTTCCCAACAATATGGATGGTTGGGACTAATCAGCTTGTGCTTAAGGGGGGATATCAGGTGCACATGAGCTAAACTGTGAACATATGCACATGACCAATCTTGGCCCTCCATCGTGAAACGAGCGATGCAGAGCGAGCGAGTGCGACCGGGCGTAGGCGAGCGAGGCATTTTGCATTCTCGCCCCCACGCGAGACCTCCTTTCTTCATCCGCCTCCCGCATCGGCCCGAGCGCCTAGCCTCGCCCCTACTCGCCTAGCCACCGACCCCCTGCACCTAGCCTAGCCCCTACTCGGCGACGTCCCCCTGCCTTACGCCGCACTGCCTCCTGCTCGGCGACGCCCCCTGCCCCACGCTATCCTCCTCTCTAACTCTCCCCTTCCCCTCCGCTCCCCCCAAACCCTAGCCTCCCACCCAGACCCCTACCTCCTCCCGCCTTCGTGCTCGCCTCATCTGCGTCTCTCGGATGGATCCTATCGGGTCGGGCGCGTCGCCGCTGCCCAAGGTGAGATGGGTTGCTGTCCTCGTATGGTTCTTGGTTTGCTTTGGGGTTGGGGCGAGATGGTGACGTCGGGCGTGCCTTCTTGCAGAATTGGGTGGGAGGGCGCTAGGAGTGGTGGCGGCCATGAGAGGCGTGTGGAGTCATGGCCGTGATCGGATCGGGAGGTGGGTTCTTGGCCCTTTCTTCCTTTTCTTGCGCCTTGGTCCCAATCTGTGCTAGGTTCCATGCTTTCTAGCTTGGGATCAAATGAAAATTGTGGCTTCTTTCTTGGGTTGTTCTTGAATCCTTAATCAACAAGATCTTGCATTCGCAGGTAGAACAAACTTAGCACCTTCGGTAGCAACACACACTTGTCTTAGATGTGTAAAATGTGCTAATGATACAATCTGGAGAGCATTGTTGTTAGCAATTGATTTCCTGTGCCATGAAAAGTTGACAATCCATGGGAGTGTTTGCATCCCTCTCTTTTATTTGTCATAAAGTATTATGCCAATGTCGATGATCTCTCATAAAACACTGCTTCTTTTTTTCTCCCCAATCTTGGCACGTACTCTTGGCAAATTGGATAAAATGGAAGCATCACATGTTGTTTAGTATAATTCTACTCGGCTTCAATTAGTTCAACTTTTAGTCTCCACTCACATCATTGCAATTACATTTGTGCCTGTCCATAACGGTAGGTTATATTGTTTTACAAATGAGATCTAAGAATGCGAGTTCATGAATTTTCTATCGATTTTCTTTTAGCTATAGGCTTGTACCTCAACAATTTTTTGCTTTTGATGCGATTGTGTGCACGATACAAGTCGTTGACTTAACTCCTTGGCTATGTTCAAGAAATATGATCTGAAGTTCAAGTCTACAAAGAAATCGAGCGAGCTTCAAAACTGGTGACGATTTGATTGAGATGTTACATGGCAGTTTTTTTTGGAATGGAAGCATGGAAAGGTACTGCAAGAGAAAGACTGTGAGTGAAAGACTTGAAATGTTACTTGTCCGAATAGAAAGGTCTTGAAGAGAAAGATTGGAAACAAAGGTTTTGAATCCTGAGTGAATCGAATTTGGAATGTGTAATTGGTAGTTGAGAAAAGAGTGTAGAATTCTTATTGTAATGGCTCTATTATATCTATATAATGGTTCTTCTGAGAATTTGATTGTGAGAATTTGATTGTTGAATTGTGATTGTGAGAATATGTTATATCTATGTAATGGTAATCTGATTGTAATGACACTGTGTTGAATTGAGGCTTGAAACAAATTGTGATTGATGATTGTCTTGTAGCAATGGAGTCCAGAATTGTTTCAAGAATTATTTCAGCCAGAAGAATGACACTCACAAAGAATTGTTTCGACCTCGAGAGGGAAGATTGGACGATAATGACCAAAGGCCGGAGGAAAACACTAAGTCGTTGTTTAGCAAAAGTACTTGTAAAATCTAGAAAGGCGTAAAAAGGACTAGCAAAGGGAAATTTGCTGTTAGCATTGAACACATAAACATGGTTCGAAAAAGGTCATAATTCTGGCCGTATTTCAAGATTCTAAAAAAGGTGATGTTGCAACAATAAGAAAACTTTTGCATGAGACTACAAGACCATGCTCCCATTTCATTTTAGTTTACACTATGACTTCACATGACATGATGACAGCCGTTCATAGCCATCCTCAACTACCTTGCACCAGTGCTCATAATCAAACCCAATATTGTTTACATTCTGAATGCATACACTACTGTTGTATACTTGTTACTTGTATGAATGTGAATGGAATTATGAACTTGTCCATGTATGGATGATTGAAATTGAGATTGTGAAATTGATATTATGAGCATGGCACAGGTTTACTTTCTTTGTTCTCCATGACAACACCTACCTGAAGTTGTTTAGCTAACCATACACTATTTCTATTGTGCCAACCCATTGCATTTAAAGTAGCAGTCTAGCAGACAGATTTTGAAATTGAGATTGTAAAATTAATATTATGAGCAGTATAGTATTTTGTCAGGTAAAGCAAGTATGTCAAAATCAAGACATATTGCTAAACTGGACTTTCTCAATACCATTTCATCCCATCATCAAGTTCAGACAAGGCAATCACAATGTTGCTTCCATTGCCTCCATTTACTAGACATTTTCAAGAATAAGTTTACATATTCAAGTCCATGCTTCCATTCCAAACAAAAAAAACTTAGCACATATATTTTGATCATTCATACAACACAAAACATACATAGGACTACTTCAAATAAGAGGACTACTACAAATTCATACTTCCAGTTAATCGAAATCTGAATTACAAGTTGAAATCTGAACTTCCAGTCGACGCCCATCCATTTATGATTCATACATAGGATTTGTGATGAATTTGTAGTTCCCATTTCGGCTTTCTTCTTCATATTTCAACTGGAGTGCGCTTGTTCTTGTTCTGCTAGTGAACATTATCATGTTTTGCAATTGTTACTTCTTGTTTTGGTATATCCTTTTTCCAGCTTTAACTTTTTGGCTCCCTTGGTAATTTTACTAGCTTCTCCACCTTTACAATTATGTCATAAACAACATTGTGAACCACATCCATGCTATCCAAATCCTACACCAAAGTTTGTTCTACTGCGAATCTGATCTTTGTTGATTAAGGATTCAAGAACAACCAAAGAAAAAAAGCCACAATTTTCATTTGATCCTGAGCTAGAAAGCATGGAACCAAAGACAGATCGGGACCAAGGCGCAAGAATAGGAAGAAAGGGCCAGAACCCACCTCCGTCCGTGCCACGGCCACATCCCACATGCCTCATGGCGTCGCCGCTCTAGCGGCCTCCCCAATTCTGCAAGAAGGCATGCCCAGCGTCACCATCTAGCCCCCAAACCCCAAAGCAAACCAAGAACCATACAGGGATGACAACCCATTTCACCTTGGGGGCGGCGGCGCGCCGATCCGTGAGATCCATCGAGAGATGTGAGGCGAGGCGAGCACGAAGGTGGGAGGAGGTAGGGTTCTGGGGCTAGGGTTTGGGGCGGAGCGGAGGGGAAGGGGAGAGTCAGAGAGGATAGCACGGGGCAGGGGGCATCGCCGGCGAGGCAAAGACTGACCTGAGGCGGGGACGTCGCCGAGTAGGGGCTAGGCTAGGCGCAGGGGGCCAGTGGAGAGGCGAGTAGGGGCGAGGCTAGGTGCTCGGGCCGGTGCAGGAGGCGGATGAAGAAAGGAGGTCTTCTTGCATGGTGAGAACACAAAATGCCTCGCTCGCTGCGTCCGTCGAGCTCGCTCATACTGTCTTGCTTCGTTTATAATGGAGGCCAAGATTAGTCATGTGTATATATTCATAGTTTAGCTCATGTGCACTTGATATCCCCCGTGCTTAAGCAGTACCAAATTCTGAGAAATAACTTACGCCCATTATAACCGGAACCAAATCAAGGGTTTTGGGCTAAACAGCAGCAGCTTAGGCAGTGCCTCGCACATACATTAAACCGGATTTTATGGCTCCATAATTTTCTTGGGCCTATTCAGATTGAACCGCGTGGCATCGATCAGTTCGTGATCCCGGCCGGCCCGGGGGGACTGAACTCGTTGCTTGGGCCAGCAGCCCGCAGCCACCTGGCTGAGCACAAGTCGGGCCGAAAGTAGAGTCGGCCGTGTCGTGCTTATCTGGGCTGAAGGCTTTCTCGCGTCGAGCCGCCCGGGAGATCAGCCTCTCGTTACAGGCCCAACCCGATGCAGCCTTCGGCCTCTTAGCCCATACTTATTACTCTATTAGCTGATGATGACCTCAAAAAAAAAAACAAAACAAAACAAAAGGAAACTGATGATGACTTCCTGGAAAGAAAATTCTGCGTGTCTGTTTTTTCCCCCCGATTACACGTAGACACTAGACAGAAGACACCCATATACAGATACACCATCGCGCACCAGACGCACTATATACACGCACGTGCACGCATAGAATTGGGGAGGCTAGGTTAGATCCATACCTCATGGATATGCGCGCTTCCTCGCTCAGGCACGCTCCCATAATTCTCTTTATTTTGTTACATTAGCAAGTGCTGTTCATCTGAAGATAACGAAAAAGAGGTGGCTGTTGTCAACATGTGAAGACGTTAAGTAATTGAAAGAGGAACAAGTCTAGCAACGTGTGTGTGTCTATATATGACGTCCGTTTAAATCTTCTTGGGAATATGTCTTTCTCATTTCGATATCTGCTTAGCATTACGTATTATCTTCTTTATCATTTTGAATACTTAAATACTAATTATAAGATACTCCAATCGACTTAATTGAAAAAATTTCATTGGAGTCATTTGTTTTTTTGCTATATACCCTTTTTCATATATAAAAAGTATATACACAAATTTTGCTATAAAAAGTGAAATTTCATGAAATTTTTCATGGAACTCACTTTAGGGTATCTTATAATCATTATTGGAGTATGCTCAAGCAGATAAGGAGGTATCATCATCGATTTAAGTGGTATATGAGAGGTGGAATTATGTACTTCGTGAGTACTATACCATTTTCATATATATATATATATATATATATATATATATATATATATATATATATATATATATATATATATATATATATAGAGAGAGAGAGAGAGAGAGAGAGAGAGAGAGCCTCTTTTCTACTTAGGGAGTAGTTACTCCTATTCGTATCTCTAGCGTAGGGAGTATCTTATGCAACCGAGAGTATGTATGTGTAGTATACAAGTATATAAGACTACCTATGTGGTATTTACAAAATATGCTAAACACTACGAACTCTCTTACAAATTTTTCATGTGATTCGCATTAGAATATCTTATAATTAGTATATGAATATACCAAAAGTGATAAAGGAGTATGTCAAGTTCTATCAGAGGTGGGAGTAACTACTCCCGGAAGTAGAAAGTATTAATCCTATATATGTATGTGTGTGTGTGTGTGGATATGCATATGTATATGCAGATGTATATGTATATGTGTATGTATATGTGTATGCATGTATATGTATTACATATATATATACATTTGCTACTTCCAGGTGTAGTTACTCCCTAAGTATCTGCTGTTGTTCATCCATGAGAACCCTACATTCTGATAAGGTATACGGATGCAAGTAACACCCGTGCCAAACCCACTAATTATAGATTAGTTTACCTACTTTCGAGATTTCTGGCCAGGCGCGATTGGATCATGTGGTCAGCGGTCGAGAGACGTGGGTATGCGACGTATTTTAAATTTTGATTTTTGTACCTCCTAGATTTGATGCAACCAGACCGGTGCAAGATACTACATACTACCTTTATTTGTTCTCAAAATAAAATCTACTACCTTTATTTAAATTGAACTTTAGAAAAGCAGTTCACCATGTGTATGTGCGATTCTTCATACTTTAGCTAGTTCTTTGATACCATGTATATTCTTGTATAGTTCGGTGAAACGTAGTATAAAGAAAAGCAGTTCACCATGTGTATGTGCGATTCTTCATACTTTAGCTAGTTCTTTGTTACCATGTATATTCTTGTATAGTTCGGTGAAAAGTAGTATAAATATTATGTTATTGTGCTATCAGAAAAATGGAGTATATCTGTCGCGTAACCCATAATACATTTTACGGTTTGGATGCGCGGGAGTATCTCCATACGGGAGTACACAAAATTTGGGGACTATATCAAAACAAGTGTACTTACAAAGTATGCATACTTTTTGTTTTGCGAAGGGGAAGTATGTATACTAGGAGGAGTATCCGTACATGCACTTGAGAGTTGAGGGAGTATATCCTTTTCATTATGTGAAGAGTGTTTGTAAAATTAAGCACATCATATGGGAATTATCGACTTGGGAAAAACATTACATACTATATACTTGTCTCTAAAAAAGACCCAGTAGGAGTATGTATATATACTGATCTCTCCAAAAATGTATCTCCATCTAAATGAGATATATATATATATATATATATATATATATAAAGATAATGTAGATGCTGGATTTGAACAACGCCAACAATGATGCCATGAGCTGCCCTCAGTGCTAAGGATGAGACGAAGTCCAGTGAGAGAATTTAAGCTCCTGTTGATGAGGATGCCACGGAAATGTTTGCTCAATGGTTGAAATTGGCTGCATGGCAACTAGGAAGCTTAGCATCACTGGTCACACCTTCCATAAGCATTGCTGGAATTTTTTCAAGCCTAATACACATGGAGTATTTAGATTATAAAAAGAAGTATATATACCATGAATGGGAGTATGAGACCATTAACATCACCAAAAAAAGAGTACAAGGCAAATCAAACAAATGAAAAGGTAACATGATAAAGCAGGTAAATTCGAGCTCAAGCAATAATGTGTTAGTAAAGGAAATATACTCCTTTTTTTATGACATATGAAATTCCATGAAGGAAAAAAAACTGTTTGTGTAGGAACTAGTAACTATCTAGCAACAAGTATGCAACCATGATGCAACAAGGAAAAAGAAGTATACAGTATGAAGTATGTCAAAAATGAAATCAATTATGGGCATATTAATGCTAGGGAGTATGAAGTATGTCAAAAATGGAATCAATTTTGGGCATAAAGAGACTTCGGATAGCTTTCCCGGCCCAACACGCGTCGGCTTAACTTCCTTCGCCGCGCTTCATTACCGCTAACATGTGGGCCCCGCCATCGTCTTCGTCTCCGCGTGCGTAAATGCGTCCTTGCGAGCAGCGCCTTAAATGCCATTCTTGAGCTTCAAGCTCGTAACGACAACAGAGAAATCTCAACTAAACCGCCCTGGATTTTGTTACCAAATCCTATCTCTAGCTATTCCGTGTCCGTATCTGCAATCAAACGTCCTCGAAACGGACTCTATCCCCTTCTAATTCGGGATTTCTTTTCATGTTCAACTCGGGCTCGAATTGGGGATTCCTTATCCCGTGCCGCCCTGGCCCTATAAAAGGCACCCCCAGGTTCACAATTGCATCCGCAACCCAAAGCCGCCGTCCTCTTCCACTCCGAAGCCCTAGCGCCGCCGTGATTGGAAGAATTAGGGTTTCGGCCGAAACTCGAGTTCTTCGAATTGTGCCGCCTCCCTTGCCACCGCGTCATCGTCGACTGCACCGCCAGGTCCGTCATTGCAGCTGCTACCTCCAGGGCTCTTCCCCGACGTCAATACCCCACCGGAGCCCTCATCCGACAATACCCGAAGGACTCCGCCGCCAAAAGCTCGTCACCGGCCACCACAAGCAACCCCGACCACCCGTGAGTGCACCCCTGAGATCACAATAGCCGTGGCTATCTCCTGGTACCACCCACTGCCGGTAGATCGCCGCCGTTCGCCGGATCATTGGTTTCCGAGCGACGCCGCTGCCGATCTGACGTGTCCACTGACGTGGCTCGCCACATCAGCACCCATGTCTGCGTGTCATCCTACGTGTCGTTGCGTCAGCCGCCACGTGTGCGCGCGAGTGGCAGTCCATCGAACTCCTAGATCCATCTTGTGTAAACCCGGTCCACCAAAAGCCAAGCCGCTAACATGTGGGTCCCACATGTCAGTTATTCTTTTTATTACTTTTATTTCCGGAAACTCTTCGCTGACATCATCGTTGCACAATAATCCGATTTTTCTTTTAAGAAATAATTCGGAAATTCGGAATAATCCAAATTAGGGTTTTTTTTAGATTCAAACTTCCAAAGCCCATATCTTTTGCATCCGAACTCCGATTGAGTTTATTCAAATTTCTAAATTCATCTAAATTCAAGATCTATTTATCTGAGATTTTTATTTAATTTTTGGAGTTTTTTTCCTCTATTATTTATCTATTTTTGTTTATTTGCTTTGTTTGCGAGTAAACGTCGATACTTCGGGGAACTTTGAAGACACTACTACAAAAAGGCTAATACTGGACGTCTCATTACAAACGGTTGACCAAAACCATCTGTATTAAATACAATCATAGACGGTTTTGGTTTAGCGACCGTCTGTGTTACTGGCTGCACTAACAACCATTTGTGAAGAAGTAATATCACAGACGGTTCGTGTTGAAAACCGTCTGTGAAGTATCACAGATGGTTCTAAAAAATAACCGTCTATGATACTACTAAATATCACAGACAGTTCTTGTTCAGAACCGTCTGTGATAGTTCATAGACGATTTTGAACACGAACCGTGTGTGATATCACAGACGGTTCTTGTTCAGAACCGTTTGTGATATTTCATAGACGGTTTTCAACACGAGCCGTCTGTGACTTCCCATCCTCATCACAGATGGTTCATATTAAAAACCGTCTGTGATAAGTATTTTTGATTTTACCATAGCTTGAAATCACTAACTCTCCGATTTTACCATGGCTTGAAATCACTAACACTCTGATTTTACCAAGGCTTCAAATCACTAACGCTCCGATTTTACCATGGCTTGAAATCACTAACACTCCGATTTTACCATGGCTTGGAATCACCAACAATCCGATTAGAGAGTTAGTGATTTCAAGCCATGGTAAAATTGCAGAGTATCAAAAACTATCACGAGCGGTTACGAACAAGAACCGCTGCGTGATAATCTATTTTCACGAGCGATTACGAATAAGAACCGCTGCAGTGATAAGTAATATTATAGACGGTTCTTGTTCGAACCGTGCAGCGATCTTTTTCACGAGCGGTTCAAAACCGTCTATGATGACTCATGTCATCATTGACCCATAAACTCAGACGGCTCACAAAACCGTCTGTGATGACGTTTTTGAACCGTCTATGAAGACCTTTTCTGTAGTAGTGAGAAGAAGGAGTGTCTCAAGAGCAAGATCAGTACCTAGACCTATTTCAAGAAAAGTTATACCTTTGATCATATTGAACCCAGTTTTCAAAAGTTATGTTGATTCAAATTACTATATTTACTTTAAGTATTTATTTAAATGCTTTTGGGTGTAGTTATTAATCCAATTTGTTATATCCACACTTGTCTATTGTTATGTCATAATCTTGTCACCCTAGATTGGTTCCTTATTTTAGTTGGTATTATCGTAACACCAACATGGGTTGGTTAGATACGATTAAATTGCTTAGCCATGCCACGAGTCATCTTTTCATGTAAGTTGCAAATATGAACTTGACTAAGTGATTATGGAACTATGTGATAAAACTGTGTGTATTATGTGCTATTACTCGTTGATGGCATATGTTGCACTTAACCAACAGGGTGGGAAAGGATTTAGATGAAGGCAAGTGGTACTGTGTGCTTTGGTGGAGCTGTGTGCACGGGATTAATAAACTGTGTGTATAGGGAAAAATAGCTAGAAATTAGAAGTCTTGCCTTGGTCAATTAAAGACTTAACTTTGTACGCCATTGAACTGAGCCTCACTGTACGACCACATGCCTGATATGGGACGGGCCTAACTTAGTAAGTTATGGATTCTTGACATTGATTACTCAGGAAGTAGGTTAGGCTGTGTTGCATGGGTGGAGGTGTGTTCTACCAAGTAGTCACATCGTGGGGTGGTTCACCATTTCCCTGTCCAATGATGTGTGTCGGACTTGCTTCCTGTGTGGGGTAGTCTGGTGGTAAAGCACATTGGGAGTGTCAATGTTTGGGCTGAAGTTTCTGAAACGTTTTGTTATGATTAGTGCTAGCTACACTAGTTGTATCGTGTGGGTAAAGTGTACAACCTCTGTAGAGTGTTAATTAATCTATTCGAATAGCCGCGTTCGCGGTCATGGACATACTCGGGAATTTCACACGAGTGGTAGTTTTCATAAAACTCTTGAGAAGGGAGCTGTGTGATCTAAGTCATATGGCTGTGTGAATAATTTGTTTAGGCTATGTGTCTTTGTGAAATTAAACTGTTAAAATTAATATTGTATATTTGTTTTACATTATGCTTTCGATCTATTATTTATATGCAAATTGCAAATGTTGCATTTCTGCAAAAGAACCACTGAAGCCATTCCTTTGGAATAAGCCATCATGTATAATTGCATTCTGTGGTATGACTTACAAGTACGGTTGTGTACTCATGCTTACTATAATCAATCAGCGAGAGAGGAGTCTTCACACGCTTTAGGAGGAGTTCTCTGAAGGTGCACGATCGTTAGGGTCTTGATCCTAGTTGGTTGCTGTGGCAAATTGATGGGATTCATTGAAGTTATACTGCTCATTGCTTATTTATTTATTGCTAGCCCTGCGTAGCTTAATAAGTGTAAACTCGACCATAAGGTCAAAACCATTATTTATTTATCAAATTACTCGTTTATGCTATTAATTATCTTGTGTGGATCGATATTCAATTATGTTGATACTGTGTGCACTAGCATGATCCTGGACTAGTGCAGTATACACAGAGGGTCCAGAATTGTATTTTTGGGTCCCGACACCCTTCAATAAAATCCATAGTCAGATCTTGCCATGCACCTTCTGGAATGGGCAATGGTTGTAGAGTGCCTGCTAACTGTGTGTGTTCATGTTTGACTTGTTGACATATGTGGCATCGCCTGACATATTCCTCTACTGCACTCTCGAGTCCCATCCAATAGAATAGTTTTTTGATGCGGTGATATGTTACCAACACACCAGAGTGCCCTCCTACTACAGTTTCAAGAAAATTGATGATGAGTTTGGTGTGTAGGGCTGAATTGGTGCCAATCCAAATTCTGCCATTGTACTTAATCAATCCATGTTCGAGTGTATAGCCCCTACTATCTGGACTCATGATTGCCAATGAAGTTAGAAGTGTTTGAGCATCGGGATCCATTTCGTAAGAATTTAGTACCTCTTGTACCCAATCAGGACAACAAAACAAAATCGCTTGAAGTTGTAAGAGACAACTGACCCAAGAAAGTGCATCGGCTGCCCCAATGTCCACTCCATGTTTATACTAAAATTTGAAATGCAAACCAACCAGCTTGGCCATTGCCTTACGCTGCAACTTGATGCCCAATTGTTGCTCCTCTAGGGTACACAAACATTTGTGGTTAGTGAGCATCAAAAATGGACCTCGCTGTAGATATGACCGCCACTTATCCACGGCCATAATCACAACCAAAAACAAATTTTCATAAATGGACAATCTTTGATTCTGAGGACCCAGAGCTTTACTGAGATATGCAACCGGGTGGCCTTGTTGCATCAATATAGCCCCTATTTCAGTGCACACGCATCGGTCTCCACTGTAAAAGACAGTTTGAAATCAGGAAGGACCAAGACCGATGTACTCACCATAGTTGCTTTTAGATTCAGAAAGGCTTCCTGTGCGTGTTCATCCCAATCAAAGTTTTTCTTCTTTAGAAGATTAGTAAGTGGCTTGGCAATCAAACCATAATTCTTAACAAATTTCCTATAGTATCTGGTGATTCCCAAGAATCCACGCAACTCTGTGACTGAGGTTGGTTGTGGCCAGTTGTCCATGGAACTTGTCTTTTCTGGGTCGGTGGAAACCCCTTCCTGAGAAATAACATGTCCCAGATACTCCATTCTATCTCTAGCAAATGAACACTTGGACAATTTGGCAAATAATTGATTTGCGCATAGCACATCCAGCACTGTTCTCAAGCGCTCAACGTGATCCGGCAAAGTGCGACTATAAATCAATATATCATCTAAGAACACAATCACAAATTTGCGGACATAAGGGGCAAAAATGGTGTTCATTAGACATTGGAACATAGTTGGGGCATTGGTTAGACCGAATGGCATGACCTTGAATTGGAAATGACCTTGGTGAGTTTTAAAAGATGTCTTCTCCTCATCGGCTTCTTGCATACAGATTTGATGATAACCCGAGCGGTGGTCTAGCATGGAGGAGCACTTGGTGCCAGCCAACTCGTCTAGGAGCTCATCAACGATCGGTAGAGGAAATAGTCGACGCAGAACCACCAGCTTGCATCCTTCTGGACTAAAAACACTGGAGAAGCATAAGGACTCATACTGGGTTGAATCACTCCAAAATTTAGCATCTATGTTACTTGCCTTTTGATTTCGTCTTTCCGTAATGGCGAACATCGATACAGTCAGGAATTCACTAGGGGTGCACCTGGTTCCAACGTAATGGCATGGTTATATTGTCGGTGTGGTGGCAAACTTTTCGGTTCAATGAAAACATCAGTGTATTGTTGTAGCAATGTTTGCACTGAAAGTGGCATGGATGAAGTTTGCTTATGATTTGTCAATGACTGTTGTTCGAACACTATAACTGGCCATAACTCATTGCAAGTGCACCACTTGTGCAGTTGTTGCGAAGACAGCTCTGTCAAGGAAGCTTGTCGTTTTGTCTGAACACCCCGAAGACAGATGTGTTTCCCCTCGTACAGAAAGGACAAAGTCTTGTTACCCAGTGGCAATTCATGGGACTGAATGGTTCAAGCCAGTCCATTCCCAATACTGCATCATAAGCTCCCAAATCTAAGACTCGTATTCGTGCGAAAAGTGATGCCCTGAATCCACCAATATAGTGATGAGACCATGATGTCACACTGTAATTGCTCCCCATTTGCCACTTTGATTGTAACCAATGGAATTGTTTGTGTTGTGAGGTTTGTGTGATTTAGGAACTTTCGATCGACAAAACTATGTGTGCTGCCCGAATCCACTAATATCAGCATCATCTGATTACCAACCAATGCCCGGAGACATACGGTTTCTACTTCCTCGATCCCCGCCACTGCGTGCACTGAAAGTTTAAAACATTCTTCCTCTGCTGGAGTGTCCGTCAGGTCTATAGCCCGCAAGGTGTCCTCTGGCAATATCTCTCTGAAATCCCCAACCTCAATCGTTAACAACTGTATCGATTTCTTGCATGTGTGCTCCTTGCTGTACTTATCTCTGCACTTAAAGCATAAGCCATTGGCTCATCTGTAATCGCGCAATTGGCGTTCTCGCCAAATTTGTCGTTCCCCTTTTTCCTGGTTTTTGCACGCACTGTTGCATTTTGTCAGGCTGGGTACTGTAGCTAGCAAGGCAACTGCTGCTCTGGGTAGCAATGTGTTTTGGTGGTGTGGCCAGCTGGGTTTCAATTCCTCCTAAATTTTTGCCAATACCGTCACTCTGGTGACACTAGTGGGAGCCTGGAGACGAACCACACCTCGGGTTTCATCCTTCAAACCAAGAACAAATTGTGTGATGAAGAACTTGCTGTTCAAAGTCGCATCCAGCAATAGCAGGTGATACATACAGGCTTCAAACGTTGTTTAATATTCTGCTACTGTATTTGCTTGTTTGAGTTGCAGCAGCTTGTTCATCTGTGCATCATACTCATCCAACCCAAACTCTCCCTCCATAGCTTGACAAAACCCATCCCATCCCATCCCATCAGAACATGAGTCACTTGTATGCCTATAACCACAACGCAGTGTGTCCATCCATGTGCATCGTCGCCGTTGACACCCACTAGATCACTGGAGCTTGATACATCTCGAAGTACGTGCGGCACCGATCCAACCATAAGCGAGGATTTTCGCCAAAAAACTTGGGAAAAATCCTATTTCAGTGGTTTGGTGAGTCCTCCCAGTTCAATGGGTGATGAGGGTGTTGTGACCACCCCGTATGAAGAAGAAACTCCGTGCGGTTGCGGAAGCAGGGGGGTCCCTGGTTTGTGAGTACACCCGGGGGAACCAACGTGGTCACTTAACCCGCCTCCGAGGGCAACTTCAACGCCGGAGGAGGATGTTGTTGTCACGGTTGTAGTGGAGGTGGTGGCGGTGGCAGTGTCGGAGAAGACGATTGGCGCAAGAACTCCGCCTGAGCTCGCTTGACTTCATCCAAACTATCTTGTTGAATCCTCACTTGCTGTCCCAAATTCTTCACCTCCGCCGATAAGCGACCGAGTTTCTCTGCTTGACCATTGAAACAAGCCAAGATCTCGTTCAATATTGTCTGAATCTAGCCAGTGTTCTCCTCAATCTCCATGATGACTTGGTGCGATTGCAGTGAAGGTTTCGTCGGTGCCGTGGTGACAAACTTTGCTGATCCAACCGGAGTTTGGAATTACGGGACCGATTTGGTCACCAACCTTTTCCTAGGGATTTTACAGATCAAACAAACAAAATTTCTTTGGTAGAATCGGTGGCTCTGGTACTACTTTGTAACGAACCGATCGAGCTATGGAAATCGCTACCTATCAGAACGTTACAATGACAGAGGAAACGCGAAGAACAAGAAAGAGAACGGGAGAGAAGATAGATGGGAAGATAGAGTCATTCCTTCATTCATGCCTCCAAACGATTCCCTAGTACACACTTTAACCCTTGATAAATTACACTGCCTTGTGGGCTCTTCGGCACATACACCCATTCCACGCACGCACTCACGCTGAGTCCACCAACTCACCCACAACTTTCTCGCCTGGTCCCGCTGGCAGCATCACCATCTTTTTCTTCCTTGGGTCATCCCCATATCGTCTTGTGTCCACCGCCGTGGCCTGACCTGAGCCTGGAGGTGTGACACGGTGTCCACATGCATAAGTTCTTCGGACTCCAAATCGATGCATCCGCTAACCTTGTTGATGCACAGGATAATCGAAATTAAACCGTCCATGCAATTTCCCATCTCCCATCCGTACTGTCATAATCGACTAGTTTTCCATCTATTATATAATAAAAGCTCGTGACAATCATTTTACAACTTCTAAGAAAAAATATTCTAGAAATTCTCACAAAAATACTAGTAAATTGACATCCCTAAGAACTTATACCTAAAGAAGAATTTGTTACACTAGATGTTCCAAACTTGCCCAGTTGTGTCAGCATCCTTAGTTCTATTAACTTGTTTAATTGTACCATTTAGGTTATCAACAAATGTGAAAAAAGTAGTGACAAAGACCTATAGACCCGTTTGGAGGGTGGGCACTCCTTATAAATTTAGTAGAAAACCGTTTGGAAGGTGGATATTCCTTATAAATTTAGTAGACAATGAAACGTCTACTCTTAGGTTTCTTAAGAGAAATACTTGCAATCTACTGAAAAGCAATCTACACAGGATATTGATTAAAGAACTTTATCAGTTTTACGGACGCACTCACGTACACACACAACACGCACACCCCCTTCTCTCCACACACGTGGATGCTGCTTTTAACACACGCCTAATCTAAAGTGAGAGCTAAACTCTATGAAACGCGTGTATACATTTTGACCACTGGACATATCAATATATATACTATTCTTTAAATAAATAAACACTTTCACAAGCCCTCGGTCCTCAGGAACTTTATCAGTTAACGGGTTCTGATGGGACTTCGATCGGTGCCGACAGTCCTCGCAGGCCCAGGTAGTCAAGAACCCAACAATTTCGCGTCAGTGTCATTGTCAAATAAAAAGACTGAAAAATGCAAAGTTGCTTTCGTCCCCAAAAGCGGCATTTATGCAACTCAGAAAAATTGGAGAATCTTAAATGAACGGACGCTTCAACATGCAGCATCTTGCTCTTTCTTTGTTGAACTTTTTTTTATTATTAAATAACTTTTTTTTAAAATTTATTTTAAAGTTAACCTCTGACAAACTTTATTTCTAATTCTGATCCCCTTTAGCCACACCATAACGTGACAAAATAACGTTTTCACGCCACAGGATAAGTCATTAAATAACACTTTTCATTTGCGTGACGAAACATCAATATATGGCGTGATAAAACTTGCTGATCGGGTTAGCGTGATAGTGTTGTTTTGTTATCAAATGATCAAAAACTAGAATTAAGAATAAAGTTTGTGGGTGGTTAACTTTAAAATAAAATTAAAAAATTAATTAATAAAAATCTTCTTTCTCGTACTAGTAGCAATTCCCGGTCAAGCCAGGAATTAGGGAACAATAATTACCAGCTCAAGATCCGGAATGCTCGAACAAAACACAGCAAAATGCAAAAATGAAGAATAAACATGCACTCCCTCTTCTTTTTTAAATGGCACTTTGAATCAAGCAATCAAGCTTTTTAAAATTTGGCCACCAATATATTTAAAACTATCTATATTGATGAAATGAAAACTATATCACTAGATTTTTTATTAAAAATGCTTTCAATAATATTATAATAATGATTAAAGGCACATCTTGAAAACCGTGGAAAAAATCTATAACGTTATTTGAAAAAAGAACAGAGAGTAGAGGGCAGAATTGACTATATTACGACTCGTCTTTGCCATTATAGTGTCTTTAAAAAAAACTAACATTTTTCTACTTGGTTATAATAATTAGTTGAAGCACCTTTTTCCAGGCGTAACAACCAAAAAAAATTCGTTACGTTCCAAGACCGTAACATAGCACCGGCAAGCTAGCCTCGATTATTTAGAAAATTTATTCCTGCTCTAAATATTGTAGTGCAAATTAAGACACAGGCTAATCTCGACTTTTTTTAAATAACCTAATTTTTATTTCGAAATACAATAATATGCCTACCTTTTTATTTTATTGTATAGAAATAATCATCTGTCGTTGAGTGATAAGTGTCCAAGTCGCACAACCGTTGAGTGACTTGAACACTTGTCGCTCAACAGTTAGTCCTAGTGTATAGGTTGCTCAGCTAGCAGAGCATGTATTGTACATCGTTGGGCGACAAATGTCCAAGTCGATCAACCGTTAAGCGACTTAGACGAGTCGCCCAACTGTTGAGCAGCAGACGATTATTTCTGTAAAATAAAAAAAAACAGTTACATCACTGTATTTGAGAATAAAAACTAGATTATTTATAAAAGAAATCGGCTAATCTCTAGCGTGCACAATAGTCAGTAACCCAAAGCAAAACCACATTTTGTTCAACTTTCACTCACCATTGAGTTTTGTTTTGTTTTTTTTTTTTGGTACAAACAGAAAAGGCATACTCCCTCCATCCTCTGCTCCTACAAATTTAAGAGCAAGCCCTCCAACCATCTCCTCTACCTATTCCTTCTTTGGCCTCTTGGCTTCTTGCAACACAGAAGCACCAAGCATATCAATGGAGAGGTCAAGGTCCTACTCAGAGAAGACCAGCAGCCAAAACACCTCAGCCTATGTCACTGACCTGAGGTGTCACAGCGCCTCCTACGTCTCATCCTACGCTCCTCCCAAGGAGGCCAACAAGGTGAAGAAGGCCAAGAGCGCCGCCTGGCCTTCTTCTGCTTCGTCGGCGGCGGCGGCGACGGCCGCCGGTTCGAAGGCGAGAATGTGGAGCGGATTCAGCGACCCGGAGCTGCAGAGGAAGAGGAGGGTGGCAGGGTACAGTGTGTACAGCATGGAGGGCAAGATGAAGGGGTTCCTGAAGAGCAGAATGCGGTGGCTCAACTGCTCAAGGGCAAGTGCCCCCGGGTGGTGGATGGCTGGTGGTGAAGGCGATCGGCAGCTTTGTTTCAGCAGGTAGATGCATTGCCGTATGCTCTTCGATCTCCATGCAGCTTTAGTTCCGTCTCTCCCTGGTCCATCCATTTTTTTGGATTGTCTCAAAGAAAGTGTGTGAATGTAATTATGGTTACAATCTTATTTCGTTCCTGCACTGGGCATCATCTTAATTTTACCCTGTGCCTCCAGAAGAATGATAATTACCGACTGCCCTGATCATACTACCAACGGATGCTTCACTGTTCTCTCGCTGTATAAACTACAAAGGCTGTAATGTTTCTCAAAAGTTTACCTGGCCTCCAATGTATTTGATACCTGGGCAGCTACTCTTTCTGTATAAACTACAAAGGCTGTAAACCTCCTTCGTCTAGATGCTACTCTTTCTTCAGGATTTGAACTCCCTCCCTCCCTCGCTCTCTCTCCGTGCAGCGTTGTCAAAATTACATCATCTAAGATCGCAAATAATTATAACATTTCTAATCGACAGCATAATTCCGACGTTGGGTTGGCACGAGTCACGGATCACAAAAACAAAGCACAATGGAATCGAAACACAGAGATGTTGCTTCACTGTTCACAAGGCAGCCAACATCAGAACGAGTTAAATGTCAGAATTCGCTGTCGGTTCTATGTACCCGTTCTCGCAACGTGAGCCTTTTGCTCATTCAGACCTCAAGGCGTGTCGTATCACATCGTACATACATATTACATCTTACACGGCATTATGTACACACCACTGTCGACATGCAGACTGAGAAGTATACAGAGTCCACATGTCAGAAACACTCTGTACAGATGATCGTCAGTTGCATCATTGAGACATCATTAGTAATATACACGCTGCATCGCCAGCATGAGAAGCATGAATTGGGAACATAGCGAGCTGACTAGCTGACAGCAGATGGTGAAACTGTAAGGAGGCCGCCTTTTCCCAGCGGCGAGTCAGTTTGTTTCAACAGAGCTACCTATTTGTCCGGGCTTGCCTGTTCATGACATCATGGTAGTACAAAAGAACACACATTGGTTGCCCAAGTATGCTGAAGAAGAACCAAAATATCATGTTGCCAACCTGTCAAGTTCAAGAGAGTTTAGGTAAAACTATGCTGTGAGAAGAAGCAATGGAAGATGGGGAAATTTTGTAACATGCATGACATACCATTGTGTTCTTGAATTTATCTTGAAGGTATTTCGTCAAGAATACCAGGGGAATCTGGGGAAGACAGACATCAACAACATCAGCCTATATGATACCGGTGGAAAAGTAGAGATATCCAGGACAGTGGTCTAGAACAAGCATAGCATGGATGCGAGTCTAAGTGCATGCATGTGCACTCTGCCCATTCTGTTGCACTTTAATTTATACCAATTCGAATTTTGTATGGTAAGTTGGTAACAGCTCATTGAGTTTAAGGCAAGTTCTACACACCACTATAATGGCTAATATGGAAAACACCCATGGAACTTGAGGTCATGGGTTCAAGTCCCTATTCTCATTTGAATCAAAGATAGGTAGTTCCTCCTGCCTATTCTCGCTTTTTTTAGGATACACAGAAGTATACTTCAAATGATTTATGTAGGGGATATATCTATACCTGAAACATGATCCCGATGAATGCCCAGAATTTGAAAATGTGGCATGGAACAGCAATACACAGCTGCAAATTGACAAGGACGATGAAATGAAGAATACATACAAAATGCCATACTAACCTCTTTTCTTTTTACAAGGGCAGACCCAATAGGGTTCAAGGGTGTTCAACTGAACACCCAATATTTTTGGGCAAAAATTCAATATATATGTGGTATAATACATGTATATATTAGAAATTAGGTTAAATCAATATGTAATGTCGTCAAAACATATTAAACATTGAAAACTTTCAAATATCCATGTGGAGTTCTCATTGGATAGGAAGATTCTAAGCAATAACAAGCTAATTGTAGCAAATAATGGAATATCTAGACCATTTTCGGCCAAAACAACTAAACTTTCAGCTCAGCTGAGAGCATGAGACTAATACATAACTCTAGATTTAAGTTAGATTGCCAGGTTGTAGCAAAGGATGGTGGCATACTTCAGCAATATGAATATAAATTCATCCAGATATGCCTTAATTTATTGATGATCTCAACTTCTCAAGTTATAAAAATTCATATGACCAATCAAACCTGCAAATTACAAATTCATGGGCCGGCGAGTTAGGCTGCATACGTCAATAGCAACATATGTGCCCCCACCCCCCTATCCATTCCTCGGTATCAAATCCTAAATTCTCAATTCAACATTTTTTCTTAATTATTTTGTAATTTCTCTCAATTCTTTGTGGTGTTATTTCTACTACGGAAAAAATATACTTTTTTTCCTAGCATGGACCTTTAATTTTTCAATTGAATAATATTTTATTAACTTCGAACACCCATCCGATAAATCTTAGGTCCGCCACTTTTTAGTACAAGTAAAAACATGCAAAACGAAGCAGAAAAGAAGCCATGGTTCAAGATTCCATTTGTATCATAGATTTGCCAGTAGAAGGCTGATTTGTATTCAACCTAGAGCATTACTCAATAAAAACATGGATCCGTGTTGTTTTCCACTCTAGCTGGTGGCTAAAAAAAAAAGAAATCAGAAATGACAGCTGTGAGCCTGTAACCATAGAATTCTGGAAGAACTATATTACCTCATGAAATACAGCTGAAACAAAAAACGAGATAAGAATAGCAACACCCTGCAGTGTAGATACAACATGAATTTGTGATGTAAGTATTGACAAAGTCATATTAGTTCTCTTCTCGGGAAAAAAGGAAAATCATACTAAAATTATCTATACTCGTTTGTTTACGTGAATTTCAGGTATCCTTCTGTTCAACCTAAAGTACTATATCCTAGTTTTTTCAATATACTCCTTATTCATGCATGTCATGCCATCTTCTACATCCAACCCATGTTGCTATCTAGTCAACATGCATATTAGCATAGTAAAAAAATGCATATTAGCATAGCAAATGATTTAGAAATGAGAATACACTATTAACCAATACTATTCTCACAACAGTGTCAAACATTTATTCTGTTACTTTCAGTAGGATCAAGGTTACAAGATGAAGAAAATTGAGTGATAATACATTGTTTAACCATGTTTCCAGTTTATTTGAACCACAAGATCCGCCTATTTTGAGTGTTCTCTATATAGCATCAGTGCAGCAAGTCAAACGTCAGCTATTACATATTTACATTAGACCTCTTTTTCCAGGAGACTGAAAAAGATATTTGTAATATAAATGCGTCGAATAATTCATATTTCTGATAATACTGCAATTGGACACTGGAAGGAAAAACAGGCATAGCCAATTTTAGATAAACTAAAAAAAATTACCTTTGATGAACCATTCCTTATGCACGGAAAATATATATGTCGAATGATCCATTTATGAACAGGCTGACAAGAAGTAGAACGATTGTCAATTGATGGAAGGATATTAATGCCAATTAATTAGACTACTGTCTCAGGCTTAGTGATAGGTCTCATCAGTCATTTGGCTAGAAGGAAAATTGTCAGTTATTCCAGTGCAATTATTCTTAGAAGTAATAGAGTATCCCAAAATAATAAATAAAGTGAAGAAATTCGAAGGAGGTATCAAGAAGATTACCATATTCCACATTCTCCAGTACTGAGGTAAGCACAAAAGACCATCACATTTAAAATGCATGGAAATTTCAACAATGTCAGCTCTTTTCAAATTTCTCTAATAAATAAACAAGAAATACTTTTAGCAGGTTTTTCACCTCTTCAACTGTTTTGGCATTCCACCAGTCCTTGTAGAATTCACGATCACCAAAACGGAGGAGTTCAGCAAGAATGTTCAACCTGTACACAAAAGAAAAATGAATGAATGAAAGCTGTGTAAAATTAAAGGTTGAAGTCCGGTGCTGTTTAAAGTTTCTTGGACTTAATGTTATACAAAAACTTATTTTTTCTATTTCGGTGAAACTAGGGCTTCCTTCATAGCAATCTATTATTTTATTAAAACAGAGTCAAAAGAAGCCACAATGTTCGCTCCTAAGGGTTAGAAATTCCATGTTAATCGGTGAAAAAAGGAGAAATATCTACACCGTCGATCGTGATGGGTCTAGATTATAACGGTCTAGATTAAAAGAAAGAATCCATGTCAAGTACAATAAAACTAAACTTTGGAATAAAAAATAAAATAAAATTAGCAATTTGATTTTCATACAAGTTCTTAAGTAAAAGAGTTCATGTCAAGTACAATAAAACTAAATTCGAATAAAAATAAAATAAAATTAACAATTTGATTTCATACAAATTCCTAAGTAAAATCCTAAATAATTATAATTCGAATAAAAATAAACAAAAGCGAGCAATTAGATTTGTATACTAAATCCAACAAAAAATAAAATCCGGAGTAAAAAGAAAATAAAATTAGCAATTTAATTTCGATATGAATTCTAATAATTATAATTTGGAATAAAAATTAAAAATAATTAACAATTAGATTTGTATGCGAAATTCAACCAAAAATAATAATTGAAATTCGGAATAAAAATAAAATAAAATTAGCAATTTGATTTCAATACAAATTCCAAAGTAAAATCCCTAAACAACTGCAATTCAGAATAAAAATTAAAGAAAAAAATAGCAATTGAATTCGGATATGAATTCCAAGCAAACAGAATTGAAATTCGGAATAAAAAAATAAAATAAAATTTGCAATTTGATCCCCATACGAAATCTAAAGTAAAATCCCTAAATAACTAAAATTAGGACTAAATTTAGCAATTTGATTTGCATACGAACTCCAACAAAAATAAAAGTTATAACGAGAATAACACGAATGGTATCGGAAGAGACACAAAGGAAGTCACCACGTTCGCTCTCAAGGCCACGTGTTTCTATTGTTGCTTCCTATGGAATAAAAATAAAAAATAACCAAAATTTTGAATAAACATATAAGTTATAATGAGAATAGCACGAATGGTATCGGAGGAGACCATGAAATAGTGTAATGGCATCGATCTATCTTACAAGAAGACATTGACCTATGGGAAAGCGAAGAGCCGATGCGACAACAGCGGAGATGGGGACAATGTCGTGCTGCTCACCTTATCCGTTCAACAAGGACAATATCGTGCTGCTCGTCTGAGCCATTAAAGAAAAAATCCAGTGTTGAAGGAGCCAAGGGTCGTGATGAAAGTGGCGAGCGTCAATATTGTTGAAATTAGTGGCTAAAGAAGCTCGATGATGGGGAAGCCCTGACAGAGAGGAGATGAAGCTTTGCATTGAAGACGAACTATGGACGATATGGGGCCATCGGGTAGCTAAGAGCGTGCCATCACTGGTGAGGGGCATGTCGTCGTCGGCGATGGCGAAAAGATTCTCTATATCCTTAGACAATGATTAAAGCAAACATGCCGACATCAGTGAAGATGGGAGGTCGCCGCGGTTAGTGGGGAAGCCACAATGTTGAGTTGGCCAACATCAAATAAGAGGATCGACCGACACAAGAGAAGAGCACATCGAGCATGTATAACATCATACGTGCGTATGTACATGCATACATCCATACAACTAGAAACACGGGCGAGCAGAGACAGAGGAGCCAAAAGCTTGGAGTAGAGATGTCGTAGCCATAGAGAATATGCTCGGGGTCACCGAAGATAGCGTGACACGTGTCCCTAGCTAGGATCGGCGATGGTTACATGTGTATGCGTGTTGATGTCGTAATGGTTAGCATTAAGTAATAATTGAGGAGAAGTAAAAGATAACTCTATGGTAAAGTATTGCATTGGAAGGTTTTGCAGCTGAGATCGATCAAGATTTGGGCTTACTGTTGGAGGTTAAAGCAAAAAAAAAGTATGATGGCAAGAAGAGATAGAAGATACACGGTTTGGTGCGGCAACCGGCGTATGAAGGAAGATAAGTTCAAGGTAGGTCGCCCATGGTGCATCGGTGTATGCGTGAGCAAGGTATTATAATACCATGTAAACTAATAAGATAATTTGTGCATACATAATCAACATATTGCTTGAGATTAAGTAGAGGTACATGCGTATGCATACAATTTGGAAAAAAAAAACCAATAGAGTAAGAACAGGGGTGTGCGGCTATATGATCTATGCATAATGGAGAGTGATTAGTTTCTAAGAACCCCAACAACTTATTATGTTGAATGATTTTCTTTGATCAAAGCACATACTTCAATTACATTTCTCAAGTTGTAATTTCCTTCAAGTTTCTATTGTGATTTCCAATGTTTAGAATATCTTAAAAATCTAAATAGCCTACAAGATACGTTAATATATTTTCAAGTATTTATACAAACTTCGAAACAAATCGCAAATGCGCGAGCCACCCTGCTAGTTATTTATCAGGCAAGGATGGATGGATAGATAGATTAGAGAGAGAGAGAGAGAGCAACAGAAAATTGTCGACTTTGTCTTTTTATGAACAAAAGCTACAGATACGTGCCCGTGCAAAAGACAAACATCATAACAACAATAAGTGATTGGGTAAATATGGTAGAAAATCACGACTATCTGACAAGTTTGTGGTGCTGTTGGGTCCTCATTATACTTACCATAGATGGAAAAAGCAATAGAACATGCAAAGCCAGACGTATAATGTCGGCACTGATAGTTTCAAGACTCTCTCGATAGCATTCAAGAAATTCCCTTTCAATGGATGCTTGGAATTCTTCACAATTGGATTTATGTACTGAAAAATAAAGGAGATTGAGAATTTCATGAAAAAGCCCCATATAAATGGAAGTTACATAAGGAATCATGTCAGAGGCTCACTTGCTCAATTATGAAACCCATCAAGCCTGTAAAAACCAGGCACTTTACAAGTTGTCGGATCACCCAGCCTTTTCTAATAAATGTAGTTCGGGCATAACTTGGCTGCATAATGCACCAGAATGACATCACTTCATGGTTTAACACTGATGTAACTAGATATGTAACGGACAAATGGATAATATGAACTTAGAATTAAAATGGAAATAAGAAGCACTGGTCCAAGAAAAGTACCTGGTAACAAAGTGTTGGGGCCAGCATGAAGTACACTAGACTTTTAAAGGTTGGACCTTTAATGTTCTCAGGATCAATAGAACTGCCATGCGTAGCACCCTATTATATAAGAATGCAAAAGGGGATTACTAGTGTGGACATTGAACAATGGACAAAAAGGATGTGAGCATAGCAACATTCATGCCAGAGACTAAAGACCTGGTCATCTATATAAAAGCACAACACGAGGAGCTAGACAAACAATGTTAATTTTCCTGATAGAAAAATAAATTCATTGGCACTTCATTTCCTTGTGTATTAAATGAAACTACATAAAAAAATTGAGGAAAAGAACACCAGAAACAAGTTTAAATAGGAAGTAGATCATGATCCAGTCTCTATCGAAAGATTTTACCAGTAAAAGGAATACAGAAAAAAAAATTATTGGTCAACAATTCATGATTGAGAAATGAGTTAACCTAAAATCTAAACTGCTTAAGATAATGCCTTTGTATCAGTCCTCTATGTTTCAAAAGCTAACAACTGTAATAATCATGGAACTGCAAAACATAAGAATACTCATGCAATCCTACCTTTTCAATACTTTTGGACAATACCCTTATATCATAATTTGTATGGGCAAAAGAGACAAGCTTCAGCCAAATAATGCTTGCAAGAAACATTAACAGAAATCCAGATAATACTGCTGAGTCACACCTGAAAAGATTCAAATGTACTGAACTCAGAATCCAGAATTTATGCAAGAAACACTATCTTTTGAAGTAACATTTCTTGATATAATCAATACATTAACCTTAACTAAATAAGCATAAATGCATAATGCATGACCCAATTCTTTGAGAACAAAATTAACAAAAAGGCGACACGCTTCTATTCCCTAGTTCCTCTCTTTGACAAATAACAGTGACTCAATCCAAATTCCAATATATCCAAGCGCTACTCGCACAGCAATGGCACAAATGCCCAAGTTCAGAGAATCAGGCCTGCGACTGTTGTGGTCGTTGGTTGGGTACGGGTCCGAGGACTGAGGTTAGGGTACTCGCCCTCATCTAACCGCCGGCAGGGCTCTTCCCTGACGAGTAGCGAGGCTCTGAGGCTTAGTTGAACTTTTGATTTCTCATTGCTTGATTGATAATAGATACATGCTGTCTTTTTTATAGGGACAGTCCGACTTGACGCCTAAGAAATAATCTATAAGGAAACCTATCAATCCAATCTAATCTTTTCAACTATTAAAAATAACTTTCCTAATAAATAATATTCTATTCCTAACAATAACTAGATAGATAAGGAATCCCTAAATAACATACCTAACCAACTATTATTTATTCTAGGAAACCTATCGACATATACGAAAATAAAGGCACTACAGTACCGGTGGTACTGTTCACACGCGCTACAGTACATGCAGTACTGTTCACGCACGCGCTACAGCCCCTCGCGCCTTTCTCCATAACATTACATCGCTCGCGGCGAGACAGCTCGTCCTCGAGTTGCGGTGGTGACCACAGTTGAAGTCCTTGGTGGCCCTATGTTGACAAGATTATCCGGTATCGGTGTCGGTTCGTTTGAGAGCAGATCAGCAACGCTCTGACATATAGCGCCCAAGAAAGAAACATCTTAGCATGATGTGGCATCGAGGAAGACATCGGCGACATGGGCAACCGGCATAGGGGAGCAGTGGCACCCGTACTACCATGGAGCGTGATGATGGCGGGAAGGATGCGACGGTGGTATTGGCCCCTCAGCTGTTGCGCTCCGCATCGCCTAGGGCACGGTGTCAACCGGCCGCGCGGAAAATACCACCGCTGGACAGCGGCAACCCTCCTCGGCGAACGCACTAGGGGTGCAGCTAAGGCCAGCGTTGCCTGTTGATGAGGTATTAGTGACGATGGCCGGAATGGTATTGTTGGCGGTGCTAGTTCTGGAGGTGATGGAAGTGGCAGCGCAGCCATGTTAGCGACGATAGGCATCACCTCCTTTTGCTCCTCCATCTTGGCCAAGGTCACGGTCGGCGGGGTTGCCGTCAAGGCCAGCGGATTGGTGGAACATTCCTTGCTCCTAGCGTGGCTTCTCTCCTCCGAAATACCAAGCATCTTTTCAAGCATCTCAATCATGCGACCCAGCATGTTGTTGATTGTCATGGAATCGAAACCCTCGCTGCCCGACATGGTGGAAGGGGCAATGATTGGCTCTGATACCAAATGTTGTGGTCGTTGGTTGGGTACGGGTCCGAGAACCGAGGGTAGGGCACTCGCCCTTATCTTCCGCCGGCAGGGCTCTTCCCTAACGAGGTAGTGAGGCTCTAAGGCTTAGTTGAACTTTTGATTTCTCGTTGCTTAATTGATAATGGATACATACTGTCTCTTTTATAGGGACAGTCCGACTTGACGCTTAAGAAATAATCTATAAAGAAACCTATCAATCCAATCTAATCTTTCCAACTATTAAAAATAACATTCCTAATAAATAATATTCTATTCCTAACAATAACTAGATAGATAATGAATCCCTAAATAACATACCTAACTAACTATTCTTTATTCTAGGAAACCAATCAACATATACGGAAATAAAGGCGCTACAGTACCGATGTTACTGTTCACATGCGCTACAGTACATGTGGTATTGTTCCCACGCACGCTACAGCCCCTCGCGCCTTTCTCCGTAACAGCGACAATATCTCTCAAATAGAAATTATAAATTATTATAAAACCATGACTTAGAATAATGCAATCGTTAATTGTACTTCCAAACATTTAAACGAATACGATTTACTTCAATTATACACTGGAAAGTTCATGTTCACATTATAAGTAGCAAATACAAACATTCCAGTCAGGCAAACTATGAAGCAGCTATGTAAAAGAAAAGGGCTTTAAACTACCAAGATAGAAACAAATGATCTGCATAGCTGCAACATTTTTTCTGCAAATTAACATATATCAATTACATATAAATCGAAATCTCAACTTGATGAGTCTTGTGAACCAATCAACATGGAAGAACTATCTATTTTGTAAGGAAAAGGTAATATGATCAACCATAAGACATGAGATGCAAGCAAATGCCTTGTCAACTGGCAGTCGGTCTGTAAGCCCACTTGCTACGGAGGGCTGGGTCTTCACAACCTTAGGGTTCTCGGTCGAGCTCTGCGCATTCGTTGGCTTTGGTTGCAACGCCAGGTGGAGTGGCGGTGGCGTGCTCTTCCGCTCAGCGATGAGGGCGAGATGGATCTCTTCGAGCTTCGCTTGAGGTCCGGTTGGGGAACGGCGATCGCGCGTTATTCTATTCCGATCGGTGGCTCAATGGGCAAGGCTTAATGGCGGTGTCACCTTCGCTAATTGTAGCAGTTAAACTGGCAATTAGGAACAAGCGATCGATGTCTCAGGCTTTAACTAATAACCAATGGGTTGATGACATCAAAGGTGACCTAAATGTGCAGGGTGGGAGTTTCTTCTCCTCTGGGACTTGCTTAGGGCAGTCAACTTTTGGTGCCTCAGGAGGACAACTTTCTTTGCGCTGGGAGACCTCGGCTCAGTACACCGCTAGATCGGCATACATGGCCTTCTTCCTCGGTTCTGAGAATTTCGCTTGTGACAGGCCTATCTGGAAATCGGCGGTACCGCTCAAGTGCAAACTCTTCTTTTGGTTGGCGGTTCGTAGACGCTGCTGGACAGCGGACAGGCTGGAACGCAGAGGCCTCCCAAACCATCGGCTGTGTGTTTTCTGTAGTTCGACAAGCGAAACAATCAATCATTTGTTAATTGGTTGTGCCGTCTCCGCCCAGATCTGGGCTCGTTTCCTCCCCCTTGTTGGCTTTCAAACCTGCATTCCGGCCGGGCAACTCTCTTTAGAGCAATTCTGGCTCTTCGCTCGCAGTTCGATCCCGAAGATCCAACACCAAGGGCTCGACTCCTGCGTCGCTCTCATTTCATTGATGTTATGGAAGGAAAGGAACAATCGCGTCTTCAACGCGGTGGTTTCTTCGGTGTCCACGCTGCTGCAAGCAATTACCGATGAGTTTCGCCTTTGGCGCATGGCGGGTGCTTAGTGTTTGGCGGCGCTGCCTTTTCCGGAGTAGTCACTTTGTAATAGGTCGCCTAGCTCCTAGCTTGTTTTGTTTTTTAGGTCGCCTAGTGCTTACTCTTTTCTTGTTCTTTTTCATGCTCTTTTGTTTTCGTTGTAAGGTTGTTGTTTGTTGTTTGTTGTTCTTCTTCTTAATGGAATGACGTGCAAACCTTTTGCGCGTTCTCGAAAAAAAAATGCAAGCAAATATAAGAGTTAAAACATAGTTTAGTATCCAACTCAAAGAAAAGGTTGAAACATGTTTGAAACACACGAACTGAGTTCACCTCCATACCATTAAATACAACAAATTAATGAATAAGCAACGAATTGAGTGTATCCCATACCATCAAATACAAGAGTTCAACGAATGTCAAAAGCAGATGTATCCAAATAAACTGCAAATCCAAAAATAAATATGCTTACTTAAGAATCACAACAACTGGATAGACAATGACAGATGTTGTAATAATGATATGGAGAAGAATAACCACCTGCAAGAGGTGTACCAAAGTCATGAACGGTCTAGGGACACTTAAAACAGACAGAATTGAAAAAGGAAAAATCTTATGCCAAATTTGACCTTATAACAAAGTATGTCTATGATAAGTGAAGTTATACATAAGAAACAGCAAAAGAGCATGAATCTTCGATGAATAGACTCAAATCGTTCTAGAAAGAACTGCTGATACAAACTTACATGTTCACTAACGAGCTTTCTTTGAGCCAACTGCTCAGCCAGTTGTGCAGCAAGTGGGAAAATGGGTAAAGTGAGGCTGCAATTCACAGATGATTAATTTTACAAAGTCTAGTACTGTTTCTTGAAACCCAGACTAGAATCACGTGAGTAATTAAATCTACCAGCACATCAAGAGTGGCCAATCTCCCAGCGATCTTGCACTAAACCAAAATCCAGCTCTTATTAATAGGCCATACTGCAGCAGCAAATTCAGAACATGGCAATGTGTTAAGATGTATAATAGACGAGATGTCTGTGCAGAAAGATTCAAACTAAATGCTTACTTCTGGAGGGGATGGATTAAGGGAGGATGAAATGAAAATGAGGGACATTGAAATAAGGAAAGTAATTAGACCTTCATTAAGTTCTCGATAATGAGCCTACTGTTCACTGCGATCAGCACAACAATGCATAGATTCAGAAGACCTGCATGGCTCTGCAATAAAGGGAACTATTTAGTACTTCAGGACTAGAGTTTTCTCCTACAATTGAGTAATATGGCATGCAAATAAAGGATTCACTATTAGTTAAAAGAACAAAAATTAAAATTTATATATGATGTACTAATATCCTAATGAATTTTTTTATTCAATTATGTAATTCTGTTCATTGGTGTTATCCCCAGGAACATGTGTAGAAACAATGTGATGTGAAAACATATACGCAGGTCACAGGGGATAAGATCGCCATCCAAAAAACGCATTCAACTAAACTCTAGCTTTGGAACTCATATATCTTGATTAAAACCACGATGTTGTTGAAATTTAGGCACGAGTACATGCACAATTTTTTTGCATAGAAACAGATTAAAGGCTATGTACCAGGTGTGCATTTAAGTGTGAGTGGTTGTTGTGGGCTTCGATCACTTCCCAGTTCCCACCAATGTTGCATAAAAGTTTCATTAGAAAACTTTATCATGTAGAGTATTTCTGCTCCAATATTGTGCCCAATCAACATTGCACACATGGTGACATCCTAGAGTAGCAAATAAACACAACCAAGTCGGTGCCAAGAAAATGCCCAATAACATGCCTAGTGAAAAGGAAATACCCGACCAAATCAGCGGTCTCCAATACAACAATATACACAGTTATATGGTCCTCACGCGGAAGCAATGCCTCCAAAAAGGAAAGACAAGACGACAATCTGATCGCTCAGCATGCACCACACCGCATTGGGCAAACATGTCCAACGTTGCACAGATTCTAGTTGGATGTCAGCATTAGATACTGAGCACAATGAGCACATCAATCACGACACTGCCCAATTAGCCCTGCAGTTTGACCTCAACATCTAAAGTGTCTGCCCAAGCCTAATGCCTCCTACACATTTCCAACAACCCTCTGTACTAACTAGTAACTACTACTAGTACAAGTCTCCAATCCATGCATGCACTAACTCATTTGCTCATCCATTTCAACACGCCAAAGTCTGCTAATAGCAACAGTTATGCTCGCGCTTTGCTGCTTCCGCCGCCCAATGCAGAATTCTGCATCGCACGAATCCGGCGCCCGCCCGCTGGCCCCCGGATCCCCAAAACGAGCAAAGACTGCGACCTCAATCCGCAACAGCATATACCACAACGAAACGAATTGTACCCGTTCCCGTACATACACAAAATCTAGCCACGATTCGGGAGTCCACGGCTACACGTCTGGGCACGCGAGATGCTAACCGACAAGGAATAGGCTAATAATAGCAGTGTAATTTGAAACGAACAAAAAAAATGCAGGGGACTTCACCAACTGGAAGCACAAAAAATTGCAACTCTTGTGACAATCTGATACTGCATGGATCAAGCAAGCGTATGGGATCACATCAATCACTAGAAAGGAAAAACAATCCAAGGATTCGCGACTCCTCACCTGGCGGAAGATGGCGTCGGAGCTGAGGGGGCTCTCCTTGACGCGTTGGTGGGCGGGCGCCGACGCGCGGTAGCAGAACATATCGTGCTGCTGCTGCTGGGGATTCGGCGGCGGGTGCGGCTCCCCGACGACGCCATTCTCCCGCCGGCCGCCGGAGGGGTCGCCGGCGTCGGCCTCGGTGGTGGGGGCGCGGCGGTGGCGGAGGGAGGAGGCGGGCTCGCCCGCGTCGGCGCCGGCGTCGGCGCGATCGGGGCCCGCGGCCATGGATGGAAGGTTCTAGAAGGTTCAGGGAGGGTTTGTGGGGTGGAGACTTGGGGCGGTGGAGGTGGGGATGCGGTGGTGGTTTTGATGCGGTGGTGACTGCGGGGTGCTGACGCACAAAAGCGCGGGGAGAGATGGAGGCTTCCCCTCGCGACACGTGGCGGAACGGGTCGGCCAGGCGTCCAGCTTGGCAGCTAGCTTCCGGTCGATCGAGGCAGCCGTTTCCTCTGCTGGCCGTGCAATATGCCCAATATGCTGAATGTGCAAGATTTTTTAACCCCCCTTTTTTTTGTAGGAATTAAAATATTTATTGTGAAATTTCTGCGAAATTGGCACTGAAATTCTGTTGAGCACGCGACGTTTTTTACCTATATATTGTATTAGTCTAATTAGAATGTTCGATGGTTATTAGGAAATATTGTAGCGTCAAAGAAACTAGGTGGTAAAACTCGCTTCGTTGTGCTCGTGCGCTGGATATATGGTGCTAAGCAGTGGTATGTGACATTGATATGCTATGAACACATCAGCACAGAAAATTAGACTATGAGCCTTTGCAAGTTATGATGGCAAGAAAGATGATGAGGCAATAGTATCATAACATCTTCAATGCATATCATGAGATTTGTTGAATAAAAAAAAGAGTCAGCAGATTGCACATTGTGATCATAAAGAAACAAAAATATTGAAAGTTGCAACAACGATAATACATCAGGGAATAAGAATAGCAAGCTAAGGGAGTAAATAATACATGTCCATTAGGAGGCAGAACAAATAGCTATGTATATTTAATGAATTTCCAGAATCATGAGACACTAACAATACCTATGTAAATGTAGGAAGACTGCACCTGTTCATCGAGCAAAACGAAGTTCAAGTGTATGATTCTATTCTTGAAGGTGGAATTGGTATACTAATTCATCCTTGTTACTCTGACACGAAGATGCTAGCAGTGTGATTCTTGTGTGATGTCCTTGAACAAAGAGTACTCCGTCTTAGGGATGGCAATGGGGCCCCATTCCCCATTCCCCGATGGGGAATTCATCTATTAGGGGGCGGGTTTAGGACTACTTCTTTCCTCACAGGGATATTAATATGAAAAAAAAAATTCCCCATCGGGTTTGGCGGGGCCAGGGCTATTCCCCTGCTCCCCATCCCCATTACCCCGATGGGCCCCCGATAACACAGTGCACAGCTCAGCCCGTAACCGAGTGCATCCCTAAGCTGTGCTGCATAACCCTAGCAAGCAGCCGCCGCCCAACTCCCCGAGTGGCCGAGTCCCCATTTCCCCTTCTTCGTTCCCATCCCAGTCCCAGCCGCCGCCACCTAAGGCCCCAACTCCCCAACTCCCCAAGGACCCCGCTGACGCCTCCTCTGCCTCCGCCGACGCCTCCTCTGCCTCTACCTCCGCCTTCGCCGACGCCTCCTCCGCCTCCACCGATGCCGACGTCTCCTCCGCCGACGCCTCCCCACCCACACCGACGTCTCCTCCGCTGACGCCTCCCCACCCACGCCGCCGAATCCGAGGCTTCGATCTCGGATTTACCGCACCACGCGAGGCCGCCCCTAACCGAAGCTCGATCTCCTCCTCCTCTCCGTGCGTCAGGTAGATCCCTGCCTCGGGATCTCTCCCACCTCCAATTTGTTTGGCTTCTTTTGGTGCCGTCTCGCTTTGATCAGTAGGGTGGCATGGATTTGTTCTTTGGTCCGGGCGGATCTGAGTAGTTTTAGGGCCGGATCTGCATGGATTCGATGGATTTAACCGATTTTCTGAAAGTGTATAGTAGATTTTTGGTAACGATATCAGTTGTATGGCACTTGAATCCTCGTGACAAGCAATTACTACTGATTGTAATGGCTAATGACTTAGATGGTGTTAGTACGGTTAATGCTTAGCTCCACGCATTCAATGCAGAACCGCTTTTGTGAATTTAGTAGCTGAATGTTATATGTTTTTGTTTCTCTTGGGTGGTCATACCTCTGGTCGCTTGTTATGTGATCTATTATTGACCATCTACATGATGTTTTCGTAGATGTGTCTTTTTCAGAAGTTATTTGCCTTGCACAGTAGATTCATATCCAGATTTGTGTATATGTCTATGAGCTTGTGTATTCAACTATCCATGAATGATGAATTCATGATTCGGTTGTATGAATTTCGGGTCTGGGTCCCCGCGGGGCCCCGATAACCCGACGGGATGGGAACGGAGAAGAATAGTACCCTACGCCAGGGATGGGGATTTTTTTCTTGTCACGGGGATGGGGATGGTTTACCACTCTCCGACGGGGAATGGCCCCGTTGCCATCCCTACTTCGTCTGCTATGACCCATAAGATGTGAGCATTAATAACGAGCCGAAATCATATACATGATACTGTTAAAAGTAGTAGCTAAATAAAGAACACTTTAAAGAAGCAAATAGACACTATAGAAATTAAGTCCTCACTATTTCATTGTGTTTTTATTTTATTTTATTGCAGTTTCTCTCAATGAAGCTTGCCTCTCTGAACCCAACGATGTATGAGTTTGTGCTGGACATTGACATGTACCCAAATGTTCCATAGGTAATAAGATTAATAAATCTAAATCTGAGTCATGTCCATTAGCAAGCATCTCTTAAGAATTCTTTGCTTTCAATTTGTCTCTGCCATGCATGGCAGTCAAATCAATGAACATATAGCACCGAATTACCTAAAGTAACTATGGTAACAAGGAATATAGGTTTAGAAACAGAGCGAACAATGCAATTAGGAATGCAGGGAGCTAGATATCTCAAACAAATACCGCTATGAAAATGTGGGGAAAAGGAAAGAAGAGAACATGAGGAAAAACAAAAGTATATATATATATATATATATATATATATATATATATATATATATATATATATATATATATATATATGAAAAAAAATATGGGAAGATAGAAACAAGGAGTACTGTATTGGGTACTTTTTTTTTGAATGCTTGAATATTGGTTAAAATAGGTTTGTCAAATAGTTACAACAGAGACAATCTAGGCTAATCTGACAGCTAGTCATAAATAAATATTCAGCTATGAAGCTCTAGTGATGTCAATTAACCCTGTAGCCCAAAGACATTTTTCATCTTGGATGTCTAACGAAAGCACACGATATATTTTGCAGTTTTATAATTCAACATACAGCCAATGCAATGTACTGTGGTATAAACAAAAGCACTCTAGTGCATTGTTCTTGTGTAATCCTGAAAGCAATGAGCTAAATTTAATATATGTATATCTATGGCCATCTGGACATATAAATTCAAATCTGGCATTGCAATTCTTATTTCTAAAAGTTGATTTGATGCCAAGAAGCTTAACATGATATCTTTTTTTGTTGTCAATTCATATCAGACGATGTTACTAAACAGGAGGCCATAAAGTGGTATTTCTTGGTTCGGAACTCATAATTACAAAATATCACCTAATTGCGGCAAGTTCAGGAGCTATAGGTCGATTGGTCAGGTCAGGGGTATCTAACTTGCTGCACTATCTGAGCATAATAATAAAATAGATTAGGGAATCAACAAAACAAAATGAAACAAAAAAATAGAAGAAAACTTGGTACATTAGAAATATATATCATGATCAACGCTCCATAGGAGTATTTTTGCTGGACTGGAGATACATACCTATACATTGGGAACATGCGTCAACCTTCTAATAATTCTATAGCTTCCTTCAGCATTGAGTATGATGCGTGTCTTCTGAATGTAGACTAATATGACATAGAACAAAAAAAATGACTCAGTGATGCTAGATAAAACTGCAATCATGCATACCTAATTAACACATAGATGGTCAAAGCATAAGGAGGAGAACAACATACTGCTAGCAATATACATGAATCTGTAAGGAAATGTTATCAGCAGAGGCAACAATCTGATAAGGATGCTCATCTATAAGCAATTTGCATATGCAATTGTGGTTCTGCAAAGCTCAAATCCTTTTGAATCATCTGATCTAAGCACAATTGAGAGTAATAGATTGATTTACCTGGAGACGCTGGAGCTCGGGTAGGCAGAACGAATTGAGACGTTCTAGCGTGGCGTGGTGGTCACAGGCGTAGGTCAGCACCACCGCGCTCGCCTCCTGGCACTCAGTGATCATCTTCGGCTTTTGTTCCGGGCTGCAATCACAGGGCCACACACACAAGGTACCTTGAGGAGGTGGAGGAGGTGCCTATGATGGTGATGGCCTAATGGGGATGCGGTCTGGGAAGTACTCGACGGAGAGGCGGTTGGGGGGCATGAAGCAGGGGACAATCTAGGAACTGCTCAGTGGCGAGGGCGACAAAGAGGGTGGACTTGCTGGTTCGTGGGTCGCTAATGATGACGACCCGCCCACCCTGCCTGGCCGCTAGGTTTGCGCGCCATAGATGCCATGCGCAAGCATCCTCCCTCTCGCTCATCGGGCTTTTTTTGGGGATTTGGGCATAGACGCCATGCACATGCACCCTCCCTCTTGGCCCTCGGGCTAGGGTTTTGGGGGATCTGGGCGGCGGAGGTTGTCTAACCGTTGGGGAGGACGACAAGAAGGAAGGGAAGGAGGCGCGAAGCATTGATGCACTCGGGGAGGAGGTGTCGGGGCACGGTGAACTCGGGGCCAAAGAGAGGCAGGGAGGACGACCCGGACCGTGTCTGCGTCGAGGTGGCGTAGTCGAGGAGGACATTGCGTCGACGCGACGCACTCAGGGAGGACGGGGCACCGACGCACTCGGGGAGGAGGGACTGGCACGCAAAGGCCTCGGAGCCGAGCAGTGCGACGCAGTTGAGAAGGAGGATGCGGCTGGTCACAGCGGAAGGCAAACGCTATGGCCGAACAATACACACCCAAATGCGTGGAGCAGCGGACGGAGGCAGTGAGATGGTTCATGACGCTTACAGGTGGCGCTGTGCATGTGGAAGAGCTCTCGTACGGGACGAAGGGGAAACACCGACGGACAACGCACTGACATGAAAACGACACGCATGAAACGGAACTACGGAGAAGGCGCACGCACAATGACAGGCGGGACCGCGATTAAGGAGAAGGCGTGAATTCTCTCGCGTATAGAGATAAGAAATATTATGCCGTGATATTAGTGTAGCGTTTTGTACGGACAGCAAGTGTCCCATGGTTGAACGTGAAATGCCCAGTTGCATCATGAAAATTTTGTTGCCAAAAGCCAATGCTCTTTTACTATGCGTGATGGCATTCCATAAAGAGAAAAGGAAAGGTAGTACCTGTAATCAATTATTTTCTCCACAAAATGGGATAGGATCATAAGATCACTGAGGGCTTGTTTGGAAGCAAGGGTAAGAAAACCAGAGGGCAAGGGCACATGAAATCCCCTCAACCCTAAGGAAAAATCTTCTCGCCTAGGAATAAAATTTCTGTTGTCGTTTGGGAACAACATGAATAAAAATCCCGGCCATGAAAAAAATCAAACAATTTTTTTTAAAAAAATAGAATTCAGAAACAACATACAACTAAACAAATCAAAGAGTATGTAACAACACAAAATTTCCTGTTTCAGTTGGCCAATTAACCGGTAGAACCCCCCAATTTTTACATTGATTTTTTCTAATTTATACCTCGTTGCAATGAAACTGAGCTAACTATCTCCAAAAAAAAAATTAAAAGCCATGTGAGCACATTTATCAATCAAAATCGATGAAAAGAGCTTTAAAATAAGCATAAATCAAAACAGATCTGGCCCATCAAGTGTTTACCAACTTTGTTCATTTTCCAAATTAGTATAGTGCAACAAATCCCAGCACTTTTTTGAAAGTCATAATAGCATTGCAAGCTAAAAGGTAAACATGTCATACTCTGACAGGTTGAAGTGTGCATCATCTCCTAATAAACCATTGGCAGCCATCAAATCAAATCCCCAAAGGCTCCTTAACACTGGGAACTGAACAGAGCTCGGCTGATAATACCAGTTGCTTCAATGTACCGATCAACACAGCGTGATATGCAACTACTCTCACTTCCACTCAAGCTTGTTCCTGCCTTGGTCACACACTTTGCAAAGCACTTGTTTCCAACAGCCTGTAAAATAGATAAGCATCGTAGAGAATCAGTTAACTACAAGTCTACAAACACATATATAGTTTTCTATACAGTTAATATCGTTTAACAATGATTCAGTATAGCAAACTTCTACTTGTATTGCAGCAAGAATGATATGGATGTTACTTATTTATCGAGAGTTCAAGAAATTTCAAAAATATGTAGCCTTCCTCAAATCAGCCATGCTGCATTCTAGCTCACAAGATCTCAGAATTCAGACAACAATACGAGATTATCAGTCAGTACCCCTGGCTCACAAGATGTTAAATCCATAAAAATTTTAGAGATTGCCACTCACACTCTATCCACAAAAAGAACAGGGGAAAGCATGATGAGGCTATGGAAGTAATGAACTCTAATTTGGAACAAAAAAACATAAAGAATGGTATAGCCACTATAGCTGATTGATTCAACTAGCTAAATCCACTGCCTCAGTGCTAAACTGTGTATGTCAGCTGTTGAATTTTAACTGGATACTAGCGATAAGAGTTGTCACCAGCTGGTTTCAGTTGATAAAAACAGTTCAAATTATAAAGTTGACTATATAAATCTGAATATATAAAGCAACTGTAGAAGGAAAAATGGAAATTAAAAGACAACTTACTTATGGAGCAATTTCGCTCTTAATCCAAAGCAATCGAATACTTGGGTTTTTGGTGTTGATAAAATTTTCTCTATTCAGCTCACATTTGAAGAGTCGTAGTGCCTTTGGTCTTCAATTGATTCTAGTGCAGCAATACACTTCCCAATAGAAAAATCATCACTCTGACTATATCTTGTTGTTTCATTTAGTTCTTCGGCAATTTTTTTGGTTTGCTCCTTCTTGAATTCCAAGTAGCTCTCAAGGACCCTGGCAAATTGACTTTGCTGTCTCTTTTTCTATTATCACCTCCTTTCTGTCTAGACGAAGTAGAAGGAGCACGTTCCAATTCATCGGTTTCTATATGAGCACTAGATGTTGCTTGCCCTTCTAGATTTGTAGAAAAAGGGTTTAAGTTAATATCGTGGGTATCATTATCATTGAAGATAACTTGATCAGTTGGAGGCTCTACTTGTTCAATTGATATGAAATTCAAATCTCACATTGCTATACTTCCTATTTCCGTATAAGCAATGAAATAAATGTGAAGTTTATGGTAAATAATCTAAATCATGACATATACTAGCATGCATGTACAGATTCAACTATTTTCTTCATAGATTTCAGGTTTAATCATGGTGCTTTGATTTTAACAAGTTTTGTTCATATACAGATCGTAGAACTTCCAAAGCTAATAATGCCTAGGGAAACTAGAAATACAAACATATGAAGGGGTGTCCACGTGTAAGGTAAACAACACATAACTTTCAGTTAACTAGAACTTTTGACGCACAGTTTGGTGTTCATAATTTGGACAACCAAAACCTTATTGAAATTAGTCAACTAGCATATAGGATCAATCAGCAATTCTTTTAAAAACATCCACAAATATTACATGACAGATCAGAATTAGATGGTTCTTTGTGTCTACTTATAGAGGCTACTTATTAATGTATTTTGCGAATGATTCCAACACAAACAAGTAGTTTTAACAATTAGCATATAGGATTAATCAGCATGGTTGCAAAAATGGAATCATGAAATCATGAAATGAACATTGAAGCATGAATTGAAATAATGTAGTTGAACTTCACCTTCATACAATGCTGCTAGGTAGTTAAAGAGAGGGAAGGACTTGTTGTGGAACTTCTTCACCTTTGGATGATCCTATTGAATGCAAGAAAAGAATATAGTTAGTAATAAAACACATCACAAATAATACTATTAATTAAAGGGAGTAAAGAATCTTACACGGATAATTTTATCCCAAATACTTGGTTCAGCAACAATCATGCACAAAGAATCGTTCCAGCCCGCACCACTTTGTTTCCGTGCATGTCGTATTGCCTTGTAATTCCCTTTCAGTTCCTTGTCTTTTTCTTGGATTTGTTGCTTTGTGAAATGGGCAGTTGGAAACTTTTCATTGAATTTAGCTTTCTCCTCAAGAGTCTTGTTTAAGGCATCATTCTCAATTGTGAGTTTAAGACAGTTTTCACATGAAGCAGATTTAGAGTGAAGGATCATTTCAGTCATTTCTTTTATTTTAGTCTTATTTTTCTCACAATGAGAGTAGGTGTGACTAGCATCAAATTTCATCAATTCTTTTGTAGCACTATCCAATTTTAGTTCAAGCAAAGCACAATTTGAACAAGGCAAAGAGATAGCATCTACAGTAGTCACATCTAAAGCAATAGCATTCATACAAGCAGGACTAGACTTGAGGGATTCTAGTTTATCAAAAGCATCTTTCAATTGATTCACAACAGAGGAATGAGCAGATTTCAGATTAGACAATTCATTCTTCAAGCAGGAGCAAACATCACAAATGTCAACAGGATCAATGGATTTGAGCTTAACAACTTCTAGGTTCAAGTTATCAATCATGGTGTCCTGTTTCTTAATCAATTTAGCTTGCTTCTTCAAATTGTGTTCAGCAATGACCAAAGCACGCTTCATATCAGCAAGTGAGGGACATACCTCATCTGGATCGTTGAAAAGGTCGTCGTCGTTGGAGGAGTCGACGTCGTGACTGTCCTTCGCCATAAAGCACATACCGGTGAAGTCCTGAGCCTTCTTCTTGCCATGAGAGTCGTCGTCGTCGTCCTCCGTCTCCGAGTCCACATCGCTCATGTCAACATTTTTAAGAGCGGCAAGGACTCGGCTGACGAACTTGCGGTAGTTTGGCTTCTTTGCTTTCGCATCCCGAGCTTGAGGACGCTTCTTGAAGTTCTTCTCCTCCTTGCCCTTCAGCTTGGGACATCTGGAACGAATGTGGTTTGGCTTACCACACTCAAAGCAAGTGATCGGACCACCTCTCCTTCTGTTCCTTACCTTGTTGTAAACTCTCGAGAATTTGGTAGATAGGAGGGCTAAATCATCATCAGGTAGCTTCTCTAGCTGCTCATCGCTCAAAGAGTGTAAAATGAACAAAGAAAAGCCAGATGAGCCAAAATCAAAGGAATCAGACGAGCTACCCTTAGATGGGTCGACCACCAAAGCCATCGACTCTGTCTTGGAGAGACGCGAGATAAAGTCAATCACATGCGTCTTCAACCTCGAGTAGAGCTTATCCATGGTAAGCTCACTCATGACAGTGTTGTCATTGATGGATGTGATCTTCATCCTCCAGACCCTCACATCAAGAGCACCCAAAAGCTGGCGTGCATTTTCAGACTCAGTAAAAACAAGATCAACAGCGCGAAGATCATGAAGAATCTTGGAGAACCTCCCCCACAGCTCATCTAAGGACTCACTAGGTCTTTACTCGATCTTTGAGTATTCTTTCTTGAGCTGGTTCTTTCTCACTTCCTTGATCGCAGTCGAACCCTCATGGTAGTCACAAAGGGTCCTCCAGATCTCGTGAGCAGACCTCAAATGAGCCACGCGCTCAAACTTAGATCGACTAAGACCTTGGATCAGAAAGTTCCAAGCCTTGCTATTAGCCTCAACATCTGGAGTGATCACATCGTCATTGGCTGGCACGACATATGGATTTTTGACCTTAAGCCAAATAGCGTGTCCTTGAGCCTCGATGTAGGCATGCATGCGTGCCTTCCAGTAAGCAAAATCAACTCCATCGAAAACAGGTGGTTTTGTTGAATACTTGTCAGTCGCCATGACTCCAAAGACCGGTTAAGATCTATGAGAAGAGCTAACCGGGCTCTGATACCAATTGTAGGACCGGAAAGGCGACTAGAGGGGGGGTGAATAGACGCTTTCTCAATTTTTCTACTCGATCGAACTCAACACTACTTTCACTCCAATAACTATAAAAGCTATGAAGATCTGTATACAGGCACAGCGGATGACCTGTGTTGAATCCGATCAAACCCCGAAGCAAAAGACCAAAAACATCTCACAACCGCATAGGAAGATGCGCAAGGACTAACTAGCTTGCTATATATATGAGATGAACAGTAACAACACAAGATTCAATTAAGAAATAAATCAAGGCACTGCACCGAGATATAGCACACGAGGATCCCTGCCGCTCCTGTGCGAGAACTCAACAGCATACACCAACCTAGTCGGTCCAACAATATCTACTGAAGCCTTCCCTAGATCGGGTTTCATCAGGAGAGCAGAAACAACAGCCGCGCCGGCCTCTGTACTTGTGCAAGTTGATGCACATCACAGAGGTCTCCGAGATGGACACCCCGGGGCACGCTCTCCCTTTCACGCCATCTCACACACAGGACGTGCCGCAACACACCACCAAACAACCGAGCCGACCAGCAAGCACAAGAGAACAGCAGCAAGGCAATAAAATAATCCAACAAGAAGATTCAAGCTGCTAGCTCCATCTTTTTCCTTAATGATCCAACACCAAAAGCTGCGGCTACAAACATGGCTATCTTGTCTACAGAACAAAGCATGCTCAGCTACCGCCGCTCCTAAGGACAATCCATCAGAACACACAGCGATGCCAGAAGCAAAACGGCGATCAACTGCAGCCGCACAATCGGATCAAAGCCTCAAGCAATAAACTAATCCATCAGTCAAAGCAGAGAACTCAGGTTACACAAACCGATGGACAAGCAATCAAAAAGGGGTCAATGCAACATCAAGTCATCAATACACTTCAGATCATCCATAGAACGTGACCTCTTACACGCATCATTGAAGGCAATCCACCAGCTCACAAGAAAAAAAATGCCGATCAACTAAGCCAAGAAAAAAGATCTTAAAACAGGAAATCACTAGGATCAACTTAATGCAGCATCTTGCTGGCCAACCAAACCCATCTTTTCACTTGCATCAATGAAGGCTGCCACAGCAATCAAGACCACACAAGAGCCGACAACAGTACAAAAGAAATTACAGCCCAATGCAATAAACTAATCCAAACACAAAGCCAATAGAACTGATGCCTCACTCTGATTTTTGTGTCTACCGACTAGACATGAATCAGCCACCGCAAGCCAATTTCTGCGGGAGGACAAACCGCCGCCAGAGCCTCCGGTTTTTGCGGGCGGGTTCTACAGGCGTTCTGCTTTTCTGCCTAGGGCAAGAGGCCGCCGCCACCGGCTCCTGATTTTCTAGGCGCAACCCACGAATATCCCATCTCCATCCTTTTATATGACAGCCACCAACCCTAAAACCCTTTTAGAATTGGAGCTTCTAGAAGATTAAACCTAATGGGCTTCCGTTAAGGCCCAACAACAACGGAACACACATGCACGCAAATTAAAGCGCCGTCTTCACTTCTCTTGACCTAATCTACTTCTTGACGCACCGTCTTGCGCCGCGGGTTGGTATTAGGTCACTAAGGCGGTATTTGGTAAAATTACCAAAATACCCCTTCTCGATCTTTTCCGAAGACCGAGTCCAATCTAGTTGAAGCAATCGCTTGCTTCGCCACGTGTAGGTTGATCCAGCGGCTCTCATCATGTCGGCAAGTCTCTCCCATCCGGTTCCCACCGGACCACCTTGGCACTTGCACCGACCCCCGCATCGCTTGATCAACCAGTCGCACCGAACTGCCCGTTCGGTCATCCTTGTCCATTCTGCGCCACGCTTGAATCCATTGACCTCACCCGGCATCCTTGATCGTTATGGACCTTAGCTCTCCAAGCTTAGTCCCGATCCTCCTCGCCGTTGACCGTCGTTGACCTCCAAGCCACTTGCATAGCAATAGACAAGCAAGCACGAATCCGGGAACAAGTTCTTCACAACTTGACCCACGTTAGTGAAAACATGCATCATGCAATATATATGCACTATATCCTATGAACTCAACCTATCCCAAAGCCAAATTCCCAAAATGGCCGAAGACCAGCCTTTTAACTTTGTCGAAAACGCGTGAAACTTCAAACCAAAAGTAACATTGCCAATTGTTTCATCATCCTAAGATCATGGGCATATCCCCATGATATCCACAATATTTAAGAGAAACAACCACATAATATGAAAACAAGTTGCATAAATGAAGTGTATTACTTCTTACACATCATATAATTTAAGTGTCAATGGCACAAGATACTAATACTACTTTATGAGAGGTCATATCCAACTAATGATTGTAGTCAACCCACATTTGCATTGCAATTTGATCTCTAAGAGAACTTCCCGAATTTGACTCTATATCATTTTGGTAATTATTGTCACCCTCTGGTACATCAACAAAATCATCTGGTTGAATGTTGGCAGGTTGGTGATCCAACCACCCCTCCTGACCATTTTGACCTCTAATGATGTTGTGAAATGCAACGGTTGCAGCTGGGATCTTAATATGAGATTCAATGGGATGAAATGTGCAAAATTTCAGGATTGGAAATCTCTTTTTCAGAACACCAATAGCCCTTTCAATATGGTTGCGAAGGAGAGCATGACGATTGTTGAAAAGTTCTTTGTAGTCTGCATAATCATATCTTCGATATGAGCGACGCCTCCTGAATTCACCAATATGGTATTGAACTCCTCGATATGGGACAAGAAAAGAAGGTGTGTTTGCGTATCTACCATCCACAAGATAGAATTTATCCTTAGGAACCCGAAAACCCTTGCTAATAGCAGATCGAAGGACTCTACATCTGATGCTAACTATTCCCATCCACATCAAATAAATCTGAAGTTCAAATCAAAGTCACAAGCTAGCATCACATTTTGAGACAAGGTTCCTTTCCTATTCCTATAAGGAGCCGCTTTCTCTTCAGCAATAGTGATGGAGATATGTGTGCCATCAATAGCACCAATGCAGTTATGCACATAAATATAGTAAATTAAATATAGAAAAATCTTAAGAAAAGTTAGGCGTCTAGTGTGTATGGCTCACCTAAAAATAAGGCTAAAATCATGGATCCGATACAATTTTCATGTAAGTTTGGTTCGAACTTGGGAGCTTGACAAACTTATGATTTAGAGCTAGAATTATATCGAAGATTTTTGTTATTTTCCTATGAACCGTTTCACCACTGTGTTGGAATGCTTTCTGAAGCTTTTGTTTGCTAGCATTATGAGAAATCATATACATAAACATCCCTAGCTGCTCATCGACGGTAACACCCCTTGTGTCATGCATCAAACCCTCCCTTCTAAGAAATCTGATGTAGCCCTGAATGTCTCTGGCTCTATCTAGAACTCAACCCTACACCAACTCTCATGGCCTTCTAAGATCTCCTTAACTTTTTTAGCGCCGGTAAGAGCTGATGTGTGGACTAGTCTTTTTTCATTATAAAGGCATGAAAGCAAAGTAGGAACCAAAACAAGAAACAACTCATCGTCCTCCTCTTCTTCCTCAAGCATAAATTTCCTAATGAGCTCCTTTCTAGTGTCTATTTGATAATACATGTAGATGTAACATATTGTGAATTAGCGTATTGAGTAAAACATTTCTCATGCAACATGCCGATAAGAAGTTCTTAAGTTGACACGACAAGAAAAAAACATGACTACAACGGCATTTTATTTTACTTGTAGTTGGATGTACCTTTTGTACCATACTAATTAATCATCACAAATGAATCATATGGATGTTTCTCTTCAAAAAAAGGGACCAAACACACTTATCAACCATAAGTCATTGTCACCACAACTTTTTCCTATGACATTAGAAAATAAAAGAGATAATCCTTTAAACATGTAAACCTAAGCATGAACTTGAAAAAAAGCACCCATTATCACTCATCTTCTGTTCTCTTGCAGTTGGTTACCTTCAACATTTCTCGCTCTAAAACACCACCACTGCCTAGTGGCTACAAACACTACATTATCACGATCTTCCCCGCGCTACATGCTTCCCTTCTTTCTCACAAAAGATATGTCAAAGCGGTAACACCCATATCAGCCCATCTAAGGTTGTACTACTTCATCATCATCGTAACCCCATCACAGTTCTGAGGGTCCTTTTACCATCTAATATGATGCTAGTAGTGTACCTACCAAGTTCAACACTAGCTATGTAATTGTAATCAAGCACTCACTAAGGAGGAAATTGTAACTTCCCAAAATTTTGGTTTGTTTTGAAGTTTTAAAAATAAAAATAACCATTTGAATTTTTCTGTTAAAGTTAAAGCTTAATTAGAATTTTCAGATATCAAAAATAATTTAATATGAATAATCTCAACATCAACTATTGTCAAAACTATTTTATTTGGATTTTATGTGCTTGAATACATTTTCTAGATTTTTCTAGAATTTTTTCGAGTTCATTTGCTATTTTCTAATTGCTATTTGAATTTTCAGTATTTTCTAAAAATGAAAAGCTATTAAAAATCTCAGATTTTGCTTCGGGCCGAATTTCCTTTAATCCGACCCAATCCTATTTTCTCTCGTCCCATTCTCCATCGCAGCCCACTTGCCGCTTTCCTTCCGTGTCAGTAGCCCAGCCAAACCGAGCCACTTTGCCTCCTTGCCTCACTTTCGAGTGGCCCCGAGCTGTTAGCTTTGTCTTCCTCGTTTGCTTGGACTCTTGAGTCCGGGTTGAACACGAGCAATGTCGTCGTGCTTTCCTTGGACACCTCCCATCTCCGGGCCTTTACAAACCGTGCTCCTCACGTCAATTTCTCTGCATAGCTCTCCTCTTCCGAAGCCCTAAACCTCCGGCCTCGCTCCCATCCACATTGTGCTGGATTTCGTCACGAAGCCGCCGGTTATCGCGGTCTTATTTGTCGGATTTCTTCGCCTACAAGGTCTCTTTGGCCGTTCCCCTACCGCCATCGAGAGCCACCGTCGTTGGGAGCACCTCATTGGGAGCTACGTGGTGCGCTCATCATCTCCTCTAAAGAATCATTAAAGCGTTGTTTTCAGTTTCGTCATCAAAGCCGACCGCCATCGTCCTCATCAATCTGATATTCAGTGAACCCTCTTGCCATCCATGTGTGTCCGATTATGTTCTACCCTATTCTCATCCTATCCCATCTTTGATTGTTGCATCTCTATCGCTCTCTATTGCCCTCGGCGCCAAGCTCCAACCGCCGGCCATGGCTGCCTCCTCCTTTGCTCGTTTTGCTCTATACCAAGTCAGCCGCCAGCTAAGACACCAAGCCTATGACAAGTGGGACCCACCTGTCAGATCGATTTCTTTTTGGCTGATAATCCCTTGTTGATGTCAGCTGACATCATAATTCCCTTTTCCTTCAGAAAAATAATTCAGCAAATCCATAAAATCTGATTTTCAGTATTTTATGTAATTTCAATCTTCCAAAAGCCATATCTTCTTCATACGAACTCCGATTGAGTCCATTTAAATTTATAAATTCATATAAATTCAAGATCTATTTATTTGAGATTTTTATTTAATTTTTGGAGCTTGTTATCTCTGTTATTTGTTTATTTGGTTTGTTTGCGAGTAGACGTTGATACTTCGGAAAGTTTTGAGCAAGGAGGAGAACACCAAGATTAAGATCAATCCTAGGATTTATTCTAAGGCAATTCATGGTCCTTTGATCATATTGAACCTATGATTTCAAAAGTATATTGTTTTATACAATTGCATGCTATCTTTATACAAATTGATTTGGGTTTATCTATCACCTGTTTGATATTATGCCTTCATTGATTATTTGAATACCATGAATCCTTTGTCACCATAGTATGAATAATTTTAGTTGGATATATTTGTAACACCAACATGGGTATCGTACAAATGCTTAGTTCAGCTTAGTTACGATGGGTTCGTTATCGCATGTGTCATAATGATTAATCTTGACTTAATGATATATAAAATCATGGTAGTTATCCACTGTTATTAAATTTGGTGTACCATGATAGGGTATGTCATTGGTCTTGGTTAAACAAAATGTTTTAGGCTCGGGCGAGTGGTTGTGCAGTGAGGGTATGGTTTAACACGTCGTGGGTTTGTGGTAGAGTCGCCTGAGTAATTTGTTAAGGACTTAATCTTGTGCGCCATTGAACTGGGCTTTTCGCACAACCACATGTCTGATGGGACGGGCCTAACCTAGTAGGTTGTGGAGTTTTGGCTTTTGACTACTTAGATAGTATGTGGGTAGAGGCGTGTATCCTTTTCTAAGGTCACATCGCGGGACGGTTCGCCGCTTCCCTGTCCAACGTTGTGTGTCAACCCACGATGAGGTTTTGGGGTGGCTGTATGCACAACGGGTTGAGATGAAACCTCTGAAAGGTTTTGTTATGATTAGTGCTTGCTACACTGGTTATATCTTGTGGGTAAAGTGTACAACCTCTACAGAGTGTTAATTGATCTATTCGAATAGCCACGTCCTCGGTTGTGGACATGTTAGGAGATTTCACACGAGAGATAGAGTTTCTTTTAAAATGAGTCGAAGTGTGAATGGGAAGTTCACTTGATGAATATAATGTTTGTTTGGTGAACGGATAATTCACTTGGTGGTTTGTATCGATTGGTGAATTGGGGATTCACTTATCATTGGTTGGGTTGGAAAGTGAATGGGTAGTTCACCGATTATTTCAAAGAAATCATGTACTTATTTATTACTCTTTTCAACTACGTATTTCAATCTATTTATTGTATTTATCGTAAATGTTACTTTCTACAAAAGAACCATACAGCTAACCTTTGTTCGAGACTTGCATGAATACTATTTGCATACATTTCCCCATGACTTGCTGAGTGCTTTATGTATTCATGGCCTTACGCCCTTGTTGATTAGTTGAAAAATATCAAGCTGCTCAAGAGTTCTTCGCCCAGAAGTACCATGAAGGTTTTGCGGATTAGGATGCGTTCTCCACTCGATTGCCTGTGGGCATGTTGATTGGCCATTTCAAGAGTTTCGTTCCGCTGCAAGAGTTTCCAACTAGTAGCCTGTGCGCGCCGTCTGGCGCGCGTATGAAAGGAGTATGTATTATTGAATGAAAGGAGTATATATTATGGGGGTAAGTTGTGCATGAATGTATGGAGTCTAATGTTGTTGGTTGTGTTGTTAGTATGGGTTTCTTGTCGATTGTATCGTGGAGGTGATTTGGGGGACCGTAGATGCGTAGATGCGTCAAGAAACTAAGAAAAGCAGATCTGCATCATAAGCAAGAAGAACGGAGAAGCTAGAAAGTGCTGAACCGGGGAACAGAAGGGACAAAGCTGAAGAATCATGTAACAATGGCAGTCGACAACACACAACGGAGAAGACATAGATCTAGATGTACGCAAACTAAGTAGCAACGCATAAGTTTGCTGAAGAGTACGAAACACACAAGAAACCTCAAATCCGAAAACTAGCGTTTAGTGAGAAAAAAGAAGCACGAATAACTCAGCTAGCTGCACACCAAAAAGGCAATCAACCTAACTGAACAGAAAGGGAATGAAAACAGAAAGAACCGCAGAAGGGGGGGGGGGGTTGAAAAAATACAGGAAGGATAATCTAGAGGGCAAAAAATAGAAGCTCATAGGACCAGAACATCGACATCACAAACCTAAAGAAAAAAAAAATTCTACAAAGCAAATCAGATTCATCGAAACCTCACGAAGGTGGCAGAAGAAAGGCGTCCAAAAACAAAGAAAAACAGATCTACATCATAAGCAAGAAGAACGAAGAAGCTAGAAAGTACTGGACCAGGGAACAAAAGGGAGAAAGAGGAAGAATGATGTAACAATGGCGGCCAACAACAGCACAACGGAGAAGACACAGATCTAGATGCACGCAAATGGAGCAGGAACACATAAGTTTGCTGAAGAACACGAAATACACAAGAAACCAAAATTCTGAGAACTAAACGACAGCATAGAAACAGAGAAAACAATGAGGTAGATCTGTGAGAACGCATCAGAGTTACACGAAGGAGACGAAAAGCAAGGAACACCCAAGAAAGTAAGGCAGGGTGACCAAGAAACAAAAAGCTATAAACGCATTTGAAATAACAGGAAGCGAAGGCGTACACAGACGAGAAGCTAGGAAAAAGATTGTAGAAACAAAGAGGAGCAAAAAAGGAAGCGGAAACGCACAAGCACCGATGGAAAGAAAAAAGAAAAGGAAGGGGCGGTGAGCACCGAGAAGACGAAGCGCTAGGACAAAAAAGAAGGAAACGAATTAGAGAGAGACGATAGGATCGAGAGCAAGCGGGCGAGTTGAACGCGGATGAATGAAAGGAGACAAGATGCGCAAAAAGGGAGGACACGCACAACGAGACGAAGGAAGAACATGCGAGCGCATCATCTGATGCAATCAAATGGTGCAAAGAAAAGGAGAAGCATCGGACGGGCAAAGGAAGCAGTCAGACGTTGGAACACAACGGAAGAAGGATGAATGGCGCAAAGGACCCCGCTGGAGAATCGCACGGATGAAACAAAAAGAGCGATGTGGCCCAGCTCTCCTCGCCTCCTTTGTGCCTCTGTTTATCCGGTAGGATTCTTGTAGCATAGCGCACATGCTCAAGCAAGGCAGCACAAGCAGAAGCAGCTGCAAATCTGCAATGCAATTCATACACAATTATCTAGATCTGATCCATTCCACAATGCATGTCCTTAAAAGGCTCCTACATGAATCACTTTGATCTAAAATCAAGAACCCCTAGATCCAAAATCCCATGAAATCATCTCGATCGAGCACCTAAACACCCTCCGATGAGAACAAAGGGGTTAGATGCAGAATGCTAGCGGGAGGAAGAGAATGAGTCTTTACTGGTGAGACGCCTTTGCCAGAGAGGAAGGAGGAAGAGCTTGGCAGTAGAGGGAGGGAGGCGCGCAGCGGTGCCGATGAGGAGGGGTTCACAATGAGATGAGCCAATGCGGGAGGAGTTCGCGATGCAGGAGGACTCGGGGGAGAATAGTTTCCGTGTACCAACGTGGTGATTTTTCTTGTGGAAACGAGGGGATTGAGCCGAAAAATTCGTAGTTCGCAGTGATCCAAACGCGAGTTCACCAAGCCCGGGAAAACTTCCCACGGGGCTTTTGGCCCACGGGACAAGTCATTGTCAAGATTAATACGACGTATGGTTCCCTAGAAAGTTTCTTGCTTGTATGACGACCGACCATCTTACTATGGAAGGGCTATCGCACCAGGACCAGATTCTGAAACATTTAGAGCTTTATTTCCCGAACAGTTATCCCAAGATTAAATTAGGAGCAAACGATGTGATATGTCACGTCAGATAGAGATTAAGTCATACTAGTACTCTAGTAGCAAACACCAGTGGTCATCAGTGTGAATGGCCCACAGGACCAGGGCCACTACCATTTTTTTTTCCAAAAAAAAAAAAAAAAAAAGGACCCCACCAACTGGCTCTAATTAATTGTTGATTACACCTTAACCACCAAGGATGTTGACCGAAAAACTAAGCTATCAAACTGCGACTTCGTGGTCACCACTCACCAGATACAGCACAATCGATAATGTGATTATTCGTTTAAAAAAAATACTCATGGCAGCTAAACAAAAGTGTAAGCGAAGTCCAATTGATTCGTATCGTGTCATCGTATCCCGAACACGTTATTCTCTCTCTGCTGAAGAAATGGCCAATCTTATCTTCTCTCCCTTCACCAAACATTATGCCAAACATTCCATGCCATAGAGATTATATCATTAAATTTAGCATTCCACGGCCAATCTTCTTCTTCTTCTTCATGTTGATGCGAGAGAACGATTCTCTCTCTTCTTGGGCGTCCAACACACGGATCTACTTTTAATCCGCTGCAGTAGTATAGGGTTTCTAGAAAAGCTAAGATGCCCTTTGGGATTTGGCATGATCTTATTTGGAATTTCGATGGTTGCCAACGATTCTAGAGCATCATCTTAGGAATACATGGGCCTGTAAACGTCTCATAATGCTACCAAATCCCGGGCTGATTGCCGGTCCAGACATTCATTTGGTCGGAATATAGTCAAAACCGCCAAATATTTAGGGTTTGTTTGGACACAGAGGTTTTTTTAAAAACTTTTTAGAGAATACCATGGTTTCTGATAAATACTGTATTATAAAAAACTTTAAGGTGTTTGGGTACAACAAACTTTGTAGTTTTATTAACCATAGTATGTCCAATACCATGGTATTTTGGGAGTTTTAGAAAATCTACTCTATACTCTCTTTTTTTTTGTAAACCGAGCTCACTCTTTTAGAGTCCTGTCTCCATTGCATTATTTTTTTCTTCTCCACTCTCTTTTATCTCTTATATACGGCTAGCGCGTCAAAGACGTATACCTCTCCACAATATTCATGTCTGGCCGTAGGTGTCGACACATATTCATCTCTCATGACTCATACATAAGCTCGTACGGTAAAAGATACACCATCATAGCATAGCATCAGTGTGTGCATCAGCGCATCAATATACCAATGGGCTTATAAAATTTGATTAATAAACTCTAGCAACCAAATACATGTACGGACTCTCTGCAAAATAATACACGTACAAACAAGCATCTAGATATAACTAGTTTTCGTAATAACATCTGGTTAGCAAAGCACATACTTTTTAAACTATATTATATGACATGATGTAATTTCTAACCACGTCGGGGTTTTCCGCAAAACTGTAAAATACTGTAATATTTATAGACTGTAGTATCTTATACATGGTACATTAAAAACTATGGTTTTTAAATACTATACCATCCAAACATGCCCTTACAGGCAAGTTTCCTTTTTTGTTGCCTCTTTCTTCTTGCACAACAGGTTAGGCCACGCACGCCGAGTTCGGCTTGGACTCGAGTCGGTCTGCCCCGACCCCTCTCTCTCTTCCTTGTTTCTTTTTTCTTAATTACTTTCTAGTCCTTTTTAATGGGATATTACGTTATGGGACAGTTTAGGTAATGCAATTGCAGTCTTTGTAACCCTTATGAGCTAGGGTTTTTTAGGATTTTTTTAAAAATAATCTATTTTTTATTCCGAAATACAGTAATATACATACGTTTTTTTTAATTTTACAGAAATAATCCTCTGTCGCTCCACCGTTAGGCGACTGTAGAAGTCGTCCAATGGTTGAGCGACAATTGTACAAGTCGTTCAACAGTTGAGCAACTTGTACTAGTCGCTCAACGGTTGAGCGACACATCGACAAGTCGCACACCGGTTGAACGACACATCACAAAATAGAATTCGAATGTAGAATGATAGAAATCATATGAATGAATGAAATGTATAATCTTCTCTTCTGCTTATACCGGTATAGTCAGTGAACACCCGTCGGTGTTCACTTATACCCGCATTATCCAAAATACGGGGATCTAAGGCCCGTATAAAGAATATTTCATAACGGGGATTCAATTTGCCCACATTGGAATGGTGGGTCTTACATGCTCATACTGGAATTGATGGGTCTTTACATCCCACTCCCGTGGGTGAATCATGAACAATGTATAAATGAATGAATATATGAATTTGTAAGACGAAAACTCAAGAAGCATGTATTCAAATACATGGAACGAAACAGAAATCAATGAAATCTACTCACAGACCATAGTACTCAGTCATGGCATGAACATAAAACACTATGAACAAATAGCAGCAATATATTACACAATATACTTGCCCATATTGGAATGATGGGACTTTACTACCCACTCCCGTGAGTGAACATGAAAGAAGGAACACACGAATATATTGAACGTAAACATATTATCGAAGAATCATGGTAAATCAATTATGAAGGGAAAACAAGAAATACCGGAATTACACATTGCATATTCATCAATCAAGTGGAACAAATAACAATCAAGACAATTCAATTGTACTTGCCTTTCGCGCTGCGATGTGTTAGGAGGCAAGAATGATGCCACTAATCTCGAATCCTCTCCTCCTACACAAATGAATTACTTGAATAAGAACATGACACTACTCGCAACGCTTAATCTCATCTTCATAAACCCAAGGTTCATACGATTGTTCTATTCAATTTAAACGACAGTCTAGCAGGAAGTTATACTGGACAGCGATATTAAAACCTTCATAACTTTTGCTCTGAAACTAAAAAATGAGTGATCTTAGACTCTGTGGAAAGATAATGAAATCTTATACAATAACATAGTTAGCGAGCCTTTCTAATGCGGCCAACTTCTATGTCTAATAATCAGATGAAAGTCTAAACAATAATCCATCTGACAGAAACTACAGCAGTAGAAGAAAATTCATAACTTTTGATTGGATTAACCAAAATACAAGATTTTACCAATATAGAAAGCTTATGAAATTACCTACGACAATCGTGTTGGGTGAAATCCCTGAATCAGTCCTTAACATATTCTTATTTTAATAAACAAATCGATTGCTAATATTCGTCAGAAATCTGGACAGCGATAATGAAATCGACGTAACTTTTAGACTACAACTCGGAATTGGATGATCTTTAAACCTATGGAAAGCTGAGAACGAACCCCACATAACTCTAGGATAGAGATCTCCTAATTCAGAATCTAACTACATGAAAATAGACGCATAAGAATAGACATAATTCTGGAATTAACGCAGCAGAACGTAGATCCACTAATCATAGGAAATTACGAATCTAAATCATCCAAAACAGTGAAGAACTCAATCGTTACCCTTGAAGACCCACAAGAAATCGCTTGATCAAGCTCACGAGGAAACCTCCCTTCCACACCTTCTTCCTTCCTCCTTTTGGCTGGGAACGAGGGGCAGCACCAATGGAAGGGTCGACAATGGAGGTGTAGGGCAGGATGTGTGGCGGCTTGGAGAGGATCTTGGAGGGGCAGCACAAGGGAGAGGAGGCGTCAGGGAGGGAGAGGGCAGGAGGTGGGGGTGGCCAAAGAAGGCGGGGGGTAGGGGTTTCGGTCAAAGGGGAGGGTGGAGAAGGGGGGAGGGGCGGCTAGGGTTAGGAGGAGGCACCTCCCCCCTTGGCCCACTAAAGGCCGGCCCAACCAGGGGCCCCTTGGCTTGGGCCGGAAGTCAAAGACCCAAACTTCTCCAAATAAACTGAATTTTGAACTTAATTCCAATTCTAAACTTTGATGCATTCTAAATTGAACAAACTTCCCTCTTCTGAATATTATTCTCCCTAATTGATAATCAGGGTATTATAGTGCGGCTCGATCCAGGAATCATTGGGCGTACTATGAGGCAGCCTCCTTAGATCGATGAGCTCCAGAGGTAGCTATTGAGGAGGTGGGTGGTGTGTGTAAGGTTGTTGACTAAGCATACATGGCGGCAAAGATATCTTTCGAGAGCCTTCGATCCTTCAAAAGCTCGTGGATGTGCTTCCATTCCTTCTCCTTGTCCATGTTATCTAGGTAGTGTTGTTGGTGTGGAGTTCTTGGCCAAGTAGCACTGTATTTATAGCGGGAGCGAACGCAGCTGTAGCGGATCCATTGTAATGAGGCACGGATGTGTTTCGCGTCCGTGCGCCGCGCCCTTCTAGGAGGAAGCTTGCGGCAGTCGAGTGGTCTCTTCGTGCTTTGTAGAGCGAGATCACGTCCTACTTTGCAGAGAGTGGTCACGTTCTGCTTTGCAGAGAGAAGTCATGTCCTGCTTTACAGAGAGTGGTCACATCCTACTTTGTAGAGTGAGGTCACGTCCTACTTTGCAGAGATAGGTAACGACAACAGATTGACACTGCAAATGAAGTTAAAGTTTGCAATTACGATATAATTAGTTCCACACTACGTAAAACAAGCAAAGTACTAACTGAAGTAAAAGTTACAACATGCTAGCATTTCTAATCTTAATACCACTACACACACAACAAGAAGTGGTGCTGCACTTCACGCCATTGTTCCTACTTGTCGACAGGGGCCTTGCAACTTCTTGTAGTGTGGCCTTCCTGGTCACAGCGGCTGCAAAGTCTACCCACCGCTCCAGCTTCCCTTTCGTCCATATCATTCCTAATGCGACGACTTTGCCGACGGCCCTTCTCACCATTCAACAGGTCAAGATCCGGAATCCAAGTCCTCTGTGCCATATCCAACGTGGCGAAGTTGCCCACAACCCTGAAGCCTCTTAGCTCGCCGCACCACGCCTATAGCACCCTCTCCTTCATTAAGTACTCCGACATGAAGTTCAATTGGTCCATGTTGATAGTCCCACACGCGGCGAGGACATGAGAGCATGGCTTGTGAAGAAGCTTTGGCTTGTTGCATGTGCAACTAGATTTATTCACATGATCTCTAAGGCACACCTCGTGGGTAACAAGAGAGCGAGCCATCCCAAATCCAGCCCTGTCCCTAAGGAGCATGTCGAAATGATGCTATGTATTGTCCATCACGAAGACCGTGTGCGATTGACCATTCTCGGCCTTGGCCTGTATGTACACTATAATCTTCTAGCAGTATGGTGTATGTGGGTTGGCTGCATGAAGTGCCACATTTGAATGCCTTACATTGAAATATCCGATTGTACCGTTCAAAACGCCTTCCACGATGGCGACAAAGGGGTTGAGGATGGAGGTCCCTAAGAACCCAGTTGTACACCCCCCCAAGGTTAGTGGTCATTATGTCGTACCTTGCACCGTCCGTGTCGTGCAGCAAAGACCACTTCTCCAATGGCTCGGCCTCAATCCAATGGAAGAAGCACTTGATGTTCATTGAGGTTCTCCGCGTCACACAAGGAGGGTCAAGCTCCGGCAGTGGTGTGAGGCGTTCGGGTTGCACCGCTCTAGGAATGGGCAGACGCTTGTTCCTCTCGATGACGTGCTTCCTGGTGTGCTCCTCCAACATCTTCCACAAAGCATGAAATTTACGCTGCTGGTTCTGCTTAGCCAGTCTCTTGAACAGCTTCATCAACGGTTGCTGTGGGAACTGCTTGAAGAAGTTGGCCCCCAGATAGCGAATGCACCATCTGTTCCTCATGTCTGGCTAAGGAAACAACTCGTCGGGGTCTTGCTAAAGTTTTCTGATGGCCTTCATCATCTCGGGGTGGCGATCATGGATTATACAGACATCAGGACGTGTCCCAACTACTCCCTCCTTCAGATGTCAAAGGAACCACAACTAGCTGTCAAAATTCTCACTTTCGACGAATGTGATGGCCAAGGGCAAAATCTGATTGTTACCATCAATGCCAATTGCTGTCAGGATCTGGTCCTTGTATTTTCCAGTTAGAAACGTCCCGTTGACTGAGATCATGGGCAACATGTGCCTGACAGCATCGATGCAGGCACCGAAGGCTAAGAAGGCAATCTGTAATACCATGAAACCTGGCGGTCTTCTGGATGACTTGCCCTTCACAACAATATATGTGCCTGGGTTCCTGTCCTATAGCACCTGGAGCATACGAGGAAGGTTGTTGTAAGCCGCCTCGAAAGAAACAAACCTTCTTTATAAAGCCTTCTGCTTCGCACGCCATGCTTTCGTGTAGCTAATCTTGTACTTGAATTTCTGCTCGATAGCCACCATGATGTGCTTGGCCTCCAGGTCCTTCTTCTTCACTATCTCTCCGTACATGAGATTGGCTATGAAGGTGGACGTTAGGTTGCGATGCTTCGGCAAAACACTACTGAGCACACAGGAGTGCGTCTTCACCTTGAAGACAATCTAGTAAGTCTCGTACTTAGGTCTACGTACGTGCACACGCCACGGACAACCAGCCTACTCGCAGACCATGGTGTACTGCTCCTAGCTGGATTTGAGGACCCGAAACGTCCGTTGCATGGACAAGGCCCACAACTTAATGACATCCTGCAGTGATCCCTTGTCAGCAAACAATGCATGAAGCTGAACCTCCGTACCATGGTACTCCTATAGCGATTCGTGCTCATCGTGCACCCTCAACATCCACCCTATTCCATTCTTGCGGGGTAGAACCTTCGTCCTCATCGGAAGAGTCATCGTCATCCCCTTCTAAAGCTTCTTCCTCGGCCTGGGCTATCAAGTCATCGATCTCCATCTGACGCACTATGCTGTCGACATGCTACCCTGCATCCACCTATCCAGTGGGCTCAGCATGCGGTGTGTGATCTTCCTCTTCTGCCTCTACAACATTGGCCACTGTGTCCTCTTCATAAACCACGCGCTGCGCGCTCGAGTTGCTCCCACTAACCGGACGATAGCCGTCGACAGGGCCTCGTGCGACTCCCTTCGGATATGCTTGCACGAGTAGCACGCAGTCGTATCCACGACGCCAATAGCCTTCCACAAAGCCCTTCCATGCAACCGTGTGCATTAGTCTACTCAACTCCCACTAAATGTGTGTGGCAAACTAACTCCAAAGCCTATATAAGACAACACTGTACACCTCAGGGGTCCAAGGAGACGCTGCAGGTGAGCAAGCGCAGGACATCTCCAATTAGAGCATTCTATGCGTCCGGGTGTACCATACTGACTTGCGGGAAACCACTCAAGTCAACACCGTATGGTCTTTCACGAATCATACCAATACCATAATGCACTTTTAGTCTTGTGGGCTCTGACAATACTGCTTTCTCACTGCAAATATTTCAAACATTGCAACTAGCCATTTGTCAACATACATTCACGAAATACGTGCTAAACCAATAAGTAGCGACATGTTACCTACATTTGGATGAGAACAAGAATGGATGAGACTATTACCTTCACGCGAAGACCTTCCTTCTTCTTTCTCTCTTACCTCCCGAGCTCCTCACCTCTCCTTCTCTCCCTCTCTCGAGCTCCTCTGCTCCCCCCATCGATCTCTCTTCTCCTCTCCTTCTCCCCCTCTCCTGAACTTCTCCCCCTCTTCGCTTCCCCTCTCCTTTTCTCCTCTCCCAAGCTCCTCTCGTTCTCTCCCGAGAGAAATGGTGAAAGAGACCGTGAGGAGGTCGGATGTGCCTTTCTATACAACCGTCTAGTCACCCAACGGTTGAGCGACTAGGGGCTAAGTCGCTCAACTGTTGAGCGACTAGTAGCCGAAGGGACTAGTCACTAAACTGTTGAGCGACTACTCCACTTGTCGCGCAACTGTTGGGCGACTTGGATCTAGTCGCTCAACTATTGGGCGACTTGATCCAAGTCGCCCAACGGTGCAGCGATGTGGGATTATTTTTATAAAATAAAAACCGGAGGTATATTACTGTATTTCGGAATAAAAAGGATTATTTTCAAAAAATCAGTTTTTTAGTCCTTACTACTTAACCAGCTACACATGCTTTCTCTCTCTAGAACAAACAAAAATGTTGGACCGAGGGGGCGACTAGAAGGGGGTTGAATAGACGTCACACAATCGACGGTTTCTTTAAATTCTTTTGCCTTAAGGAGTCTAATGTTCTTCTACTCCAATAGCTATGTGGAGCTATTAAGGTCAAAGATAATCATTCATAAAAGAACAAGACAACAAGAAGATCAAAACTTTCCAAATCCCCACTGGATCGGTCAGACCAGTGAACAATCCGGTCAGATCAGTGAATAATAAAATCAACACAGAAACTAAATTTCATCCTGATTTTAAAAGAATAAATTGATCCAACTTTTGATCCAGAACTCCAAACTTCATGAAACTTAAAACACACCTTCTGTAGGATGACATAAACCTATTCCAATGAATGATCTTGAAGATCATTGCCAAAGTTCCGATATTTTTTCGTTTGAGTAAAGATTGCACCAATATCGGGCTAAATACGAAAACAATGATTGAGAGTAGCTTGTCGAATGTATCGATTCAAGATGGCTAAGGATGGTTTCTCACATGTCCTAGCAGCCTCAATCACAGCAAGAATCAAGTCAAAAGCCATCAAAAGCAAAAAAAAAAAACCAAAATCACCATTTTCCCATCAAAACTGGGCAAACTCAAGAACCTGCAATAGAAAGTGCCTAGATGGATGTGATCTAGTCCACATGAGAAATATCCGTCACTTACACATCCTATTTTCAAAGCAAGATCAAGAGGGGAGGAATGAATACCAAAAATCAAGCCAAATCAAGAAATCAATACTTGAGAATATGAGAGTAAGACTTGGACGAATTTGGAGAATTGATTTGTTCTTGGAGATGATTGTTTACAGCCACTCCCTTGGGAGGACAAAGCCACTAGGGGAGCACACACACAAGTACTCTCATCTCTCTCGATACATCTCCCAAACCCTAGCCTCTTCCTCTCTGTCCACTTTCCCCAAATTTTATTTTAGGGTTCCTTGGTTTATATGGGTGTGTAAATCCAACTCCACCTCCTTATATAGTGGAGGCTAGGTCAAGAGAGAAAACCATAACGAACACCCGTTAAGGCCACATACAAACGGGTCTCACTCACGTAAGCTTGTTTTATTGACCGTCTACTCAATTACGTTCCCACGCCAGGCTATTCTGAACCGTCCTCCACAGATGTACTTTGTGCTTACTCTGAGCTTGTGCATTCATCCCAAGGTTGTTAAAATCACGGTTCTAGTCGTAGAATTGTATGATTCTACGATCCTACAACACCAATACGATCCAAATCGTACCTTAAGTCGTACCTAGTAGAATCGTAATAGAATCGCACTCCTAGTTGTAGAACCAGGTAGAATCACGATTCTAGAATCACGATAGAATAATGGTAGAATCTTGTAGAATCACTCAACATCTCAAATTGTAAAAGATTTAGGTGTTTGGTTGTGTCATATCCCTCAATTCAAGTTGTATGATAAGTACCAAGTAATTATTATGTTAAACATTAAGATTTGGATGTTTGCAATAATAAAACTTATTTTTAATTATTTATTTATTTTACTTTTTTTTGTAAAATATTCAAGTAATGACAAGGTTGTTAAAATCATTACTCTAGCCGTAGCTCTGAATGACATTGAATCTAAACTATGATTTAGACATTTATCAATCAAATTAGATACCAAATGACCAAATAAGCACTCATATCACTCTTGGAATACATGACACCTTGAAAACTATATAGTTTTGGTAGAATTAGGTAGAATATTAGATTCTACGATTCGATCCTAAAATGCGATCCTACTGGAGTGTCTTCAATCCGATTCAGAATCACGATTATGACAACCTTGATTCCTCCATACTAACAACCATCCTTTGTGCGTCATGACCGAGGCGGCTGAAGACGAACCTTTGGAATCAGTCCGCTTCTGCAATGAATTCTATAAGCACCTGTGGTACGTCCTCCTGCTGCAAGCATGGGATACTTATTGGAATCTACACAAGGTTTGCAGTAGTAAGCGTGGGACACAAGCGTTCTCTAAATGTAGATTCCTCATGTAGGACACAATCTTTAACTTGAACTACACAAGCGTTCAGGTTAGAGATACTTTATAATTATACAATCAAGTCCACTATGTAAGGAGCATTAAAAAAATTCATATTTTTTGGGGCTCATTTTCTATATTTAGAAATTCCTACAAATAGTATACTTAAATGAAATTGCGAGAAAAATTCAAAACAAATAAAATTATAAAAAAATTACACAAGTGAGTACACTGTGTTAGGAGGCTCCACAAAAAAAATTCATATTTTTTTGAGCTCACCTGCTATATTTAAAAATTCCTACAAACATCACCATTCATGAGGAGAGAGAAATCGCTAATTACGAACGCTAATCATTGGAGTCCGCAGGCTGGCCGTGCGGTGGTGTATCCGCATGGTGGCTGTGAGATGTCGTCTCCGCACGATGGCCGTGCGGTGTCGTCTCTGCACGGTGGCTATGCTGTGGCCATGACATGTCACCCCCACGTTAATTCCGCGCGGTGGTCGTGCGGTAGCGTGTGACGTGTCGCCCCATGTTAATTCTGCGTGGTGGCCGTGTGGTACGCGTGCTATTTTTGCAAATACCATGCGTCGGGTGTCATTTCCACAAATGCGATGCCAAAGCGTGTCAATACGGCCAAAAATTCTGCTTCATGGTCAAGTATAAAAATATGGAGGCGTCTACACTGTGTGCATGGTTTTGATAACCGGTTTTGAAATTTTACCGGGGTCACCGATAGAACTGATTTTAGTGATTTTTGGAAAATTTCAGCAGATTTCGGCCAAAAATTTCAAACCAAAATTTAAAATTCAACTAAATTTTGGTTGAAATTGGATAGAACATAGATAGAGTAGAGAGAAGGAAATAACAAAAATTGATTAGTCGCATCGAAAATTAGAACAGAGAAGAACATTACCGATAGAACCGATATGGAACAGGTTGCCCACCACTGGCCACATCCGCGGCCCGGGGGCTTGCCTGCCGAGGCGGAGCCAGTTGAGGAAGAGGAGTAGCGTGATGGGGATGGCCATGAGGGCCAATGCCACGGGGAGCAAGGTGGCATCAGTGTCCATGGTGTCCGGAGCACGGCGTACGCAGTGGTTCTTGGAGTAGGACGACCGACACGCTAGGTGGTGGCGTAGCTAGCTTTGGGGGTTCGAGATGCAGCTAGCTTGGTAGAGATTGGGGAGGAAGAAGAGGATTAGGAAATAGGGGAATGGGGATTCGAGATGCTGGAGCCTGGGAGCCGTCGCAGGGGAAGAGGGGAATGGGGATTGGGGATCGAACGAATCGAGGTCTTTGGCTATGAGGCTCAGAGTTGGAGGTCTTTGAGCCACTGCACGGGAAGAGGGGAATGAGCGGCAGCTACAAAGATGCTAGTACTAGGGCAGGGCTTCGTGCGACGGTGCGAGCGAGGGGAGGCCAAATGGATTGGGCTTTGTGCGACGGTGCGAGCGAGGAGGCCAATGGACCGGGCTTCGTGCGAACTGGCCAAAATTTTTGGGCCCGGTTTGTAATCCTACCGGGGGTGCCGGTAGAACCGGTTTGGCCAATTTTCGGCCAAAAATTGGCCGAAAAAAAATCCCTGATTGTGCGTAGTCGCCCGGTAGCCTTACTAGGAGACCATCTCGCCACTTCGTCAGATCATATCATCCTCTCCAACTTGCCACTTCCTGCCCGCCGCCGCTGCTGCCACAAGCCCTGCCCAACCTAAATCCTCCACCGCCATCGGTCGTGCCGCCCATCGCGCTCCTCCAAACTCGCGGCTGGCGGTGCCCACAGTCGGGTCGCCGCCTCCTACCCCTCCCTCTAGCCAAAACCCCAGGTGAACCATAACCTGTGGATATCATGGGGATATGTGCATGATCTTAGGATGATGATACAATGGGCAATGGCTTTTGCGGTTTATCGAATCAAGCATTTTCGGCAAAGTGACAGTTCTGTCAGGCCTATGGCGGTCTGATCGGCCATGGGGGTGGTCAGACCGGCCATGCCCCGGGTGGTTTTTCTGGAATTTGCACTGGCGGTCCAATCGGCCTTTAGGCGGCTGTCAAATCGGTCAGGGGGTGGTCAGACTGGCCAAATTGGTGGTCTAACTGATTTTTGTGCTGATCATCGGCCATTTTGGAAATTTGGCTTTGGGATTGGTTGAGTTCATAGGCTTCAGAAAATATGTGTTGCATGATGCATGTTTTCACTAACGTGGGTCAAGTTGTGAAGCCACTAACGTGGGTCAAGTTGTGAAGAACTTGTTCCCGGATTCGATTTCTTTGTTTATTGTTGTGCAGGACGCTTGGAGGTCAACGACGGTCAACGGCGAGGATGATCGGGACTAAGCTTGAAGAGCTGAGGTCCAGAACGATCAAGGATGCCGGGTAAGGTCAATGGACTCAAGCATGGCGCAGAATGGACAAAGGTGACCGAACGGGCAGTTCGGTGCGACTAGTTGGATCAAGCGGCGCGGGGGTCGGTGCAAGTGCCATGGTGGCTTCGGCGGGAGCTGGACGGGAGAGACTTGCCGACATGATGAGAGCCGTTGATCAACCTACACGTGGCGAAGCAAGCGAGTGCTTCACCAAGATTGGACTTGGTCTTCGGAGAAAGATCAAGAAGGGGTATTTTGGTAATTTCACCAAATACCGCCTTTGTGACTTTGGGCTAAACCGCGGCGCAAGACGGTGCGTGGAGAAGCGGTTTAGGTCAAGAGAAGATGAAGATAGTGCTTTAAGATGCGTGCGTGTGTCCCGTTTGTGTGTGGGCTTAACGGGAGCCCATTAGGGTTAACTCTTCTAGAAGCTAGGCCTCCACTATAAATAGGGGTGGCTGCTGTCCAGCACCCCATAGAGACTTAAGCACTTCATTTGCAAAACCCTAGTTGGTCTTAGGGCTTAGAGAAGAAAAGAGAGGCTTAGGGTTTTAGAGAGATGAGTTGAGTGAGTGCTCATGGATTGAGCTCTTGTCCTCCATGGATGGAGTGGCTGTAAACCCTCTCAATCTCAAAGCAATCTATGCATGGTTTCTCAAAGATGAGTTCTCTTTGTGTTCTTCCTCCTTATTTGGTGATTTTGAGTCCATCTTTGATCCTTTGGTTTTTGGTTGGTTTCTTGCCCACATCTACTTTACTGTGACGTGTGGGAATACATCTAGGATCATCTAGATCATCAATCTCCCACGAGCAAGTGTTTGGATCTCGTTTTCGTTTTTGCCCGGTTTTGAAACCACCTTAGTTCAAATGGAAAAAGGTCAGGACTTTCGCGTAGATCTGGACGATCGTTGCTTGCAATAGGTTCCTGATATCCTTAGGAAGGTGTGTTTCAAGTTTGGTCAAGTTTCATCGTGTAGATCAAAAGTTAGACCGATTTTCATTTTGGATTTCAGGCTATCTGCACTATTTCTAGTCAGGTCCGGTCAGACCGCGTGTAAGCCGCCGGTCAGACTGCCCATTGGTCTGACCGCGTGATAGTCGTCGGTCAGAACGGGCCCGAGGGTTTGATCTCCATGCTTTAGGTCTTTTGCTTTGGGGTTTGATCGGATTCAATACAGGTCATCTACTGTGCTTGTATACAAATCTTCATAGCTTTTATAGCTATTTGAGTGAAAGTAGTGTTGAGTTTGATCGATGTGAAAAATAGAGAAAGCTCCTATTCACCCCCCTCTAGGCATCTTTCCGGTCCTACAAGTGGTATCAGAGCCCGGTTAGCTCTTCTCATAGATCTTAACCGGTCTGAGGAGCCATGGCATCTGACAAGTATTCCACCAAACCACCTGTGTTTGATGGAGTCAATTTTGCTTATTGGAAGGATCGCATGCATGCCTACATTGAGGCTGAAGGGCACACAATTTGGTTTAAGGTCAAAAATCCTTATGTTGTGCGAGCCAATGACGATGTGATCACTCCAGATGTGGAGGCAAACAGCAAGGCTCGAAACTTCTTGATTCAAGGGCTTAGTCGATCTGAGTTTGAGCGTGTCGCTCATTTGTGGTCTGCTCATGAGATCTGGAAGACCCTTTGTGATTACCACGAGGGCTCTACTGCGATCAAGAAAGTGAGACAGAACCAACTCAAGAAAGAATACTCAAAGATCGAACAAAGGCCCGGTGAATCTTTAGACGAGTTGTGGGGAAGATTCTCAAAAATCCTTCATGACTTATGTGATGTGGATCTCGTGTTCACTGAATCTGAAAATGCCCGTCAGCTCTTGGGTGTTCTTGATGTGAAAGTCTAGGGGATGAAAATCACTTTCATCAATGACAACACTGTCATGAGTGAGCTTACCATGGATAAGCTCTACTCGAGGTTAAAGATGCATGAGATTGACTTCATCTCGCGTCTCCCTAAGACAAAGTCGATGGCTTTAGTGGCTGACCCATCCAAGGGTAGTTCTTTTGATTCTTTGGATTTTGGCTCATCTGGGTTTTCATTGTCCGCTTTACATTCTTTAAGTGATGAGCAGCTAGAGAAGCTACCTAAGGATGATTTAGCCCTCCTATCCACAAAATTTTTGAGAGTCTACAACAAGGTGATGACCAGAAGGAGAGGTGGCCTTGTCACTTGCTTTGAGTGTGGTGAGCCAAACCACATTCGTGCCAAGTGCCCCAAGTTGAAGGGCAAGGAGGAGAAGGACTCCCGGAGGCGTCCTCAAGCTAGGGATGTAAAAGCCAAGAAACCCAATTATCGTAAGTTTGTCAGCGGGTCCTTGCCGCTCTTGAGAGTGTTGATATGAGCGATGTGGACTCAGGGACGGAGGACGACGACGACGATTCTCATGGCAAGAAGAAGACCCAGGATTTCACCGGTATGTGCTTCATGGCTAAGGACATGCACGACGTCGACTCCTCGAACGATCATGGCCCTTTTAGCAATCTCGATAAGGTATGCCCCTCACTCAATGAAATGAAACGTGCTTTGGTCGTTGCTGAACAAAAACTGAAAAAGCAAGCTAAAATGATTAAGAGACAGGACATCATGATTGATAACTTGAACCTAGAAGTTGTTAGGCTAAAATCCATTAATCCTGTTGATGTTTGTGATTCTTGCTCTAGCTTGCATAATGAATTGACCAATTTGAAATATGCTCATTCCTCTGTTGTGAATCAACTTAAAGATACTTTTGATGAACTAGAATCTCTCAAGTCTAGTCTTGTGTGCATGAATGTTATTGCTCTAGATGTGACTGCTGTAGATACTATTCCTTTACCTTGCTCAAATTGTGCTTTGCTTGAATTAAAATTGGATAACGCTACAAAAGTATTGCTGAAATTTGATGCTAGTCACACTTGCTCTCATTGTGAGGATAATAAGATTAAAATGAAAGAAATGACTGAAATGGTTCTTCATTCTAAATCTGCTTCATGTGAAAACTGTCTTAAACTCACAATTGAGAATGATGCTCTAAACAAGACTCTAAAGGAGAAATCTAAGATTGAACAATCCATGTCCATGACTGCTTCCAAGAAATTTGTTGATTTTGCTTCTTGTGATTTTTGTACTGAAGTTTGGACAAATTTAGATGAGATACAAGAGGCGTTTAGAGTCAAATTCAAAGAGCAAGTGAGTAGGATTGAGAATGCTTCTTGTGTGTCTTGTGAGGCTTTAAGGGTTGAGGTAGCTCTTGTTAAAGAAAAGCTTGCTAGGACAATCAAGTCAAATAGGTGTGTCATCTGTAAGGACCTAGCAAAAGAAAATGATACCTCAAAAAGACCCTTGAGAGATTTTCTAGTGGGAAGAAAAACATCAACATGATCCTCGACCAATCTAAGGTGAGTGTGAAGAAAAGTGGCCTAGGTTTTAATTCCTTAGAGCATTCCGAGAACCATTCACTTAAGATTGTGAGAGCTGTTGAGAGTGGCATGTTCGAGGTAGAACCCCCTGAGCCATCTAAGGTAGTCTTTAGATCAGCAAGTTTTGCCCAAACCCCTTCAAGCAAGACAGGTGCTTCTACTTCATCAGGTTAGACCCCTCAAAAGGTCAAGTATCATTGCACCTTCTGCAAGAAGGATGGCCACATCGTTGAGTTCTGCTTCCGTAGAGCCAAGATTGAGAGGAAGGAGAGGATGAGTGCCTTGAGGACCATTAGAGGAGTTCCCTCATCTATGATAGTCTCTAGAGCCAGGCAGCCTGTCTTTCCTGCTAGACATAGGCCTAGGTTCGTAGATGACTTCTTTAACTCTTTTGTTGGCTTTAGGCAGCATTTTGGGTTAGGATATCGTGAGGAGAGACCACGGGTAGCATCTAGACAGAGGAGTACCGACCTTTTGGTAGGTCGATTCGGAGAGGTCTAGGCGGTTCTCGTGTGCATTCTTATGATTATTCCTCTAACCATTTTATTGCTGCTTCTACTGCTTTGCCTAAACATCATGTGACTCAGTACTGGATTCCTAAGTCTTTTATCACTAACCCTAGTACTAAGGCACAGATGTTTCCTATTCGTGCTCTGTAGGTCTATCGTGCGAGGAAGAAGAACATATGGCTTGTTGACTCTAGGTATTCTCGACACATGACTGGAGATTCTAGATGGTTCTCCTCCCTCACACGTGCATCCGACAACGAGTTGATCACGTTTGGGGATGCTTCTACCGGGACCGTGACAGCTAAGGGCACAGTACGCGTCAACAACAACTTCATGCTTAAAGACGTCGCTTTGGTAAGTAAGCTGAGGTATAATATGCTATTTGTTTCTCAGCTTCTTGATGAGGGTCTGGAGGTGAGGTTTAAGAGTGGTGAGTGTAGAGTTCTAGACTCCTCGGGTGAGCATGTCTTTGGGATCTCCAGGTTTGAGAGGATCTTTTGTGCTGATTTTAGTGTCTCTTCTGATTCCAATCCTTGATGTCTTGTGGCTTTTGTCTCTTATGATTTAGTCTTGTGGCATCGTAGGCTTGGACATATAGGCTTTGATCATTTGACCAGGATCAGTAGCAAGGACTTGATTAGAGGTTTGCCTAGACTTAAGCCTGTTAGAGACCTTGTGTGCACACCCTGTAGACATGGTAAGATGATTTCTGCTTCTCATCCACCTCTTACTTTAGTGATGACTGATGGACCTAGTCAGCTTTTGCACTTAGACACTATTGGCCCTTCTAGAGTCCAGTCTGCAGGTGGGAAATGGTATGTGCTCATGATTGTGGATGACTTCTCCAGGTATTCATGGGTATATTTTCTGGTTTCTAAGGATGAGGATTTTGGCTGTTTTAGGGAGTTGGCCCTTAGACTTGTTGTTGATCTTCCTGGAGCTTTGAGAGCCATTAGGAGTGACAATGTGACAGAATTCAAGAACTCTTCTTTTGCCACTTTCTGCACTGATAGGGGACTTGAGCACCGCCTCTTCACCTAGAGTTCCCCAAAGAGAATGGTGTTGTAGAGAGGAAGAACAGGACCCTTGTAGAGATGGTCAGGACCATACTAGATGAGCATAGTACACCTAGGAGGTTTTGGGCTGAGGCGATTTCTACTGCTTGCTATGTATCCAATAGGGTGTTCTTGAGATCTGTCATAGGCAAGACTTCTTTTGAGCTTAGATTTGATCATAAGCCTAAAGTCTTTCATTTCAAGATTTTTGGTTGCAAGTGCTTCATTCTTAAACATGACAACTTGGATAAATTTGAATCAAGATGTTCTGATGGCATTTTTCTTGGATATCCCGCTCACTCTCGTGGCAATCGTGTGTTTAATTTGGATACTAACAAAATTGTTGAGATTTGCGAAGTCACTTTTGATGAGGCTAGTTCTGGTACTAGACCCGATGGTGCAGGTACACAGATTTCTAAAAGCATCTTCATCGACGACCGACTCTGAGGATGAGGACCAAATTTATCCTCCAGTCACTTCTGAGGTGGTTGGAGAGCCTGCTTCTACTTCTCCAGCTTCTGATGAGCAGCCTCTTCCCACCTTCATCGACGATCCGAGTGGCTCTGCTTCTACCTCCACAGTCCATGAGGTAGAGGCCACTTCTGCACCAAGACCTCCTCTTCACATTCAGCGACAGCATCCATCTGAGCAGATGATTGGGGATCTTCATGAGCGAGTCACTCGCTCCAGGTTTATCTCTCCAGATTCTCATGTGCATTCTTCTTTTGTCCATCTTTTGAACCCTGAGATGTCACCCATGCTTTATCTGATTCCTCTTGGGTCAATGCCATGCATGAAGAGCTTGAAAATTTTGAAAGAAACAAAGTCTGGACCTTAGTTGAACCTCCACTTAATCATAATGTAATTGGAACAAAATGAGTTTTAAAAAATAAGCAAAGTGAGGATGGGTTGGTAATTTACAATAAGGCTAGGCTTGTAGCTCAAGGTTATTCCCAGATAGAAGGCTTAGACTTTGAGGAGACCTTTGCTCCTGTAGCTAGATTAGAAGCCATTCGCATTTTGCTAGCATTCGCGGCATCTAAGGGCTTTAAGTTTTTTCAAATGGATGTCAAGAGTGTTTTCCTTAATGGCTTCATAGAAGAAGAGGTCTTTGTCAAGCAACCTCCTGGTTTTGAAAATCCCAAATTCCCAAACCATGTGTTTAAGCTCTCCAAAGGCTTGTATGGATTGAAGCAAGCCCCTAGAGCTTGGTATGATAGGCTTAAGAGTTTCTTACTTAAAAATGATTTCAAAATAGGAATGGTAGATAAAACCTTGTTCACTCTCAGGTATGGCAGTGATTTCTTACTGGTTCAGATTTATGTGGATGACATCATATTCGGTGGTTCTTCTCATGCTTTGGTGTCCAGATTTTCAGATTCTATAAGCAGGGAATTCGAGATGAATATGATGGGCGAACTGACTTTCTTCCTTGGTCTTCAAGTCAAGCAACTGAAAGAAGGTACCTTCATTCATCAAAGCAAGTACACAAAGGACCTTCTTCGACGCTTCGATATGGGAAGCAATAGGCCAATGTCTACTCCCATTGCCACATCCACCGTGCTGGACCCTGATGAGGATGTAGAGCTCGTGGACCAGGAGTACCGCAACATGATTGGCTCTCTTCTCTACCTCACGGCGTCGAGGCCGGACATACAGATTTCTTTGTGTGTCTGCAGGCGCCGATTCGAGCTTCCTCGTGCCTCTCATCGTCAAGCTGTGCGTCGTATTTTCGGGTACCTCCAGGACACTCTTGACTTTGGACTCTGGTATTCTTCTGATTCTGCTCTCTCTATTTGGGCTTTTTCTGATGCTGATTTTGCAGGGTGTAGAGTGGATAGGAAGAGTACTTCTGGCACTTGTTATTTCTTAGGCACATCTCTTATCTCTTGGTCTTCTAGGAAGCAGTCTTCTATTGCACAGTCCACCGCCGAGGCTGAGTATGTAGCTGCAGCGAGTAGTTGTTCTCAGGTTCTCTGGATCTTATCTACTCTGCGGGACTATGGGTTATCTTTGGATAGTGTTCCTCTTTTCTGTGATAACACTAGTGCCATAAACATTGCCAAAAACCTAGTGCAACACTTTAGGACCAAGCACATTGATATTCGATATCATTTCCTTAGAGACCATGTAGAGAAGGGTGTTGTTGTGCTTCACTTTGTAGAGTCTGAGCAGCATGTTGCGGATATTTTCACTAAGGCTCTTGATTCTTCTCGTTTTGCTTCTTTGCAGGGGGAGCTGGGAGTTATTAGTCCTCTTGGTCTGTTTTAAAGGGAAGTTGGTTCTTTTGCATTCATTGTATCATATTGCATTTTAAATCAGCAACTTGCATTGTAATATAAAATCACGGAGCATTGTTTATTATCCTTGTGTGACATGATTTCATTCTTTATACCTTGCCATGTTTTGTGATAGTTTGCTAGGTTTATCATGACTTTTCATGAGTAGCGTAGTTTTTGCTATGCTAGCTCTATTAAATGTGAAATACTTGAATTAACACATGACATGTTGAATCTTGTGACTAGTTTTGTCGTAGTGGTCTTCTTATGATTCATGCCATGTCAAATAGGCTAAGTTGAGTCTGGAATATATTTTGAGCTTTAGATTGAGCTATGCTATTTCCTAAGTCAAGCAAATAAAAAATGATATTTTCTGTGAGAAAAAACTGATCTCATCAATTCTTTCTCATGAGACGGCTTGACATTGCACTAGGCATGAACTCAAGGGGAGTTTTGGATGACCTAGACCACTCTCTTAAGCTTTTTTCTTGGGATGGTCGCGGCAAGACTTGAGATCTAGCACAAAGCTAAGAAAACAATTTGTGAAAATTGGTTGAAGCTTAGGAGGCAGTTGTGGATGGCTCCTAGTCCAGGACTTGCTTTGCTAAGATAAAACCAAAAATCAATTTTAGCAAGTGCTAAATGTGCTAAATTTCAAAGTGCTTGAACAAATTTCAACTCATAGCACTCTAAACTGGCTCAATTCTAGCTTCTTGGTTCCATTTCGTTTATTGACATGGCTTGACTCATTTTTGGATACCTTTGGCTGAACTATGATCTTGTGCACCTTAATATGCTAAATTTATATTTAATCACAGATTATTGCTCTTTTAGTTTTAGCTTTGCTATATATGATTTGCCATGATTTACAATAGCTTCTTCACATAATATGGCTTGGTGTAATACTTGTACAATCCTCTTGGATAATTCTCATGGCTCCTTTTTGCTAAAAATTGAATAAATTGCAGCCATTCCATGTCATTCATGCTCTATCTTCCTTTATGCACCTTGATGAATCCATTGTCAAAGGGGGGGAAATGGTAAAATGGACAAATAGGGAGAAAATGATTTTTTTTTTGTTTTCAGGATGATCATAGTGAGGGGGAGCATCTCATATGCATTTTTGCGATCTCATTGCCATTTCTGAATTTGAATTGCAATTCTTGAAGACTCACAATGATCGGAGGTCAAATAGAACAATTGTTCTTTCATATGGACCTTAAGTGAGATTTTGCAATTTTCTGGAAATTGAAGCTTTCTTGCTGTCTTTTGCCGTACCTCACTTGTCTATGCTATTCTGGAGCCAGCTTGGTCATTTTTTTTGCTTTTTATTGCTTTGGGACCAAGTTGTGCCCTTGTGGGAAAACATCGAGTATTTTACTTTTCAAACCTCAAACTTAGCATTTTTGGGAAATTGTCAATGTGTTCATCAAGGGGGAGATTGTGGATATCATGGGGATATGTGCATGATCTTAGGATGATGATACAATTGGCAATGTCTTTTGCGGTTTGTCGAATCAAGCGTTTTCGGCAAAGTGACAGTTCTGTCAGGCCTATGGCAGTCTGACCGACCATGGGGGCGATCAGACCGGCCATGCCCTGGGTGGTTTTTCTGGAATTTCCACTGGCGGTCCGACCGGCCTTCAGACGGCGGTCAGACCAGTCAGGGGGCAGTCAGACCGGCCAAAGTGGCAGTCTGACCGAGTTTTGTGCTGATCGTCGGCCATTTTGGAAATTTGGGTTTGGGATAGGTTGAGTTCATAGGCTTCAGTGCATATGTGTTGCATGATGCATGTTTTCTCTAACGTGGGTCAAGTTGTGAAGAATTTGTTTCCGAATTCGATTTCTTTGTCTATTATTGTGCAGGACGCTTGGAGGTCAACGACGGTCAACGGCGAGGATGATCGGGACTAAGCTTGGAGAGCTGAGATCCAGAACGATCAGGGATGCCGGGTGAGGTCAATGGACTCAAGCATGACGCAGAATGGACAAATGTGACCGAACGGGCAGTTCGGTGTGACTGGTTGGATCAAGCGGCGCGGGGTCGGTGCAAGTGCCTTGGTGGCTTCGGCGGGAGCTGGATGGGAGAGACTTGCCGACATGATGAGAGCTGTTGATCAACCTACACATGGCCAAGCAGGCGAGTGTTTCACCAAGATTGGACTTGGTCTTCAGAGAAAGATCAAGAAGGGGTATTTTGGTAATTTCACCAAATACCACCTTTGTGACTTTGGGCTAAACCACGGCGCAAGACGGTGCATGGAGAAGCGGTTTAGGTCAAGAGAATATGAAGACAACGCTTTAAGATGCGTGCGTGTGTCCCGTTTGTGTGTAGACTTAACGGGAGCCCATTAGGGTTAACTCTTTTAGAAGCTAGGCCTCCACTATAAATAGGGGTGGCTGCTGTTTAGCACCCCATAGAGACTTAAATACTTCATTTGCAAAACCCTAGTTGGTCTTAGGGCTTAGAGAAGAAAGGAGAGGCTTAGGGTTTTAGAGAGATGAGTTGAGTGAGTGCTCATGGATTGAGCTCTTGTCCTCCATGGATGGATTGGCTGTAAACCCTCTCAATCTCAAAGCAATCTATGCATGATTTCTCGAAGATGAGTTTTGTTTGTGTTCTTCCTCCTTATTTGGTGATTTTGAGTCCATCTTTGATCCTTTGGTTTTTGGTTGGTTTCTTGCCCACATCTACTTTGCTGTGACGTGTGAGAATACATCTAGGATCATCTAGATCATTAATCTCCCACGAGTAAGTGTTTGGATCTCATTTTCGTTTTTGCCCAGTTTTGAAACCACCTTCGTTCAAATGGAAAAAGGTCACGACTTTGGCGTAGATTTGGACGATCGTTGCTTGCAATAGGTTCCTGATATCCTTAGGAATGTGTGTCTCAAGTTTAGTCAAGTTTCATCGTGTAGATCAAAAGTTAGACCGATTTTCGTTTTGGATTTCAGTCTGACTGCTTACGTCAGTCGGTCGGACGCGTGTAAGCCATTGGTTAGATCGCCACGGTCTGATCAAGCGATAGCCGTCGGTCAGACCGGACCCGAGGGTTTGATCTCCATACTTTGGGTCTTTTGCTTTGGAGTTTGATCGGATTCAACACAGGTTATCTACTATGCTTGTATACAGATCTTCATAACTTTTATAGCTATTAGAGTGAAAGTAATATTGAGTTTGATCGAGATAAAAAATAGAGAAAGCTCCTATTCACCTCCCTCTCTAGATATCTTTCCGGTCCTACGTAACCATAACACCGCCGCAACAGTTTTTCTTACATCCAGCTTTTGCTAATCTATGAGCTCCTCCATTGGCCGTACGGCTCACCACCGAGAACTCCACTTCTGGTATGCTCATCAATCATGATCTTCTCCTTGATTTCCATAACCAGTGGCCCATACATCGACCTGTCCATCGCCTTTGATTGAAGTTTTGTGCCGACTCCCACACAATCCGTCTCCACGACCAGGCGCTGGACGTCTAACTCTGCTGCTAGCTCCAAGGACGCTTACTCGCCAGAAGCTCAACCATCAAAGGATCATTTGCATTGCTCGCCCAGCTCGTGGAGGCAGCCAAGAAAGCGCTATCAAACCTCCTTACGACAAACCCGCAGCCACCCGAGCTATCAGCCGTAGCCAGGATTGTAATCCTGTTTATAGATTTTTGCAAAAAAACATCACATGTATTGAATGGTTTGCAAGAAAAGCTGTGGGGTCAATTGACCCCACAGCTTCAACGTGGCTCCGCCACTGGAGCTTCAACGTGGCTCCGCCACTGGAGAGCGCCGTCCACGTTTGCTTTCACGGTTTCACCGACCCATCATGTGGCCGGTTCCACTGCTGCAGGGATGGGCTCCTCTCTCTAAGTACAAAATGATACAGAGAATTCCTCGTGTTCTCCTTTAGCTTCGGCAGCTTCAATTTCTGTTCATTCTCCAAACATTTCCACATGGCTCTCGAGAATGCACAGTTCCAAAACAGATGACAGGCTGATTCCTCCCTACCAGAGAAAAAACATCTGACGCCTTGTTTGATTGATCGTCTACTCAATTCCGTTCCCACACCCAGGAAATTCTGAACCAGCCTCCACAGGTGTACTTTGTGCTTACTCTAAGCTTGTGCAATCCTCCAACTGTGTGGATGTCATGGGATATGATCCTAATATTAGGATAATGATACAATTGGTAATGATGGTGAGGGTTTATTGAAACATTCGTTTTTCGGAAAAATCAGGTTTACTGTCAGACCTCAGAAGGTCAAACCGGCACTGGTGGCGGTCTGACCGGCTTGGTCGGCGGTCCGACCGCATGTCGGCGATTAGACCAGCCAAGAGGAGAGATCCAACCTCTAATCGAATGGTTCGATCTCTCTGGTTGAGCGGTCGAATTTTGGAAACTCAATCAAACACTTATGTAGGAGTGTTATGAGATGCATTTGCACTAAGTTTCATGGAAAATGAAGCTTGAGGCAAAACTAGATAGGTTTTACCGAAAATTCGAGAGCTACTTTTTCAGTCCTTGGCCAAATTCTGGCCAAGCTTGTGGCTGAGAGGTCTGACCGGCCAGCCGGCAGTTATACCGGTCATGAGTGGTGGTCTGACCGGCCAGCCAGGCTCTGATCATTGGCCGGTAAGGCGGTGATGGTTGTGTGTGAGGTCAATTTCATGGGTTTCAGTGCATATGTGTTGCATGATGCATATTTTGACTAACGTGGATCAAGTTGTGAATAACTTGTGCCTGGAATTGATTTCTTGATCTATTGTTATGCAGGAGGCTTGGAGGTCAACGACGGTCAACAGTGAGGATGATCGGGACTAGGCTAGGAGAGCTGAGGTCCAGAACGATCGAGGATATTGGGTGAAGTCATTGGACTCAAGCATGACACAAGATGGACAAGGATGACCGAACGAGAAGTTCGGTGCGACCGGTTGCATCAAGCGGTGTGGGGGTCGGTGTAAGTACCATGGTGGTTTCGGTGTGAGCCGGATGGGAGAGATTTGCCGACATGAAGAGAGTCATTGATCACCCTAGGCGTGGCAAAGCATGTGATTGCTTTATGATGATTGGACTCGATCTTTGGAGAATGATCAAGAAGGGTTATTTTGGTATCTTCACCACAATACTGCCTTAGTGACCTTTGGTAAAACTGCGGTGAAAGAAGGAGTAAGGAGAGACGGTCTAGGTCAAGTGAAAATGAAGTTTATGAAGAAACGGATTCAGGAAGCCTGGTTCATCATCCGCTTTAAGAAGCGTGTGTGAGTGTAGACCCATTTATGTGTGGGCTTAACGGGTACATGTTAGGGTTTCCTCTCTAAACCTAGCCTCCACTATAAAAGGGAGAGGTCCAAATTTGGAACTTTCTATGCATTTCAACAAAAAAACCCTAATTTGTGATTTGGAGAAAGTGGAGTAGTTGAGGCCAAAGTTTTTAAGTGATGGATTGATTGAGTACTCAAGTGTTGAGCTTTTGTCCTTCATGGTGGAGTGGCTATAAACCAACAATCTTCTCAAATCAATCCAAGCAAGATTTCCTCAAGATGAGTCTCTTCTTGTTCTTGCTCTCTTTTTGGTGACTTTTGGGATTTTGTGTGTTCCCTTGGTTTTCTTGGTATTCATGCTTTGATCTTGTTTGCTGGGACATGTGGGAACCAATCTAGGGTCATCTTGACCAACACCCGCCCACAATCAAGCTTTTGGATCAAAGTTCGAATTTCCCCGGGTTTCGTGTGTTCTTATCCTTATCCAACAAATTCATGGAACCTTGGCTTGGATCTTCCTAATCGTCAATTGGAATAGGTTCCTAACCTTCTTGATTAGCTATGGTTGAAATTTCAGGGGATTTGGATCACTGGATCAAAAGTTGAGTAAATTTGTGGTCCTCAAATCGTGTTGATTTTATTGTTCATCCTGATGAGAGGTTGGACCGGTTGACTAGAGGTCAAACCGATTTAGCAAAGGTTTGCCCGCCCTTCTTGAGAGGCCAAACAGGTCAAGCTCCATTCAGACTGGCCATAGTTGCGATCAGACTGACCTCTGTGTGATTCTTGGTGTTCTTGATTGCTTTCTAGGGGTTGGTCAGTTTCAACGCAAGATTTCCGCTGTGCTTGTAATCTCTGATCTTTATAGCTTCCTTAGCTATTGAGGAGAATAAGAAGTTGAAATCGGTCGAGGGTCGAAAAATAGCAGAGCTCCTATCCTCCCTCTAGTCGTTGTTTCGGTCCAACAAGTGGTATCAGAGCCTGGTTAGTTCACTCTTGATTTTAACCGGTTACTAAACATGGTGATGGAGAAGTACTCCACCAAGTTGCATGTCTTTGATGGGCTCGACGCTACCTATTGGAAGAATCGTATGCGTGCCTACCTTCAGAACGAATGTCAAGTCATATGGGAGGTTGTTCAAGCTCCGCTCGTCTTGCCCGAGATTTCTACGCCGGCTTCAATGACCCTCTTGGTTAATGATCACAACACAAAGAATCTCCTATATATCGGGCTTGGTAGACAGAAGTATGACATGATTTATCATCTTGAGACCGCGTACGAGATTTGGCACACACTCGAGACTTACCATGAGGGTTCTTCCCAAATCAAGAAAGAACGTTAAACGGTCTTCAAGCAAGAATACAACAAGTTTGAGATGCGTTTTGGAGAGAGCATCGATGATGTATTCACTCGCTTCAACAAGGTGCTCAATTAGTTGAGAGCGGTCGACATTGAGTATTCTCAGTCCGAGAATGTAACCTACCTCTTGGCTGCAATCAATACCAAGGAGTGGGAGATGAAGGCTACCGCTATTGAGGAAAACATCAACTTATCTGATCTCACCTTGGAGCTGCTCTATAGCAAGCTCAAGACCCATGCGATCAAGAGGGTTAATCATCCTAAGACAGAGAACATGGCCTTGGTAGCCGACCCTCTCAAGAGACCTCTTGATGGCTCTTCTGATTCCTCGGATTTCTCATTCGCTTGTCTCTCGGCAATCAATGACGAGGAACTTGACTGCATTTTTGAGGCCGAGTTAGATCTTCTAGCTAGAAAGTTCATACAAGCCTACCATAATGCGAATAACAAGAAGAGAGGTGGTCCGGTAACTTGCTATGAGTGTGGTGAGCTATACCACATTCGGGCTAACTGCTCCAAGCTCAAAGGGAAGAACAACCACAAGGAGGAGAAGCCCACTTGGAGGAAGCCTCAAGGGAACAAGGCGAAGTTTTTATGCCACCAAGCTTGTGAAGGCCGCTCACTAGGTCCTTACCGCTTTTGGAGATCACTCCGGGAGCAAGGAGGACAAGGAGGAGGAGACCTCTCGAGAGAAGGACAAGGGCAAGGACTTCACTGGCATGTGCTTCATGACCGACTCCATTCACGACGATGACACTGATCAGATACCTCCTTCCTACGAAGTCCTCTCTATGTGTTGTGAAGGGATGTATTAACATATTCTTAGTCGGGATAAGGCACTTGAGTTGATCATGGCTAGAGCTAACAACCTAGAGTCTCAAGTTGGTAGCCTTACTTTAGAACTTGCAAATACTAAGGATCTTGAGATTGATAAATGTGCTTCATGCCATGCTTTACATTATGAACTAGCTAAGTTGCAAAATTCTCATGACATTGCCCTGCACCAACTAGAAAGTTCTAGGACTAAGTTAATTGATTTTAAATCAACTCCATGTGAAAAATGCTTAGAGTCTAGCAAGTTGGTAGCTTCTGAGAAGATTGACTCTAGGTCCTGTTCTTTTTTCCTAGAACATGAGCGAGAGATGAATGACAAGCTAGAAGCATTTAGAGTCAAGTATGAAAAGCTTAAAGACAAAATTTAGTTTGCATCTTACACTAATAAGGAGAAACATACTAGATACATTAAGGCCAACTCTTGTGAATCATATCCTAAACTTGAAATTGAAAATGCTTATCTCAAGGACACATTAGAAAAAAAAATTAAGGGTAAGAAATAATTAAACATGATTCTTGACAAGTCCAAAAAGCCTTTTAGGAAGCAAGGGTTAGGATACAACTTTGCCAAGGATAAGTCTAAGTCTAATGTCATTCAAGTCTTAGAAGATGGCTTAGTTGAATTCAAAACCCAACCTACAAAGATTCTCTTCAAATCTGCAGGGTTTGCTCAAGAAACCTCTAAGGTAAAAGGTGCTTCTGCCAGTGGTACCAAGTACTATTGCACATATTGCGAGAGAGATGGACATTTGCTTGAATATTGTTGGTGTAGGTTGAAAAATATTAGGAAGAATCTTGTTACAATTTCCTCTCATCAACTTAGAGCTTTTGTGAGGAACAGTCATGTAGAGAAGAAGAAATCTAGACTAGGAAAAACCCGGTGCAACACTCGAGGACCAAGCACATTGATATTCGTTGTCACTTCCTTAGAGACCATGTAGAGAAGGGTGATATAGTGATGGAATTTGTGAAGTCTGAGTCTCAGTTAGCCGACATTCTCACCAAGCCATTATACGCAACTAGGTTTGCTACCTAGAGGAGTGAGTTAAGGGTAATTTATCCCTATGATTTGGATTGAGGGGGAGTTGGTTCTCTTCTGAGTTTTCCTTGTTCATATGAGCTTTCCTTGTTCATCTGATCCTCCTCTGACCTTTTTGATCCTCTTGATCTTTTTACGCTTTTGAATTTTTCTTGCATCTCATTGTATCATCTTGCATTCATATGAAAATCCCAAAAAGATGCATTGAATTATAAGATTTATGCTTCTGTCTTTAAATTAATGAAGCTTTGCTTATTACCCTCATTAGCTTTAGTATGTCAATTCTTGCTCCATGTCATGTCATGTTCATTGACTAGCTAGAATTATCATATCTTCTCATGTGTAGCTTAGTCTTTGCTAGATTAGCTAGAACTTTAAGACAAATTGAACTAAAAAAGCTGCAATTTGTGGATCTTTTAGTGAGTTGCAACATTAGTGATCTTTTTATGACATTTGCCATGTCAAAATTGCCTTGCTAGCTCTTGAGTCTAGGATTGAATATTAGTTGAACTTCTAGTTATTTTGTGAATTTTAAAGCTGCTCTTAATCCCTTGCAAAATGAAAAATTAAGTAGAACAAGCTTTGTGATCCTCGTGTGCTTAAATTTGTGCCAAACTAGTCTCACAAGACTTCATTGTCAAAAGACATGAACTTGGAGCTAGTTTGATAATCCAGACGATCCCATGAGGATTGCTTATCAAACTTGATATGAACCTCAAGATTTGTTGCCTTGGTTGAAGCTTAGAAAGCTATTGTGGATGGCTCCTAGTCCAGGATCCTCTTCACTAAGATAGACCCTTTAATCAACTTCAACATGTACTATTCATAGCAAATGAAAATTGTTGTAGAAGATTAGGTGATTGAGGTATTTTAAGCAAATTGATTCACTTTGGGACTCTTAGTCACTAGAATGATCAATTATAGCATCTGGATCTCACATTGATATTTTGACATGGCTGTTATCACTCTAGGATCTCTTTTGATGAACTTGCCAAAATTGAAGCATTGCTTAACATCTAATCACTTGAATTCTTCATCTTGAGCTTTCTAGTTTAGTTTTGCTATATATGTATGGACATGATATTGATAGCATTTTCGTGCTTGACATGTCTTGTGCAAATTAGAAATGCTAACTAGTTCATTTGGGTAATATCCAAAGCTTCTTGTAATAAAAAATTGGAAAATCAAAAAATGAAACCACACCATCACATTTCATACATGCTCCTTATGCTTCTTCCTCATCTTTGCATCAATATCTTTGGATCAGAGGAATGCGTGATTCCTTGATGACTGACTCCATTGTCAAATGAGGAAGATACAACAAAAATGTAGAAAGGGGGAGCTATTTGGAGAAAAAGGAGAGAAAATGAAAATTTAAAAAAAATCGTGATCATAGTGAGAGGGAGCATCTCATGTGCATTCTTGTGGTCACATTGCCTTTTCTGAAATTCAATTGCATTTCTTGATCCCTCGAAATGGTCAAGGTCAAATTGAACAATTGTTCTTTCATATAGACCTTGAGTAAGAGTTTTGACTCCTCTTTGGAATCTAAATCTTTCATGCTCTCTATTGCCTCACATAACTTTCTTTTGTATCTCTGAAGCCAACTGGGTCATTTTCATGGCTTTCTCTTGTTTATGGTCAAAGTTGTGACTTTATGCGAAAACATCAAGTATTTTCGAAAACAAGCCTCCAATTTGCATTTTTTTGAAAATTGCCAATGTGTTCATCAAGGACGAGATTGTGGATGGCATGGGGATATGCTCCTAATCTTAGGATGATGATACAATTGGTAATGGTGGCGAGTGTTTGTCGAAACACTCGTTTTTCGAGAAAATCAGGTTTGTTGTCAGATCTCAGAAGGTTAGACCGGCCCTGGTGGAGATTTGACCGACCAGGTCGATGGTTCGACTGAACATCTTAGGTAGTCTGATTGGCCAAGCGGAGAGGTTCGACCTCTGGTTGAAAGATCCGACCTCTAGTCAAAAGGTTCGACCTTTCTAGTCGAGCGATCTGAGCGGCCATATGAGCGGTTTGACTAGGCAAAAAGTGAAAATGGAATTTTGGCTAACCTAGTCAAACACTTATGTGGGAGTGCAAGGAGATGTGTTTCCACAAGGTTTCATGGAAAATGGAGCTTCGGGGCAAAACTAGATAGGTTTTCACCGAAAATTCCAAAGAGCGACTTTTTCAATCCTTGGCCAAATTCTGGCTAAGCTTGTAACTAAGAGGTCTGACTAGCCAGTGGTCAGATAGGCCATGAGTGGCAGTCTGACCGGCCAGGCTCTGATCATTGGCTGGCAAGACGGCAATGGTTGTGGGTGAGGTCAATTTCATGGGTTTCAGTGCATATGTGTTGCATAATGCATGTTTTGACTAACGTGGGTCAAGTTGCGAAGAACTTGTGCCCGAAATCGATTTCTCGGTATATTATTGTGCAGGAGGCTTGAAGGTCAATGACGACGATGATCGGGACTAGGTTAGGAAATATGAGGTCCACAACGACCGAGGATGTTGGGTGAAGTTATTGGAGTCAAGTATGGCATAAGATGGACAAGGATGACCGAACGGGAAATTCGGTACGACGGGTTACATCAAGCAGTACAGGGGTCGGTACAAGTACCATGGTGGTTTTGGTGGGAGCCAGATGGGAGAGACTTACTGACATAAAGTGATCCGTTGATCAACCTACATGTGGTGAAGAATGGGATTGCTTTATGATGATTGGACTCGGTCTTTGGAGAAGGATCGAGAAGGGGTATTTAGGTATCTTCACCAAAATACCTCATCGGTGACCTTTGGCAAAACCGTAGCACAAAACGGCGTAAGGAGAGACGGTCTAGGTCAAGTGAAGATGAAGTTCATGCAGAGACGAATTCAGGAAGCCCGGTTTGTCATCCGCTTTGAGAAGCATGCGTGAGTGTAGACCCATTTGCGTGTGGGATTAATGGGTGCATGTTAGGGTTTTATCTCTAAACCTAGCCTCCACTATAAAAGGGAGAGGTCTTGATTTGGAACTCTCTATGCCTTCCAAGAAAAAACCGTAATTTGTGATTTGGAAAAAGTGGAGCAGTTGAGGCTATGGTTTGTGAGAGATGGATTTATTGAGTGCTCAAGTGTTGAGTTTTTAATCCATCATGGTGGATTGGCTGTAAACCAATAATATTCTCAAATCAATCCAAGCAAGATTTCCTCATCATGAGTCTCTTCTTGTTCTTGCTCTCTTTTTGGTGAATTTTGGGATTTTGCTTGTTCCCTTGGTTTTCTTGTTGTTCATATTGTGATCTTCTTTGCTGGGACTTGTGAGAACCAATCTAGGATCATCTGAACCATCATCCACCGTCGAGCAAGCTTTTGGGGAAAAGTTTGAATTTCCCCTTGTTTTCGTGTCTTCTTTCCCTCGTCTAAGAAATCTATGGAACCTTGGCTTTGACCTTCCCTATCATCTATTGGAATAGGTTCCATATCTTCTTGATGAGCCATGGTTGAAATTTCAGAGGATTTGGATCACCGGATCAAAAGTTGAGTAAATTTTTGATCTTGAAATCGTGTTGATTTTATTATTCATCCTGATGAGTCAAACTGGTTGATTAAAGGTCAGACTGGTTGAGCAAAGGTCTGTCCGCCCTTCTTGAGAGGTTAGATCGGTCAAGCTCCATTCAGACCAGCCATAGTTGTGGTCAGACCGACCTCTATGTGGTTCTTGGTGTTCATGATTGCTTTCTAGGGCTTGGTCGATTTCAACGCAAGATTTCCGATGTGCTTGTAATATCTGATCTTCATAGTTTCCATAGCTATTGAGGATAATAAGAAGTTGAAATCAGTCGAGCGTCAAAAGAAAGTAGAGCTCCTATTGACCCCCCCCCTCTAGTCATCATTTTGGTCCAACATACTGACAGCCATCCTTTGTGCGCTGTGACCGAGCCGGATGATGACAAACCTTTGGAATAAGTCCGGTTCTACAATGAATTCTACTAGGATGTGACCCGCGCCAATGGCATCGTTATGGTTGATGGTAGGTTAGAGGGAAGTAGTTAGTTGGATGTAGTTTTGTACTGCTCCTCTACTATTGCATATATTAGATTAAAGACAGTGAACGGTAGTGTTCTAATCAACGAAATAGATAATAATCTCATATTGTGGTTGTCCGCAAAGTATGCAAGACATGATCAAGTACTTAAATCTATGTAACCTACCATGTCAACTAAACAAAAGGAGTGATTGGAATAAATGAATAACTTTGGTAGAACATAAAAGAATACAGTGATTGTAGCCTGACAAAGTTATAAATAATGTGCTACCCGTAGTTTGATAACTGCTTATAAGTATGCAAGCATCGCATATTTATTTACCTTAGAGGCTACAGTAAATTAGGAACTAACAGATTTTTTTGGGACAGTAGCATATAATCTTACATATTAGTACTGATAATATGGTCTTATATGTTGTGGTCCATTCTATTTTGGTGTATAATGGTAGTAAGCTAGGAATATTAAAATCTAAAAACAATATACGTAATGAGGCAGCATGATAGTGTAGTTCTTGGTTATAACATATTAATGAGCAAAGGAAAAATGTAAAGTAACATGCAAACTTTGGATACGTCTATAGATATGGCTAACCAAAGAGGAACGTAAAATAGTGTTTTCATTTCACATTTGCAGATAATCATAGCTATCTAGTGTACTATTCTTGGAACTCAAATTTTCTAAAAGATCCAAGGGTATTGACTATGACAAAAGCTAGAGTTTCTCTACTATAGTGAGATCGAAGTTTGCGTCTACATTTTGGCATCATATCCTGTCTTAAGCCTTGTCTGCTGCAAAGGATGGAGCAACAGCACCTAAAATGCAAAAAGAGCAAAGTGGTCATACCGAATACATATATAGTGTTCTTTAGACAAAAGAAACAACAGCTTGATAGCGTAATCCACTGCTCTATAGATTCCATGGCTAGTACAAAGGCAAGTAGCACAAGTAGTTCAAATTCACAATTATTATCTAAATCTAGTTAGGCAAATAACAAAATAACTTTTTATATTTGCTTATAAAACCAATTCTCATCATCAAAGGAATATACTGAAAGGAAATCTATTTTCGACGAAGCCTAGGACAAATGATAAAACTGTAAAATAGGAGAGGCAAAATTCTATATAACACGAAAACACCACATGGAAACACACCTCAGTTCTAAGGTACTGGTCCTCTGCATGTAGCTCTTCTTACACCCATGCGAATACACGGATATATGACTGAGAAGATGTGATAGGTCTGCACCTTATGTAACCTGACAGGCGATAGTTTTTAGCACATATGAAATCGGGAAGAAAAAATGAACAAAACCTGTATCTTGAATTGAGGAACAAAAAAAATAATTTCATAGCTTCACAAGCATATAGCATGTCCATTGTACTAAAGAAACGAACAAAACCTGTAACATTGGGAAGAACAGAGTATGTCTTTGTTGTTCTTATAGAGGGAAATGAAAAAGAATGTAAAAGCATATATGTTCTATGCATGAAAAGCCACAGACTTGTAGTAGTCTGTGAAAAAGCTTTATACTAATACAATCATACAGCATCTAAGGGAACATCACTTTGGTTAAGCTTGCACATGTACTTACTAAGCTATTATTGGTTCCATGATGATGTTCTGTGGGTTATGGCCAAAAGTAAGCACCTGGGATACATCGTGGCTAACGGTTATAACTGCAGGAAAGATATGCACCAGATTGGCATATTGCCTTTAACAGTCAATTCAAGTGTCGCTTATTGGCTGGTAAAGGGCATATTTTTTTTTTTTTTTTGGGCAGTAACGACGACATGCTAGACAGTATATGGTCATGTACTACGACCAGCAGCAGTAAGCTAGGAATAGCAAAAATATAACAACAATATGTGGAATAATGATGGCATGCTAGACAGTATATGGTCATGCACTTTGATTTCTTTTGAAAATCTAAGTAGTGGCATTACACCACCAACTTTCAGAAGAGAGAGATAAGGATTGAAGGGGTGTTCACCTGAAGCAATGTCAACAATGAAGCCTAGAGAACTTTTCAGGGACTTAAAAAATGCATCATTTTGACATTGCCACTCTCAGTATAATTATAAGCAGACCGAGAAGAACAACCAGCAAAATCTAGCTATATGAGTTCATTCTCTGCGAGAGAAATATTATATGATCAATGCTTATCTAAAGAATTCTCAAAAGAACATGCAGACCAAATCTATACATATGTGCAAGTTATGTAAGGAACATTATTACCAAGCAAACAACGCATTTCATGTAATGATGACATTCTTGAGCAATAAAAAGGAGAAATAGCAAAATTTCTTTTTAACCTCTACTATTTATGCCAAATGGTATTCGCTATAAAAAATATAGAATAATCATTAAGGAGATAATTGAAGCATATGAGATGCAAAAACATCTTGCATAATAAGTAGTACCTCCATCTGTTTTTCGTATGATGATATCACAAAATTCTATGCACCAAGAAGGCTTATAGCCTATTTTCTCTCTGATTCACCTGTACTAAAAATTGTAACCTTCAGTACAAAGGCTTTTCCAAATTTTACTACCATGTGACCTGTAACGTCCCGTTTCTCTTAAGTTCTTGCCAAGTTTTCAAAATAAAAGTAACCATTTGGCTTTATTGAAAGTTCAAAGCTTAACTTGAGTTTTCAAAAGAGCTTTAATTGATTAAACCAAACTTGAACTAAATCTGTTCAGCGCCTTCGTTGTTTAGTTGGAGTTTTCCTCGTTCTCCCTCTGTAGCTTCTCTGTGTGCCTCTGGGTGTACCTCTTCTCTTTTAATTTCCTTTGTTGGTTTGAATCTCTTTGAGGCTCAGACCTCCCCCTCTATTTTGGACCTCCCTTGTTTGGGTTTTCTGCTTTGAGGACCCGGCTCGAGTTTGTATTTTCAAACCCTTTGATCTCTCAAAGCCAAGCTTGGCTTTGTTTCCTTTGGACTTCCCCGTGGACCCCCACCTCTCCTTGAACCCCTCCTGAGTTCACGTGGGCGCTCCAGAGTTCCTCTGGACCTCCCAGTGCCCTTTTGGAACCTCCCTTGAATTCCCTTCCGGCCCCATCGGACCTCCTTGAGTCCCTACGGGCCTTCCTTTGTCCTACGGACCTCCTCAGCGTCCTTTAGGACCTCCCCTGCCCACACAGACCTCCCCCCTTGTTGAGATCTGGCCGTTAGGACCTCCTCTCTGGAGATCTTAACCGCTCAGACCTCCCCCTTGTTGAGATCTGGCCGTTAGGACCTCCTCTCTGGAGATCTTAACCGCTTAGACCTCCCCCTTGTTGAGATTTGGCCGTTAGGACCTCCTCTTTGAGATCCTAACCGCTCAGACCTCCCCCTTGGTTAGATCTGGCCACTAGGACCAACCTCTTGGAGATCTTAGCCGTCCAGGTCCTCCCTTCGTTGGATCTACAGGTTCCGACCTCCTTAGGTCCAAGACCTCTTAACACTTGGACCCCACCGTTGGCTCCTGCGGTCATACCGCTTAAGACTTGGCCTTCCTCGCTTAAGGACCGTCCGATGTTGTTCGGATGGTCCGATTCTAAGGGCACGTTTGCTTGGTTCGAACGTCCCCTTTCCCTCCTAGCCGTCCGATTTAAATCAGACGGCCTAGTCTCCTTGGTCTGTTCGCTCGGTCCGAACGGCCCCTTGGTTTTGCGCCATTCGATCTTGATCTGATGGCTCAACCATGAGGTAACGTTTGGATGGTCCGAACGTTCCTTTCCTTTCTGGACCGCTCGATTCCAATCGAACGGCTCTGCTTTGCTGCGTGTTTTCCTTGGTTCTCAGGACCTCTTCCTGGCTGTTTTGCAAGGACCACCTCCTCGATCCTTGCTGGTCTTTTGCAAAGACCACCCTCCTAACCCAGAGTATCCCTGTTGGTCAGGACCTCCCTGCACCCTTTGATCTGGACCGTCAAGGTCCTCCCCCTTTGAGATCTTGACCGTTAGACCTCCCTTGTGTAGATCTGAGTGTTTTGGACCTCCTGTCCAGGACCTCCCCTGGAGTGTTTTGGACTTCCTGTCCAGGACCTCCCCTTGAGTATTTTGGACCTCCTGACCAGGACCTCCCCTCGAGTGTTTTGGACCTCCTGTCCAGGACCTCCCAGTGGTCCTTTGGGGAGATGACCTTTGCGGTGGGGCCACCCCTTTGACCCCTTGTGCACCCCTTTTAACTGCCCCCACTTGCCAGCCTCTCTCCACCTTGTAATTATTGCTCTTGCCTCAGAACTCTGTGCACATTTAATAGGTATCGGGTCACATTAAATGCAGTCACATCTGAGGTGCCTTATTTTAATTCTTTAAGGGCAAGCCCTGCCCTAGCAGTCCCGATTGCCAACACGTCATTGAACCTTTTTCTTGGTGCACTCCACCAACTCTGGCTATATATAGCCTGGGTGGGCAAACTCTTGCAACCTTTTTGCTCATTTTCCCACCTTGCTCCTGCCTTGTTCGCTCCTGGCTTGTGCTTGGAGCTTCACCAAGAGTGAGCCGCAGGAGTTGGCATCTTCTCTGGAAGACCTTCTTTTGGATCTTTCTTTGGTCTTTTGCTTAAAGACCACCCTCTCTTCCTTGGACCTCCCTTGTTGTTCTGGGCCTCTGTTTGTCTGGTTTTGGTTAAGTGTTGTTTGAGTTCTTTTAGTCTTCTTTTGAAGTTCTTTGGCCTAGTGTGGTTTTGCTTATTTGGTTTTCTTGCGAACGTGTAGATCACGAGTTTGAGGAGATCTTGGACCCAGCTCTCTCTACTGAAGGCTCTCCACTGCTCGACCAAGGCAAGCCACAGACCTCCTTTGATCATTTTGAACCTAGTTTTGCAAATGTATTTTGGTTTTACTTTATCATGCGTGGCTATGTTTATAAGAAAAGGTTTGGGCTGTAGTTACTTTCCTTCTTCTTTGTTATGCCTCCTTTGTTCTTTGCCCCTATCATGTTGTTATGTTCCCCTTGTGAGCCCTAGGAATGGTTATCTAGTTGGCATTTCTTGTTATGTGCCAGCATGGGGCCGTAGGTTATGTATTGCTTCGCTCTAGAATTCGTGGGACTGTGAATCATGTTTCATTCCTAATAATCTTGACTAATAACTTATGGAACCTGTGGTCGGTGCCACTGTTAAGCAGCTATGGCAGGATGCCTAAGCTGTGTTGACTGTGGTGAGAGGCCACTTTGTTAAAACTGTTGTGCCAAGACTGGGTGGTCTTTTGGCATGGGTATTTACAAAAGGTTTTGCTGAGGCAAGAAGGCAGGGAGTGAGTAGCGGGTGCTATGCACATCTGGGTTTGTGGAAGTCTTGCCTTAGCACAATTAAGGACTTAACTTTGTGTCTATTGATCTGGGCCAAGCAAAGGCAACCACAAGATCATTTTATAGGGATGGTGCAGGCTGAATAATTAGCAATGAGTTGGCTTGGGGCTCTTTGTGGTGGGCGTGTGATTCGTTGGCGCAAGAGGGGCACCCCACAACCTGCATGGATTTCTAGACCACGGGGGGATTACGAAACTTTAGCGGGCGGTCAAGTCGGTTCAAAGCTTTGTAAAGGCCTTGCCACGCTCTCTAGGCCGCTCACCATCGGAAGTGAGCAAGGGTGACCGGAACTCGTCCCGCTAGAGAGATCGTGGATTGTGGGTAAAGTTGCACACCTCTGCAGAGTGTAAGATCTATTCGAATAGCCAAGTCCTTGGTCATGGACATGCTCAGCGAAAATGGTTCAAGGGGTAGTTTTTCAAAGTTAGTGCCCTTTGACACTTCCGCGAGATGCCTTGGCCTTGCCTCAAGAGACCTTGGCCGGCTCGAGGGGTTAGGGTTGGCTCGGGTAGTGGTCCAGGGGCTGGTTCGGACTTCTGGAGTGGGTGCTCTAGAGTGGGTCTTGGGTGAGGACACAGCCTTGGTGTGACCAGACCTCCCCCATTTTGGTTGTGGATGTGAGTTGGTGCTCACTCCACCTTTTCCAACATCAAATTTATTATGTACTATTGTTTTACCTAGCTACTTTTCAATCTATTACTGTTATTATTGTCAAAACTTGGCTTTGCGCAAACTAACCATACAACTCTCAAATGGTAAGCCCTTGCATGACTATTGTTGCATAAATGCTCCCTGTGACTTGCTGAGTACATTCAAAGTACTCATGGCTTAAGCCCTGTGTCAAAGCAGATTACGAAGATGACCAAGTGCTTGTTTGTCAGAGACCTCTTCGAGGAGGAGTTCTTCGATGACCCAGCTGCCTAGGACGTCCTCCACCCGACAGCCTGTGGTGCTTGTTGGATGGCTTTTGCGTACTTTTGGTGTTGGAGCCCTAGAGCTCCTTGTTGCCAGTTGTAAGTCCTTGTTGGTTTTGTAAGCCCTCAGTGGCAGACCTCTTGTTATCAAGCTTGACCATAAGGTCCTGTTATATTAAGTTTAATTTTTCTGCTTCATCTTTGTTTGACCTCGTGGTTATGATATTAGCTTGTGTTCTTGTGCGAGCTAGCTTCTGTTGTCCTGGGATAGCTCGGATGCACGGGGACAGGACCTCCAGGAGGTCCTACGGGACTTAACCTGGGAGGTCTTGTCAGACCTCTCTAGTGATGTACCTGGAGGCGCTACCGAGGGGTTGCGAGCCAAGACCTCCAGGAGGTCTTAAAGACCTCCTGGGAGGCCAGTGGCGGGCCAAGACCTCCAGGAGGTCCTGAAGACCTCCTGGGAGGTCCTGACAGACCTCCTCGGGAGTGCACCGAGTGGTGCTACCACTCCTCTCTGTGGTGGCGTCGCAGCGCAAAAAAAAAATGGTCCTCCCGGACCTCTTGCGGTTCATCACAGGGTGGGTCGTCACAGGTGGTATCAGAGCCTTGGTCGGCTGTAGGACGTGGCCATAGGTAGAAAGGTCGATTTAGTTTTGATTCAAAAGTTATTTTCTAAAGCAAACCAACTTAAAATTTGTTTGGTGGTTCTTTCCTTGTTCTGGTTCTATGCTGCCCTTAACTTGTCTAAATCTTTTCTCACTTTATTCTACTTCAATCTTAACTCCTTCTTAGTTCCTTTATCTTGCCTCTACTGGAACCTCGATTTTAAGTCCAATTGGACCTCCTTGGCTTTATAATTTCTATAGGGCCGACTGTAGTAAGGTTAGGGTTAGTGGTCCTAGTCTGAGTCTCGCTTAGCTTTGGTCTCTAAGACCTCTGTTTGAAGTTTTGTTGCCTCTTTTGGCCTCCTGGCCTTTTGATTCTCTCTTGGGTTTAACCAAATCACCCCTAATAGATGCTCTATCTTTATCTCTCTGTTCTCACTTATCTTGATGCTTTATCCCTCTTACCTACTATGCTTTCTTTCTTACCTATTAAACCTTTAGAGTTTTGTCCAGATGGTGCAGACTCGGCAGTCCACAAGTCAGGGTGAGCCCCCAGAACAGTTGCCTCCACCTCCACCTCCTCCAGTGGCAGCAACAGATCCAGGTTTTGGGCAGTTTATGGCAGCACAAGCCCAAATGATGAGCTCAATGATGCGAGAATATGAACAAATTATGGCTCAACAAAGCGGACCACCAATGCTTTACTTGCCATGATGAGCCGAATAGTCAAGGCTGCAGCGGTGCCACCACCTCCACCCTCGGCTCACCATCACCAAGGCTATCGAGTTCATGAAGACCGCCCGACTACCTTTTCAAGCTCCCCTGAGCCCTTAGATGCAGATGACTGGCTGAGATCAACGGAGAAAAAGTTGGATATTGCTCGCTGCGAAGACAGGGAAAAGGTGTTGTTCGCTTCACATCAATTGGAAGGGGCTACAGCCGAATGGTGGGACACATTTTGTGCCTCACATGCTGATCCCCAGAGGATCACTTGGGCGGAATTCTCAGCAGCATTTCGCCATTCTCATGTTCCTGATGGGAAAGTAGAGATGAAAAAGAATGAGTTTAGGGATCTCAAGCAAGGCAGCATGTCAGTGAGTGAGTATCTCACTAAGTTCACACAGTTGTCACGTTATGTTCGCGAGGATGTGGCTACAGATGATGCACGTCAGAAGCGCTTTAAGCGAGGCCTCCATCCTAGTTTAAAAGTTCAAGTTGTTGTAGCGATTACCACGATTTTCAGCATATGGTGAACAAGGCCATACTCATTGAGGAGTCCCGAAGAGAACTTTCTGAGTCTTTCAAGAGAAAGGCGCCACCCTCCAGTGCCCAACAAAGACCTCCCCAACGTGTCAAGACCTTTGTGCAGTATCAGCATAAACGCCAAGGACCTCCTGGACCTCCCAGGACCTCTGCAAAGACCTCCCGCCTGTCCACCTTGGCCCGCATCACTGGCGGCACCAAGCCTATCCCAACAACCTCCACAGCAGCTGGGATCACCTGCTTCAAGTGTCACCAAGTGGGGCATTTCACCAACCAATGCCCATGAAGACTGAGCAAGCAGCAAAGACCTCTACTTGAGGACCTCCCTCGGCCAAGACCTCCCAAGTCGCAGGACCTCCTCAAGCTAGGACCTCCCAATCTTTTGGAAGGGGCGTGTGAACCATGTTACAATGGAAGAAGCTCCAGACCTCCTCAGATGTGGTGCTAGGTATGTTCCTAGTAAATTGATGCAGTGCGATTTTATTTGACTCTAGAGCTTCCCATTCGTTTATTTCTCGGAGTTTTGCTGCAAAGCACCAGTTTCGAGTTGTTGCTCTTAAGTCTACCTTGTTGGTTCAATCCCCCGATTCGGAATTAAGCACGAACCAGGGTTGTCCACAAGTTAAAATGGTCATTGAAGGAGTAGAATTTCTAACCAACCTTATCCTTTTGGACACCAGATCCCTAGATGTGATCTTGGGCATGGATTGGCTAGCTGACCACCATGCCATGTTGGATTGTAGTCGTAAAAGCATCTCTTTGACCAGCCCTAGTGGTGCCTCTGTGAAGTTTTCGGCCTCCTCAGAGAAGCTCCAAGGAGCCCTTTCTTGTAGTGCTCAAGTTCATACCTTGGAAGAGGTCCCTGTTGTTAAAGAATTTGTGGATGTGTTCCCTGATGAGCTCCCAGGAATGCCTCCAGACAGAGACCTTGAGTTTGTCATTAACCTTGTTTCAGGGACCTCCCCCATCTCCAAAAGTCCTTACAGATTACATGTTGATGACCAACTGGAGTTGAAGAAGCAAATAGAAGACTTGCAGAGCAAGGGTTTTATTAGACCTAGCTCCTTACCATGGGGAGCCCCTGTGATTTTTGTGCCTAAAAAGGATGGTACACAAAGGATGTGTGTGGACTATAGAGCTCTTAATGATGTCAATGTCAAGAACAAGTATCCTTTGCCAAGAATTGATGATTTGTTTGATCAATTGAAGGGAGCTGCTGTGTTTTCAAAGATAGATTTGAGGACAGGATATCACTAACTCAAGATCCGAAAAGAAGACATCCCAAAGATAGCTTTTTCAACTAGGTATGGGTTGTTTGAGTTCACTGTCATATCTTTTGGGCTGACCAATGCCCTTGCCTATTTCATGAATTTGATGAATAGAGTGTTCATAGAGTACCTAGATAAGTTTGTCATTGTCTTCATTGATGACATACTTGTGTATTCCAAGAGTGAGGAGGAGCATGCAAGGCATCTCTTTTCGGTTTTAGGCGAGAGCTCATCGGCTCTTTGCTAAGTTTAGTAAGTGTGAGTTTTGGCTAAAGGAAGTGGTCTTCTTAGGGCATGTTTTGTCAAAGGAAGGAGTATCTGTCAACCCTAGCAAGGTTCAAGATGTGCTCAATTGGGAACCTCCTAGCTCTGTGCCTCAAGTCCGAAGTTTTCTTGGTATGGCAGGGTACTACAGAAGGTTTATTGAAGGCTTTTCCCGAATTGCAAGACCCCTAACTCAGCTGTTAAAGAAAGAAAAGAAGTTTCTTTGGACCTCTGATTGTGAACAAAGCTTCCAAGAGCTCAAGAAGAAGTTGACCTCTGCCCCAGTTTTGGTTCTTCCAGATGTCAGGAAAGATTTTGAAGTCTATTGTGATGCATCAAAGCAAGGACTTGGCTGTGTTCTTATGCAAGACAGAAGAGTAGTAGCTTATGCCTCAAGGCAGTTGAAGCCCCATGAAGCCAACTACCCTACTCATGACCTAGAGTTAGCTGTTGTGGTACATGCTTTAAAGATTTGGCGCCATTACCTCATTGGTAATAGGTGTGAAATCTATCTTGACCTAAAAAGCCTAAAGTACATCTTTACTCAAGCGATTTGAATTTGAGGCGAGAAGGTGGCTAGAGCTTATTAAGGACTACAATGTGAAATTCATTACCACCCGAGCAAAACCAATGTGGTGGCAGATGCTTTGAGCAGAAAAGTTTATGCCAATACTTTGATGATCAAGGAGAGCCAACCTACTTTGCATGAAGAATTCCTAAAGCTTAGACTTGAGTTAGTTGAGGAAGGGTTTTTAGTAGCTCTGGAAGTGCAACCTACCTTGCAAAAACAGATCAAAGGCTGACCCAAGATGGAGATCTTGTCATCCAAGAAATCAAGGCCAACTTAAGAAGGAAAGGCGCAAGGTTTTACGAAGATGGACAAGGTGCGGTTTGGTTTGATAAGAGGCTCTGTGTGCCCAATAACACCGAGCTCAAAGAAGTAATACTTAAAGAAGCCCATGAGGCATTGTATTCTATACATCCAGGAGCTACAAAGATGTACCAAGACATCAAGGAGTTGTACTGGTGGCCGAAAATGAAGAGAGAAATAGCAGATTTTGTGGCCAAATATGACACTTGCCAAAAAGTTAAAGCAATACACCAAAGACCTCGAGGACTTTTAGTGCCTTTACCCAGACCCGAGTGGAAGTGGGAAGAGGTCGGGATGGACTTTATAACTGGTCTACCTCGTACCCAAGCTGGTTTTGACTCTATTTGGGTCATTGTGGATAGGTTAACTAAAATGGCTCACTTTATTCCTGTGAAGACTACCTATTCTGGAGACAAGCTGGCCGAAATCTACATGGCAAAAGTTGTGTACCTTCATGGTGTCCCAAAGAAGATAGTCTCAGACAGAGGAACTCAATTCACCTCCAAATTTTGGCAAAAATTACATGATGCCTTGGGCACCGACCTCAACTTCAGTACAGCACACCACCCACAAACAGATGGCCAAACTGAGAGAGTTAATCAAGTCCTTGAGGACATGCTGAGAGCTTGTACTCTGGAAAAGCAATCTAGTTGGGACAAGATGTTGCCATATGCAGAATTTTCCTACAATAACAGCTACCAAGCAAGCCTTCAAATGTCCCCTTTTGAAGCTATTTATGGAAGGAAGTGTAGAACTCCCTTGTACTAGACAGAATCGGGTGAAGGCCAAGTTCTTGGCCTAGACCTGCTGAAAGAAGCTGAAGATCAAGTAAGATCAATAAGGGAGAAATTAAAGGTTGCTCAAACTCGGCAAAAGAGCTATCACGAGATATTAGGCAGCGAGACCTAGCCTTTATCCCGGAGATCAAGTCTACCTCAAAGTATCACCTCTCAAAGGTATGCAGCGATTTAGAGTTAGCGGGAAGCTTGCTCCAAGATTTATTGGACCATTTCCAATTCTTGCACGAAGGGGTGAAGTGGCCTACAAGTTGGACCTCCTCCTCGACTTGCGAGTCCATGATGTGTTCCATTTATACGCAATTGAAGAAATGCTTGCAGTACCGAGAGGATCAAATGCCTTTAGAAGTCAGTAGACCTCCAAGAAGACCTCACTTACAAAGAGCGACCCATCAAGATCTTGGGCGTGTCGAGAAAAGAGTTACAAGGAGCAAGACCACCAAGGCATGCAAAGTGCAATGGAGCAATCACTCTGAAGCCAAAACAACATGGGAACGTGAAGAGGACCTCAAGAAGGAGTTCCCCCACCTATTTCCTAGCTCAGCCTGAATCTCGGGGTCGAGATTCCCTTAAGGGGTGAAGGTTTGTAACGTCCCGTTTCTCTTAAGTTCTTGCCAGGTTTTCAAAATAAAAATAACCATTTGGCTTTATTGAGAGTTCAAATCTTAACTTGAGTTTTCAAAAGAGCTTTAATTGATTAAACCAAACTTGAACTAAATCTGTCCAGCGCCTTCGTTGTTTAGTTGGAGTTTTCCCCGTTCTCCCTCTGTAGCTTCTCTGTGTGCCTCTGGGTGTACCTCTTCTCTTTTAATTTCCTTTGTTGGTTTGAATCTCTTTGAGGCTCAGACCTCCCCCTCTGTTTTGGACCTCCCCTTGCTGTGGTTTTCCTGCTGAGGACCCAGCTCGGGTTTGTATTTTCAAACCCCTTTGATCTCTTAAAGCCAAACTTGGCTTTGTTTCCTTTGGACTTCCCCGTGGACCTCCCACCTCTCCTTGAACCCCTCCTGAGTTCACTTGGGCACTCCAGAGTTCCTCTGGACCTCCCAGTGCCCTTTTGGAACCTCCCTTGAATTCCCTTCCGGCCCCATCGGACCTCCTTGAGTCCCTACGGGCCTTCCTTTGTCCTACGGACCTCCTCAGCGTCCTTTAGGACCTCCCCTACCAGCTCAGACCTCCCCCCTTGTTGAGATCTGGCCGTTAGGACCTCCTCTCTGGAGATCTTAACCGCTCAGACCGCCCCCTTGTTGAGATCTGGCCGTTAGGACCTCCTCTCTGGAGATCTTAACCGCTCAGATCTCCCCCTTGTTGAGATCTGGCCGTTAGGACCTCCTCTTTGAGATCCTAACCGCTCAGACCTCCCCCTTGGTTAGATCTGGCCACTAGGACATCCCTCTTGGAGATCTTAGCCGTCCAGGTCCTCCCTTCGTTGGATCTGAAGGTTCCGACCTCCTTAGGTCCAAGACCTCCTTAGCACTTGGACCCCACCATTGGCTCCTGCGGTCATACCGCTTAAGACTTAGCCTTCCTAAGCAGGACCGTCCGATGTTGTTGGATGGCCCGATTCTAAGAACACGTTAAGCAGTTGACGTCCCTTTCCCTCTAAGCCGTCCGATTTAAATCGAGGCGGCCTAGTCTCCTGGTGCATTAAGCTCGATGCGAGCGGCCCCTTGGTTTCGCCATTCGATCTTGATCGGCGGCTCAACCATGAGGTAACGTTTGGATGGTCGAGCGTTCCTTTCCTTCTGGACCGCTCGATTCCAATCGAGCGGCTCCTTTCTTCTTCGCGTTTTCCTTGGTTCTCAGGACCTCTTCCTGGCTGTTTTGCAAGGACCACCTCCTTGATCCTTGCTGGTCTTTTGCAAAGACCACCCTCCTAACCCAGAGTATCCCTGTTGGTCAGGACCTCCCTGCACCCTTTGATCTGGACCGTCAAGGTCCTCCCCTTTGAGATCTTGACCGTTAGACCTACCTTGTGTAGATCTGAGTGTTTTGGACCTCCTGTCCAGGACCTCCCCTGGAGTGTTTTGGACTTCCTGTCCAGGACCTCCCCTTGAGTGTTTTGGACCTCCTGTCCAAGACCTCCCCTTAAGTGTTTTGGACCTCCTGACCAGGACCTCCCCTCGAGTGTTTTGGACCTCCTGTCCAGGACCTCCCAGTGGTCCTTTGGGGAGATGACCTTTGCGGTGGGGCCACCCCTTTGACCCCTTGTGCACCCCTTTTGACTGGCCCCACTTGCCAGCCTCTCTCCACCTTGTAATTATTGCTCTTGCCTCAGAACTCTGTGTGCATTTAATAGGTGTCGGGTCACATTAAATGCAGTCACATCTGAGGTGCCTTATTTTAATTCTTTAAGGGCAAGCCCTGCCCTAGCAGTCCCGATTGCCAACACGTCATTGAACCTTTTTCTAGGTGCACTCCACCAACTCTTGCTATATATAGCCTATGTGGGCAAACTCTTGCAACCTTTTTGCTCATTTGCCCACCTTGCTCCTGCCTTGTTCGCTCCTGGCTTGTGCTTGGAGCTTCACCAAGAGTGAGCTGCAGGAGTTGGCATCTTCTCTGGAAGACCTTCTTTTGGATCTTTGCTGGTCTTTTGCTTAAAGACCACCCTCTCTTGCCTTGGACCTCCCTTGTTGTTCTGGGCCTCCTGTTTGTCTGGTTTTGGTTAAGTGTTGTTTGAGTTCTTTTAGTCTTCTTTTGAAGTTCTTTGGCCTAGTGTGGTTTTGCTTATTTGGTTTTCTTGCGAACGTGTAGATCACGAGTTTGAGGAGATCTTGGACCCAGCTCTCTCTACTGAAGGCTCTCCACTGCTCGACCAAGGCAAGCCACAGACCTCCTTTTGATCATTTTGAACCTAGTTTTGCAAATGTATTTTGGTTTTACTTTATCATGCGTGGCTATGTTTATAAGAAAAGGTTTGGGTTGTAGTTACTTTCCTTCTTCTTTGTTATGCCTCCTTTGTTCTTTGCCCTATCATGTTGTTATGTTCCCCTTGTGAGCCCTAGGAATGGTTATCTAGTTGGCATTTCTTGTTATGTGCTGACATGGGGCCGTGGGTTATGTATTGCTTCGCTCTAGAATTAGTGGGATTTGTGAATCATGTTTCATTCCTAATAATCTTGACTAATAACTTATGGAACACATGTGTCGGTGCCCTTTATTAGCGACTATGGCGGGATGCCTAAGTTGTGTTGGATGTGGTGAGAGGCCACTTTGTTAAAAGCTGTTGTGCCAAGGCGGGTGGTCTTTTGGCATGGGTATTTACAAAAGGTTTCTTTGAGGCAAGAAGGCGGGGAGTGAGTGGCGGGTGCTATGCACATCTGGTTTGTGGAAGTCTTGCCTTAGCACAATTAAGGACTTAACTTTGTGTCTATTGATCTGGGCCAAGCAGTGCAACCACAAGATCATTTTATGGGGATGGTCGAAATTTGAATAATTAGCAATGAGTTGGCTTGGGGCTCTTTGTGGTGGAGCGTGTGATTCGTTGGCGCAAGAGGGGTGCCGCTAGAGAGATCGTGGATTGTGGGTAAAGTTTTACACCTCTGCGAGTGTAAGATCTATTGAATAGCCAAGTCCTTGGTCATGGACATGCTTTCGTGAAAATGGTGCAAGGGTAGTTGTTTCAAAGTTAGGTGCCCTTTGGACACTTCCGCGATATGCCTTGGCCTTGCCTCGAAGAGACCTTGCTTGGCTCGAGAGGGTTAGGGTTGGCTCGGGTAGTGGTCCGAGGGCTGGTTCGGACTTCTGGAGTGGGTGCTCTAGAGTGGGTCTTGGGTGAGGACCTAGCCACTGGTGTGACCAGACCTCCCCCATTTTGGTTGTGGATGTGAGTTGGTGCTCACTCCACCTTTTCAACATCAAATTTATTATGTACTATTGTTTTACCTTCTTTGCTTTTCAATCTATTCTTTGTTATTATTGTCAAAACTTGGCTGCATAAACTAACCATCTGACTCTCAAATGGTAAGCCCTTGCATGACTATTGTTGCATAAATGCTCCTGTGACTTCTTGAGTACATTCAAAGTACTCATGGCTTAAGCCCTGTGTCCATGATTCTGAAATGACCAAGTGCTTGAGCGGTCTGAGACCTCTTGAGGAGGAGTTCTTGACGACCAGTACCTAGGGCGTCCTCCACCCGGCTGACTGTGGTGCTTGTTGGATGGCTTTTGCGTGCTTTTGGTGTTGGAGCCCTAGAGCTCCTTGTTGCTAGTTGTAAGTCCTTGTTGGTTTTGTAAGCCCTCTGTGGCGAGATCTCTTGTTATCAAGCTTGACCATAAGGTCTGTTATATTAAGTTTAATTTATGCCTTCATCTTTGTTTGACCTCGTGGTTATGATATTAGCTTGTGTTCTTGTGCGAGCTAGCCATTGTCTGGGACTAGCTCGGATGCAGGGGTAGGACCTCCGGAGGTCCTCTGAGACTCTTTGGGAGGTCTGTCGGACCTCTCTAGTGATGTACTGGAGGCGCTCTGGGGGTTGCGAGCCAAGACCTCGGGAGGTCTTAAAGACCTCTGGGAGGTCGATGGCGAGCCAAGACCTCGGGAGGTCTGAAGACCTCTGGGAGGTCCTGACAGACCTCCTCGGGAGTGCACCGAGCGGTGCTACCACTCCTCTCTGTGGTGGTGTCGCAGCGCAAAAAAAATGGTCCTCCCGGACCTCTTACGGTGCATCACAGGGTGGGTCGTCACATGACCCAAGCCACCAAGTCCAATGAAGGCAAGTGACTTCCCCAACTGGTTCATCCTATGCCGCATCATTGGAGTATACACGGTAATTCCAACACAAAGTAGAGGTGTTGCCTTCGCCAAAGGTTAGCCACCATGTATTTTAAAGTAGTACCTGTCAAGCAAATGAATCAACAATCCATGCAAGTTTCTTATACCAGAGAAGATATCTTTGTACTTTACTAAGCGAAAGCAGTCAAAAGGTTTTTCAACTATTCATAGGCAAAGATAAGCTTCTAATGTAATTCTTGTCATCATAAGAGAAACAAAGTATCCTTTGGAATATTTGTGATCTATGAGGCAATTAGAACCATATTGGAGTAGACCAAGGAGGCAATTAGATCTATATAGAAATAATTAGTTAGACAATTCATTTTAGCTAGTTGGTGGCGATTGCAATAATAACAATTTTGTTCTTTCCAAACTCACTGTAAGATTGCATTACCTCTAGCTTTGAGGAGCATTTGGTTACTCTGCATGATCCCCTAAACCAAAACTCCTAAAAGAGTACATCGTTCTTTTCCTTTTGTAACTCTTACGCAATCCTCATCATGGACCATTACATGCGATTTGAGTCCTTCGATAGCAAGGATGAAAGATCTATCTGCATAGTTAAAGCATTCAGTATAAAATAAATCAATCACTGATATGTCGGATTCAGCGATTCAATGAAAAACAAAAATCTACAAAAAAAAAACATGCTCGGTTCTATCATCACCGATAGCGGTTTGCACGAGGCCTAAAAGGTAGCACCGAAATAACTCTCTCGACAAGTATATCTTCTGACAACTACTATCATAGTTAATGGTTCCTTCTGTACCTCTTTTCCAATCCTTATCTATAGAACATTCTCAGTGGTATAAAATCAATCAATCACTGATATGATGGTCTCAGTGACTCAATGAAAAGTAAAGGATATTCTAAAAAAAATTCTATCATAGACAATGGTTGTTACATATTTTGAGTAAAAGAAAGTATCCTCAGCTAAGCGAATAAGAGCAAGATGTTCCAGCATACGAATTAGGAGCACACCGATTAACACAACAGCTCAAGAGTAACTAACTCTGAAACTATGGCAATTTATAGGAAAAAATCATGTAAACATGTAAATCTATCGGATGTTACAACGTACAGAATTAGGAGCACAGCGATTAACATAACAACTCAAGAGTAACTAACTCTGCAGGCTTGAGCAGGAGCAGTGGTGTCACCTAGGACCGAGTCTTGGGAGTGAAGGGAGGAGAGGCGAGAGCGGCGAAGGGAGGAAGGGTGGAAAGCATGGAAGGCGAGGAGAGGCAGGTTGAAGGCGGTGTGGGGCGGTGGGAGTCACGAGAGAGGTGAAGCGGCAGAGGCGGGGAGAGGGCAGTGCTGCGGACTCGAGGCCTTGAAGGGCATGGGAGAGAGGAGGCGCGACAGGGGGAGGGCGAGGAGGTGGCGAGGCGACACGAGGGAAGGAGGCGGCGGCCGGCGAGAGAGCGGAGAGAGGAGAGGGCCACGGCCGCCTGGCGTCGGAGGAGGACCGGTGGTGGAGGGCGGGAGGTGAAGAGGATGGCGGCGGTGGGGAAGAAGGTGTTGGAGAGGTGGATTTGAGGAGGCGGTACAAAAGGGGATCTGGGGGCGGGATGAAGCATCGCGACAGCAGATGTTGGGGCACGGAGGGAGGTCGATGGCGGAGGGCGGGAGGTGAAAGAGGAGGTGAAGAGGATGGCGGCGGCAGCGATTTCGTGGGGGACGAAGAGGCAAGCAGGCGTGTTGTAGGTGGAGGAGTAAAATGAGGAAAAGGGACATGTGGGAGGCGGCGGAGGCGCAAATCGGACACGGACATGGGATCTGAGATGACCACATATTCCCATGAAGCGCAGCGACCGCGATCGTGTGGGCGTGGGGCGATCGGCGGGCTATCGAAGGGACGAAAATTTCCTAGCGACGTGACCGTGCGGTGATGAGAGAATCCCTCCGTCTATTAAATAGGTTAATGAGCACCTGTGGTATGCCGACTTAACCGAAAACAAACCATTTTTTGTTAGATTCCTTGCATCAAAGCCCTCTCTGACCCAATTTCCCAACTTGATCTAGCAGGATGCCAGCTGCATCAGCCTCTTAGAATGTTTGATGGAGCAATTCGATATTACAACACCTAGTACCCGAATGGAATGAGTCTTGCGCCACATTGACATCCGATGGCCCTTTCATACCTAGAGGTTTATGAAACCCATCTCTTGGAATCCAAGGATCAGCCCATACATTAGTACTGGCTCCATCCCATATTCACCATTTTAACACCCACGAGCATAGAGCCTCAGGAAATAGTAGCATCATCCATCCTTGTCGGGCTTACGCAGCTTGATTAAAAGCCACCATGTCCGAAATCCAGTCCCCTTTGCATTTGGTGCATCTTCTCCCAAGCCGATCCAATGGGTTTTCTTTTTCCAACCGTAGCTCCCCCATTATAATTTAGATGCTACAACGGCCAGCTTACACAAAGATTTCATGAATCAAAAATAGCTTCACGGGGATCTAATAATCCTAAAAAAATGGAACTAATTATCTGTAATACTTATTATGGATAATGGTATTCTTAATAGCCCTCAGATATACCCTGGTTGGAAATACCCATTACGACCAGGGAAGGTTACGACCACTTCGGTTCACGACCACCCTATGGTCGATAAAACCCACAGACATGTGGACCTTATCGACTACGGACTATGTACACTGTGCTCATTAGGTGCATAGTATTTAATACATTTTTTGTTTGTATCTAACATAACATACGTAGTTCTCTTTATCTCGGCGTAACCGCATGACGAACATGCAGGATAGTGTCTCTCGGACAATAACTACAGCCAACATGCGCAATCAGCCAACTATCAAGAAGCCTCTTGGTGCACATCAACTGCCACCCCTTCAAAAGCCATATAAGTGGTGACACCGGAGGATAGAGGACGGGTCAATTCCATCTAGAAGCCATTAGACTTAGTCTCGATCGCTTGTTTCATTCTGTAAACACATTCAATACAAGAACACAAGAATAGAGTTATTATTCTCTCAGGAGAAGGCCTAAACCTGTCTAAAAAAACCTCTATCTCTACTTGCATGATCTCGAGTACCATGTTCCTAGTATTTATTTCATAAGATCGATAGTAAATCATTGATAGTTAGCACTGTCTGTGGGGAACACTCTGGCGATTTTCTTTATTTATACTCAGATGCCTCCATGCCAAACGAGTGGAATGAGGAGAATTGGTTTATCTCGCGGATTATGCGGGACTCGACATGGATGCACCTTTCGACTCTGACGAGTGTCTTTTTCATCAAAGGCAATGCCAACTCGGGGACCCTTTGCCAATTCCATGGGATCGCACCACGGACAAGATCGATCTGAGCACCTTATCTCCAACACACTCACCAGCACCACTACGCCCAGAGGGAGAGTCAGAATCTTCACAGGGCAAGGGTCCAAGAGACCATGAACAGTGCCACAGTGTGTGGCCAATGCGGGGAGGTTCCCACCTTTGAACCGTGGAGCCCATCCAAGGATGCTCGGTCTCCTTCAACAAGTCATGGAGCAGCATGATTCGTGGCTCGACCGTCATCTATTAAGCTGTCACCTCGGTTACCCCGCGAGAGACATGGTCGAGCATGCTCTGATTCTGACTTTGACCACATACCCAAAGAATTCGCCTTCGATTGGACACAACTATAACTTGGAATTTCGCTTCCTAGAGAGGATTGCTCCGAGTCGTGAGGCATTGTCTTTTGATTACTCATCGAGCCAGGAGAGCTCGATCACAAGTGGTGACGACAACAACCAGGAGGTCTTCGTCCTCCCTACATATCATGATCACTCTCTGAGAGATAGGACTGGGGATGCTGCCCATCGCACACACACTTTGGGCGCTCGTCGAATGGCGAGAAGCCCTCAGATGATAAGAAATCTCAACATGCATGGCGTAACCGACATCCTCGAGGTGATCACACTCCACTAAGAGATGCCCTAGCAGACTCAAATAATGATGATGTTGAGACTATCCGGAGAAGAAGGATTGTGGCTAAGAGAATACTACAGTGGATCTGTGCGATCGAAACTACTCGAGAACTACAACAGATTAATGATCTGATAGAAAACCCAAGTCAAGAGCTTGGACGAACACCAAGCTACGATCTCTTTGCTCAAGAGATCGCTCAACAGCTTTAGGATACTGTGACCAAGGTTGAGCGGTATCGACGACAACGTTCGGGTGACCGCACTAGACCGACTCCATCGAACGTCAATCGTTCACATAGTTCTCCACGCAGTAAACCTCAAGACCTTCGTCGACCTAACCCATCATCTGGTCGATCTCCTGACCATGATGGTGGTTGAAGAAGGAATCGATGTACACTCCCGATGGCTGGTAGTCACCACTCCCTCGGAGAAATCTGTATCAGAAAATGGAACATGAGTATTACCCTCGTAGGGCTGATATCTATGAAATATTATGTCCCTTTACCACTGAGTATCGTCGAGTACGATTGCCTAGTGATGGTAACCCTTCTTTCTCGCAAAGAATACGTTATGACACTATTACCAGTTATCGGGCATTTTCACCTAACCTCCGAGCAGTTCGTTGGCAAGTGAGATTCTGACCAGCGAATTTGGAAAAGTTTGATGGCACTCAAAACCTCATTGAATTTCTCCACATATATACCACTATAGTTCGAGCCACTGGAGGAGAGTATGCAATGGCTAATTACCTTCCAACAGTCCTCAAAGGTTCTGCTAAGTCGTGGCTACTCAATCAACCACCCGATTCGATCTACTCGTGGCAGCATCTTTTTGATTTGTTGCTAGCAACTTTTTAGGGCACCTACAATTGCCCTGGAAAGGAGGATGACCTACACTGCATGCGACATGATTCACATGATACTTTGCATCAATTCATATAACGATTTAGTCTGATTCTTCTGTCATTAGAGCTTTTAAGCAAGGAGTCTAAAACTGGAGGTTCATAGAGCACATCACCTTAAACCCTCTAGCTCTTGTTCTTTGAGCTTTTGAGATGGCGATCACTATGCAATTGCTGCTAAGGCAGCCGAATGGAATCAGACAATTGATCACGATGACAAAGATTTTTGAGGAACAAATGACGGTAACAAAATGAAGGAAAAGCAAGTTGGAAAGTCCAAGAGCAAATCTAAATGCTAGAAGCCACAAACGAAGAGATCAAAGGAGGTTGCAATCTTAAGCGACAAGGAGCCTCGAAGCTCCAAGCAATACTCAGAGCAGGGCAAAGGCAAATACCTGGAACAGAAGTCAGATAAGCTAACATGGTGCCCTTTCTATAAAAGGAGGACCACTTCCTTCTATCATGGAGGTAGGATAAATAAATGGTCGGAAGCAATTAGAGGATGACAAGAAGATGTCATACAAAGACCACGAGCATACAATTGACCACATCTATGGGGGCTCAAATCGACCCTCACAGTCGAAGCAACAACTTAATCTTTGTCGAGCGTCAAGTAAACTCCATCGATCGTCCTCTTATCCATAAGTTACCAAAGTGGTCAGCGTTACCATTTATTTTGAAAAGGGTTACTACTTGATCCCTTCTACTTGGCTGGTCATTTTCCAATCATGGTCGAACCTACCATCAACAATTGCGAGTCAATTGGGTTCTAGTTGATGGTGATAGCTCCTCAATATTCCCTTCTGAATGCCTGGATGAAATGCAAGTTCCTAGGACAAAAATAAGACATGTGCGATACTCATTTCATAGTGTAGTACACGGATCTTCGGTCAAACATATTGGTCAAGTTTCCTTCTGTTACATTTAGATCACCGAGCAACCGGATGGGGAAATTTTCGCCGACATAGTGGACTTTCATACAACATACAATGCTATTATTGGTGCGACCCACTTTGGCAAGGTTCTAATGTCTACTCATTATGATTAACAATGTTTAAAGATGTCGGGTCCCAAAGGAGTTATCACAATTCCTTTGTGATAAGAAGATGACACTCACATGTGACCAAAAGTCCCTTGAGCTCGGGGATCCCCACTAGACAAGCTCATAATGGGAAGCAATCGATGAAACACTCAAAGCCAAAGGTTGCACCAAAACTGAACAAACAAGACAAGGAGATTCCCTTTGGATCTGGCGGAATCCTCCAAAACTCGTTCGCATCGGAGTCATCCTCAACTCCGCATAGGAAGATGCACTCATTGCCTTCCTCTGGCGGAACCTGAATACCTTCGCGTGGCAAGCATCGATTTGTCTGGGGTCCCAGAGGGTATTTGAGAGCAGGCTAGCTCTGACGATAAAGCCCATTAAACAAAAGTTCTGACTCTTTGCACTTTCGATCGACGAAGCTATCGGTTGAAACTTCGATAAGCTACTTAAGCGGGCTTTATAAGAGAGTCGATCACCCAGTGGTTGGCTAACCTGTAGTGGTTAGAAAATATAATGGTAAGTGGAGAATGTATGTAGATTTCCTTGACTTAAATAAAGCTTGTGCGAATGATCATTTTCCTTCCTCAAATTGATCAATTGGTTGATTCTCTTTCTTTGGTTGTGAGATGTTAAGTTTGCTAGATACATATTGCGGATATCATCATATTAGTATGTGTTTAGATGGTGAAGAAAACCACATTTATTACTCCATTTGAAATTTTTTGCTATGTCAAAATGCCATTTGGATTAAAAAAATGCTAGTGCTTCCTTCGGCTAGGGGTGAAAGCGGATCGGATCACAGACGGATAATGTCTTTGTCATATTTGTTTCATATTTTTTCCGGATCGAATCTGAATCTGAATACCGGATCACGAATAATATCGAATCTGAATCGGGCGAATCTGAATCGAAAGCGAATCTGATCATGAGATATTTTTGGAACATGAAAACCCTTAAATTGTATGCCATAAATTAGCGAAAACATATAATTAGTTTATTTGATACAAACATTCATGAATTGTTCATATTTTCAATAACCACACGTAATATTGGCACTAGCAAGCTGCATTAACTAGTTCATCACAAACATAACACTTAGTTTACCATATTTAGCTCATAAGTCATAACTCACAAAGTCACAAGTCATCACGCATTCACACTTAGTTCATCACATACATATATAAAACATAGTTCACACTAACATTGATCGAAATGAATGGTTAATCTATCATAAATGGTTGTAACATCCCAAAGTATGTTACCAAAAATAAATTTAATAAAGTTATTATTTTATTGGATTTTATGGGATTTAAAAGAGTTTTCTTGGTTAAAAAGAAAAATAATAAAATAAGGTCAATTATTTAATTTCCTTGTTTTTAATGTCAAAAATAAAATTTATTGAGTTTTCTAGGATTTTATTGAATTTAAAGTGAAAAGGAATTTTTAATTAATTTCTTGAATTTTCTAGATTTTAAAAGGTTTTCCTATTTTTCAGAAATTAAAAATAATTTATGTGCAAAAATAAAAACTAACTTTAAGTTGAAATTAATTTTATTAAGTTCAAAATAATTCAAGGAATTTCTATGATTTTTTAGAAATTTTTAACTCTATTTGCTATTTTCTAAAAGGCTATTTGATTTGTTGCATTTTCTAAAATTTGGAAATCATTTAAAATCTTATTTTCTTTTTGGGCCAAAATCCGGATATCAGGACATCATCTTATCGAGGATAATCCGTATTAAATGTCTGTATCCACGGATAGCATGCCTCTGATATTCGTTTAGTTTAGACAAAAAATCGAATTAGTTTAGATCAAAAAATTATCCGAGAAAAATCCGATCCGACATAATCCGAATCCGTTTCCATCCGCATCGGTCGGAAACTATCCAATCCGTTTTCACCCCTACTTCCAGCACCTTATGCAAATGACCTTTTCTCCTCAACTAGGCTTCAACCTAGAAGCCAATGTTGATGATTTGGTCGTAAAAGGCATAAAGCGTCTTGATCACATTTTCGACCTGCAAGAACCTTTTGATAGCCTTAGAAAACACCGATTGAAACTCAATCCCGAGAAGTGTGTGTTCAGAGTCTCTTTAGGAAAATTACTTGGATTCCTTGTCTCTGCTCGAGGAATTGAAGCCAATCCTGAAAAGATCGTGGCCACAGAACAAATGTGCCCTCCGACCACAAAGAAAGAAATATAGAAACTCACAGGATGCTTGGTAGCTTTAAGTCATTCCATCGCATGACTAAGAGAAAAAGAACTTCCTTTCTTTAAACTTCCCACAAAACATGAAGGTTTTGAGTGGTGCGAGAGACAAACAAATCCTTCGAGGATGTTAAGAAATACCTTATGAGTGCTCGGTCTTGGTTTCTCGCAACGGATGAACCATTCCTATTGTATTTACCTGCTACACCACAAGAAGTAAGTCACGATTACTTGTCGTTGAGCGTGAAAATACTCAACAACTAGTATACTATGTAAGTGAAGTTTTACATGGACTAAAGCGCTACCATCAAGTCCAAAACTTATATATGCCCTCCTCATGTCTTGAGGAAAACTAAGGCATTATTTCCAGGCATGCAAGTTAACCATGTCGTCTAAGTTTTCCTTAGGAGAGGTCCTCTGAGCAGGGAAGCGGCATAGTGCATGGCTAAATGGTTAACGAACTTGGGAATTCAACCTCTATTTCATGTCGACGTCCATTAAATCTCATATCTTGCGGACTTTGTCACGAATAGGCAGATCATGAACCGGTTCAAGGATCCAAATCGAATCCACGATTAGTGAACAATGTACTTTGATGGGTCACTAACTCTTAGTGGCTTTGAGATTGGGGTGGTCTTGGTTCTCCAACGGAGAGACCTTAAAATATGCTATGCGATTAAACTTTCCTATCACTAACAATGTGGTAGTGTACAAGGGTTCTTGGCTAGCATTGAGCATTGAAAGTACTCAGTTCGTTGACTACTCGTGAAAGGTGATTCTCGATTAAACATGAATCGAGGTTAGAAAAGAATGCCAATACTCTAATTTGACCATGTCTCAAACTTATCGGATGCCAAGAAGCTTGAAAAGCATTTTTGGTCTAGAGGTACAATTCATCTATCAAAGGATAATTTCCTCACTAACGATTAGCTCGACTAGCTTCTTCCGATCTCCGTCCCATAAGGAGTCTTCTTGGAATAGTTCGGAAGCCATCTTTGGTCAAAAACCGAAACTACTTGAGTGAGATAGCCTCACTAGAATACGAAGATACTTGGATGAATCCCACCTATGAAACTTCATAAGGGTACTATACAGATGATGATCTCGAGTGATCGTCTATCCCACAAAACCAAAATATATACTTTGGTCGAATGGGTCCTCTATAAACGAGGTACTCAAGGGGTACTCATGCGATGTATATCATGGAAAGAAGGATTAGAACTCCTTACAAAAACAAATAGAGGTATCTGTGGAACTCATGCTTCCTACATAACTCTGGTCAGAAAGGCTTTTCGACAAGGCTTTTCTTGAGCATGACCCTCCAAGGCATGATGAGCTTGTTAAAAAGTGCATGCAATGTCAGTTTCATAGCAAGCAAATACATCAACCGGCTCAAGCATTACAAAGAATAACTCTTTCTTGGCCATTTGTGACCTCGGGTTTAAATATTCTAAGACCGTTCCCAAAGGTACTAGGGGGCTTTGAATTCCTTTTTGTGGCAATTAACACGTTCACAAAATGGATAGAAGTCGAACATGTTTTTGGGATAACAACAGAAGCAGCTAAGAAATTTATGATGAAAAGTGTGATCACTCGGTTCAGTGTTCTGAGTCAGATCATAACTGACAATGGTACTCAATTATTTAGAACAAAATTTTAAGAATTTTGCGAAGAATTAGGTACCAAACTATGTTATGCCTCTATCGCCCATCCATAAAGTAATGGGGCGGACTAAAGGGCAAACAACCAAATCATGCAGGGAAACAAAAATCAACTTTTCGACCCGACTTGTAAATCATTAGGGGCTTGGGTAAAGAATCACCCCCAATATTATGGGCAATTCGCATGACCGCTAGTCGGGCTATAATCGGAACACCATTTTCCCTAGTTTTTGGTGCTAAAGCCATGCTTCCACGAGAACTAAAGATTAGGTCTACAAGGTTCAAAAGTTCAAAGACCTAGACCAAGAACAACCGAGTTGATGATATCAATCTACTCAAAGAAAAGAGGAACTAAGCCTAATCTATTCGATAGTCTACCAACAAGCCCTATGCAAGTACTACGATCATAAAGTTCAACCTCGCAGACCTTGCTATATGTGACTTGGTTACGAAAAGATTCAAGACCGGTCTAATCAGAATAAACTTTCCCCTAAGTGTCAAGGTCCTTAAACAGTGATCGAAGTCACGTGACTAGGCTCGATACGACTATCAATAAAGGATGGTAGAGTACTCTCTAATTCATGGAACATCGATCAATTATGAAAGCTCTATGTGTAAATTCTCATACTCTCAATAAAGTTTATGTTTTCTTCTTTCTTTATTGTTTAAACAATTGCTTAGCGAGCAAAGCTTCCATAATTCTTTCAATCACTTTACAACACTTGGTTATCCTTACACTGGTCGGAGGACGATGACATCATCTAGTCAAAGTTTCTCCTCTTTGCATTTGGTCACGCCCACTAGAAGGAGCTTCCTAGTGTTGATCTGTCCCTAACTCTTCTTTGCCAATACAAAACTAGGTTCAATGAACATGGTTGAAAGGATTTAAGCGAGCTCATTTTCCATTGTTTCCTTATCACATTTACAAAGCAAACAGTCGAGGGCTAAGATAAAGTTATAATAATGACTTTAATTTCTTTTTTTCTTTGTCTTGTGAGTTACTAACTACTAAAAAAGACAATTTGCGAGAAATGAAACTTTATACATCAAAATATCAAATATGTCTTTACATTATACAACCTAATACAAACTACTCGAGAGGAGATCCTAGCTCCATCTCCACTATGACCTTCCTTCTAGTTTGGTCGAGCATCTTTAATTAGTTTGAGGGCTTCTACCTCCAGAGCATGCAAATTCAGCCTCAAGCTGGAAGAAGAGGCAGGTCACGGTCATAGGATCTGAGTTTTGCCAATGCATAACTCACTCCACTCTCAAGCTTTCCTCATCGACTCATCTTTGTTGGTCTTCATAGTAGTCACCGGCTCCTAGAGGTTACGATTTCTTTGGCCAACACGGCTCGTGTCTTGACCATGGTGTCTTCAAGAGTAGTGACCTCCTCAGCACCTAGTCCTCCGAGCACACTGTTCAGGAGAGAGACGTTATCTTGAAGGTTGATCTTGGTCGCCTTCATCTCCTCCTGACTGCGGGTCAGTTCCTCCTGGAGTCATTTTATTTATGTCGCTTGCTCTGTGAAAGAAGTAAAAATCAGTTAATAAATAGCACTTTCGACTAGTATTTTATACTATTTGTAGGAAAGAATTTCTACCTACCAAGTAGTTGTCAAGCTTTTCCACTTTCTTTTCATGGGAAGCAACATCCTTTCTGCACTATTCTTCCCATGCCTTGATGCTCTTGTCTTTTTCTTTTGTGGTGTGGTTGAGCTCCTCGATCACCAAACTCTTTGAATGGAGCTCAGATTGAAGCTTCCCCGTATCGACTTCTTTTTCTGTAAAAGAAGTCAACAAATAACAAAAAGAAAAAAGTTGTCAAAAGCAGACAAATATAAGAGAGACTTACTTTTGATAACATTACGCATTTCGTAAGGCTGCTGAATTTACCTCTGGATGTTCTTGAGTAGGTCCTCTTTTTTGCCCTTAACTTTTGCGACTCGACTTTCTCGTAGTCTAGTCGTCGACTAAAGGCTTAGCATCACTTTTAAAGCTACAATGGTCAAACGAATTTAGAGCAAATAAAATATGGTTGAAATCTACTCATAAGGGTAACTTACCATCTCCTTTATGCGCTAGTAGAAGATATCATACCTTCTTCATCTTAACAAGCCACCTGGTCATCTCACCAGCAGTTGCAACTTGTTGATTGCTCTTTGAAAAAGAAGCGAGATGGTGAAGATCACAAATGAAAAACTCAAATATGTCAATATTGATTATTTGGTATTGAGTACTTATATCAATCACTGATCATGCGTAGAGTGAGTACACTGTCTTCGGGTCTTCAAACTTCTAGAGTGACTCGACCTTGTCCTACCATACTTGTTGAAGATGCTCGTCGTCGGAAACGAGCCCTCGGATTGGTATATCCTTGGGACCGCGTTTTCCAAGCTGCTAGAACACCAAAAAATTCTAGAAAAAAGTGGTCATACTCTTCTTCTTCTTCTTCTTCTTCTTCTTATTCATGGAATGAAGAGGAACTTGTACCTTAGAATTCGGAGGGTGCGGCTTCTCTATCACGGTGGCCTGGTGGGAGCCTTCCGTTGCCTCTGATCGATCGCCCTTTGGTGAACAAAGAGTCAATTCAATTGTCTGGACATTAATGCCCTCAAGAGTCGACTCAATCATCGGAGTGGTCAGATCGTCTACCGTCTTCGCCTCCATCTCCACAACCAATGGTGGAATGACCAACTCGGTAGACACGGCTAGCTCTATGGTGGCAACCTCCTCTCCTGCCGCCTTAGGGGAAGTGTTCGAACCTTCGACCACCTCTACCTCTGCTTGTGCCTCCTCGGTCATTGGGGAAACCAACACCCCAATCGTTGTAGCTTCCACGATAGTAGGTTTCTCTTTAGAAACCCCCTCGAGACCTCAAGGAACAAGGCTACATAAAAGAAGGAAGAGTTAGAAATCAAGTCGTAAAATGAAGAATTAAGTACTATTACTTAATTTCAAATTTTATGTACCTTGGTTTTTTAGATACAATCCTAAAATCAGAAGACATTTTGCCTAAAGCAAGCTTGGTCTTTAGCTTCTTCTTATTCTCCTCTTCGGCCAATCTCTCCAGCTTTGAGTTATCAGCCTCTGAATGGCTTTCAACCTTACTGGTCAGGGTGGCCAAGGGTTGTATGACCTCGTGATCGGGCTTCTTGAGCTTGTGGGAGAGCGGCCTTCACAATCTCCCTTCATTATGGTGGTGGCCGACCACTCGAGAGCTTGAACTCTTTATGACCAGCTGCTCTGCTTTGGAGGCGGTAGTAGCCTTCACAAAAGAAGTAGAACTCTTCGGATCTCCTTTTCTATTTGCTTAATGAGAGCGGTGAAGGCAAAGCGAGAATGTTTTAAGCGTCGTAACAAAAAGGTACTGCGGCCCTCGGGACCTTCGTTTAAGGCCCGACCACCTTCCCTTTCTCCTCTGCAATCGAAACTACTTGGGGACGACTAGTTGGGGAGGTCGGATGTAACACCCCAAAGTTACATTACCAAAAATAAATTAAAGGTTATTATTTTATTAGATTTTACGAGTTTTAAAAGAGTCCACTTGCTTTTCTGAATTTCCTAGTGTTTAAAAGTCAAAAATAAAATTTATTGAGTTTTATGGGTTTTATTGGATTTAAAGTGAAAAATAAAATTTTAATTCATTTTAGAAATTTTCTAATTTAAAAGGGTTTTCTTATTTTCTAGGAATTAAAAATAATTTACGTGCAAAAAAAGCCAACTTTAAGTTAGAAATAATTTTATTAACTTAAAAATAACATCCGATTTTAGAGTCTTTTGAAGCTTTAAAAATAAAAGGAATCATTTGCAATTTATTGGATTAATTTAAAGCTTAATTTGAAATTTTAGAAAATGAAAACATTTTAAATGATTAATATAAACTTCAATTAAATTCAAAATTATTTTATTAGGTCTTTTAGGTTCCAAGGATTTTTGTGGAATTTTATTGAAATTTTCTAATTTTATTTTATTTTTGATTTTTTGAATTTTCTTTTCTTGTTCCTTTTCTTTCTTTGTCTCTCTCCTCCTTCATCTCTTTCCTCTGGGGCGTTGCACAGTTCGATTCTTTTCGTTCTTCTTCAATCATGAGCCATGCTCCATGGTCATCCTCCTTTCCCAGCTCAACCACAGCCACCTCGCCTGTGATGGCGCCCTTGCCTTGCCCGCCCGATCGCGCCTTACCCCTACCAAAAGGCGGCCCAGCTCAATTACCATCAATGGCTGACCACAGCCCCCATTGACATCTCTCCACACTCAAGCCACTAAAATCGATTCCATCTGAAGCATAATGATCCCACTAACCTCACCCACGTTACCATACCATCAATTGCATGTTTCCTCCACTCGCATTGAATTTTACGTTTCTTATTTGCAATTGAAACTATTCATTTATTCCCCGAGCATTCCTCATCAATTCAGGCACCACCTCCGCCCTATAAAAGGAGCATCGCGTGTTCTCAACTCCCATCTTGATTCACCCCAAACCCCACCCTCTAACTCCTCTCCATTTCCTCATCGATCTCCTTCTCCAGCGATTCTTGGTAGAGCTATCTACACCTTGAGTTTGCCTCGGCGTGTTCTCGTTGTGCTTCCATGCCATCACCTGAAGATCACCGAGTCACCGCCGACCTTATCGAGCCACGATGTTGAAACTATTTCTTCGCGTTCCCCAAATCTTCGGTGAGTATTTCCAAAATCCGTTCGCATCATCATCTCGCCTAAATGCGCAGGTTCCATTTGCATCTTCACCGATCGCCTCATTGCCGACCTATAACATCCTAATTTTCGAAGTTTAAAAATCTTTTGAGTAGTTTAGTTACGTGAAAAAATTCACCAAAGTTTTATTTGAATTTTAATAAAGCTTAATATGGACTTTCAAAAGAAAAACAATTTTAAATGATTAATGTCAATACCAACTATTGTCAAAATTATTTTATTTGGATTCTATATGCTTGGATATATTTTCTAGAATTTTTCCGGGTGCATTTGCTATTTGGATTTTCTGTAATTTCTAAATTAGAAAACCTATTATTAATCTCAGAAATGCCAATGGGCTGAATTTCCTTTGGTCCAACCCATTTCTCCGCTTTCGACCCATTCCTGCGCGGCCCAACATCACGCGCATGCGCCCTGCCTCCCACTGACTTGCGGGCCCCGCATGTTAGCTTCGCTGCTTCCTCTCTCCTTCCCGCACGTGTGCGTGACCCCGCCCGTCAGCCGTAGCCACCCCTTTTGTTACTCGTTGCCGCATGAGCCGCATTTGCTGGTACATGGGTCCTACTTGGCCACGTCATTATCGTCTCCGAAGCGGACTCCTCCCTCTTTCCTTCTCCGCGCCGCCGCCTGGACCTCCTTCACCATAGCCACCTTGGAATCCTCCTGGCTGCTCGTATATAAGGGGAACAGGAGCCCTCAACCCCCGCATCCCAACCCTAGCTGCCTCGAAGTCGAAGCGAAGCCCTAGCCGTTGGAATCCGCCGAAGAAGAAATTCACCGCCGTGAACTCCGACGAGCTTCTTCTCCGCTGCCAAAGTAGTTTGGGCTTCATCATCAACATCTTTGAGATCACAAGCTCACGATCTACCTTGTCGTCACCTTCGCGTCACTGGAGAACCACCGGAACCCTAGATCCGACGAGCTCGAACCCTAGCCTCCGCCTAAACCTCATCATCAGTAGTCTTCGTTGTCCCCGTGCACCGGTGAGCCCACCGTTGAGTTCACCAATGCACCCTCTACCCACTACGCATCTTCACCATCAGCGAGGAGCCACCATTCTCCGGATCCATCAAAACCCGAGCGCCGCCTGCCTTGTTGTCGTCCACGTCATCGCCGGCTCACCCGCCACCTCAATGCCCGTGCGTGCGTGTCAGCTAGTCAGCCGCCACGTTGATGTCGTGTGGCAGGTCCATATTTAAACCCTAAACCTAGCTCGGTAGACTTAGTCCACTGTGAGCTGAGTATCTGACTTGTGGGTCCCACATGTTAGAAGGATTTTCAATTTCCTTTTTTGTTTTTCTTTTAATTTGAAATATCTCATTTGTTGTCAAATTTGAAGCAATAAGTTGTTTTTCCTTCAGAAAAATAATTCCAGTAAATCCATAAATTTTGATTTTCATTATTTCATGGATTTAAAACTTCTAGAAGCCATATCTTCTTCATCCGAACTCCGATTGAGCCCATTCAAATTTCTAAATTCAAGCTCTATTTTTACGAGATTTGTATTTAATTTTTGGAGTTTGTTTTCTCTCTGTTTTATTTTTATTTAGTTTATTTGTTTCATTTGTGAGTAGAGCGTTGATACATCGAGGAATTTTGAGCAAGGAGAATACACCAAGATCAAGACCAATCCGAGGATCTATTTCAAGGCAAGTCATGGTCCTTTGATCGTATTGATCCTATGATTTCAAAATTATATTGTTTTATAAAAATGCATGCTATCTTTATACCAATTGTTTTGGTATTAGTTATCACCTATTGCCATTATGCCTCCTTTGATTATTTGAATGCCATGAATCATTTGTCACCCTAGCATGGATACTTTTAGTTGGACATATTTATATCACCAACATGGGTATTGTTTAGATGCTAGTCATGCTTGAGTTACGTTGGGTTTATTATCACATGTGTCATAATGATTAATCTAGACTTAATGAAATATGGAATCATGTTGGTTAGCCTTGTTGATAAAATTTGTGTACCATGACGGGGTATGTCATTGGACTTGGCTAAACAAAATATTTTTTCGCTCGGACGGCGGTTGTGCGATGAGGGTGTGGATTTAACACGTTGTGGGTTTGTGGTAGACTACTTTGAGTAGTGGTCAAGGACTTAATCTTATGCACCATTGAGCTGGGCCTTTTCGTATAACCACATGCAGGTATGGGGCGTGCCTAACTTAGTAAGATTTGGAGTTTTGACATTGATTACTCGGGTAGTATATGGGTGGAGGTGTGTACCTGTTAGGTCACATCTATGGGTGAGGTTATCATCTCCGGGTCCAGCGGTGTGTGTCACACCAACGGTGAGGTTGTGGTGACAGTATACTGTAGGAGAGTCAATTGTTGAGATAAAATTTCTGAAAAGTTTTGTTATGATTGGTGATCGCTACTGCTGGTTATATCTTGTGGGTAAAGTGTACAACCTCTGCGAGTGTTAATTGATCTATTTGAATAGTCGCATCCTCGGTTATGGGCATGTCAGGGATTTCACCACGAGATAGAGTTTCTTTTAAAATGTGTCCGAGTGTGAATGGGAAGTTCACTTGATGAATATAATGTTAGATTGGGTGAATGGGCAATTCACTTGGTGGTTTGTCTTAGGAAGTGAATGGGGAATTCCTTTGGTTGTTTCAAAAAATTGTTTATTTACTATTCTTTTCAATTCGCATTTCAATCTACTTATTGTATTTATCATTAATGCTATTTTTTGCAAAAGAACCATCTGACTAACCTTTGTTCAATGCTGCATGAATACTATTTACATACATTTCCCCACGATTTCTTTGAGTGCTTTATGTACTCACGGCTTTATGTCATTGTTGCTCAGTTGAAGAATATCAAGCTGCTAAAGAGTTCTTCGCCCAGGAGCACCGTGAAGGCTTTGCGGATTAGGATGTGTTCTCCACTCGATTTCTTGTGGGCATGTTGATTGGCCTTTCCAAGTTTTCCCGTTCCGCTGCAAGAGTATATTTGTTTCTTTAGCCCTGCGTGGCAAGTTAAGTAAACATTGACCATAAGGTCCAGTTATTATTACTATTTGTTATTTTGAGATCTTTTTAGCTAAATCGAATAAATAGATGGTATTTCATCGTTATTTTCGTGTGAGCTAGCTACTGATCTGGGACTAATTCAGAATACACATAGGGTTCCTTAATCGTATTTTTGGGTCCCGACACAACCTCGCCGGCACCGCCACTGAACCGAAGCTCCTACTTTTCTACTCTGTCTTCCGTTCTCTGTAACATCTCCTTCTCTTTTGCCTGAGAGTCACTAGCAAGTGGGACCTCCATGTCATACTTTTTCTTTCTCTCTTCTTTCTCTAGCTTGTGGGTTCCATTGGCTAGTCGTGTTGTTCAATCATCCAAAAACTGAAACAGTAAATTCCAGAAATATTCCATCATTTTCAGCAATTCTATCATTTTATGTGAGAATCAAATTTTCTGACATTTGTTCTCCTTCATACGAGCTCTGATTCCATTAATTCAAATTTCTAAATTCATATAAGTTCAATATATCACTACTAGGGAACACCTCATCACAGATGGTTGGAACAAATCATCACAGAGCAGTTGGAACCGTCTATATTAAATCGTCTGTGATCTGGCGATTATCACAAGCGGTTCAAAACCGTCTGTGATACTCACTATCCTGAGCGGTTTTTTTTGAAGCAAATGCATGAAGGCTAGTATCACATACGGTTTCCATTAAAAACCATCTGTGATACATAGCATATCACAGACGGTTCTATTTAAGAACCGTCTGTGATATTCATTCTTAAATAGAACCGTCTATGATATGCTACGTATCACAGATGGTTTTTAAACCATCTGTGATAGTTCATTATCCTAACTACATTTTTGCTGTTTTTTGGCTAGCCTCAGGAATTGCTAGCCATGCCCTCCGAAAACAAGCATGCACAAAAACAGATACATCATAGATAATCAATTGTTGACAAACTCAAAATGATCATTACTCAAAATAAATTGCAAAATATCGCATTTGTTCAAGCATTGTCGCTATAGTTACAATTGGATTACAATTGAGTCAATTGTTTGCGGTGGTTGAGAGGTCTTTGGCGGGGTGATGCTCGGGTCGTGACGGAGTGAAAATCTCTATTGTCCTAACGATATGTGACATGACAAAAGCGAGCTTCCTCGAATGTCCGTGATCTCATCATAGCGAGTTTTCGTTTAGAAAGAATTCATTAATTTGAATTTTAAAAGAAAAATTTCCGGCATCTGTTCTTCAGTTGGGCACGGGCCTTTGGCCAACAGGCCGAGAAAACCCTATGGGCCAAGGGGGCATCATTGCAGCCCAAAGGGAGGGGCAACCGTGGGGCCCATGGCCCATTAGTGGCCGGCCAAATAAAGGAAACCCTAGCACCCCCCACTTTTCCTCTCCTCTCCCCCTAGCCGCCACCTCCTCCCCTCCTCCCCTCCCTCTTGCGCCACCATCCAGCAGGAGCCGCCCCTCCTCCACCTCCCTTGCTGCCACCCAAGATCCTGGTGCTCCGCCCCCATCTCCTGGAGCTGCCCCGTGGTGCCAATCCTTCCATTGCCGACCTCCCGCGAAGATTTGATTGGAGCCTCGCAAGGTTGCTGATCAAGACGGTGGGGGACGTCACCGCGGTTCATCCTTCGTCTTCCTGGGTGCTCCAAGGGTAACGAGCATTGTTTGTCGTCTTATGATTAATCGTAGAGTTGAAACCGATTAGAATCGATTGGATCAAAGTCGTTCTGCAGTAAGATCGAATCTGTCCAGTATGTTGCGCGGGCTGTTTCGACGTCTTAGATGCCTGAATCAGAGAAGTTGATCTCCTAGAGATATCTGGGTCTTGTTCTGAAGTTTCTGTGGCCGCTGAGTTCACTTGATTCCGACGTTCGAGTCAAAAGATATGATAGATTTAGTATATGCTGTCCAGATTTCTGACGAGATTAAACTGTTTTGATATTTCGTAAAATATGAAAATGTAATCGGAAGAATCTGGGTTTTCACCCAACTAGGTTATTGTAGGTAATTTTATAACCTTTCCAGATTGTTAAAGAACGATCAATTCGGAGTTATAGATTAAAAGTTATGATCGTTTTAGTACTGCTGTTTGTTCTGTTAGACAGTTTCTGTGCTGAAAGTTCACCTGTCTGTTATCATAATAATTTGGCCGAATTGGATCATTTTGTCAACTAGAGTATTGTAGATTTGTCAGTTAAGAATCCATAGAAATTGGACTCACCTCATTCGAAGTTCCAGATCAAAATATATGCTGTTTACCGTGCTGCTGTCCAGTGGCGTTATTTGACTGAATCGTTGGTTTTCAGTTTAGGGTCTCTAGTTAAAATCTTGAATCGCCGAAGCGTTGTAGAAGCGTTAATCAGTAGAGTCGTGTTCATCATATCCTTATTTCAGTTATTTGATTGTTTAGGCGGTGAAGCTTGGGTTTGGGAGTACCACCTTTGCCGGCTAACGTGTCGCATCATGAAGGCAAGTATTCGGTTATAGTATATTTATGCTTGTTTGCTAAGATTGTTTGTGACTTGCTCGTGATAGCCATACATGGATGTAATGTGATGAGTTTCAATTTATCTTGGTGAATGCAAGTTATGGTTAAAGTTTCCTTTGTATGTTGTTAATGTTTACATGTTATTATGTACCGTCGAATCCTTATGTATGAAAGATGATGTCTTAGTACATATGCATGTTTTAAGCATGATTGAGACTTGGTCACGTGGTGACCAAGTATAAATAGTTGAGGTCCCGTCATGTAAATGGCGGGCTTGAAATCCCACATTAAGTGGAATGTGGGCAATGAATAAAGAGGTCCCCATCATGAAGATGATGGGCAAAGATCCTATACTTGTGGAGTATAGGCTCTTGGTCCCTATGCCGGGGTGCATAGGCAAGGGTATCATTGACGGATGTATACCTCGCATTACGGATAAAATCGAAAAGAGATAAAGTTTAAAAGGTGCATTGCATTGGTGGCATTATATAAGCATGAAGGCTATGTTTAGTGTAATGTTTATTTTGGTATATTGATGCTATATTTGTGAACTTAGCTTTAGCCTTGTTGATACTTCTTTGAGTCTTTGGGCTCACTCTTGCTTTGATGTGTTTTAGGTACAATTGGCAAAACGGCATGCATGGGAGGGAGTAGTTGTTTGGATGCACTCACTACCACTCACCCTAAAGGCGTCTACCATTTAGTCTTTATTCTAATAATTAGCAAACTGTTTGAGATTAGCGTATGATTGGTTAAATGTTTCAGATTTAATTGTAATAAGGAGAATAGCAAGTTTTGTTTATGCTCATTAGACTATCTTGCATGCTTAAATGATCTTGGATATTGAGATTAATGTTAATTGATCTGATTAATTGTTGGAATCTCGGTATAGTTAACTATACAAAGGAGGTTACATTGAAAAATTTGGTAAAGAGTCTTAGTAGAAATTGTTTAATTTAGTTTTAGTAACATTCTAGGCTCAACAACTTGAATTTGAGTTATTCTGATTAGTATCGAGCGAGTGTGTAGGTCCGTGGTATTTAAAGTATTAATTTTGACACACTATGCCGAGTAGATGGGTTGGGTTTTTGCATTGCATATCGCTTAGTTGAGTAAATAGTTACTTTTATACTCTGATTGCTAGTTGATCCTTGTGCTTATTGTATGATGTAATCTTATATACTTATAATTGATTATATTAGTTATATATTATGATAGTTGATGTCAAGAGGTTGAGGTCGTGGTTGTGTTACAGGCTTTACCGAGTTACACCACTTGTTCATAATAAGAGAATAGTGAAGTGGTTACCTCGGATATCTTAGTACGGTAGCGATAGTGAGTACCTTTAGAAGAGTTGTTCTTTTCTTTGAATTTGGTCAACTCTTGTCGGTTATGTTGATGAGTTTCTCTTAGGTTATTAGTTCATTGTGGTTGATGGGTTGCTTTGAGAAATGATAGTGTGTTTCAATTGGGCTGAATTTGTCTGTAAAGCAATCATTGTTTTCCCAACCGATGAGTTATTCTTGCGGTGGTGAACTTGGTTAATGGTCAAGTTTGACCTTTATATTGAAGTTTTGTCTTTCTCATGGGAAAACTTGATCCATTTATTAAACTTGATGTTTTTAGGTTAATGAAAGTTTCCTTTTGCAAGTCCTTTAGTGCGTGGAGGCTTTTACTCAATGTGTCTCTCTTGGGTATTTTGAGTGTTGAAGATTAATGGTTCTTCCTAATGAAAAAGTTGTTAAGTCCTTTAGCGGTGTTTTGTCATGATAAGATGAGAGTTTATAATCAAAGCACTTAATGAATATGATATGGATTATCAAGTTTGGGTTGCGATTATTGTGCATGATCGATCTTAGCTAATGAATATGAAAGGAAAGTTGAATAAGTTGAGATTGTCCTCTAGTAGTTTTTGATGAGCTATGACTATGAGTATAACTATATTTAGTCGGAATCAATAGAGATAGTAAGAAGTGTGGAACATTGATGAAATGGTTGATCAATAGAATTGTTTAGTTTGCTAAACTTATTGGATTATTTGGTCTCAATGAATTAATCTAAGCGTGCAACAAGAGAAAAATAAGGAGGTGTTCATTGTTGTCTTAGTAGATAATATATGGGGTTTTCTTTAATTGACTATTTGATGATCTTATTTATGCTCGTGGGAATACAAATAGAGGAATGGCCATCAATTAGTCCATAATTGAATAATCATCAATGGGTTATGATAACCTCCAAATTAGAATTAGAGTGTACTAAGTTAGTGTGGCGTTCCTAATAAGTGAAAGGTTGAAAATCAAAAGTGATTTACTTGTGTGTTTCATGGGGATGACACATGCTTGCATGATGGTGAAATTGTGGGATAATAGTATGCGTTTGATGAGAGGACTTTGGAATAACCTCTTAAATTATGTAGTAGGTCCCTCTAAGATAAAGTGGTTATTGCAATGAGATTGTAAGAATTTGGTATACTCTCAATTGAGGATGATATGATAAAGTGGTATGTAATACTTTGGTAAGTTGTTAGGAGCTTTATAAAGGAAGAGTTGACAATAACGAATCTTGTTAAGTGAATTATTCTTGATATTAGTAAGATTGTTGATAAGAGAATGTGGCGCGTTGGAGTGGTAATGATTCTTCTAGAGAGGAAGTAAGTTGATTGCTTTTCGTATCTGGGTTAAATGAAATATTTGGAGTTTTGCATCGTGCTTTTTGGGAGATCATGATTTATGTAGTAGATGAGATTAGTTGAGCAATGTGACGTATGGAAAGTTTACATTTGGTTTCTAAGTGATTAATTTGATTTAGTTTTAAAGGCATTTCTTGCATGGGATGGCAAGTAATGTTGTAATCAAAAAAATTGCTTTCTTTGTTAACGGAAAATGTGTGCCCTAAGTATTTGAGGTTGGAGTTAAGAATTGTGTCTGCAACCTTTTACATTATTCTGACTTAAGAGTTTCTTGGGTTTCCATTGCAATGTTTTATTTTGATTTATGGGGATTTGGAAGTTCCCTCACGGTGGGACATGTGCCCTCATATCTGGACTTCGTATTTTGTTTTTCCAAGATCATTAATATTTGATTGTTTCTCTTGGTCTCGTGCTCACTCAGGAACAACGTTTTCTTGTCGCGTTGAAACTTGTATTTGTTTATTTCTTCCTTTTGAGAAAGAATTAACCAACTTGTGTTGCCAAAGTCTTATAAAGTGTAGAACGTCATTTGGTTGGTGGTGGACAAGTATATGATAGTGGTGAAATCTTGGGAACCAAGCTATTTGAAGAGCGATAGATAATGATTAGGTTTTGACCTATAACACACAGAGTGTTCTAGCTAAATGGAATGTTTGTCGATGAAATACAATTGATTGGTGTTACAACTAGTGGGACGTATGGCAAATTATGATCCAATACCCTTTGTTTGAATCTTGGTCAATCGGTTAGGGTATTGCGAATGTGTATATTGTGGTTGTGTAAGCTGAATTGGATTGGTGTGAATTAGAGGAGGTCCAAGATTGGTAAAATAAATCGCCTTGGGGCGTTACTTGATAGTGAGGAAAGGCGGTTACTTGATGAGTGAGGAATGTTGACATTAATAACGAGGTTATTGTCGGTATGTGTGAAATTTTAGTCATCGGATCGAGGGTTACCGATCAAGTATCTTGGAAGTTCGATTGTGGAATTCTTAAAGGTGGAATTTGGGCTTGGCATTTTATGCTAGCATCTTAGTTTCCCATTATTAGGTTCCAAGAGTTATGGTGATCTTTGATAGGATCTTTTGGATGCAATAAATGAGGGTGTATCGGTGAATTTCAAGTTGATTATCCTTAAAAGATTGAGGTGATTTGATTGTAGCTGAAATCTATATTAAGGTGTGTTGGGAGTTATTATTTGTCAAAGTAATTCCTTTGGTAGAAAGCGATCATGATATGTTATTGTGGATTGGAAGAGTCTCTCTTCCTAGATGTGAATTTAGGTGTGCGGTTTGAGCAAAGATTTGAGGCTTGCCAAATTAAAAGAAATGAATTAGTGTGTTATCGATAATTTGGAATCTCATGATTTAAGAAAGTTGAATTCTTAAAAGAAAGTTTGAGAAAAAAAAAAGGTTGTACTCTCGGATGATGAAATATTCTCTGGTTTTATTTGAGCCTTGTCTCTATGATGGATGCCAATTATAAATTGAGTTGATTCATCTTGGTATCGTGGTTCTTTTGGTTAAGATAAAGAAAGGAAATGGTTGTTCTTTCGATTGATGATCATTTTGGAATTGATGAGTTAAGAGAATGAGTTAGTGTGTTATCGATGAATTGGAATTCCAAGGTTTGAGAGAAATTTTGTTTCTAAAGGAGAACCTAAGCGGTTGTTTCCTCAAGTAGTGCAACGTTTTGTTTTATTCTGTTTGAGCAATGTGCCGTTGGCGGTTGTCTTTATAAATTGAGTTTGACTTTATGTTTGGCATGTGTGGTTCTTATAAGTTCGAAATATTAAAGGAAGTATTCAATTTGGGTATTTGCAAAGTTTCTCTTCGGTTTAAGGGTGTTTATTTGTAAATTGCCTATTTGGAAAGCGGAAGGAATTTAAGTGACGAATCTTCACTTTTGCATTTGACCCTTTGGTGTGGAGTTGATTTTCTTGGTTGTGATGAAAATTCGTTATTTTCATTTGGGATCTGTTTTGTTAAGGGCGGTTTAAAGCGAGTTACATTGTGTGTTAGGGTTAAAGAGGTACTCCTTGTTAAAATGAATAAATCGATGGAGAATTGGGACGAGTGTTCCATGTGTGTTCGCATGTTGCGTGCTTTAGTACCAAGGGAAGTTGGCCCAAGGTACATTGGTTTGTTTTTGTCGATTCTTGGAGATTAGGAGGTAGATGGCGCTATGGCCATCTCGGGTCCATCTGTGATGTCACATAACTTTGGCATGTCTGGTCTTAGAGTGAGTACTTGTGGGATCTAGAGTTTGGATTTTTCATTATCCATCGTGTACCACCGAGTAGTATCTTACTTTCGAGTCTTATCGATGAATGTACACGGAATGTTGGGTTGTTGTTAGATCGGGCGTCATATCACGTCATTGTGTCGTGGTCCTCGATCCTAGAGAGAGGCCACTTGGGAGTTGGAGTTTCACATGCGTGAGCATTATTAAACCGTTATAGCGGTTATCTATTTACCGTTGTTAAGTTCTAATCGCGGTTTACTTCCATGTAGATCGGCGTTTAGATTAAAGTCGAATCACGTTAGCGGGGTAGAATGTAATACTCGTTTTCGTTTACAAAAATTGATTAATTTGAATTTTAAAGAGAAAATTTCGGCGTTTAAATGCATTCTTCGATTTGGGCACGGGCCTTTGGCCAACAGGCCGAGAGAAACCCTATGGGCCAGGGGGCATCATTGCAGCCCAAAGGGAGGGCAGCCGTGGGGCCCATGGCCCATTAGTGGCCGGCCAAATAAAGGGAAACCTAGCACCCCCACTTTCCCTCTCCTCCCCCTCTAGCCGCCACCTCCTCCCACCTCCTCCCCTCCCCTCTTGCGCCACCATCCAGCAGGAGCCGCCCTCCTCCACCTCCCTTGCTGCCGCCCAAGATCACAGTGCTCGCCCCCATCTCTGGAGCTGCCCGTGGTGCCAATCCTTCCATTGCCGGCCTCCCTTGAAGATTTGATTGGAGCCTCGCAAGGTTGCTGATCAAGGCGGTGGGGGCGTCACCGTGATTCATCCTTCGTCTTCCTGGGTGCTCCAAGGGTAGCGAGCATTGTTTGTCGTCTTATGATTAATCGTAGAGTTGAAACCGATTAGAATCGATTGGATCAAAGTTGTTCTGCAGTAAGATCGAATCTGTCCAGTATGTTGCGCAGGCTGTTTCGACGTCTTAGATGCCGAATCAGAAAGTTGATCTCCTAGAGATATCTGGGTCTTGTTCTGAAGTTTCTGTGGCCGCTGAGTTCACTTGATTCCGACGTTCGAGTCAAAAGATATGATAGATTTAGTATATGCTGTCCAGATTTCTGACGAGATTAAACTGTTTTGATATTTCGTAAAATATGAAAATGTAATCTGAAGAATCTGGGTTTCACCCAACTAGGTTATTGTAGGTAATTTTATAACCTTTCCAGATTGTTAAGAACAATCAATTCGGAGTTATAGATTAAAAGTTATGATCGTTTTAGTACTGCTATTTGTTCTGTTAGACAGTTTCTGTGCTGAAAGTTTACCTGTCTGTTATCATAATAATTTGGCCGAATTGGATCATCTTGTCAACTAGAGTATTGTAGATTTGTCAGTTAAGAATCCATAGAAATTGGACTCACCTCATTCGGAGTTCCAGATCAAACGATATGCTGTTTACCGTGCTGCTGTCCAGTGGCGTTATTTGACTGAATGCGTTGGTTTTCAGTTTAGGGTCTCTAGTTAAAATCTTGAATCGCCGGGGAAGTTCCTGACATAATGTAGATTATTCTTTAATTTTTATAGGGTTTTATTTACAACATGTTTTTCACTAAAAATCTTTAAATTTTCGGTTGTAAATTGAAAGATTTTAGAGATAAATATGTTGCAAATAAAACCTATAAAATTACAGAATAATCTACACTATGTCAAGAACTTCTAAAATTTCATAATTTTGGAACTATATTACTATGTCAAATAATTCCTAAAGATCTCAGCATACTTAGGGGCAAAATCATCTTTTCGCGTCCAAGTCAGCGGTCAAGCTGGCGGAGTGGCAAATAAGGGATTAAAGTTGAGAGCGAGTGGCATACAAGGGATGAGCAATTTTTGATGGTATTTTAGGGAGCTCGCCAACTTCCAATGGCAAATAAGGAATTAACTCTATTCTTAATCTGCTATACGTGACCTCGGCACATCCGGACGAAGAAAATTGATTATTTCGTAGATCCTCCTTTTGTCCTAAGCTTGCCTCATCTTGTTGTGAGATGGATTTGAGAATTTGCATCGATATTGACTTCTTCGAGAAAAATGAAGCGCCATCGCAAATGATAAATCGTAATATGAGGCCCTGCACCAAACAAGACCCTGATAGCCTTCTTTCATGTTGTTCCTTCCTCAGCGGTCTTGTTGCAACCTTCCGCACATAGAATGAAAAGGTAAGGTGACAACGGATCATCACCTTGTCATATCTGAACCATTTATGTATAATGCACTGATCCAGAATCACACTAGTACACACAATGTTAACATAGATGAATATCATTCCACATAAGGCGAATTTAGGAGTAAACGACTAATTTGATTAATAAGGGCCTGTTTGGTAGAGCTCCAGATTCTTATTTTTTAGATTCTGCTTCTGATTATCTGGGAATCCACTTCTCTGAGAATCTAGAGCTATCTCAAGAAAGTGTTTAGCTAGTAAGTTGGCTCCAAAAACTATACGGGAGAGGATTAGAGGCAAATAGACTATGTTACCCCTAGTTGTAATACTTTAATTGTATTTGTGTCTTACCCCTATGTATTTGTACACAAATTATAGAAGTTTTCCCCACAAATTTGTTAAGACCATATGAATGTATATCGTTGTATTTGTACACAGTGCGAGTAACATTGCATTTACACTTCATGATGGATTACAAGCTGTTGGCAAATAATGAATTGGCGCACAACCATTGATTGTGTACAAATAATGCAATGTTTAAGTTTAAGTGAATACTTTAAGTAATGCAATGCAATGCGATCCTGGCGTGTACCCTCGTCGAATATTGCATTCATATCGTATAAGTGTTCAAATGATAATTAAATACTATTACGTACAAGTATTGACATGACAAATGAGACATAACAAAAGACCACAAAATATCAATAGTATCGATGCATGCATAGGACTTTGAGGCAATGTTCCCATTACGGAGACCAATGGTCTTCACGGTGTTGTGAATGTCGTCAAACATCTTGGACAACAACTCCTCATTTTGAAGTCTAGCCTTCTCAAACTTGGAATATCCTTTATATTCCTGTTAATGCCAAATGTTACAAGTTAAACCTTCACTAATAATAGAGCTAGGAGTTTACATTAATGCATTAAAAAATAAATAATGAGTAATGACTTACATTTCTTAATTTCTTCCACCGTTCGGTGGTGGCCTTTATTGTCTTCTTTTCATGATCCCAACCTAAGCTGTCTCCTTTGTCCTCAATTTCCTCTGTGGATATCATGGGGATATGCTCTGTCGATCGTTACGCTAGGAGTGGCCCGATCTTCATGGCGTAGGTTGAAGAACAAAGCGAATCTTCTTTGTGGACAACGGGGATAACTAGTTGTGTAACTAGTTGTGAGCAACGAGAAAAGAGTAACTAGCTTTAACCTACCAAGGTTGGATCGACCAAGCATTGGGGAGAGCGATCCGAAGCCTACGGACTCCGACCGCTATCCGAACAATCACAGAACCACAATCGAACTAATCCACACAAAACACGGAAGCATAGAGCACGAATTAGGGGATCCCAGAGGAATTTTCTTGTGAATCCAAGAGAATTCACAAGAACAAAAGGAGCAAGGCACTTTCGGCGGTCTTCTTTGCAATTTCATATATTGGTTTGTTGAAAACTCAAAAGTACCTCCACGGATGGGGGTAGAGGGGTATATATACTAGGAACAACCCTCCTAGATGGGTATGAACATAAGTCACCACGTTGGAAGGTGGAAGGCCAAGCTGGTTGAAGCATTCAAAGAGTCTTCTTGAATTCTCGTGTCTGCTCTCAACCGCACGATCTTGATAAAACAGCAATAATTCTCTCCTCAGAAGTCCAAATGATGAGCCGTTTGTTGGAGGTGAAAATAGACTTGATTATCTTTCCATCCATATAGGTTATGCACAGTGAAACGTGACAGGTTGGTGCGCCTTGCCCTGACTCTTCAATTTTCGCGTAGCATTTATCAGCATGTGCAAGCTGTTACTAAAATGACCATAACTTTCATTACATAACTCCAAATGATGCACGGTTTGAAGTGTAGGAAAATAGACTTGACAAGCTATCCATTTGTTTGGTGTATGCTGGTTGGAATTACTAAAGTTAACTCTCGGAAGAAAGGGGCTCGTGACGTGTACACATCGCCCATAAAAAGCCCGACCTTGATCGCTCGTTGGGCGTGCGGATCGGTGGCTCTCGCGTGGGACATGGAGTTGGTCGAATGTCCCTCCCATTTTCGTCTGTTGGATTGTTGCGGACGCTGCGTGATCGCGTGAGATGACCGCCTGGTCCGAACGTCCGCGTGGGCCACGTAGCCTCGCCAGCTACGTCTTCGTGAATCTTCTCTTGAGGCCCACATCATTGTGCTCGCCTAATACCACCCGTCTCTCTCGGTCTCTCCTCTCGGCTTCACGCGCTGCCACCCCTCCCCTCCGCGCAGCCGCTCCTCCGCCGCTGCCTCGCGCCACCGTGCAGCCCCTCACTGCTTCCCCCGGGGCTGCAGGTTCCTCCTTTCCTCCCAGCCGCTCCTCCCCTCGCTACTTCCTCCGCCACTGCCTCGCGCCACCGCGTAGCCCCTCGCTGCTTCCCCTGGCGCTCAGGTCCCTCCTTCCCTCCCAGCCGCTCCTCCCCTTGCTACTTCATCCGTCATTGCCTCACGTCACCCTGACCCCCTCATTGCTTCCCCAGCCACTGGTCCCTCCTTCCCTCCCTATTCCTCCCCTTCCCCCCCCCTTTGTCTTTGTTTAGATCATGCCCCAGTTTGCTTCGTCACCTCCCCCGCGCCGTCGTTTGGGTTTTGCCTCGCGACCTCTGGTTCCTCCCCCACCACTCTGGTGGGGTTTCTTCACAGTCTTTATTTCTCGATTTGATTCTTCTTAGTCTCAAAATCGATGGTAAAGGAATAAATGATGGATTTTGTGGATCTATCGGTGGTTCTTTATCGATATGGAGACCACGCCCATGAGCTACTTGCGTGCCAATGGTTATGCATGAACATCATGAGGTCACAAGGGTCCATGAACAACGTTGTACCATTGGAGAAAGGTGAGTCTTTATTTGTCAATTAAAATGGCCCGCTAGCACATTGTTTGCTCGTTGTTAGCGAAGAGGAGATGGTGATAATTATAATACATGATACTCTCGATATTTCGGTCTTGATACTCTCCTCTTCTCCATTTGGTCATAGCCATTCCTTGCAACTGCATACATGGCTCGAATAGAAGCTTTTCGATCTCATTGTAGTTGTCTCACTGATTCTGAGTTAGTAAAGCATACTTGCACATTGTGGACGAGGTCAAACCGCGTTGATTGCTATCGCCAAAAAAAAGGAGTTCCATCAATGATGTTAGATGATTTACGTTGCTTCATCCATATTAATCCACTTCTGTGTGCTAAATCTGCTATTTTAGTTATATTATTGTGTATTGTGATATCACTTATAGCTTGAACTTCGGAACTATCACAAAAAATCTGAGTTTAAATCAATGATGTTACATAATTTATGCGGCTTCATCCATATAATGTATAATCCGCTTCCTATATCTTGAATCTGTTATTTTAGTTCCATTCACGTGTATTGTGCTATCATTTATAGCTTGAGTTAATATAGTTGATCTCTAAGAGGTATTGTGATCGTACATCTAATCTTATGATGCCTTTATCATACTCTCTCGAGAGGTATTGTGATCGTACATCTAATCTTATGATGCCTTTATCATACTCTCCTTTTAGACTTTCCACTACATATAGTATTTCTAATACTAAAATATATTAGTA